>CM060945.1:267993723-269237399 GCA_030765085.1 Allium cepa
GGTAAACTCAACCTCGGTTCTTTAGGAAATAAACAGACGAAAATAAGATCAGAAATCACCTCCTAACCTTTAGCGGATGGATTTCCTTATAATCATCCTAGAAGAATGAAACAAGTTTATAGGTATAGTATAGCACCTCGAACGGTAACTATACCATATAATTCCCGTTTTTCTTATAGATATTCCCACAGTTATATTTTGGGTCCAGATTTGATAGTCGGTTATTTAACCATCAAATAAACAATCACACAATCGCAGATTCCATTTCCATTAAAACCTCCAAATCTCTTATTGATTTAATTTTAATAAATTAAATCAATTTTATCTAATACACACACACATCTTATTAAATTTAGTAAATTCACAAACTATCCCCTTCAAAAAGAATTTTGAAAACCCTTTTGAAAATAACATGGAAAGTACCACTGCGATATCAAACCATAGATTCACAGCTCAATGGTTACGTCTCTATCCTAGAGAAATCCAAGACTTAACCGCAGGCACTCACTACCTCTGATTATGCCATATGAGTATACCATTACATCCCAAAATCTTTATTTAAAAATTTTCAAAATAATTCTTATAATAATTTTCCAAGTTAAACTTTAGGCAAACTACTTCTAAATAAAAATTATGCTATTGAATAGTTTATCCCCTTAAAATAGTGACACTAATTAATTCTTAAACGATAAATTAACTTACTATGAACTAACTTAATTAATATTTAAATATTCTTTAAACCATTTTTAAACAACTAATAATTGATTTTCTAAAATATTCTTCAAACACTTTTAAATTTACTAATTCATACTTAAAAATCCTCCCTTTTTTAAAATAAACTTAACTTCTCAGAAAAGTATAAATTTTCCAACTCCCATATAGCCAGTCCAATATTAATAAACTTCTCGATTTATTTCCAATTTGATTACGTCCAAATTCCATAAATTTCCTTTTTTCAATTCCAAGAATAAATCCAACTTTTATTCTTGAACCGATTTCCCCATCCCCTTATAAATCCTCACCGTGAATTTATAATTCCTATTTATCCATTGATAATTTTCTTTACTTTATTTATAAGCTTCATTTATAAATTCCATAGTCTCATTTCGCATTTATAACGGTTTCACAACACTTAATCATTTATAAATCGATTTCTAAATTAAATTCCATTTTTAAATTAATTTCTTAAATACCCCAAATATATTCCAAAGCCAACAAATTTTAGATCTCACTTCCTTTTTATGATTTAAAATCTTATTTAAATCTAGAACATAAAATTTCATATTTTATTTTCAAATTCCCATTTTTTTTCCCCAAACTATTTTAAATATATATTTTTAAAATAAAATCCTTTTTTCCCACTTTGATAAAGATCATTTAAGTTTTATTATTAAAATTCCTTTTCCTAAATTATCAAAAGCTCCATTTTTCCATATCCGGAATTATTCAATAAAATTTTAAAATAAAACTATTTATTTTTTCCAATATTCATTTCTTTTAATTTATCCAAATTTCATCATAAATATTATTTTACTTCAAATTCCTCTTTTAAATCTCTTTCCAAATTTTAAACATTTATTGTTGGTATCTAAAAACCAAAATCTAACCAGTAATCTCGTAGCATCCAATAAATTCAGATTCCATTGTAATTTATCACTGATTATTCAAATAAATCATATATCACTATATACGAAGATTGAAATCGACATTTTTGAGGAACCAGTTGGATCCCTCCAACCTATTTCCTTGCATCCATAGATGTTAATACAAAATAAAAATACCAATCCCACTTCGAGGGGATATCGTGATATATAGGGTCATCCGCTATTATGCAGGGCGCACAGGGTCTTATCTGCTATATGTGTGTGTGTAGGAATATCAATCACTTGAATATATGTATACTACTATATATAATAACACATTCAACTGATAATAATATATCAGTTCCATCAATCAATCAATAATTAATTGTAACCATTTAAAATTAATTGCGGTAAATCCAAAGTTGAGTGAGATTAAGTCACTTTTTATTTTCTGTCGCTTTCGCATGCCGGTTCTGATTGAATCCGAACACGTTTGAATTCGGCTAAAAACTCTGGAAGCTCCAAATTCACCTAAATTAGTTTTTAGGCGTAGATGACGAATTCGGTTCCAACGAATCTTGAATCGTTCGAACCGGACCTCGTACGCGTGAGGTATAAATTTTATAAGTTTATTAATGATTTTATTTCAAACAATAACTTATATAAACTATTTTAAAAAAAAAGGAAGCCCAGCCCATACCCCCACAATACAAACCCCGCCCGCTAGCATAGTTTCTTCCCCAGGATTCAAATCGTGCACATACAACCATGGCCGCGTGCACGATTTCAATGATACTCCTTCTCCCTCGACGAAATCAAAATCCGACCTTGCCAACCATCCTTCCATCGAAAACTGCGCCTGCCTATGCCCAAACTTCCATGCTCAAGCTCCCATCCATGTATGCGACCTGACCTCCCTCATTGTGCAACGGCACAAAATCGCACCACTCCTCTTAGCATCGCACCCTACGTGGCTTTGGCCATAGCTACTAATTGACGAGGCGAACACGATTCCGGTCTCCAAAATCCACATCGACCAGTAAATCGAGATAAATTTCCAACCCTAGCCAAAAACAGAAGTTCTACTTCACAGTCGACTCCCTCAACCCATGCCACACAATAAAAAAATACTAGGTTGAAGCTCTCGGCAAAACATGATTTTAGGAGCTGGTTTCACATTTTTTTTTGTTGAGTAAAACTTGAGTTATGGACTTTCAAAGTTTCTATGAATTTCTCTTCTTTACTGTAATGATGCGTTTTTAAAAAGAAAAGGGGAGGAAGTGATAGAAAGGAAGGTAATGTGTTGGATAGTTGTATAGTTTTTTGAGGAAAGGAAAAAGTAACAGCTGATGTGAAAAAAGTCAAGTCAAATGATATATGTTTATTATTTAAATTCAATCGTCTCGATTTTTAGCTTAAAATTTTGACCTCCTATCGAGGCATACCGCTAGGCGTTTATAATGTTATACCCCTATTCCCAACGTAATGGAAAAGGTTTCGGGTTCTAATTTGATCGTATGGAGAAGATAGCTTTTTGGATCCAATTGTTATATTGAATTTTCGATATAAATTTTAGCACGTTTATGTCCCATACGACCAAACGATAACTCCAAACACTATGAAATTTGAAATCCGATAATAATACGAACTGGTTTCATTGAAATCCGAGAATTTGCCTCGGAAGGCTATTTTTAAATGTCAATTTAAACGATATATTTTTAAAACTGGACAAATCACATTAAATTTAGTTTAAAAGGTTTTATTATTTTCCTTATTATAAGTATAAATTTTATAAGCCTTAAATTTATTTTTATCAAGCTTAAAACTCAAGATTCAATAATTTACCCAATATTCAATTATTAAATTCGATAATTAAATTATCCAATAAATGGTTATATTTGAAATTCAAGTTAAAAATTAACTTTTAAATGTTTAAAATCAATTAAATATTTCAATTTCAAATATCCAAAATTCTAGATCGTTGCAGCACTAGGTGGTACCTTGTTTGCCGAATTCAGGGAGTAGACAGAACGATTAGGTGTGGTCCTCAAGGCACTGGATGTCTGAGAACTAGTATAAGTTAGTATGGATGCAGTTTCACGTATTCCTAGCAGACGATGAAACATTTCTATTGTAGGCCTCACGAAGCTATCATTTACAGATGTAGTTTCAGTACGCTCTAGCAGCGAGATGATTGAGTCCTTTTCGAGGAGGATATGGAAGGTACTATGGCTAGTACCTAGGACCAATGCAGTCTTTGGGAATGTAGCTAAATATATATTAGTTATTAGGTTTTAATCTACTTAGGAGTAGGTTGGTACGATTCATGCATAGAGGCGAGAGTATTATAATCCAATAAACCTAATATAACAGAAAAGAAAATAAAATGGTACATGTAGAATTATGCTTAGTAATTTGTCCATTCACCAGAACTTTAGTTCTGACCCCTTCCTCATAACATCCCATGGGTTAGATAGATGGCAGAGATTTTCTAGCTTGGAGACACTTGTATAGAAAGTGTTATTACCTTGGTGAGTATCTACTTACTATTATATTTTTAGTCAGTTCCACTGTGAGATATTTATTTAAGCTCTGATATATTTATCTTTGCCTATTTGCAGGATACCAGATACCTAACTCGAGCTTCAGTGGGCTTGGATTTCACATTTTTGCAAAAAATCCAAACCCATTGGAATTCAGGTTGTTTCATTTGGATCAGAGCTTAGGTTAGTAGATCCTAAGTAAATTAGGAAATATGAGTGAAGTATTTTTATTTTTGAATAAAATATAACTATATTATGTACTAAAATCTAAATAGTCCCCAATTATAGATTTTAATGTATGGAAAGTTTTTAGAAGTATATATGTACATAGTTTGCTAGTTGGGTTTGAGATGACCTAAGGTAGTTGAGCCCTATGTTATTGCCGATTTATAATGTACAATAAGCTATGTTTTGACAGAAGATTGGTATCCATATGTTATAGGAAGTGGGAAAGTTCCCTAGGGATAGTAGGGAGAGTATTTTTTATTTTGGAAGGAATAAGAGATTTTAGTAAGGAAATGAGATTTCCAAAGTTTAGGAATGGTATTCCTAGGGCAGTAAGAAGAAAATATACTTTATGTCTAGCCTAATAAAATGAAACTTTTGGAAATGAAAAGTTGAAAATATAATTGTTGATATGTTTAAGGACGTAAATATTAGGTTTTTGAAGAAGAAAAATTGGTATTAAATTTAAATGGTTTTTATATGATGTAAATTTTGTTAAAAGTGAATTTTTTTGAAGAATAATAGAGCATGTATAGCTCTCTAGCTTCTTTGTAGGTAAACGAAGATTTTAAATATAAAAACCTAGAGTGTGTAAAGTATCAAAAACATAGGTTACAACATTTATTGTTGTAATAGATGTTTTCATGAAAAATAAAGGAAGCATAGACTATGACACTATTGTTATAGCAGGTGACTCCCATAGGAATTTTTTTAAATAGCATATGAGATTTATTAATATTTATTTTAATTGAATCCATATACTAGTATTTTTGGGTTGTAGTAATGGTTATTTTACACAGCATCAGTTTTGACCCAAATAGAAATGTGCTTTGAAGATAATTTATAAGTATAGAAATAAAGTGGTTTGTAAGTACACTTAGTATTTAAATAAGTATATGGAAATGTTTTCTATTTATGAAATTATAAAAACAATTTTTAAAATGAGTTCTTCTAAAGAAGAAAAAAAGGTGCAAGTTAAATATTAGGAAATTAATAAATTTCGTAGGAAATGTATATTGCAAGTGAGTATAGATTAAACATACTTTAATCTATTGGAATGAAATAAATAATGATATATTTTTATATGAAACCAAATCACAAATAAAGATGTTTTGTGCAAGTTATAAGGAATACATGAAAGAAATGTACAAGGTATGGAAAGCACCATATTTTGTGTAGCCTATTTCGATAAAATAAAAAATAAGTTCCTTATATTTTCGCATAAACATAAAATCCTCTTTTAAAGGATTCATAGAAGGTTTTAGTGTTAATGGTTTCTCATAAGAGAAAGTAGTTCCAACACATTAAGGTATAAAACCATTAGGTGCAATAAAAGAGTAATAATTAGAGATAGTGTTAAATAGGAGGGATATTGTAGAGGGCCTTAGTTGGAAAGCTAAGCAATGGAAATTTCATAATTTTCCATCGATTATGCGCATTGGTTGTTTGCTGTTGTAGAAAGTCCCCATTTGTAGTAAGTTAGAAACTCCTCGAAGGTTAGGTAATTGGAAGAGTAAAGAAGTTAAGGGATATTTGATAAAATAATTGTTCTTATCTACTCCAATTTTTGTAAATTTGAAAATCTATGAAAAGAAGAAGTTTTGAAAATATGTAAGGGCATTTTTGAAAGTCAAGAAAAAAATGTTTTAAGGAAAAGCGAGGCATGTTTTAAAGAAAAATGGTTTGGTGAAAAAGTAAATAAGTTTTTGGAAGAGAAAAACTTAGGAAACAGTTAAATTTAAAAATCAAATTTTTTTATGGAAAGTGTAAAGGTCTTTAAAAGGAAAAGAGGAATAAAGTTTTGAACTTAGAGTTTGTAAGTTTTTCCCTCTAGGTTTGAGGAATAATTTCAATTCAATGAGCTGTAAAGAGGCAAGTCTAGGAAGATAAAATGTTAAGTAACCAAGTACCTTTGAGTTTAATAGAAACTTCAAAGTAACACGTTTAAAGGCAAGAATTTAGGAATTTGAGTTTCATAAATTTAGAAGCTTTAATTTTTGAAATGAAATGATAAATACCAAATCAAACTTTTAAATATGGAGTAGATAGGAATCATTTCCTAGGTGTGATGGGAAAAGTGTAAGGCTATATCGGTAATTACTTTTAGTAGTAATAATAAAGTTCCCGTAAAGTGTATAGGATTCTAGTGAGAACCTAGGAACGTTGCTTCATGTGTGTGGGCTATAGAAGAATAGTGAAATGATATTAGTAAGATAGTAAGACACATGTGGTTGGGATAGGTAGACCTTAGTTGGAGAAAAATGAAAGGTAAAGGTAAAGAGAAAATTTCTCCATGCTTAGTTGCCTTTTTAGATAGAGACTACATAGATTGAAATCCTTATCCATTGTAGTAAATGAGACTTGGTTATTCCTTTTTGAGTATGGAATGGAAGAGATGAGTTGATCATATTCATCGTGAGTAATGTAGTGTAAGTTAGTAATGAGAATAGGCGGCAGGAGGTGTAGATGAGTTATTTGGATTCCTAAAGTAGGACCTTTTTGTGTAAGAGTGGACATGGTCCTAGGCCTCCTAGCTATAGATGATAGTTGTATTTATCTGCTATATTAAAAAAAGTAAAAGCCGATAAAAGCAACTAAAAGAAAAACAGGAAAATCTAAAGAAAGAGACAGAAATGCCAATAAAATGAGAATTGCAAAAGAAAAATACTTTTTTTCCAAAAATTAAGCTTGGCAAAAAATTTGGAAAGGAAGTTATTCTTATGTAAACCATGCTTGGAAAAGAAAATAGAAATTTTTATAGAATAGCTGCATAAGTTCCAAGTACGGAGAAAGAGGGGTGCACAAAGGTAAAATGGAGAAATGTGAGGTTTTCCAGTTTCCTACCTTCAAACTGACATAAGAAATCAAGTTTGGAAAAAATTAGACTTTCATAAATTCGAATATTAAAAGTTGTGTGGCAGGATTTGGATGTAAAATTCTTTGAACTACGCCCCTATTCAGTAGGAGTGGACAAAAATTAGATGAAAAATGTTTTGAGTTTTCAAAAGATTGCATTCATATAAAATTTGCAAGTATATTTAGGATGTTCGCGTCATATTTAAAAAGAAGTTTTTAAAGAAGAAAAGCATTCGTGTAGGAGGTACCGCTTAGAAATTCATGTACATGCATATATTTTATGTTGAATGACACTTTGCACAAGGACGCGGATGGTCACAAAATTGGATGTACACAAAATGAATGTGATTGATGCGAGGAATTACATAGTTTTACCCTTATCGAATTTCGAAGACAAAATTTCCTAAAGGATGGGAGAATGTAACATCCTGTATTTTTAGATAACTAAATAATCAAATATGATGAACACTGAAAATAAGCATTTTCGGAATTGTCAGATTATGGCTTGGAAACTTATATCATTGTGTTTGTGGCAATTTACCGATCAATTTCCATATATAACTTGTCGAAATCCAAGTTGATATGAAGAAGTTACGAGAAGAACATGATATTAGAATTTAACCAAAAAAAGAGTAAGACCAACAGGTCGACCAATAGGTTGACCCACAAAGCACAAGGGTCGACCCTAAGGTCAACCCCCAAAGCACACAGGTCGACCCGCATGTAGCCTTAGACGAGAAATCGTCCATGGACGTCTCGAAGTTATATGATTCGACTTTCGTGCGATCTAAAGCATTGTTTTCTGGATCCAACGATTAGCAGCGAGTCTATGACGTGGTTGCACCAGATTCAATCCAAAAATCCAGTGGCCTGAGATCACCAGACACTACTATAAAAAGGAACCTAGGCCTAGCTATTTTTTCACAATCAGAATTTCTCCCAATTAGGTTCATTGCGTGAGGCTGAACCTTAAATAGAAAATATTTCTAGGGAGAATATCTTTTTAATAAAAATATTATGCGCCTTAGAAGGGGATCTAGGAAAGCTATGGAGCAAAGCTAAGGATAACATGTGAATGGATATAAATTATATATCTTCTATGTTTTTGATATAATTTCGTTAGATTCCCATTTAATATTTAATTCAGCATTTATTTTAGTAATTATTTATGCTAATTAGTTATGTTAAAACTTTAAATTTTATAAGAGAAGTGTACTTATAATGATAAAAAATTAATGTGAAAATATATAAAATAATTATAGCACAGATAATAGCAGAATAATAAAAGCAGAAATGAAACAACACAGTTTACCCAGCTTCGACAAAACCCTACCTACATGTTGCCCCCAAGGTTTCTACTAGAAATTAAGTAGTCAGACGCTTACACACGTAAACTTGCGACACTTACTATCGACTAACCTAACTCTATGCTCAAAACCCTGCCACATCTCAGCCACTGAGTTGCGAATTCTCGAACTACACCATGTAGTTCGTAACCTAGTCACATGACTAGAATTTTACAAAAATTTAATAGAAAAATTACATTGATGTTGCCTGTCCATTTGCATTGAATTGCACTACTTTGTACTTTGGTACACGGTGTGCTTTGTGATCCACTTGAGGTTAACTTATTTTCATACTCCACTGTGTTAGTTCATGTTGTACCTGAATTTCGTTAGTTTTGCTTTCATCTGTGTTGTATTGTGGTTCCATTATTCTTTGCACTCCTTTGTTTTTGGTTTAGTTCAATTGTCATTGCATATATGTATACATGTGTGTTCATGTAGTCTGGTTTCATGTGGAGCTGTGTAGTTTGACTGCACTTTGATTTTTTGGCCTTTTAGGTCTGGGTCAATTGTTCATGTGTACATTGAGTTGGTTTTCATATTGCTTTGGGTTGTTTAGAGTTTCATGTCCAATTTTCTTGAGTCTGTTATTTCAAGCCAGTTCATGTTGTAACTGGACTTGCATATAGTATCATGTTGAACTGATTGTCGAGTTATAGTGACCTGCCTTGAGTTAGAATGGTCTAGTTCATGTTGTTATTTCATGTATGCTGTCATAAGAACCATTGACTGTTGAGGCTGTGTTGCTTGATTGCTTTGATCGAGCATTTTCACTTGAGTTGAATCCACCATTATGTTGGGTTTATCCTTGTGCTCACATGTCTCTGTAGTTTTATCAAGTGTATATCGATGTGCACGGCCTTATGGCATGTACAATGATACATTGTGCATGTCACAAGTTGTTTATGTAAGATGAATTCAAAAAAATGATGACGAACAACCCAAATAACTGAGGCAGATAACATTCGCAAAAACACACATTTTATTTTTCACTGCAAAAATAATTCTTTTTCAATTTTACCGCGTTAGTGTTTATTTTGAAAATAATTCAGATGATGGATACAAGCTGGAAACAAATTGGAATATAGTTGAAGAATAAATATGAGTGAATGAGTAATATGTAGTGAGGTGCAAAGGTAAATGAGAATTGTATAGTGAAAAATTGTGTTGTAACTTGAAATTGTATTGTAATTGAAATTTTGCATATATAGTGAGACCTCAAATTTTGTACTATTCAAAAATGCTAATAAACTATTTGTTTGAATAAAATATTTATTTGAATATATAATCTATGTTATTATTTTATTCAGCAAATATTTATTTAATTATGTGAAAAATAAAATAGTACAATAACAAATATATTTAAATGAATATATAAGTTTATTATCATCAAACAAAAATATATGCTAGCATATTCTACAATCTTCCCCTTTTGATGATAACAAACATATATTTAAGATTTTGAATGTATTAAATGTATTTGGTCATTGTTGAACTCTATGTGCTCCCCTATTTGAATGCTCCCTCTCTACAACAAAGCTCTCCCTTCATATATGCATGAAAATAAATAAAAAATATGCAAATGAACCTAAATGGGAATACGCAAATAAAAATAAAATATTTGACCTTCATTTTCCAAAATCTAAACATTTCTCTCTCCCCTTTTGTTATCAGCAAAAGAGTAATAGTGTTAGAGAAATAGAGATAAAGTGATAGACATTAATACAACATTAATACCCAATCGAGTATAAATATTAAATTTCAATAAAAAATCAAACAAAAATCATAAATACTTTGCTAGGCACATATTCCACTTTAGATTGGTAGGGATGACGTCGGCATATAAAACCATATAGTTGTGTCTATTTATGGCATGTTTATATCAAAAATTTGAATGTCTACTAACCATGCATAATCATTAGGACTTTTAAATGAGATTAGTAGTATTCCCAATTTTTTTAAAAATGAATTTCAAGCATCTTCTAACCACGCATAACCATGAGGACTTTTAAATGGAATTAGAATCAACTTGTTTATTTAATAATCAATTTTGATATGTGTTCCAAACATGCATAACCATGAGGACTTTTAAATGAGCATGAAAGCGTATAATCACAAATTTCAAGTAATTCACCCATGCATAACCGTGAGGACTTTTAAATGAGAGTGAATACTTTGGATGTTTTTATTGCTAAAAATAAAATAAAATAAAAACGAATAATTTCCCGTTTAAAATACCACATATTGATATACTATATTGGATTTTGATGAGTGATGGTCGTTAGAAATATGACAGAAATAGAGATGGTCATGGAATTTTTACCAATCAAAAGTTATTATAAATCTTGTTTAAAATTTTAAAGAAATTTACTGAATATACTATCTCAAGTCATAATATATGATTAATATCAACACTCATCACTTTTTCAATCATTATTTATCTTTTTGATAATCAATAGGGAGTCAGATTAGTTAATGTAGTCATTTAAGATCAAATTAAAAAATAATTATAAAATCAAATTTTCTAAAATGTGTAGTCTGAAATGAAGTCAACAAAAACTATTTTTTAGAAGGGGTTTTAAAAGAAAAATGTCTGCTAATTTGAAAATCAGTTGAAATGAAAAATATGCAGATATTTTCTTTGAAAATGTGATGCAACTAGTGAATATCTCTACATAAAACACGTTCTACTAGTAATTTTTCTATCAACTAGGTTACCAGTGTAATCTGCATCTGAATTTCTCTTATACTCAAGGTTATCATTAGATAGATATCATTTCAAAAATTAAAATAGGTGAAAATCAATTTTCTGTAAGGGGCTATTGTGAAAATTACTTCAAGTTGAAAAGCAATATAAATAATTAAATAATTGCAAAAATGATTTTAACATGAGCTACCACTTATATTTGAGATATTCATGGTGATATATAGTCGTATATAAGAACAACGTGTACTCCTTAACACTTAATTTTTTTTTTGAAATTTTCAGCATGTCCATTTATACCAAGCATAAGTAATCTATATTGAACAAAGATACACATTTAAAAAATTCGTCAAAACCATTTTTCATAACATTCCAAAGTGAATCAATAAAAGAATAGACAAGTTGTAGCATTATCGATTAGCTTTCATGAATTTCACAAATCAAAGTTGAGATGTTTAAGATATGGCATAAATACTTCAACAATGTCGATCAAAACATAATTAACAATATGTGAACAAAATTGAGTTGAGAGATCATACCTCACTTGCCTTTGATGTAGTGATATCCAAAATGCGATGATCTCCATCTAAACTTTATAGGCTAAGGAACATTTAAATTTTAGTTTATCAATTATTTAGAAAACTCGAAATCTATCTCCATCAAATTTGTTCCTTAGCCCACTTATGTGTCTAATTTTGGAGAAGGCAAGTGGTCTAACTAAGGATGTAGGACTATTATTATTATCTAATGAACTCATTGGTACCCAAATTTTCCTATACAACAAACCGTTAATATTTACAATTGTACCCTTGGGAATCCAAATTTGTTTAAATTTCTAACCATTTATATTCGTACCTTTCGGAATCCATATTTGTTTAACGATTTTGTGTTTGTATATATTTTGACAATTGTTCTTGCTATGTCCAATATTTCCACGCTTTACACATTTGGGTATCACATATTTCCCTTTGATAGTGTTATTAGTCGTTTGTTCATATTTTGACTCTTTTTCAAATCCAAGTCCTTTCCTTTTATTCACAAAGAGTTGATATTCTAAAAGCATATTAAATGATTTTACTCTAGGGAAAAAAATTCGAGTAATCAACTCAAGTTTATTAACTTCGGATTTTAAAAGTAGCTTCTAACAACAACTAATGGTACCATCTCTCTTTTCAAAACTATTCATTTTTAATCGCATACTTTCATTTTGAATCTCTCCAATTTTATTCTCAATTTCTAGCATCTTTGTTTCAAAAAGTTGGAGTTTTTAAATTAATTTGCATCCATGTAAGAACATCTGCTTCCTTTTTGAAATTTTAATGGCGCCCGATCCTTCTTCCTCCTCTTTCTCTCTTGATTCCGCCTCGTTTCCACCTCTTGTCTCTTTACACTCCTCCGCTTCAACTTCCTCTTCTTCTGTTCCTTCTTCTTCTGCTGCTCTCAATTTGCCTGTTGCTTTGAATTCATCTGATCCTGTTGCTTCTCCTTCTTTAAAATCGAATTGGTCTTCGCTCTTCAAATCTTTACCTAGAAATGCTGGATCTTATAAACCGATTCATTTTGATATCTCTCGTGACAAGCCTACCACTGATTTGCCAGATGTAGTTAAGGAAGAAGGTATTAAGTATTGGAATGATCACCTGGTGGGATTCTTTCTGGATGGTACTCTCTCTTTTTTATCTGTTGTCAATTTCTTGAAGAGATTCTGGAAACTCAAAGGTGATGTTGATTTTAAATCAGATGGTTATAATTTTTACTTCAAGTTTTCTAATCAAGAAGATAAGAATCTTGTTCTTGAGTCGGATCCAATTTTCATTAGGGGTAGAATGTTCATCATTACAAAATGGGATCCATCCATAGGTTTAACGCAAGCTCAGATTAAGAAGGTTCCTATTTGGATTCATTTTCATAAGATACCCATCATTCTTTGGACTTTAGTTGGTATTAATTGGCTTGCATGTCACGTTGGTAGATTGATCTGTTTTGATAGTACCACAGAAAAATTACAAAGCTTTAAGTATGCTAAGGCACTTGTGGAGATTTCTCCTGACTGTGATTTACCAAGTTCTATTCATATTCCGCAATTAGGAAGTAATTGCCCTGATGTACAACTTTCTTATGACTGGAAACCTAGTATCTGTACTCATTGTAAAGTCTTTGGACACAACACTTTATCCTGTGAATTTGTGAACAAGAAGTATGTTGGGGGTGTTGATGGTGTATCTGTTGGAAATAATAATCATGTGGTGGGTGTGAAGGTAGATAATAATCAAGATGGTAATAAGGATGGTAGTGCAGTTGATCTTAATTGGAGAGTTGTTAATAAAAAGAATAAAGGAGCTTGGAAACAGAAGAAAGTGGTATCAATAGATAAAAATAATATTCCTAATGTTACTTCTGTCAATCAGTTGGAAGTAGGCAAAGCAGTTGAAACTGTGGTACTTCATAATAATTGTTCATGTCCTTCTGAAAATGTTAATTCCTTTGCAGTTATAAATGATACTTCACTTGTTACTAATAATAATAGTGTCAGTGAAGTACTCTCTTCTAAATCTACTCTTTTTCAATCCATTAGCTCATCTGCTTCTCTTCATAATAGTCTATCAGCTATTAATAATGTGTCTTTTGTCTCTGAACCATCTATTTCTGTATTGGCAGATGGAAAATCCTCCCCATCTGCTAGTTTATTAGCTTCTTCTGCACATCCAATTTCATCTACATCTACTTCAACTTCTTGTTCCTCTCAGTTTAGCACTAAATCTCCCATCCTTAATCCTGATTCACCTTATCTTCATCTGTCCCCTCCAAATAATTTTGTGTTACCTCCACCCTCTGTTTCTATTGGGCCTTCTGATTCACAGTCTGGTAAAAACAATGTTGTTAATTCTGATGATCTCAATAAAGGCAAAAACTTTAAGCCACATGAAGTCTTACCTTTATCATCTTCCAAAAACAATTCTCATCATAGACATACTAGGAAAAATCCTACCACCATTTTTCCTCCTCTTCCTACTAAATGAATAATATTGCTTTTTGGAATATAAGAGGAGCTAATTTATCTTCAAAGCAAGTTGACATTAAAAATCTTATTTTTGGAAATAATATTCAAATAATGTGTATATTTGAAACAAAGCTTGATACACAAGCCTCTTTGAAGGCTAGGAACTTGATTGCTCCATCCTGGTTATATGATGATAATTTTCTTGAAGCCAATCATGGTAGACTGCTTACTTTATGGAATCCAATTTTTTTCAAACTTTCCAGATTAAATGCTTCTGATCAATTTATTCACTACCTTTGTCTGCACTTGCCTTCGAATGTTTCTTTTCATCTTACCTCTGTATATGCTCATAATTCATTATCTTTAAGGCAAGACTTTCTTAATTTCCTTCCTTCTTTAAAATCAGATTCTACTCCATGGCTAATTGGTGGTGATTTCAATTCCATGTATGCTAGTAATCAAAAATTTGGTGGCTGCCCTTTATCTCTTAAAGACATTTCTCCATTAAACAGTGCCCTTATTCAATCTAATCTTTTCTCTGCTAATTGCTTTGGTCCTGACTTCACTTGGTCTAATAATAATAGGAGTGGTTATCCTACTTTATGTAAGCTTGATCATATTTTCTTAAACATCTCTTTTCTTCAACTCTGGCCAAAATCCTTTTATAATATCTTAAATCCCTCTTTGTCAGATCACTGCCCATTATTATTTCATTGTGGAATGGATGATATACATGGTAGAAAACACTCTTTTAGATTTTTTAATTTCTGGACTAAGCAAGATGAATTTTTTGTTATTTTAAAGCAGGTATGGAACTTACAATATGGAAGGGATCCTTTGTCAAATACTACTTTCAAAATGAAGGCTCTTAAATTTCATCTTAGGAAGTGGTCTGCAACCATTTTTAGTAAGGATTCTAATCTTTCCACTCAAATTAGATATGAGCTCCATAGAATTCAGACTATGCTGACTGAGAGACCATTTGACCTTTCCTTAATTCATTTAGAATCACAATTAAAACATTCTCTGGACAATACTATTCAAAAGGAAGTCTATTCACTTAGGCAAAAGATACACTTGAGAATGGTAAAGGAGGCTGATAGGAATACTAGGTACTATCATAATTTTCTTAAAGTAAAAAGGAATCATGAATGTATTCTTCAGATCAAGAATATGTTTGGTGACATGGTTAATACTTTTGATGGAATTAATGAGGCTTTTGTTCAGTACTTCAAATCTATTCTAGCTCCGTCAAATTTATTCACTCCTGATATAAATCCTCTATTTCATATTAATTTCCCTACAATTACTACCTCTCAATCAAATGATTTGATTATTGCAATATCTGGAAATGAAATTGAATCTGCTGTTTTTAGGCTGGATGCTAATAGCTGTGGAGGACCAGATGGATTTAATGCTCATTTTGTTCAAAAGAGTTTGAATGTTATAGGATCTGATATTATTAAAGCCATTCAACATTTTTTCCTCCATAATAAACTCCCTGATTGTCTTGCTGCAACAGCAATTACCTTGATTCCCAAAATCAATAATCCATCTTCTGTTTCAGATTTCAGGCCTATATCTTGTTGCAACATTATCTACAAAATAATTTCAAAAATTTTGTCAAATAGATTGCAAACTGTTTTACCTTCTATCATCTCAAACAATCAAGCTGCTTATTTTTCTGGTAGATCAATAAGTGATAATATTCTTTTGACTCAAGAATTTTTGTATGGTTATGAAAGAGCAAATATTTCTCCAAGATGCATGCTTAAACTTGATATTAAAAAAGCATTTGATTCCATTGCTTGGCCTTCTATTTTAGCTATTATGTCTAGAATGAATTTTCCCAAACCTTTTTTAGCATGGATCTACACATGTATTTCATCACCTAGGTATTCTATTAATAGAGAGGGTGGTTTGTATGGTTATTTCAAAGGCAAACAAGGTGTAAGACAAGGTGATCCAATTTCAGCTTACTTGTTCATATTAGTCATGGAGCTTTTAAATTCTATATTGAAAGATCTGGTAGTTAAAAACAAGTTACAACTTCATCCCAAATGTAATAATCCATTAATCACTCATTTGCTCTTTGCTGATGACCTTATTATCTTCACAAAACCCACTTTCTACAATATTCAATCTATTACTTCATCTCTGGATCTTTTCCATTCTATCACTGGTTTGCAAATAAATCTTCAGAAATCAAATATCTACATTGCTGGTTTAAATTCAACTCAGAAGAAAGATATCATAGAATTTTCAGGCTTGCTTGAATTACCAAAGAATTCCTTTTATTTGGGATTACCTATCTTGAGTTCAAGAATAACAAAGCATAATTGCTTACCTCTTTTTGAGAAGATCATTGAAAGACTTACTGTTTGGCCCATTGATAAGCTTTCTCAAGCTGGTAGATTAACAATTATTCAATCCATTGCTATTGCTATGACCAACTATTGGACAAGGCATTACATTCTCCCTGTAAAACTGATTGAAATGATATCTAGTGCTCTTAATAAATTTCTATGGCATGGAGATCCTTTTTCCAGAAAATTAATCCCAATTTCATTTTATAAACTGTTTGAAACTAAGAAGAATGGTGGTCTTGGCATAACTAACATTTTTCTTTGGAATAAGGCTGCAATATCAGTATACTTCAATAAAAATTTTGAATCTGATAGAAGCTTATGGTCTCAATCGGTTAATCATTACTTGATTGGTCATAAGAATTTTTGGACTATGGAAATTCCACAGAACTGCAGCTGGAGTTGGAGAAGTATTCTTAAGCTTAGGCAAACATTTATCCCATTTTTACAATGTAACTATACTCAGGTTAAAGGCCTATCATTCTGGCATTCTCCTTGGGCTAGGAAAGGTTTAATTTTAAGTAATGTTGTGGATTATAATATCAGAAGAAACTTTGGCATCTCTGATTCAGCTATAGTTGATGAGTTTATCCATGATGATAATATTGTTTTACCATACTCTAGTTCTTGTCTGCTCAGGAAGCTCTGGAATGTTATTACTAACAATCAAATTACCAATAATGATAATTTTCTTATTTGGTCTGATAAAGGAAAGCCTCATTCTATTAAACTCGTATATAAATCTCTCTGTGGAGTTGGTTCTTATTTTCCTTGGTATTCAAGAATTTGGAAATTTGGTGGAAGTGCAAAAGAAAATTTACTTTTATGGAAGGTGATGGCAAATGCATTGAATACTAAAGATAAGCTATGTAGATTGGGTTTAATATCAGAGGATGCATGTGTATTATGCAGAGCTGACCAGGAAACAAATACTCATCTGTTTTTTGAATGTACTTTTGTATATCAAATATGGTATAAGCTTTTGTCTAATGGTGGATACTACAAACCATCAACTGTCAGTGCTATTGAGTGGTTTAATGTGTTTAAAGCTACTAGATGGAAAACTAGAAGGACTTTTGTGCTCCTAAAGTTGCTCAAGAAGTTGATTTATGCAGTTTGGACTGAGAGAAATAATAGAGTTTTTGGCATTGATGTTAAAAATACTTCTCAACTCTATAACATGATACATGGCAGTATTCTTTCTGAAATGAAATCAGGTTGTATTTGATGTTTATCTCTATGTCTCCTCCCTGGATGCCAAATTCAAGTACTCAGTTTGATGTTGAAGTTTGATGGATTGCTCTTTTCCTAGCATGAGATTACATTGAAGTTTGTCTTCAGTTTGAGGTTGTAACTGTTTGTTGGTTCAGATAGTTTTTCCTGTACACTTCAAGTTTCATGTTGATTGAGTATGTGTGATTGTGATATTGGTAGTCAGTTGTAAAGTGAGTTTTGGCATAGTGAGTGTTGTAATGTGTGTGTTTTTTCTTGTTTTGTTTGAGGTGGCTGCAGGTTGTGTTGTATTGGTGTTATTTGTACCTTGGGTCTTGTAAGTGTGAGTTGTAATTTAGTTTAAGTCAATAAAATGAGCTTATAGCTCTTTGCTTTTCAAAAAAAAAAAAAAAGTTGGAGTTTTTTAAATTCAACTTTTTCAAAATCCTTGATTTTTTTTCAATCTCCTTTTCAAACTTGTGATTTAATAGAATAATTTCATATTTTCTCAAATTCACTTTTTCTTTTTCAAGGGTTTTGAAATTTTTGTTGATCTCATTTAATTTCTTTCTAAAAATTGGACATTTAGAACTTTTCGACTTCTTAAAGCTATCCAACTCTTTTGGCAAAATATTATTTTTACAAATCAACTCAGTTATGTTTTTCTTCCGAATTAAACTTTCGTTTTCTAACTTTTGAAAGTTTTCATGAAAATGGGCAAATTCTTTTTCATGGTCCAAACACCTTTTGCAATTAAAATTTTTATTTGCATAATATTTTTAAGCTCAATTTCCAAATTGTTATTTTTATAATGAAGTTTAGCCTATTCCCTGTTTAACTTATTATTTTTCATCTCAAGAGCTTTATTATTTTCAATTAATTTCTGGCATAAGAGAACTGAATCATTGAATGGAAAATCACTTATCTCATCGGCTATTAAATCTTTATCACTGCTGCCTTTTGGAAATCCTGTTAAGCATGTTTCTTTAACTGAGTCGATTGTGGAGGATTTCTCATCGTTGTCGACTTTTGCACCATATATTGCATCAAAAGTATTCTAGATTTCCTGTGCACTTTCACAATGAGAGATAAATTTAAAATTTCGTACATTAATATGAGAATATGGTATATACATAGCAAGAACATTAATTGAAGTATTTTTCTTGTCTATTATATCACACCCATTTTCAATAATATCCCAACATTTAAAATTAACAAAATTTAAATAAAAATTCATTTTTAATTTCCAATTTAAAAAATCCATTCCATCAAAAATAGAAGGAATAATACTGGATTGACTATCGCTAGATTTGCAACTAGGGTTAGACATCCTTGCTATTAACCTCGCTATGATATCACTTGTAGGATCAATTTCACCCTAGCGGGGGGTGTGAATAGGGTGATGCTAATAATAATAAAAATTTAATGTGGAAATATATAAAATAGTTGCAGCACAGATAATAGTAGAATAATAAAAGCTAGAACAACATAGATTTACCCAGCTTCGGAAAAACCCTGCCTATGTGTTGCCCCAAAGTTTCTACTAGAAATTAAGTAGTCAGACGCTTACATACGTAAATTTGCGACACCCGCTACTAACTAACATAACTCTACCCTCAAAAACCTACGACAACTCAACCACTGAGTTGCGAGTTCTCTAACTACACCACCATAGTTCGTAACCTAGTTACACGACTAGAATTTTACAAAAGTTTAAAAGAAGAATTACAAAATAAAACTAAACAAAAACAAAACCCTTTTTTCACTTAAGCCTATATTAAACTAGATCGGCCCAATGTAAATAAAAAAGACGTCCTCTTTTTTGTTTTATTTTTATCTGCTGATTCTTTTTTCTTTCGTTCAATCCTTCATTCGTTCCTCTTTCAAAAAATTAGGGTTCTAGAAATAGAGGCCGCTGATTCAAACTATTTGATTGAGTGACGACCTTTCTTCAGTTTGCTTCGTCAATCAACTCGTGGCTTTGGCTTGCATACGGCTTCTCCAACGCGTCGAGCTCGAATGATAAAAGTGGTATATGATTTTGCTTTTCCAATTTGCTTATGCTCGATTTGATTCGAGTTATTATAATTTATTGCTTTCGGTAATTGCTTGAACTTGAATGCTCTTTTCTGTCGATGATGATATGGGAATTTATAGGGTTCGAATCCCTTAGTATACGTTCATAAAATTTGCTTTGAATTCTTTATGAATTTTATCTCTTGCATTGATTTCTTAATCGAATGATGCATGACTCGTTCATCTCTGATATACTCGAATTTGGTTGAAGTGTTTGAATAAATGCTCCTATGACTTTGGTATTTTGAATTTGTGATAATCTGGACTTGACGAATTTTGATCTGTTTTTTTCTCCGATTCCATTCTTTGCTAGCAACGATCAAATTTTTGACTAATTCATTGATGTTGTTCATCTGTTTTTGAAACCATTCCTTTACGTGTTTGCACCGCTACTGGTATTTACTGTAACTATGTGAATTGCTTTCCTATTACTTCGTTTGCTTGCGTTCTTGTGTGTGTGTGTGTGTGTGATTCTCTGAATTGGTTCCAATTGAAGTTTAGTTGCATTGTTATTGTGGTCTTCATGAGTCTGAATGTCGTGACCATTGCATTGAACTGCATTCTCTGAAGTCTTGTTGCATTGTAGTCATTTTTGTGTTGAGTTATTTGCATGTTTGTAGAGTGTATGTGATGCATATGCTATGTCCATACTGTATCGATCGAAACTGAACTTGTTCGATTGTTGCTTGATCACATTCACTACTTGTTTGAAGTTCTATGTCTAGTAGCTTGTATTTGTTTCATGTGATGTTCACCGTGTGTTTACATACATGTATGTATATATGTGTATGTCCTGAGCATATTGAATTGTTGTCTGCATTGCTTTAGAAAACTATCTGAATGTTGATGTATTCAAGTTAATCTGTTTCTTTGTTGTTTCCTTCACTTGTTCCTCTTCGAGTCTTCACTTGGTTGTTGTATACCTGCACCTGTTTGCTTGAGTTACATTTTCTGTTGTGTGGCTTTGAGCATTGCCTTGAAGCTGTCATGCACTTGATGTTGCATGTCCACTTGCATTGACTTTCATTGCTTTGTACTTTGGTACACGGTGCGCTTTGTGTTCCACTTGAGGTTAACCTGTTTTCATACTCCACTCTGTCGGTTCATGTTGTAACTGAACTTGGTTAGTTTTGCTTTCATCTGAGTTGTATTGTGGTTCCATTATGCTTTGCACTCCTTTATTGTTTGGTTGAGTTCAATTGTCATTGCATATATGTGTTCATGTAGTCTAGTTTCATGTGGAACTATGCAGCTTGATTGCACTTTGATTTTTTGGCCTATTGGGTCTGGTCTTAATTGTTTATGTGTACATTATATTGGTTTTCGTATTGCTTTGGGTTGTTTGGAGTTACATGTCCAGTTTGCTTGAGTCTGTTGCTTCGAGCCAGCTCATGTCGTAACTGGACTTGCATATAGGATCATGTTGAACTGCTTGTCGAGTTATAATGACCTACCTCGAGTTAGAATGGTCTGGTTCATGTTGTTATTTCATGTATGCTATCGTGTGAACCATTGTCTGTTGAGGCTGTGTTGCTTGATTGCTTTGATCGAGCATCTTCACTTGAGTTGAATCCACCATTTTGTTGGGTTTGACCTTGTGCTCAGCAGTCCCTGTAGTTTTATCAAGTGTATATCGATGTGCATGGCCTTGTGGCATGTGCAGTGACACACTGTGCATGTCACAAGTTGTTCGTGTAAGATGAATTCAAAATAAATGATGACGAACAACCTAAATAACTGTGGCAAATAACATTTCAAAAAACCCACATTTTATTTTTCACTGCAAAAATATTTCTTTTTAAATTTTACTGCTTTAGTGTTTATTTTGCAGATAATTCAGATGCTGGATACAAGTTGGAAACAAATTGGAATATAGTTGAATAATAAATATGAGTGAACGAGTGATATGTAGTGAGGTGCAAATGTAAATGACAATTGTATAGTGAAAAATTGTGTTGTAATTTGAAATTGTATTATAATTGAAATTTTGTACACATAGTGAGAGCTCAAATTTTGTACTATTCCAAAATTGTAATAAAATATTTGTTTGAATAAAATATCTGTTTGAATTTAAATTCTATGTTATTTATTTTATTCAGCAAAAATTGATTTAATTATGTGAAAAATAAAATAGTACAAGAACAAATACATTTAAATGAATATATATATATATATATATTCATCAAACGAAAATCATGTACTAGCATATTCTATAGTTGGTTGGTTTAGAAAAGGGAATACATTTTCATAATTTAATATTGTAAGAATAACGATAAATGTAATTGCAAGAATATGAGCAAGAAAAATGGAAATGGTGCAAAATAGAGACATTACTGTATTTTGCATTATCCAAAAATTAAAGAAGCAATAAAATAAATATCTTGCAATTGCGGATTATTATTTATAGTATTATTTAGTATTAAAATATGGATTTGGATTTTTAGCATGTGTCTTTGTAGCCAATCAAATAGAATAGAACTACTTTCTAGAATAAAAGAGAATAACGTGAAGCGTTAAAGAAATTAAAGAAGAAGAAGTAATCAAGTTAATTATTTGACAAGACTAGAAATAATAAACATAAGATATGACTAGATCTGCATTTACACAGTAGATAATAGAATAAAAAGTAAAGCAGTTATTATGGTAAGTAAATTTATGACAGTTAGACGTAGTCCCAAGCCAAGACTGACATATAATATAAGAAAACTAAAGAGAATTTAATATCATAATAAAAGAAGACAGACTAGAATAGAAAAGGGACACTTGTAGTTAAATTCATAACATGTAGGTTATAAAAGAAAGAAAAGAGTATAAAAATAGCAATTGCAAGTATAATTGTAACATGTAGGTTATAATTAAAAAGAAAGAAATAGAAGAGGCTTATTCTTTCAAACTTAGAGCTTGGATTAAGTTAATAAGCAAAATAATAGAAGTGGCCAATACCAGCAGCATTCCCTTTCAGGTCTAGAATTGATGGTCTCACACATAGGTGGGGCTGAACATGCTGATTAGGGTAAATAAGTGGCCAACAGAATAAGAGAAGTAAACTAAACGAAAAATAAAATATTAGACTTAGGATCAAATAAAATGGTAAGGTGCGTTTGGAGTGGCCCGAAAGAGAACCTGGACAAAGAGCCTAACGAAGCAGTTCGTCATAGATTTTAGTATAGAAAGAGCACCTCCAACTTAGTTAGTTCGGACCAGAAGGAAATACAAGACTTCAACAGGACGTGAGGATACTCTAGGATGGCCCTCTGGGGTAGGCCTAACGAAGCTGTACCCCCGGAGGCAAGTCCGTAGGTGTTCCATCAAGAGAGTATGCCTTGACTGCTTTTGCATTGTAGGCCTAACGAAGCGGACCTTTATAGGTAGTCAAAAGGTTGATGATAGAGTAGGACACTCATATGACACCATACTCTGGATTGTGAGTAGGTTACAGTGGGCAGGACCCATAAGGATAGTCGCATGCGGAGATCAAGCCATCATCAGTCGGAGCGAGTTTGGGAAAGACTAGAGTTAAACCAACAGGCCAATGATTCTTTCACTATCAAGACATTGGATGAGGGGCATGGCCAATTGGATCTTTAGATTGTTTGCAGTAGGGTACAACCACTTAGTTCTTGAAAGGTCTTTCGATTAGTTGAGGGGTGGCTGCGTGGGGCCATAGTCACGATGAGAAAAGAGACAGACCAAGCAAACTATTTATATTGCAGGCCTAACGAAACGAACGTTTACAGTTACAGAAAATCCCGATTGAGTTCCGTACAAGGTAGACTTTGTTGGCGGAATTCAGGGAGTAGACAGAACGATTACGTGTAGTCCGCAAGGTATGTACTGGGTGGTTCATGGTGGATGTCCGAGCACTAGTATAAGCTAGTGCGGATGCAGTTTCACGTTTTCCTAGCAGACGATGGAACATCTATACTGTAGGCCTCACGAAGTTGTCCTTTACAGATGTAGTTTCAGTATGCTATAACAGCGAGACGATGGAGTCCATTTCAAGGAGGATACGGATAGTACTATGGTTAGTACCTAGGACTGATGCGGTCTTTGGTCATGTAGCTAAATATATATTAGTTATTAGGTTTTAATCTACTAGGGAGTATATAGGTACAATTCACGCACAGAGGCAAAAGTATTATAAACCCAATAAACCTAATATAATAGAAAATGGAAATAGAATGGTACATATGGATTATGCTTAGAAGTGTAAAAATTTTCCATTCATCAGAACCTTAGTTCTGACCTCCTCCTTATAACATCCCATGGGTTAGATATATGGAAGAGATTTTCCAACTTGGTAACACTTGTATAGAAAGTGTTATTACCTTGGTGAGTATTTACTTACTATTATATTTTTAGTCAATTCTATTGCGAGATATTTATTTAAACCCTAATATATTTATCTTTGCCTATTTGCAGGATACCAGATATCCAACTCGAGCTTCAATGGGCTTGGATTTTAGCATTTTTGCGAAAAATCCAGACATATTGGAATTCGAGTTGTTGTAATTGTTTTATAAAATGAAGAAGAAGATTTTTTTTCGAAAAGGAGATGAAAGATTTTGATCTAAAATGAAAATATTTTGGTAAATGTTTTTCTCTTAAAATGTATTATATTCTCTTCACTAGCAGGTCCCTCTTTAGCATTTTGGGTAAGTCATCTCTATCATCAACGAAAGAATCAGTATAAGACAATTTTTTTGTCGGATTTTTTGAAGGAATCTGAAGATTGGAATGAGATGACTCAACGACTTATTATGATTACCCACAAGGGTGGGTTCGAAGAAGGGTGGCCCATGGATAGAATGTTGAATGGTTCTATTATGAGAAGAAAGTTAGTGAGCCAAAGGGAGGATTTATTGAGGAGAGCTCGTGAGTGGGATTACGACTATATTTCACTATGGATATGCATGGAATAGAACGATGACTTTGTTCTACTACTGGATGTGCTATGGGATTGAAGATGATCGAAGGCTTTAATGTATGCTTGTACGGAAGGGGTATATAGGGACGTACACATGTATTATAACCATGTCCATATCTTATGAACATGGGTTACCCTGGATCTTATGAACATGGGTCTAGTTTCAAGCCGTCTGAGTGGCAAGGATTCGGGCACCGCGATGCTCTTATGTTCATTGAGTATTCACTGACTTTATGGTCATGGTCATTTGTGTCATTGTCCTAAAGTACAATACCCTTAAGGTGGTGGATATTCATTATACCGTATGATGATGGTCACTTGAAAGAGACTTTATGAAGTTAGTCCGAGGATCGAGGATTGATGCAGCTGTAGTACGAGTAGATGGCCTTATTATTTCGAAGATGAAGTCATAAACAGGTATATATTATTTTGAAGATGTTGCCAGGACTAGGCATATATTAATCAAAAAATGTATCCATGAGTGGGCACATGAATTATTTTGGAAGGTTTAAAAATGAGATGGTACACCGGTTATTTTGAGGATGAGACAACAAGAAAATTTATCAATGACATTGAAGATACACATATTTGGATGGATGTGTAGATAGTATTGGGGTTAACACACAAGTGTTAGTTGTCAATATAGGGATTGTTTTTTAATGTATGCGCGCTTTATTTTTTATGAGCTATGCTGATTGTTGATTTATGTGTATTCGTGTATTTGCACATATGTGTTTGGATCAACCTTTGTTTGTTGTGGACTTTAATATTGTCATTAAGGTTCTATTATTACGGTGTATGATGTGAATTAATCTATGATTGATATTGTTTCACCTTTTGTTGATGGGGTGTTATTTATACATAAACTATTTTAGATTGAATGATGAAAAAGTGCATGTGTTACTATAGTATGTATATGTAGAAAACTGAATTAGTTATTGTGAATGAATTATATTGTGTCGTAATCAATGATGTAATATGGTCGTTACTCTATAACTAGTTAACTTGTGATTGATGAATCTGGACAATTGCTAGGGCATCATTCCTTTAAGGGGGAAGAATGTAACGACCCACAAATTCAACACAAAAAAATATTGAATTAATTAAAAGTAAATTTTTAATAAAATGGTGAATTGGGTATCATATTTATATCCATTGCGAAAATATTTCCGAGATGATTAGTTTGATATATGATTTTGATATTTTCGGAGTTGCGATTTGCGAAATAGAGGCTCTATAGCGTTTAAAAAGTGTGCGTAGCTATTTCACGTCAAAACAAATACGCAGCCCGTAACTCAGCCTAACAACTATATAAATGAGGCTATGATACCCCAACCAAGACATATATCTTCATTTTATTATCTAATTTTCGAAATCCCCTTAACGTCTGCTAGTAGCAGATGATTATCTTTGATTATAAATTGATTTAAAAATCAAAGTGTCTAAACCCTATCGAATTATATATCGTCGCAAAGCTCTTGATGTCGAATTGATGGGTGGTGTTCATTTATTGAAAAAGCTCATGAGTTAATCAGAATTAGCAATCAAAGGCAGCTAGACGAAACCCTAAGTCTTGATTTGGGCATTTTTGATTTGGACATCAAGTGACAAAATTGACGGCATAGGATCATAGATCTTGTGTAGGGGAGTGCATTTGCAGTGGCATCGTGGCTTAATTGGACCAAAGTTGATCGAAATTAACCATGAAATCGCAACTGACGTGATCAGGAGAGGCATTTTGCGGTGCATGGGTGGCATCAGAAAATAGGAGCACGACAAGAGGAGGTTGACGACGGTCACGGCATAGTCAATGAAGGTCGAAGGCGCTTGGATTGATGGTTAACGGTGAAGGGGATGGGCTCGAATTACGTTATTTTAGGTTACGGGGGAGGAGGATTATCACCGTAGCACGAAGTAGGTGATGTAGATTTACAACTTAGCCCTTATTTATTCTATAAATTAAACTCTAAACCCCCTAACCTTCATATGTTCTTCATACGAAATCTGATTCATGTGCGACTTCCTACGTTGGGCTCGTGGCAAAATTTTGGACAATATGGCTTTGAGTTTGCTGATTTTAGAGACTATTGGGAAAAGTGTGCTGGTGTGATTCACTTAATTTAATTAACTACATTTAAATTATTAAATATATGTGTGTGTATATATATGTTGATGGAAAATTATAATTATTGATCTATGTTGATAAATACTAATAGTTGTTTGAATATTTTAGATAGTTTGGAATGTTGAACCTTTGATTCATTATCTATTGTTGATTTTTGTATTATTGGATTTGTAATCCTAATTAATTATGGATTTAAAATGTGACCATTGTTCATTAAAATAAAATAAGCAAAATTATGTTTTAATGAACAAAAAAGATAAAGAAATAATAAAAGCGATTATTTATAGTTTTCGTGTGATGTTTCTAAATAACTATGTTTGAATGAAATAAAATGAAATTAATTAGAGAAATTTTATAAGGTTATTATCTATGAATTTCTAGAGGAATCCATAAATAACAACGCAAAATAAATTTTTAATTTAATTTGAAATGTGTATTATTATTATTCAATGAAGTGAGATTTTTAGTAATAATAATAATATAGTTTTAGTAAAATTTATACTATTTTGAAATAAATGGAAATGAACCAATTTTGTATTATATTAAAGAGATTTAATATGCATATTATTACTTTAGCATAAAATAATAATATTATTGATTTGTAAGGTAATTTCACAAAATTACTATATTTGATAAAATTTAATGTTTGGAAAGATTTGAACTAATGAGATTGCAACAAAGTATTTTGAAGTATATTATCAATTTGAGAGAATTATTATTATTTTTAAAGTAAATAAAAGAAGGGTTTATAATAAAAAATAATTGAAAAAATTATTTTATACTTAAATGAAAATAATGATTGTAAGTATGATGTTTTGAATAGGTGCAATATGTGATTAACAATTGATTTTATTTATAACATATGTTAATTTATTACGATGAGATCGTATTTGAATGTGTTATCATTATTACTACGTTGTATGTACTTAATTATGATTTTATTGTGTTGATGCGTGTGTTACCAATTTTGTCTGGATTAGTACATGTTTGATGATTGATGTTTCGAGACTATTATGAGGTGATTAATATACCGTTGACGATTTATACTTACAATTGTGAAGCTTTACTATAATGAATGATTATTATGAATGTACACATATTTATGTTATTTTCTTATTTAATGATTTAATATTGTCAAATGTCTGTGATGTTTAATGGCTAAATGTACTATTGTTGTCCTTTCCCTATATGATGATCTATTATGACGGATAAGAAGAGATATTGTTTTTTGCTTCTACTAATTGCAGTGGTTGCACTGATTGTATTGGATTCCATTAACTGCAATGGTTGTATTGATTGGCATTGTTGCATTAATTATGATGATTGTGATGGTTGAATGAATGAAATGATTGTTATGCATTGACAAGTATTTGGATGCAGGAAAAGAGCGGAAAACAGAACCACATGGGATTGATCCCCCAAAAGAGATACGTAGGTAGTCTTTTCCTACGCAATAGCCACTAGATCCCATATATTGGGTTTAGTCGTATAGTGTTAGGCATAGTCCAAAACATAGTTGGAATCATATTTATCGTTTTATCTTATATATCTGTACAATGTAAAGTTGCAGATAAGAGTAGAAAAGGGAATGAAAAGTGGGATTGCTGGGCTATATCAAAGATAACCGATTCGTTATATTCTTCTATACCATGGTTATATTATTTATGTATTGATGATATCTATTTTAATAAAATATAAACTTATGTGATGATGTAAAATAACTATATAATTAAGTTAATAGTTATTTATATTAATGTTTGATTCCGCTATGAGGTATTCCCTATTTATTCAATGCTTTAGAATTTTTTATTTTTATCTATCCATGGTCCATTGCTTTTAATATCTGAAATTAATTGTAAGCATATTTGGCATCGTTTATAATTGATTTATATAATAAAAATAGTGGGTCATTATAGTATGGAGTGCAATTGGAGAAATTTATACATCTACAGCAAGGAGGTATGTCGACGAAAGAATATGTGAACCAATTTAATGAGCTAGCTAGGTTTGGATTTGACTTGATGAATACCACATAAGTAGGCTTTGAAGTTTGCAAAGGGACTAAAGCAACCTCTTTAGAATTTGGCCCAAAGCCACATTACGATGGAAGCTACTTATGAGAGATTGGTAGAGATAACTTCGCTAAATACAATTTCCAAAGAAGAAGCTAAGGATGAACCCCAGAAGGCAGGAGGAAAGCTATTTTAGTAGAATCAACGCAAGGGCGGAATAGGGACTCAAGGGAAGATAAGGAGGCCAGAAGTCAAGTGTAAGAGATGTAATAAAAAGGGGCATGTAGTAAAGGATTGCAAGGATAACTTCTCAAATCAAATACTTCAACTGCAATCAACTTGGGCACATAAGGAGGGAGCATCCGACTGCACCTTAGACTTCAACCTAAATGGTTCCAACTTATGCACCAGATGTTGTTCCTAGCTTGAGTGCAGATCCTACGGTGTATAAAGGGAAGAAGGTCATCATTAAATGTGTGCTAAATCTTTCTGATTTATCTATATGTCCTTTATTTGATACAAGACCATCATACTTTTTATTTTGAGTAGATTAGTAGATGGATTGCACTTAAGTACTAGCATAATTACAGATCCCATGGTAGTATCAAACTTTGTTAGGGGATCGATTCATTTATCTATGATTTGTAAGGGTTTGAAATTATATATTTTGAGGGTCTAATTCGATTTAGATGATTTTGTCTTAGGATTTTCTAGGTTTGGTTAAATTTTGGGAATAGACTGGATGACGATGTACAGAGTGGTACTTGATTGCGATAGGAAGGTGGTTCGCTTAAGTACTTGCAAAGGAACATCCTAGAGGTTTACTGCAATCCCCAGAGTTCAGTTATATTGAGTTACTTATATTCCTTAGACCTATTACATAATGAGTTGGCTTCAGTACTAGTATTTGTGACTACCCAAATGTCTTTCCCGAAGCTACCAATCTTTCACCCTATAGAGACATCGAATTTTGAATTTACCTTGAGGAGAACGCAGACCTATCGCCTTATCTTTGGGGCATATGGCTTTTAAAGGAAGATGCGAGCAAAATAAGCAAGTGAATGAACTACTTGAGAAGAGCTTTATTAGAAGTATTTTAGAGTGGGGAGCACCAGTTGTCGTTACTATTAAGGCAGATGGTTCTCTGAGGCTTTGTGCCAATCATCGTGGGCTGAATAAACCGACAAAGAAGAATTGTTATCCATTGCCCTACATAGAGGATCTCTTTGATCAACATCATGCGTCGGGTTTTTAGAGGGATGCTAAATAAGTTCGTGGTGGTATTCGTTGATGACATACTTGTCTATTCAAAAAGCAAGGAGGAGCACGGGTTACATTTAGGAGAAGTACTCAATACTCTCCGTACACATAAGTTAAAGGAAATTTTTTCAAATATCACTTTTGGCTCAAGGAGGTTTTTAGGATGTTGTCTTTGAGTATGGATTGGCGATCGATCAAAGTAAAGTTTCTATTGTGCAGGATTGGCATATATCGAAGAATGCCATGAAGGTGAGGATTTTTCTTAGTTTGGTTGGATATTATAAGAAGCTCCCTAAGGACTTTGCTAAAGTTTCCACTCCTTTGAAGCGCCTTATCAAGAATAATTTTGCTTTCTTGTTGGACTTAGAATGTGAGAATGCTTTTAGTAAGCTGAAGGAGTCGTTAACTAGTGCACTTTTTTTGCTACTACTTGATGGTTCGAAGGCATTTACAACATATACCAATGCATACCGAACTAGATTGGGCATGATGTTGATGCAAGAAGGAAGAGTTGTAAGTTATGCTAGTCAAAAATAGGCAGTCCGCAAGAGAAACTATCCTACCCATGATCTTAAGTTGGCAACCAATGTTTTCGCACTTAAGTCATAGAGGAATTATCTTTAGGAGAGCAGTTCGAGCCATTTATGGATCATAAGTCTCCAAGGTATTTGTTCTCCTGAAAGGATTTGAATTTAAAGCAGCATAGGTGGATGGAGTTCTTGGCATCATATGATTTCACTATCTACTACACTCTAAGCAAAGGAAATGTTGTAGCCGATGCCTAAGTAGAAAGTATGTGATGTAAAGCCTTACGTTCTTAGAATGGAAGCACTTAGAGTTTATTTCTGCATTCGATTTTCAATCATCATTGGACATCACTCTAAGATTATTGGCAGCTTTAGATGTATAGCCTAAACTTATGGACAGTATTGGTTAAAGTTAGAAACGAGATCCAGAGTTATTAGATATTTTCGAGAGGCTGGGTAGAGGAGAATATTCGAGCCATTTGAATCGTTATACCATTGAGTCGAAAAGGTGGTTATGGAGAGATGTAGATTATGTATTCCTGTCATTGTGTAGTTTATTGACATTGTACTATCTGAGTCTCATTATTCTAAGATGACCATTCATCCACATGGCGAGAAAATGTATCGCGATACGAAGAGTCTTTTATTGTCCTAGTGCGAAGAGGCATGTGGCAAAGTATATGTCAAAGTGTGCAACTTGAAAAAGTGTGAAGGCAGAGCAGAAGAAGCTGGGAGGATTGTTACAGCCATTAGATGTTCCATAGTGGAAGTGAGAGATTATCTTTATGGACTTTATCGATACGCTACTTAGGAGTAGAAGAGCGAATGAGAGTATTTGGGTTATTGTCGACTGACTGATCAATTGCGCTCACTTCCTTATATTTAGGAGTACAAGGATATCTGCATCTTGATGTGAGAGAGATAGTTCAATTACATGGAGTTTCTCTAGCATTTTTAGCGACGAGACATTCTTTTCACATGAGAGAATCACTTGTTGTTAGTAGAATTTGCATATAACAACAATATCAAGGAAGTGTTGGGATGGCACCATTTAGGGCGTTGTATGGGAGGCCTTGTAGATTACCATCTTGTTGGTGGGACGCTATAGATAGAATCATTCCTGGATCCGACATGATAAGAGAGAATTTGGAGAAAAATAGACTTGATGCATAGGAGATTGAAAATGGTCTACGATAGGCAGAAATCTTATGCTGATAGGAGACAAACAGAGTTGGAATTCGTAGTGGGTGACATGGTCTTTGTGAAAGCCTCGCCACTTAAGCACGTTCTGAAGTTTGGTAGTTTGGGAAAGTTAGCACCAAGGTTTATAGGGCCTTTCCCCGATTATAGGTAGAGTAGGGAAGTTGGATTATAGAGTAGAGCTTCCTAAAAAGTTGGCAAAGTTCACAATTTTTTTATATGTTAAACTTGTGAAAGTGACTAAATGATCCAGCTGTTGTGGTCGAGCTGAATTTGTTAGAAGAGTTAGAAGTGGAAAGAGGGTCACTGGTCTCGAGAAATCATCGGTGAAGGTGACAAATAGGAACTATTATCCTTAGTGATTATAGGCATCAAGCCACACACTTCACTATGTACAAGACACAAGAGTTCATCAACTCTTTCAATTCTCCCACTAAGAGAGTGCTTGGTCGGCATTCCTTTAAGATAAGACTCACACATATCAAATGATTCAAAATCAAGTGATGGGAGAAAATCTTCGATTTTCAATTTGTGCAGTCGTTTCTCACTAATATAACCTAGCCTATAATGCCAAAGATAATTATTACTTATAATATTATTCAAAGAAATACTCACAGAACAAACATAATTCGTATTGATCACATAAATGCCATTTTCCAAAACAACGCCATAGATTTTATTACCATCTAAAATAATATTCACAACATTATTAATATGGTGAAAAACCATAACTAGTCTTAGACAATCTAGACACAAATATAATTCTACAAATAAAGTCTTTAACAAATTATCAACTATTTAATATCAATACAAATCCACTCGGCAAACTCAAATGAAAGTCTCCAACCGTCGTTGCATCTACAATGGATCCATCAATAACCATAAACCTCATTTCTCCTTTTGCCATGTAATGTCGGTTCCTAAGGCCCAATAATGAATTACAAATATGAGTTCTAGATCTAATATCCAAAACCCAAAATAATTATTGATTGAAAAAACTTTAATCATAAATATACCTGATGGAGCAGCAAACTATTTTGTTTCATTTCTTTAATAGTCTTCAAGTACTAAGGACGGTTTTGCTTCCAATAACCTTTTTTCTAGCAATGATGATACTCATCCTTGTTAGCGGTAGTAGTTTTCTTACTTTTCTTGGTAACCCTCTTTCGCTTCTTCGAAGCTTTTGAAGATGATGCACCACCCAGTTAGCACAGTCACTTGATACTTGGATGTAGACTCAGTCGACCTCAACATATTAAGGAGCTCCACAAGATTCACATTCGAATGGTTCATATTGTAATTCAGTATGAACGGTTCATACCGAGGCATAAGAGAACTAAAGATCAAATCAACCTATAACTCACTGCTTATCGCTATGTCCAATTGTGAAAGCCTATCAATATAGCCCTTCATCATTAGAACTAATCGTCCACTTTCTGTCTTTTAGTTATTTTGATATTTAGTAGCTTCTTCTCAAGGTATTAAGACTATCAAATATCCTATGGACAGTTATGTTTTTGTGATGCTTCTGTAATGGCTTGTCTAATGCAGACAACATGAAAACCGGGACAATCTCTAGATCTAAAACCCATTTCTCATAAGCAATCCTAAGTTCGAGGTCCGCATCGTCAATGGGTTTTTCTTTAGGATCGCAAGTAATACACGACTAAAGATACTCGCAAGTCAATAATATATTAATCAATCTTAGCCAATCGATATGGTTGGGTTTGGTAACCTTGTCACTTCCAGAAAATAGTTTTATCGTAGACATTTTCTACAAGTTATAAATTGGTAGATTGGGACAGTTTCATAAAATATGTTCTTATAATATTAGTACGGATAAGTTTTATGTTTCATTTTACTGATAAGCTCCCAGTAACTTTTTATGTTTCATCAAACACTAAGTGAAACATAAAAGTCTTTCGACTTCACCAGTAGGTTTTAGGACTTATATGTCTTGGGATTCTGAACTTGAGGAAAGCTCAATAAATCATATTCCCACAAATGATAGATAACTCCTTATCGGTTGTATCATAAACAACTCCTAACCTATGCTTCCTTGTTTAAATCTCATCTTTACCTCAAGGAAAGCTTAATAGATAAAGAGAGATTATTCATTCGTACCTACCATTTCACAACGACCTAAGTATACTGTACATACTATGAGGAAAGCTCAACAAATATGTACAAGTATCTTATCCCGTCTAGTCTATATATTAATAATAATACAAATATCATCTCTAGCTTGAGGAATGCTCAATAACTAGAGAGTATGCAAGTAATTATTAATATACTAATGGTTGAGGACAACTTTATATTAAAGATTCATGATCTTTAATACACTTATTTAGGGTGATAGACTTATTGAGTAGTGTATTTTTTATGAAATACCCTCATGATTCAAGTGCCTGACGCATCAGAAATTAGCTATACGTAAAATATATACGTATTAATCCCTTAAGTCTAATTGGGGTTTCTTAATATTCCATCTTTAATTTATACATTTATATTATATTTACATTAATATTATATAACTTTTATATTTGAATTAATCTTATATAATAGTCTTATGTATAATATTATATTAATTAAATTATCTTATTTAATTAATTTAATTAATGAACATTTTAATTTTGGAGAAAAATGTGTGATCCTTTAGAAATAGAGGAGAGCACACATGTAACTGTATATATCACCAAGCAAAGTGCTGCCAACATGCCTGGCAGGTAGCAAATCTAAAACCATCAAAGGAAAAAAACTCAGGTACCACTATAATGAGCTCCAGCAAGGCCATCGCCCATTACACCCCAATATCGAGCTCCGGCATGGCCACCGTCCGATATTAGGTGGTAGAAGTACCTAAAAACTATTATATATCTCTAAGCCAATAATACAGGAAGCCGGCACCATCTAATATGAAAGGTCCACGCTGCTAATTCGGAAGGAACGGAGATGATACTAATCTGAAGTGGAACTGCTAATGATCCTGAATAGGACACTCTGCTCTGAAGACTCGGTAAAATCGAAAGTAACACTTAGCTAAAGAGTGAATCCTCCTGAGAATAGAATGCCATAATGAAGAAGAAGATGTACTGAGAAGAATCCCCCACTCAGTGACCCTGCAATCAGCACTCCTGTGTACCTACAAAGAGAAACTAATACCCTATCTAGCCCAGATCTGTATCTGAAAAGTAACTAAGGAAAATAGTTAGAATGTTACTCATATATGTATATAAATGTAATTTATATACATATATATGTATAAGTGAGATATACGTAAAGATATAAAAGAAAAGCTAATAGGACATAATACAGTAAAGATTAGAAAAAAGACTAAAAAACAAACAGAAGAACTAATAAAGTAAAGCTAATAGGATCCATAACCTAAAGAACTAAAAGATCTATAAACTAATGGAAAAATAACTAAAACTAAAACTAAAACAAATCTAAAATTAACCATGTGGTCCTTTGATCAAAAGAAAATTATGATACACGATGAAATCATCATTTAAGTTTGAAAAAATATTAATACTACAATTATTAATTTCAAAAATATTATTTTATGTTTAAATAGATTAATATTATACTAACCTTATTAAGATATTATTTAAATAGATTTTTTAGCTAATTTATATTTGGGATTAGAGATCCAATTAAAACAAAATAAAGAAATTATAAAAATCAATTTATTAAAGTGACTATTATTATTATTATTAAAAATTCTCTGGTTTCTTTCAAACCAAATATACCAACAAGTTATGATGAATAAAGTGTCAAGTAAGAATCTATTATCCTTATTAAACATAAATCTAAAAGTATTCCAATAGAATTCACAATCAGAAAGTTTAGTTATTATATTAAAGTTAAAGATTTTAAGGATATTATTTAGAATGAAATAAGTACCCATGCAATGACACTATACATGTTTAACATCTTCAAAATGCATATTACAAAAATAACATTTTTTATTAATTTGTACATTCTTTTCTTTATATTTTTTATAGTATTTAGTTTTCCGTGCATAATTAAACTCATGTGAATTTTAGATTTAGGAGGAGGATTTGATTTTCAAATAAATTTAAAAGAGATATTGGTTACACCCAAAAAGTTAAAAAACTATAAAAGGAATTAGAAGTATATTTCTTACCCTTATCCCATTCCCAACTAATATTACCATTATCAACATTATATAGATTTAATATGGCATAAAGGAAAGAAAGCTACCTAAGGATTGAACCTACTAAAATTCTGTTAAAGCTAAGATTCTAAAGAGGATCATTTTCGGGAGAGAAAAATTTTTATAATTAAAGCATACTTAAAATTACAGATTTCATATAGCTCTCTAAATTCAATCCTAAGAGGGATAACGGAAATCCAATGGTCATGCCAAAAAGAAGTACTATTACCTGAATGAATTATTGCATTAGTGCCTAAATTAAAAATCTCATGACATTTTTAAAATAGATTTCCAAAAACTAGATAGTTTACGAATGACTGAAGGAGTAATTTGATATAATTGTTACTACCATTGTAGTAATATTTAGAAATGATTTTTTTCCAAGTAGCATTATCATTAATATCCTTAAACTTCCATAACCATTTACCTAATAATGACAAATTCATATTACGCAAATTAATGACTCCTAAACCCCCTTCCTTTTTAGATTTACAAACAGTTTCCCGATTTGCTGAACATTTAATACTGTTATTAGAGTTTTCCCCACTCTATAAGAAATCCCTTCTTATTTTGTCTATTTTATCAATCATCCAATCTGAAAAAAGATGCATAGACATTCAATAGATCGAGAGAGCTGATAAAACATAATTAATTAGGACTAAACTACCCGCCCTCGATAAAAATCTCACATTCCAATTAGAAATCTGATTCTTGATTTTATCTGTGATTATAAACCAGTCATCATGTTTAAGTTTAGTAGGTCTAATTACAAAACTAAGATAGTTAAAAGAAAAATTCATAATTTTACAATTAAGCGTATTAGCAACTAAATTTTCAACGTTTTCAAAATCATTTAAAACTAAACAGAACTTTTATCAAAAATTATTTTTAAACCTGATGGAAGTTTAAAATTATATAAGATAAACTTAAAAGTAATAATGTGTCTAGGTAAATGGGAAGAGAAAAGCAAGGTATCATCTGCAAATTAAAGGACAGATATACTGTTGCGCGATATATTGTTACCTACATTCCCCAAAGATCCATTATCAACCACTTTTTTAATTATCTTAGCGAAAACGTATGCGGCTACGTTAAACAAAAGAGGAGATAATGGATCACCTTGCCTTAAACTTGCTTAGATTGAATTGTATTACCTAAAATACCATTAACCATAATACTAGAGTTACCAGTTTTAAGTAAATTCAAGACCCAGCTAATCCATCTATGACTGAAACCTCTAGCATGAAATATATCAACTAGAAAATCCCAATCTACTAAATCAAAAGCTTTTGCGAAGTCCAATTTTAACATCGCACGGGCTATATTATTCTTACAATAGTGATTAATGCATTCTTGAACAACGGCCACACCGTCGGTGATATTTCTCCCCTTAATGAGAGCAGATTGTGAACAGTCAATTAGTTCGTTCGTTCCTATACTAAGTCTACTAGCTAAAACTTTTGAAATAATTTTTACTGGACAATAAATTAATGAAATAGGTCTAAAATCTTTTAATTTATTAGCACCGACTTTTTTGTGTAATAAAATAACATTTGCAAATTAAATCTTCCTAACTGCAAATTGCCATTATAGAAATCATTAAACATGCTAATAATATCGAACTTTAAAACATCCCAAAATGTTTTATAAAAGAAAATTGGAAACCCATCAGGACCAGGGGATTTATCACCTGGCATGTCATTAATGGCTTTCCAAATTTCCTCTTCAGTAAAAGGTTTATCTAACTCAAAAAGATCAACATTACAATCAGAAGGATAAAGATCATTCCATCTATCATTAATTCTATGATTGATTTTATTACCAAAAATTTCTCTATAATAGTCTGTAAAAGCCTTATGAAGATCTCTCTGATCAACTAATTCTTCATTATTCACTAAAATAGAATTAACCGTATTACTGCGTTTTCTACCATTTGCCATATTGTGAAAAAAATTGGAATTATTGCCATCTTCATTTATCCACTAGATTCTGGATTTCTGCTTCCACATAACCTCCTCTTTTTCTAAAATAGAGCTAAGCTCATCTTTTAGATTGGCGAGAACGTTACGCTCCCTTAAATTAAGTTGTCCAGTTTTCTTCTATCTTGTTTATTTTAAGCATTTTAGAAAGAATATTTTCTTTTTTAATTTTAACACTACCAAAAACATTTTTATTCCAATTTTTAAGAAAATTCCTAAGAACCCTAAGTTTTAAAACAAATTTTTTTATGGAATTATCTGTATTTCTAATATTATAAAAACTCATAGAAATCCACTTATTCGTAATTAAATTCACAAAATTGGATTCTAATAACCACATTCTTTCTAATTTAAAAGATCTACTAATAACTCTATGTTGATCACAAGTGAGAATAATAGAAAAATGATTGAAATAAGTGTAACGCAAACCAAACATCCTACATATGGGAAATTTAACCTCAATTTCATCACTAACGAAAAACCTATCAAGAAGAGCCATAGATGGGGACTCCCTAGTGTTACTCCAAATAAATTCTCTATTAGAAAGAGAGATTTCAATCAAATTAGAATTAACAATAAATTGGTCAAATTCTCCATAGCAGAGAACTCACCCTCCTACGGTGATCGGTCTCCTATAAAACGTGTAACGTTGAAATCACCCTCCAAAATCCAAGAACCCGGAGCTAAAGACCTTATTATCCCGCTTTTTGGCAAGGCCGTGATACCAGAAACTTAACTGGAAACCAAGGACAGTTCATCCCGAAGATCGGTTATACGCAGGTTTGCTATGGATGTCGATAAATTTCGTCCGAGTCCGGATCAAGCTATAATTAACAAGGCATGAAAAGCAAAGCTATGAAAGCCAAAATTCCAAATTTCGAGTCAATCTGAGTTCATATGCTCAAGATGTGATCGATGCAAGTCAAGGAGGCCAACTCGTTCGTACCCATCATTTTGTATCGATCGAGTCACAACCCATCATTTAGCATCGGTCGATTTCGTATCCATCACATATATGTCCGTTCGTATCCATCGAAATACACTACTTTGTATCCATCTATTCGACACCATCAGCAAACGACTCCGCTTTGTATCGATCGGCAATTGTTTCGTTCGTATCCATCAAAGAAAGCCTTCTTTGTAACCATCAGGAGCTCACTTCCAACCAATCGGCTATTGCCGATTTTGTATCCATCGATTGCGATACGAAAGTGTAGTTCGTATTAGTGAACCATCATGGACATTCCGTATCGATCCACCACAAATCGATACGAAATAGCCATTTCCCATCGATACGAACAGAACCAAGCACTTGATGTTGTACGAAGATAATCGAGCAACCGATCGATACAAACGAGACCGACAATGATCGATGCCAATAGAATAACTAACATCGATACAAACAAGGCCGAAGTTGGTAGATACGAATAAGATTGAAATTGATCGATATGAATAAGGCAATGCGATCGGTCGATACGAATAGAGCAAATGCTATCGATACGAATAAGACCAAGTCAGATCGATATGAATGAGGTGAAAATCTTAGGGAGACTCGATCGATTCGACGTGAACTTCGGATCGATCCTGAAGCAAGCGCCGCGTCAACTGGCATCACGTACATGGCCATCGATACGAAGTGGTCGATTCGAAGAGCATCGATGCGAATAGAACGACGACCGAAAAGCCAAAACTTACACCGATCATAACTCACAATCCTTAAGTCCAAATACTATGAAATTTTCACGGGATCTTATGTACGACCTATAGAATATTCATGCCAAGTTTCGACTTGATTGGATCGAATCTTGATCGATACGAAATTTGTTCGTATCGATCATGGATCGAGTCGAAATCTCCTAGGATCGATCATGTGGTCCCACCCACGTGCCAGAAGAAGTCTTTCGAGATCTGAGCAAGACATTTGCATCCTATGCTATAAATAGCGTCCCAGGGCCTACAGCAAAAGGATCTTTTGGCTCTGTGACGTCCAGACTTTCCTGGAAGCAATTTTGTACTCCAAAGCTGCTGTTGTACTCGAATTTTATCACTATAATCCGCTGTAAATCTGCAAGTGAATATCAATAAACTCATCAATTTCATAGTGAACGTAGGCCAACGCCGAACCACTCTAAATCACCATGTTTCCACGTGCTTTCATTATTTGTTTTTGAAGTGTTTATTAGATAATCCTCTTGTTACATTTCTATTCTTCATTTTTATCTCTTTAAATACTTTCGAAGAGTGTTGTACCCAATTCTAGTACAAACACTTTGGTGCTTTCGTTGAGAGAACACAGTTTTTCTCCTGCTCTTTGAATCTACTCTCGATACCGGATTGCACAAATCCAAGAGGAAGATCCAGATCTCAAGTTCAGAATCCTTCCAACCTATTCAGATTTGCATCAGATCTACGAAAGGACTTCATTATCTGCCATGGTTAGCACAAGGACCACCTCTACAGCTGCAGACCAAGAAGGACGGGACATACAGAATCCCGTGCAACTGCCTCCATCCAACCAGAATACTACCAGACCGTCAGATCCGTCAGGCCATATCACCAGACAAGAGTTTCAAATGCTTATGCAAGAGCTGACTCAGAATTTTCAGAAACTCACTGAACAACTGCGCGCTAATATAGAGTTGACTAATCAGCTAAACCGCCAACGGCGTAGGAGATCCAGGAGGGATCAAGCCTCCTACTCATCCACCGAAATTTCAGCCTCATCTAACTACCATCACAGATCTACATGCCCACGGCTGGACGTAAGCTACACCCAAGTCAACGGACATCAACCTACTCTGAACGTTCGACAACCAAGAGTTGGCCCATCCACCAACTACCAAACTGGACCCTCCTCCCAAGGAGGCACTGTTCTCCATTATACCATGGACATCCGCGCTACTACCATCGCTATTGAACCAAGGGCTGATGCCCGGAATCAACTAGATCTCAACCATCGTCAGCATAGGCATACTCCCAAACCCTATGTCCCCGAAGACTTGGAACCAAGGAGGCGAGACATGGATCATCGATAGCGTCCGGTCCAGCCTCGCATTGTGGAACCCGATCACACCTTTGCTCAACGTGCACAGAATGTCCAGATGCTAGATATGCCAACTATGATTCGTCACATGATCCGTGAGAGTCTAGGTCTCACTAATGACGACTAGGAAATCTCCCGGAGTCATACCCATTTAACTGATGACATACTATATGCTGAACCCCCTCGGTGATTTAGAATGTCGGCTTTAACAGTCTATAAAGGAAGTTCTGATCCAAACCAACATATTCTGAAGTACGAGTGGGTGATGAATGCTGCACAGGCTAACGATGTAGTTAAATGTCGAAGCTTCCTGATTTCTCTAGGGGCATAGCTACTATGTGGTTCACTCATTTGCCACCCCAATCTATTTCCTGTTTTGACCAACTGGAAACCAAGTTTGTTGAGCAGTTTCGAATGCATTTTGCAAGGCCAGAGGATGTTAATACTCTGTTTAGTGTCACTCAAGCTCCTGGAGAGACACTTAGACGCTATTTAGAGAGATTTCATGCTCCATGTGCAGAGATAAGCAATCCCAATGGCAATTCTATCTTGATGGAATTAACTAAGGGGATTGATCCTGATTCCGAGTTCGGAAATTGGTTGACTGGGAAGCCTCCTGCGTCATTGGACTATTTCTATTTCAAAGTAGCCCAATTCTTAAGAAGAGAGGATGCAAAACAGTCTAGGAAGAAGGATGACGCAGGGCCTAGTGGTGGACGAATTCAAAATAATGTTGCAGTCAAGCAGTTCGGGGAGAGTTCCGGAAAAGTTCAGTTAAACATTCAAAACAAGCAAAATCAGTAAAGGGGTAATGGAAATAAAAAAATGATATCAAAACCATGGTCTACAACGTAGAGCTCCTATGTTCGATAATTACACTCCTCTAAATGCGTCTCTAGAGAATATATATCTACAAACCTGCAAAACTATCCAGTACAAGAAGCCTGCTCTGAAGCCATCATCGGAGAGGTAGATCCAAACAGGAAAATTTTGTAGGTTTCACGTGAGTTATGGCCATAATACGAATGAGTGTCATCATTTATAAGATCTCATTGAGAAGCTGATTAGAGAAAGGAAGTTGGAACAGTTTGTGCGGGCGCCGCAGTCTGGAGGTGCGGGCCCATCGAATCAGAATAATATACCCAATTAGGCAAGACGGGAAGAACCCGCTCATACCGACGGTAGGTTGGTGATAAATACAATAAGTGGTGGTCTTCATCCAGTAGACCGAAGCTGGAGGGAAATGGAGTCATATGCCAGCTCTAACAGGCATGCGGACTTCGAATGTTGTAGTAGTTGTGATGATGGGGCTTCGGCCAAGCAACAGAAAACGATGACTGACGACATCGTATTCCGAAACAGAGACGCTGATAAGGTCGAAGCCCCCACTATCGATCCACTAGTCATATCAGCTCAAGTAGGTCCTGCTTGGATGAAAAGGATCCTAGTTGACAGTGGAAGCTCTGTGAATATTTTGTTTAAGTGAGCATATGATCAAATGAAGATGGAAGCCAAAGATTTAAAACTATGTCAGTCTCGAATCCACTGTTTCAATGGGAGTGCTACTATACCCACTAGAGTGGTGGAACTACCAGTGAAGTTGGGATTTGGAGAACGCCGAAGAGTCCGGATACTGCAGTTTGTTGTGTCGGACATAGACTCCCCTTACAACGCTTTCTTCGGCCGACTGACCCTTGCTGAATTCAAGGCAGCCATTGCCCCATGGTGGTTGCTCTAAAGTTCCCCATCGATCACGGGGTGGAGTCATTCAAGGGATCAGGCTGTTGGACTAGCCTGTTATGTGCTAAGTTGCACGGGGCGCAGCGATAGGAGAAAGGGAAGGGCGTAGAGGAAACTCTCTATGTCTGTTTTGTTGGTAATTGACAATTGGTGCCTGGTCCCAGGCCTGGGTACCCCAACCAATTCCAAAGGGATCTTGACCCAAGAGACACTGAAAGTGAAGATGAAACTAAAGACAGTCAAGCTTCCCCGGTTGAACTGACAACCGATGTCCCGATTGATGATGATGACAATTCAAAGATGATAAAGATTGGATCTCAGTTAAGCCAACAGACACAGAAGGAATTGGTTGAATTTCTCCCGGCGAACCTCGACGTATTCGCCTGGACACATTCTGACATATGTGGGATCTCGCCGGACATCGTGAGCCACACTTTAAATATTGACCCACGATATATCTTGGTCAAACAGAAAAGGCATGGTATGGATCCAGAGAGATCTGCCGCCCTTAGAGAAGAGGTCAATAAGTTGAAATCGAATGGGTTTATCCGAGATGCCTTATACCCGAAATGGGTATCCAATCCTGTACTTGTCCGAAAGCCAAACGGAAAATGGAGAACGTGTGTTGATTACTCAAACCTAAACAAAGCTTGCCCGAAAGACAGTTTTCCACTTCCACGAATTAATCAGCTCATAGATTCAACGGATGGGCACGAATTATTATCTTTTATGGATGCGTACTACGGTTACAACCAGATACCCATGCACTTACCCGACCAAGAACATACCAGCTTCTTAACCGATCTAGGACTCTACTACTACAAAGTCATGCCTTTCGGACTCAAGAATGTCGGGGCAACATACCAACGACTAGTCAATCGAATGTTTGCTAACCAGATCGGAAAGACTATGGAAGTAAATGTAGATGACAAGCTGGTGATGTCACGGTTTTCCATTGTTAATATTAAAGACTTGGAATCAATGTTTAGCATCCTTCGAGAATACATGATGAAGCTAAACCCATTGAAGTGTCACTTTGGGGTCGCATCCGAAAAATTCCTTGGGTTTATCGTCAACGCTCAAGGAATCGAAGTAAATCCCGAAAAGATTTGAGCAATCAGAAATCTTGAGATTCCAAGAACCATAAAGCAAGTGCAGAGCCTCAACGGGAAAGCAGCAGCACTGTGCAGGTTCATATCGAAGTCCACCGATAAATGCATTCCTTTCTTTGATTCGATTCAAAATGGGAAACAGAATTTTGAATGGACTACAGAATGTGAAGGAGCGTTTCGAGCACTGATTCAACATCTCTCCACACCGCCTATGTTGTCAAAGCCTATTGATCACGACTTGTATCTTTACTTGGCGGTATCAGAAAATGCAATCAGTGTTGCCCTAATTCAAGAGGAAGACCGAGTGTAAAAACCGGTCTACTATATCAGTAAATGACTAACCGGAGCTGAGAGGAATTATTCGAAGCTAGAGAAGTTGGCTTATTGTCTCGTTATTGCCTTAAGGAAGCTCCGTCCGTATTTCCAAGCTTATCCTATCACTTGTTTACACTGATCAACCGTTACGACAGGTCCTTATGCGGTCAGAGACGTCTGGTAGGTTACTCAAATGGAATATCGAACTAAGCCAAGTTGATATTACTTACACTTCGAGGCAAGCTATACAAGGACAAGTCATAGCAGATTTCATAGTTGAATTTACCATCCCAAAGGACTTGTCCGAAACCAGCAAATCTTCTGAGTATATCTGGAAGCTGCATACTGATGGAGCATCAAACGACCGGTGCTCGGGTGCTGGAATTGTACTGGAAACCCTCGAAGGTCGATCCGTATGTTATGCTCTAAAGTTTGATTTTCATGCGACCGATAATGAAGCTGAATATGGAGCCTTGCTTGCTGGACTGAAATTCGCCCGAGATTTGGGAGTTATTGCTGTGGAAATTTATTGTGATTCACAAACAGTTGCATGTCAAGTTCGAGGTGAATATTAGGCAAAGGATCAAACACTGGCTACTTATCTATCTCGAGTCCAGGAGATACTTAATCAATTTGATTATTATGCTATCTTCTACATACCCCGTGATCGCAATCAAAAATCTAATTCATTGGCAAAGTTAACAAGTACGGGAAAAGCACAACTAATGGGGCTTGTTCCTATAGAAACGTTATCTTCCCCAAGCATTGATCGGATGGAGATAGACTAGATATTTTAAATTACTCCCGGTAAGGAGTCGTGGATGACTTTGTTCCGAAATTACCTCGAGCATGGAACGCTACCTTAGCGCCGGAGCTAGAAGAGACAGATTCTTCATAAAGTTGCACGGTTCACTATTCAGAACGAAGTCATGTATAGAAGGTGTACTCCGTTCCTCTACTTCGATGTATCTCCCACGATGAAATTAAGAGAGTGTTGCATGATGTTCACGAAGGAGAATGTGGAGATCACACTGAGGGGCAAGCTCTCGCTAAGACAGTACTCCGATACAGATATTACTGGCCGACTATAAACCGCGATGCAGTAGATTACGCCAGGAAATGTGGTAGATGTCAAAAACATGCTCGAATCCCTAGAGCTCCACCTATCGAGATAATGCAAACGGTCATTCCATGGTCGTTTGCGGTATGGGGCATTGATATCATTGGCTCTCTACCTCTGGTCAAAGGTGGTGCGAAGTATGCCATTGTTGTAGTTGATTATTTTACTAAGTGGGCCGAAGTTAAACCTCTTGCTACAATCACGACGAAAGTGATCAACTTTGTAGTCCGCAACATTATCTGCTGATTTGATCTCCCACATACCATCATCACTGATAATGGAACCCAATTCGACAGCGTTGAATTCAACGATTTCTGCCAATGATTCCACATTCAAAAAAAATTCTCTACAGTTTCACACCCCTAAGCGAATGGCCAGGTTGAAGCTGTTAATAAGGTTATCAAGTATATACTGAAGAAACGACTGGAAAAGGCTGGCGGCAAGTGGGTTTATGAACTTCCTATGGCTTTATGGGCTTATCGAACAACCCACAAGTCCGCGATCGGACACACTCCATTCTCTCTATCCTATGGTTCAGAAGTCGTTATTCCTGTCGAGATGGAAGTACCTTCTCATCGTGTGACTTATTATGATCCAAAGACAAATGCTATACTACTTGCTGAATCCTTATATTTGTTGGATGAGAAGCGCGAAGAGGCTGATTTGAGGGCAGCTGTATATCGAAGTCGAGTCGCCCAATCATACAATGCCAAGGTCCGACCCCGAACCTTTGAACTCAGCGATCTCGTCCTCAAAAGAATCTATCTGGTTCCTTCGCACATAAAGCCAACGTGAAAAGGACCGTATGTGATTGAACGAAAACTCGAAGATGGCATATTCAATTTATCGACCGTTGACGGTCTTACTTTGTCAAGAGCCTGGAACAGCAAGAGTCTCCGTCGCTACTACACATGACAGGCTTTATTTATCGCAGTCTATTTTTCATCTGCAATTTGTTTTTGCATTTTCAAATTTGAATTTGTAATAAGCCAACTGACTTTGCCGTATTTTCTCATTTCAGCAATAAAATGCCATCTCTTCGAGCTAGAGCTGTGATTTATTGAATATGACATACTACCATCACGACGCACGAAGAGCTAAGTTCCATTATACGGTGGGATTTATTCAAATAGGGAGTGACTATGATACGACCTGCCACTCACTAAGTGAAACCCGAGCTCGGGGGCAAATCACTACATAAAAGCCAAAAAAGGATTGATACACGACAATCCTTTAAATGACTCCAGTCTCTCAGAGTGTGAGCTGGAGTATAAACTTGTAAAATGCGGTTTCGAAGAGGATGGACCCGTCCACCTAACAACTTCGATCTTATCCTAATCAAGTTCGAGGAGGATGGATCTGTCCATCTAACAACCTCACTTGTTAACTCGGGGTGGATGTGAATCGACCATCCACGATCCTGATAAATCCATTGTTCCCGGAGTGCGGACAAAATCCTAAACGCTTGAATAGATGTGACTGACCATTTGTCGGCCAACTCTAAATTCACAAAGTGCGAATTGGAGTATAAGTGTCAACTCTAGGTTCCCATAGTGCGAAATAGAGTATAAACACCAACTTTGAATTCCCAGAGCGCGAGTCGGAGTATGAAAAATAACTCCAAATTCCCAGAGTGTGGATAGGAGTATAAACATCAACCAGCTTCAAGTTCTCGGAATGCGAACTGGAGTGCAAAGGTCGATTATCTCAGGATTCCTAGAGTGTGAACCGAGGAATCGACCGTAAATAACTCTGAGTCTCCAGAGTGTGGTCAGAGTATAAACATAACTCGGGTGTGAATGACCACTCAAAAACTAACTTAAGTCCCCAGAGTGTGGACATATACTTAAAACTTAAACAGGCGTGATCGACCGCCAACATGCAAATGCAGATCCCTAGAGTGCGGAAGTGATCATTGATAAATGAGCGAGCGTGATTCGACCACTCAATTCTCACCTGTTTTAGCATCGATTCAATGATGTTAGGCTCAAAGAAATGAAGGCGAAATGTAATCTCTGGCCGATCTTTACAACTCGTCCCCGAAACTGGGGGCATAGCTTAAGTGCCAACCATTAACTGAAGCAGTGCAACATCAAAGTTCAATTTAATCCCCAGTCATGACTTGTGTCTGTGATTTTCGGATTTGACAAATAAAAACAAACTCGACTCAAAGGTTGGAACTTCGCAAGTGCACTGGACTAGAATTCAAATGCTGGAACACTTAAGCAAAATAAACAATAATTGAGTTGAAGTCAAAACAAAATTTCATTTCAACTAACTGTGAAAGAAGTTCATATACAAGTTAGTTCCAAAATTCCTACTAGCAGGGGCCGAACCCGCATCTATACACGGCCTACAAAAGCTAAAAGCAAATTCATATCTACTTAAAAAATGTGCCGAAGAGGCCTACCTACTGTTTCTTCTTCCTCGGCTTCTTCTTCGGCGTGGACCCGCTGGAGCTGCTAGTGATTTTCAGCTTCGAGCTCTTGCCTTTCGGCGGCCGATCTCCAGGCGAGGGCATGATCTCAACGTCCTCCTCCGAACTCGAGTGTATGGGGATGCTTCCTGCAGGTGGAGTCGGAGGGGTCGGATCCATATATGAGGCGGAATAGACATGGTGGTATCAATAATTGTACCACCAAGTGCTATCATTCTCTGCGGAGTCGGACCAGGTGCCGCCATTCCACCTCTAGAACTACCGCGATGATCCGCTGCCTCCATCTTAGCGTCAATTTCGACCAATATCTCTTCCTCATGAGCTACTTGAGCCTCGCTGGGAACATCAGTAGTCGGCACTGAAGAGCCAGTAGCAGGTGCGATTCCACTCATAACAAATATAGGTCTGCAAAAGGGTCACTGTGGCGACTGAGGAGTTCCTCCATCATCTGCTCGTCAAAAGAGAGTGTGCACCTCTGAGTTCCATCAGTCGGTGCAGTCGTTGTTGTGGTGGTCGCCTCAGTAATTATGGCTTCATGCGCTTGATGTGCTTCTTGAGTTGCAGGGGGTGCAGTCAATGTAACTCCAGTCACTGGATAGAGGAAAAGAAAGACTGTTAGTAAACGCTTCGAATCGAGCTCCTTATTTTGAACACACATGAGAAATGTTCATAATACCTTCCTCAGTTAGGATCGTGGATGGCGGAACGGCTTCAGAAGTGTGCTCTCTAGCAGGAGATAACTACGGCTGTTCCGGATTATAAGCAGGGACGGATTGGGGTTCAACCGCTGGTACAGGTTCAGTTTGGGTTGGCGCAAGAGTCTCAAGACTTTCTTCGTGATTCTCAACACCTGAACTTTCTCCAACCTCTGAGTGTTGGGAGTTGAGTTTCTCCTTTTCATGTGAAATCATCGACTTGTGAAGAATCTTTCTTTCATCTTCAGTCTGCATGCGATTCTTGAGCTCAAACTCGTCGATTGATTTATCTGGATGCACCGCCTTCTCCTCCTCAACCAATCAACTCCACACATTGTGGAGATGTATCGAATAATTCTCGAGCCAGGCTAAGTTCCTGTGTTTCAGCACATTGGCATTGTAAGTGATGAGGAGATCTTTAATATCAACCTCTAGCCAGGACTTCGCCGTCCGGATCCTCTCCTCGACCTCGGTCTCCACCACATGGACTTTCTCCACTACCGCATCCCGTTCACTTTTGAGCACTACCGCTTGCTCACATGCCTCCTATGCTACGGTATTGGCGTCATCCCTTTCTTTATTGATTTCAGAAAATTTAGCCTTAAGCCCATTGATTTCTTTGAGGGCCGCATCCCGCCCGGCAGTAATGGTGCTGTTCTGATGGTCCATCTCCTCCACCAGGGCATAGTGTGTCTGCCTCATCCTCTCCATGGTTGAATTCGCCTCGTCGGCCTTTTGAGTGGCCTCTATCTCTGATTTTTGGGAGGATTCAACTTCAGTGTTTAGCACTTGGATAATTCGGTCCTTCTGAGCAAGCTCATTATCTAACTTCTCTATGGTGGCCGCCCGCTCAAAGGCTAGCCTCGATGCTTTCTCCACGACCTTCGTCCACTCCTTATATTGAGAATAAATGTCGTGAATACAATCATGCATAGTGTTCTCTACCTTCGCTGGTAATCTCTTTAAGTGTGGAGGGAAGATGTAGTTATCGAAGCAGATGTTCGAGAAATCCTTTTTCAACTGTGCAATTTTAATAGCCCCTTCCCCAAAGGGCTCAGTAATAGCCTATTCAACGGCAACAGGAGTTTCGGTCAAGTGTCTCCGGTGGTGAGGATAAGTCCTCTGAGCATGGAAAGGTGGTTTGAGACGTTGAGACGTGGAGGTCCGGAGGGTGTGTGACATGAGAGAAAGGATGTTTAGGGATTCGAGGAGATGGAGAGCACGATCGGGATCGGTGCCTCTGCTCTAGGCTCCTGTCCCTATTCCTATCTCCATCGTAGTGTTCCTGACCGGAATAACCGTGGTCGCGGTTGCTATCATCTTCCCTTCTAGTGGGCTCATATTATGAACTCGATGACTAGCACGCTGAATGGATGCTACCAAGCATAAAATCTCGACTAGTCATTGTACCTGTGAAGTAAAAGAAGAACAAAGTTAGTGATCTCCCAAAGTAAACAACTTATGGTCGGGAATCGTATAGTGCCGTGAAGTGTATATGTATGTGCAAACCCCCGACCAACTGGAAATGTCGGCCACACTAGTGGAAAGAGACTCGCTTAAGTCTAAAGCATGTTGAAGCTCCTCTAATCCGGCATCATGTTGAAGTGACACGTAATCTGAAATTGGGATATCAGCAAGCCCTTCGAAAAGGTTTTCCACCTATGAGTGAGAAGCCTCGGAAATTCTAATCCCAGGAACAGGCAAAGACACGACCGTAGATTTCCATCTCACAGATTTAGGGCGTTTGAAAGTAGCTGCCTTTCCTTTTCTCTTTCCTTCGAAACCATGAAGGGCGTCGGAAGGCCTGGCTGCATGTACGTCGTCGGTGAGTGTTCTTTATGAATCGATCTCTTCAGCTATAATAACTCCGGGCATCTTACGTTTCACTCGTTTGTTCGAGACAGCCCTTAGTGTTCCCTCAAGCCTTATACTTTGGCCACGCTCGATTAACCCGACGATTCTCAAATTTTTGTCTATCAGAACCGAATCGATGTCTCTCATTTCACTTGGAACTTCTTGGAGAACCCGTACTATCTCTTTAAAATGGGCACCTTCGGATCATGGAATTACAGCTGTAAAGAAAAGGAGATGTTTGTTTGACATCAGTTGTGATCACCATATTAGCTACTTGAAAAGACTGTGGTACTTACATCTAAATAACCATCGGCTGGCGAATCCTGGAGGGCAGCAAACATAAAACCATTCCATTTTAAAGTAGCTCAGCCTGGTCCAGGACACCATTACCACTTGACAATTTATAACCGCTTCTAGAACATAAAAGAAGGGCTATCTCCCTGACTCTTGACATTGAATAAGTATCTAATCTCGAGCGGGATCGGTGGCCAGAAGAGATGCTCCATAAATACGATGAGTAGGCTATTCAATAGAGCATATCCATTGGGGTGTAGTTGAGACGGAGCGATTCTAAGAAAGATAACACTTTCCTAATGTATTGATTAAATGGAGGAAGTGTTCCTGCTGCACATGCGTGACGATTGAAAGCAGTAAACCACTTCAACGGATAATGCGGTCTATTATTTGGTCCGGCAATAGCATATCGTCCAATGACAAGCCATGCCTTAGGCATATCCATCTCATCATGTCTTCGGAGACGTTGGGCGGTACATAATCTGGCGGATTACCAATGAAAGTAGCACCAGGTAGCTCATCCAAAGCTGGATCTATAACTCCGGCCGTAATGGCCAGTATCTCGATCGTTAGGGGAAGTGAACTCTGAATTTCCTGCTGTTGAGAGCTTATAGACTCCATAACTAACTAACTTATGAAAAACCAACATTAGACGATAATAATCCCGTGTGTCCCCAATGTGAAGTGTGTGGATGTGCAGTGCAATGCTACATATTACTTTAGAAATTCTACAAAGTTTGAAAGAATACTAAAACGACAAGACTTCGAAATTCAACTGGATTGACCCTGATCACTGACCGTCACAACCGTGCCATCCAGACTTTAGAGACCAATCCGAGTTAAAGTTTGTTAAAATTTTGTTAATTTACAGTTCCATCGATGAGCTTTGAAAGGCAATCAAATATGCAGTGAAATGATTAAGTCCAACTATGCAAGGCGGAAGCTCGTCGGAGTCAAGTTTTCGAGTATGCAGGGGATTTCGTATCGATCAACCATCATTTCGTATCGATCTACCATCATTTCATATCGATTTACCATCATTTTGTATCGGCCGTATAGCTTCACTTCGTGTCAACCAACGGACACTACTTCGTATCAATAGTAAACCCTTTACCTCGTATCGATCTTCAGCAACGCCTTCGTATCGATCGTTATGCCTGAAATCTCGTATCGAGCTATCTATTCGAAGACCCCCGAACCATCGATATCAAAAAAATTCCTATCGTTACGAAGTTGTATTTCATTCAAGATCAATACGAACTATTTCCCCTAGATCGATATGAAAGTGTATTCCCTTCCTTCTCCCATCGATAAAATGTCGAAGCCGAGCCATTCCTCCACGGGTCCTTCGTATCCATATGCTTCGTCTTCTTCAAAGCTTTACGAGTATCACCTCACCAACCCTTGACCTCGTTTCGACCATCTACGGCCATCACCTCACGGGAATCGGTCACGGAAGTGGCTAGAGTGGCAAAAGATTTAATGCCACATCGATTTTAGTGCAGATTCATTGATTAAATTACCTAGAATTAGTGTTTGTTTGGAGATTTGAAGGCTCGATTCGATTGGGAAGCAAAGATAGTTCTGAGTTCTCCTTTTTCAGAGCGTTACGAAAGCATGGCAAGAGAATAAGTAAATGGAAAAAGCCTAAGTGCCAACGTATTTATACTAGGAAGGTGTCTATTCGTCTCCCAGTAGCCACATACCAGTTGGAACGGTCACAACCACCATCGATACGAACAAGCTTTTCGTATCCATCAATCCAGAATGATCCCAAGTGTAGTTGTTCGTATCCATCCACCATCGATACGAACAAGCTTATTCGTATTCGTCAATCCAGAGCGATCCAAAGTGTAGCTATTCGTGTCCATTCACAATCGATGCGAAGACGACTTTTCAACCTTCCACATCGATCCAGGAGAGGATCGATATGCAGGGGCAATCCAAAACAACCATTACGCGTTGTTGCGACTCCAATTTCACATAGATTCAGGAGAGGATTGATATGGAATTCGATACGAGACACCGACAACGGCTTGTAAACGTGCGAACGTTAACAAGAGTCAAGTTAACACATATGCACATATATCAGACTAATTTTCAATTTTCAAAATTCACAGGTCGAATGCCCACCTGATAAACAAATTACAACAATAAACAGCTAAACGGTATCATACGCAATCAGTTACAACAGTGGGCAGTCTACAGTTCATAATTTATGTCTCTATGGATTAATCAAATATTACAACTTCCAACGAGAAGACGATAACTGTTTAACAAGTCAGATGGAACTATTCAAAGTAAAGATTGCAACTTTTCAAAGCATGTCATGTTGTCACAAAACGTACTTCGGGGGCAAATGTTATCCCGCCTTTTGGCAAAGCCGTGATACCAGGAACTTAAAGTGGGAACCAAGGACAGTTCATCCCGAAGATCAGTTATACGCAGGTTTGCTATGGATGTCGATAAATTTTGTCCGAGTCCCGATAAAGCTATAATTGACAAGGCATGACAAGCAAAGCTATGAAAGCCAATGTTCCAAATTTCGAGTCAATCCGAGTTCATATGCTCAAGATGTGATCGATGCAAGTCAAGGAGGCCAACTCGTTCGTACCCATCATTTCGTATCGATCGAGTCACAACCCATCATTTCACATCGATCGATTTCGTATCCATAACATATTTGTCTGTTCGTATCCATCGAAATACACTACTTCGTATCCATCTATTCGACTCCAACAGCAAACGACTCTGCTTCGTATCGATCGGCAACTGTTACATTCGTATCCATCAAAGAAAACCTTCTTTGTATCCATCAGGAGCTCACTTCCAACCAATCGGCTATTGCCTATTTCGTATCCATCGACTGCGATATGAAAGTTTAGTTCATATCGGTGAAGCATCATAGACATTCCGTATCGATCCGCCACAAACCGATACGAAATAGCCATTTCCCATCGATGTGAACAGAACCAAGCACTTGATGTTGTACGAAGACAATCGAGCAACCGATCGATGCGAACAAGACCGACTACGATCAATGCCAACAGAATAACTAACATCGATACGAACGAGGCCGAAGTTGATCGACACGAACAAGACTGAAATTGATCAATACGAACAAGGCAATGTGATCGATCGATACGAACAGAGCAAATGCAGTCGATACGAATAAGACCAAATCAGATCGATACGAACGAGGCGAAAATCTTGGGGAGATTCGATTGATTCGGCGTGAACTTCGGATCATCCTGAAAGCAAGCGTCGCGTCAACTGGCATCACGTGTGTGGCCATCGATACGAAGTGGTCGATTCGAAGAGCATCGATGCGAATAGAGCGACGTCCGAAAAGCGCAAACTTGCGTCGATCATAATTCGCAATCCACAAGTCCAGATGCTATGAAATTTTCATAGGAGCTTACGTACGACCTAAAAAATGTTCATGCCAAGTTTCGACTCGATTGGATCGAATCTTGATCGATACGAAATTTGTTCGTATCGACCACTGATTGGGTCGAAATCTCCTGGGATCGATCATGTAGACCCGCCCACGTGCTAGAAGAAGTCTCCCTAGATCTAAGCGAGATATTTGCTATAAATAGCGCCCCAGAGCCTACAGAAAAATGATCTTTTGGCTCTTTGTCGTGCAAACTCTGCCAAAACCATTTTTACTCCAAAGCTGCCGTTATACTCGAATTTTATCACTATAATCCGCTGTAATCAGTTGTAATCAGCAAGTGAATATCAATAAAGTCATCAATTTCATAGTGGACATAGGTAGGCCATACGCTGAACCACTCTAAATCACTGTGTTTTTGCGTGTTTTCATTATTATTTTTTGAAGTGCTTGTTAGATAATCCTCTTTTTACATTTCTATTCTTCATTTTTATCTCTTCAAATACTTCCAAAGAGTGTTGTGCCCAATTCTGGTACAAACAGACCTAAACTCAAGGCATTCGTTCCACAAAATCTAACGACTTATTTTTGAGTTAGGCCAGAAATATTTAAAAAAGAATTATCAGCAAGATTAATGAGAATAATGTGCAAAGAATGCTGCTTGGAAATACATTGGAGCAGCTTAAAATAGTTATCCACCACCCTATCAGTAAACCTCCAGAAGCTCCCATAGAAGGTAAAAAAGCTTATTTCCTAAAATGAAAGACATCTAATCTTCTATAAAATGAATATTGGGATATTAAATTTTAGTTTCCAGTAGTAAAGTAATGTAAATAGAATAGTCTTTAAGAAAAGTTTTTACCTTGTCTCACTTAATGCTCCAACTAATAATGCTCATGTACCAACAGATCTAGCCCTATCAAGTTCCCTGCCTCTAATATACTCGTGATCTACCACAACATCAGAATAAATGAAAGTCGTATCGCTAGCCAACTGTTTAAACCGAGAAGAAGACAAACTACCAAAAACATATGTAGAATATGAACTACCCAAATCAGAATGCATACTTGAGGCTGAATCCGTAGCACCACTTATAGCACTCGAATCAGGTAAATCATCCATGGACTGAGACTGACAACTTCGTATCCTGACACTACGTCTGACTGATCCACTAACAGCCATGGATTTCCTTTGCCTACCCTTCTTCGAAGAAGAAGAACAAGAAGCAGTCATGTTGCCAATCTCACAATTATAAGCATTAGAAATAAAATAAGAATTCCTTATCAAATCTTTATCCAAATATCCTTGCGCTCCGTTAAAACCAACAAATTCAATTGCTTCACCGGATAACAATGAAGACTCAATATTCACGTGCTCATTAGCCGAGTCATATAACACTGGTTACCCCTCTTTTATAGTTGAGTCCATCGAATACGCTATTCCATTAATTGAATCAACCCCATAAACCTTATCTGGACAAACAGAATCCACATTTTTATGTTCTTCACTAGTAGTAATAAACGAAACAGAAGGCTGAATCCTGTCAATCAATACTCCAAACTCATCATTGTAAACATCCCCTGAATCATCCAAGAAATCAATGGTCATGGGATCTCCACGCTTATCGTCTAAATCACCAACCGATTCAACAATATTGTCAACATATGTAACAATATTCAAAGCCAGCATATCATCGGATGCACTCATACTGTGTGCACCATGCACATTGATATTAGCAAGATTAATAGCATCAACAACAAGAGACTAGCATCAACAACAAGAGACGAGCTCAGGATCTTATCACCAGATTCATTTAATAACTTGATAAAGCAGTTAACATCTTCAGCCCCAAAATTCTCAACAAAGCTCCTCGAACAGTTAACTAAATGAACATATGAAACTATAGCATCATCCAACTTTGTTTTTTGAGCATCAGCATCCTATCCATAATACTTGTATTACCACCTAAACTTTTCCCCAAATCAACTCTCTTCAATCGGTTCACATCAGTACTATCAAAAAGAAGCATGACCACTCAATCCACTAACAGATCCAAATGTTCCAGAACATATACCCGAACTAATACCTCTATCGCCCGACCAATCCATCATAGCATCCTTTGAGAGCCCATTATTACCAAAACTAGCACTAACACTATCATCGGTAGAAACCTTATTACCATTTACTATCATCGATTGTTTCACTGCAGCATTTTCAGATGAATTATAACTATACAATTCACAGACAATTCCAGGGCTATCAGATATATCAGTAGAAGCAAGACATTCGAATTTATTTGTAGTGGATAACATAAAACTTTCCAATTCATAAGATTTCGATTTGTTTCTCTTATTATGTAGTTGAATGAATCCACTGTTTGAATCACTCGTTCTGTAACCTTACCCATATCATCCATTGAAAAAGCAACACTATTAGTCAAAACACGTTCCATTGAAGACTGAGCTTCCATAATCTGATTAGATACAACAGGGTCACAAAGAATTGGATCGAATCCAAAGACATCATCGCTATTAGCAGTGGCAATCAAAACAGAGTTAACATAATCACACTTATTCAAAACATCTATCCTGCCATTTGTTGAATCTGAATAATCAGAAGTATTAGATTTTCCAAAATATTCTTCTGGATCTCCAAATTTGTCCCTGTAACCCTTACCGATATTAGACGAGTTGATAGCATCAAAATGAAAAAACATCTCCTCTAAATATTTGATTCCCTCATTCCTCATATGCCAAAGATGATCAAGTAAAATCCCCTTAAGCAACATACATTTCAAAACAAACTGGAACCCATGATCGACCAGAGAAGGAAGAGGATCGGTGATTTTCAATTTCATCAAACACTAGTTCTTTTTGTGACCAAAGTTTCCACGCGCGAAACATCTAACTGGATAGTGACAATGCTTAGCAAAATGTTCTTATCCCTACATCAGAAACAAAAATCCGATCCTCTCATAAAATCGATCCAGTACCTTTTGGGAATCGATGAAAAGATTTGCGAAATTGAGAAGAAGGCAAACGATCTTTCACCACTTGCGCTTATGACCAATCAGAAACCCTAAAATGAAAATTAGATGCGAAAATCAAATTAGATTGCTGGAGAGAAAGAATCGGGAAAGATGATTTCTGAAGAAATGGAGCAGATGATGAGAACGCCATTTTCTTTTTTATAGAATTACCAAGAATAACTCTATTATTAATTAACATTTTAATTGATTTTATATTATTCAATTATAACATTTTATATCGGATATTGTAACACTTATTGTTATACACACAAACACACACAAACACATATATTTATGTATATATATTATATTACAGGGAATTAGGCTGAAGGAAAAACCTGAAAACACTTTTAGTCTGAAGGACAGAATTTTTAAAATTTAGTCTGAAGGACAAAAAATGAATATATCATTATGGATGTGCAATGCTATATGAATATATCATTTTTTGTCCTTCAGGCTAAATTTTAAAACTTATGTCCTTCAGACTAAAAATGTTCTCAGATTTTTCCTTCAGCCTAATTGCCTCAATTATTAATTTTCTTTTAATAAATTTATTTAATTAAACTATTTTAATTAAATGTTATTAATTTTGAAAATTCTTCTATATACATACATACTTACATTGTCTTAAACATTTCAAGACAACGTAAAAATATATATTATGTATATGTGTGTGTATTTTATAATTAATTATCCATTTAATTAATTTTTTTATTTATTAATATTTGTAATTATTAAAATTTTATTTATTTTATTTTCAAAACATTTTTGAAAAACTATATTATAACATTTATAATATATTTCTTATTTTATATTTAACTTTTGATTCTAAAATTTATTTTAGTTTCAAAAAAAATTTGAAAATTACCCCACGGCCTAATTTAAATTGAGCCTTTTCTATTATGGGCAACCTTTGGCTCACATAACTTTTCAGGCCAAACTGTTAACCAAATATGTCAGGGTATCTGATTACCCAAACCCAATACTTCGACACCACCTTTCTAGACACCTTACTAACTGGATTATAAGAATCAGTTAACCCTGACATGACTAGTTTAGACTACATAGGCTATTGGGCTTTGATAGTGCTGTTGGACCTAGGTCGGCATGTAATAGCACAAATGGGTAAATTTCAAAAAAAAATTCTTCCATTTAGATCTTATTAGGCCTATGAAGTCTACGTTTATTTATATCTTATACAATTTGTTTTAAATAAAATCAATATTTTATTTAATTTTACAAATAAAGTTTTATTTATTATTAACTGTATTACATAATATAATATGTGTATCATATTCACATAAGGGTGCACGTGCATGTGCAACAATATATAGTGTACATGGTTTAATATGTCCGTGTATAAATGTTGGGATTTCATCGCAACATCCATTTTAGCCCCTTTGTATATATATATGTGCTAACAATATATACGTATATATATCATATATAGATATTTTTATATAGTTTAAAAAACATTACCCGTAAAATGTAAAAAAAAAAGTAAAATAATTTTAATATAAGATTTCTAATTTTGAGATCAAACTTAATGTTTAGATTATTTTACTTTAGATTTATATCGACATAATTATAAATTTAATCTAATAAATTATTTTTAAATAAATATATATCTATAAGGTAAGTCGAAAAAAATAAAAATAATTTTTTTATAAAATATATACATGTATGTAATAGAATAATTTTTAAATATTATATATATATATATGTATGTATGTATGTATGTATGTATATATATATGTATATATATGCAAATATATATTAAACATGTTTAATAAAATAATATTTACATATATACATACTTTTGGCCATATAAGTTTTTTAAGTTTAAATTGTTTTAAAATAAATTGGTTTTTTAAAATTAATTTCCATATAAAATTTGCATTTAAAATATTTTTTTTAAATTTTCAAAACCAATTTAAATGCATACAATTTATGTGAAAATATTTATAAGGATATTTTAATATTTATATATTATATATAATTTAATTCAATATTAAATTAAATGATATATATATATTCGAATTTAAATATATATATATATATATATATATGTTTGTGTGTGTGTTAATAAAATAATATACATGCTTTTCCTAATCATATATTGTATGTACTAAGGCTTTACATTAAAACGAGCATTACAGCACGCTTTTCTTATGTGGTGAAAAAAGTTGAATTATTTTTCTACAAATTATATTTATTTAATATTTTCAAAAGAAAACGATTTTCACATGTATTTAGTTATATTTTTGCATCGATTCACACATAGGTAATTTTAAATTTTATTTCTAAGTTGAAATATCTAATTTATTGTTAGCTTAAATTTTTGTTTATATTATTAGTTAACAAAAAACAAATTTGTAAAGTACTTTATTTGCTATATCCTATCTTTAAGACTTAGTAAATATTTGTAGAGGAAATTTTGAATTTGTAAAAGAAGCTTAATTGTCAATCGTAATTTTAAGCGATGCTAAATTTTAATAATATCCGTAGTGAGGCATTTCTAGTATTTCATGCTGATAAAAAAAGTGTGACAGCAAATATATACAACTATGAACAAAGACTTACATATAAAAGGCAATTATGGAAGTTCGCGGTCGGACCAAAAGTTAGCGCTTCCAAACTAACTATTAATATATTAAAATAATTTAACCACAATATCAAATTCAAAAAAATGATTATTTTTATTTTTCTGGCCGAGAGAACAATATACTATACAGATACATAATTTTTTAAAACATATACATATGTATGTTCCATCCAATGATTGCAGCACAATGTTATACAGATTAGTGATATATTCAACTGCTATATATTACATACATGATTCCATAGACATTATATATATATATATATATATATTAATATATCATTATAAATAAATAATTTTACATTTCACTTAATGCCAAAATAGTGCATCTTGAAACATAGAATCAAAACTCCTTGAAATGATTTCAAAATCCAAAAAGTGCTACCGTCCCGAATGCAGCTACCATTGGTGTATGTATCCTACTTTAATTGTGTTTTAGAGATTTGGAATTTGAGCAGGAGGGAGGAATCGTGGACGGCCTTGGCTGTAGCAAATGGCGTAAGAGAGTAAAATAAGATATGAATATACAATGGAGATCTAAGGAGGGAAAGGAGGATCTAGATCCACCTTTTTCTCTTACCTATTCGTTCCTCTGAATTCAAAATTTAATCCCTCCTTTGTCATTATATGGCTAGCCTCCCTAATTTATCATAGCCGCACTAAATAGGCCCTTATATGGGCCTCAAAATTACTTTAAGCCTGATTAATAAATAATATATTTAAATCCAATTTAATTGCGTACCGATATTGTATATTTATAAGTGTATTTGTAGCGACCCATATTTTTGACAATTAATAAATAAGACTTTGAATTTCAAAATTGTCAGAAATTAAAAATTTATGATTTATTGATGGAAAATTTATTAGAATATAAAACTGGATCTTAAATAAATTCTAAAACAACTAATTTTAATGGAATGTAAGGTGGTAATGCATATTAGAATATAATTTAATAATATTGATTGAATGTAATCAACAACGGTTTTAGTGTAATTTCAGTCGATTGAAATAATAAATAAGGAATAAAATAAATGATGTGTCAAAGGTGAAATTGTATGTTATTTATTTAAAATTGGTTTAAACATAACATAAATCAATTATTTAGTAAGTAAATTTATAACCCTTCCTTGTAAACAAAAAATTTATAGATATTTGAATTACTAAGATGTAATAATTGTTTTATTTCTCATCTCATTATTTAATCCGTTTTGAAATTAATTTTGTAATCAATGGAATTTAATGTAATTAGAATTTTTCAGTTAATATGGGAGAAGACGTTAACTGTAGAGTAATGAGTGAAATAAAATGGAAACTTATGTTTAATAAATACATAAGGGAATTGTGATTTAATATAAAGAATATTTAAATCAAAATAAAAGAATGCGTTGAAAATTATAATATAATGAACTAGGATTTTATTATGGTTGTAATTAAATGTTGAAATTAATTTAATATTTAAATCTTGGTTTAACATGAAAAATTCGATTTAAAAAGATTATTAAAAGTTCTATTTAATCAAGGATGATGATAGTTTTCTTGTAATTTAGAATTTGGAAGTAATTAAATCAGCTTAATAATACGTCGTTTTAATTAACGTGTAAAGATTGATTTTAAAGCTAACTTTTATATACAATAGAATTAGGTTCTGAAACTGGTTCCATTACGTTTAGAATACAAAAAACATGTATATCCATATATAGGATGTGCTATTTTCGTTTCAGAAATGAAACGATTTTTCAGGTCTTCGTAACCGCTTTGGCCCAAATCAACCTTTCTTTGGTCTCTCTCTCTCACTCTCTCTCTCTCTCTCTCTCTCTCTCTCTCTATATATATATATATATATATATATATATATATATTGTTACTGAAACCTTAGCACCCATATCTCGTTCCTCTTCTGCTGTATTTTCTTTCTGATCTAAACCTTCTCTGCAGATCTAACATATTCTACTCTAATTGAAATTTACCCTAAATCTATAATTACTAATTTCAAAATCAATTCAAAATTGAAACTGTTCAAAATATATCATATAATATATCATCGCGAAGCTCTCAACGAACGGAATCGGTGTCTGTATTTTATTTTTGCAATCGAGTCTCGGTTTGATCATAAATTAGTGATCAGTGTCGACCGTTGGTTCTAGGGTTTTGATTTAATGATGGATTTTCAACCATTCGACGATTGAGGAGTTGCATCTGGTAGACGAGGCTAATTAGAGATGATCTATTAGCTGGGATCATCGTATGTGCTTGAAATCGCTGGATTTTGCCATGAAGTGGTGGTGACGGCGGTTTGATTGGTGGCACCTCAAGGTCGTGCGCATGGTCACATGGGGTGGCTAGCCGTGGCGAACGCGGCGGCAAGTTCTGATTGAGGAACGGTGGCGAAGGGCAATGGCAGCGATCAGTCAAAGCGCAGCGACTGTTGGGTTCTATTCGATATGATAGGGTTGGGATGAGATTGATAATTACCAATTTTCCCTTTTGTCCATTTCAATTAAATTTTAAAATTCAAATGTTCTAACTTGAATAATTTTTGCACACGAACTCCAATTTAAACGCAGTTTCTTCCATTGGACTCGTACTGAAATTTCGAACAATATGAAAGTAGTTTGGTTGAATTTGGAGACTGTTGAGATTTTAGGCTTTTGTTGGATTTTAATGGGCTTAAATCAAAGGTAAGTGATTAAACCCACTCATACAATACTAAATTTTCTGATGTTAGTTAGATCAAAATTATGAGGTGATTAATTATATTGATTATTGTTTGGAAATTTAAATTGACATTTGAATTGATATTGAATTTGAACTATCACTAAAATTGAATTGATTTTTAATTTGAAATTGATAACAAATTGAATTGACATTTAAATTGATATTGAAATTGAATTGCTAGTTAAACACCGACATTTGATAACTAGTAACCGTTGTGATATATTGGTAGATTTGGATGTTGATTGCACATGTATGCCTATTGATTGATATGATGGATAATGTTGTGTTTATATTACCGATGATCATTTATTTTGTTATATCCCTTTTATCACCCTATATATTATTGATACCATATAAATTGTCATTTAGATTATTTAAAATGAACTAAGAAATAGGTTGAAATGATATATACCTACGTCATTTAAATAACGGTTGAAATGGTATATGTCCATCCATGTAACTAAAATTAAAATAACTGATTGTTTGGCCATAGGGTAGAAAATTATATACAGTCTTCGAATTCTGTTAAATTAAATGGTTTTAAAATCTTGAATTTCTATTTGTTTAAATGTTATTGTTTTAAAGAAATAAAATTTTGATTTATATGAATTGAATTTTTTTCTAGTTCGAGAATTGGAATGTTGAAATTAAAGCTGCTTATATGAAATTGTTTAAAGGATTTAATTTGAAATCTTAAAGTTGTAATTAGGATATGATTTAAATTAATCGGAAGTTAATTATTTTAAAGGTTCAAATTTTAGTCTAAACTTTGACTTTACTTTAATTAAAGTGGTTCAAATTGGTATTCAAATTTTGAATGTGAAATAGATTTGAACTAAATTGTTTAAAATGAGAATTTGAATTAAAACTTTCAGTCATTTGAATAGAACCATTTAAATTGAATTTGAAGTAAAGTTTAAAATTGTTTTTAATTGAGGTTAACTTAAATGAATTTTGAATATTAAGTTGATTTGAATTGGAAGTCGAAAAATTGAATTCATTATGATTTGGAACTTGAACCTGAGTTCAAATTGTTATGAAAGAAAGAAACGGTTTTAATATAAACTATTTTAATATATAAACTATTTTAGTAATCAAACTATTTTAATATATAAACTATTCTAATTATCCAAACTAATTTCAATCTTCAAAACTACTTTAATTATCCAAACTATTTTATTGTTCAAAACTATTTTCAATATTAAAAAAAAAATCAAAACTATTTTCAATCTTTAAAACTATTTTAATTATTCCAAACTATTTTTCATTATTCAAACTATTTTAATTATTCAAATTATTTTCGATATTCAAACTGTTTTAAAATTAGGAATTATTTAGATTTAAATCATTGATTTAAATATGAATGTTTTGTTTTGAAAGTGTAACCTATTTTTGAATTCGAAACGATTTTGAAGTGAATCTGATATTTTGATATGAAGTATGACTTACTCTTGAAATTTTAAAGAACAACCGGTGCGTAAAATGGATGATTGGTTAATAAATAGACTGAGGTCGGATGAATGGCATACTCTCTGTTATTCTACCTGAACCACTTTAATAACCGTGTACGCAGTGGATGTTATACAGAATGTAGAGATTGAATTGGCGGCGTTTACTGGAATAAGTAAAAGAACGATGATGGATGACCCCGACACTTGTGTCAATTTGAAATAAACTAAACCGAAGTCTATGTCTGGCCAATGGGTTCATTACCTTTAGGGGCCATCACCTCTTCGTATTACTATATTGATGTTGACTCGATTGATGCACCTTGATTTGATTTTAGGGATGATGGACTCGGTCAGCAGTCGTTGCAGCGATGTCTTACGACCATCCAAAAAGGGTAAACTCGCAGAATCCTACCTTGGGCATTGCCTTACATGCCTTGCCATACTATTATCATTATAGGCGACAGGGATTAATGTAAAAGCCTTAATGCTATTTTACTATTTACTTACTGATAGACGCTTCATATATAGCGTATCTTATTGCATATAGATAGTTTAATGGATCCTTAGGAGATGGACAAATCACATAACATCTCTTAAGTTATTCGTATCTTTATTTCTTATGATATTGATTTAACTTACATAGGAATTTTTAGTTCTGACTCGAGTGTTTTGTCTTTTCATTATGCTCGGGTCAGCCTTTTAGTGTTTGAAGACCATTATTTCTAAAGGATGAAGACAGAGTTGGTATATTATATTACTAGTAGTATTCCGTTGCATTATTTTGGTATGTTTGTTGATTGTACTCTGATTGATGTTGTAAAAAAATGTGTAATCAAATTTATAGTATAAAACAACTTCATGAACTGTTTATTTGATTATTATATTTTTTCATTCCGCTGCGAGATTCTACGTATTGCTTTCCTTCTTTTCTCTTATTTTCTTATTAAACCCCATTAATAATTTGTGATTTTGAATGGTTTGAGTTAGACATGTGTAGTTTATTGTCGACTTAAATTGTCCAAAAAGATGGGTCGTCACAGCATTTAGAACTATTATATACACATTATTTAATATTGATAAACACAAATTAAATAAAAATTCAATAGTTAATATTTCTAAAATATTAATTAATTTATAAAAATTTATAATTAATTATATCTGGTGGTAATAAGGGTATTCAATGTTTTGGTTGTGTGACTCTTAGGTGTAAATTCGTTCAGCGATTAATATCGAACAACTCGAATGTTAATATTCAGACATCACTAAGCAGGCAGTGTGACATTATGACCAAATTTATCGCTTGCTTCACTTCGTTAAAGTCTAATTTTACTTTATTTATGTGTTTCCAGTAGCGATTATTTACACCAATTCTCTTCGTTAAAACTATATCACATTAGGACTTATGGAATTTGGTAGTAGTTAAAATTCTAGTATCATCTGTGTTCAAATTTATAATCCAAACACAAAGTCCTTGGGCAAATAATAACAATTATTATTGACCAAACTAGTTTGGCCAATGATTTTAACTTTGAGTTGACTTCAGTTGATCTCGATATTGACCTCATATAACCGACAAGACAAATCCTCTCTTGAATAGTGTTGCACTTCCTATACTTCCGCTCCACCCAACTATAGTCATTCTATTGATGTTGTGACATGATTTTACTATAATCAAGTAGAGCTTTCACATTGAAGATTGATAGAATTCTCAAATCAAGAGAACAATGTAATATTGTCACATCAATACTTTATGTTTGACCATTATTATATTTACCAACAGAAAATTTTCGAATGAGTCATTTCAAAGTTGTCTAATGATTATCAGTACATAACCCCTTGGTGCCTCTAGTAGTCATGAGTAATATACTGTCCAACATTTAGAGAGCATTATGTATTCTAGTTTTAATGTGTACATTGATATCTAATTTCGATACAACTTGACTAGGAACATTTAAAGTAATGTGTTTATTATATTATGATAAAATACTTATGATTACAACTACTTGTAATTAATATCACAAAACACACCATTTATGAATTTCCTATTAACTATACCTACATTAATTAATCAACTAATTATAAGATATTATAACAAGCATATAATAGAAAGAAAACACGGTTTATTACGAACGAGAATTGATTACTAAGTTAATAATTTACAATAAACTAAAGAATTGCCCTTAAAGCATACCCTTAACTCTATCACAGTGGTGATAGAGTTTCTTGGGGATGCTTCGGTCTGGTTCTAGGCATGTACAATGCTAGCTTTGGGTCGGTTGTTGTAAGGCCAGATAAGGATTTCACTTTGGGTGGTGGCTTCGATCCGGGAGTGGGCTCGTCGGATGTTGACTTCGATCTGCAATAAATGGTTCGGTGCATGGCTGGTGTGGGTCCATGATGGTTTGGAACTTAGTTGGTTAGGTGAAGGGTATCAGGCCTGAAATCTTGTTCGAGTGTTGTGCTTTGGTTTGGGTTCCATGCTGTTTTGGTCTGGTTTCCATGCGATTTTGCTCCAGCCATTGAGCAGACTTTTCAGTGGGATTTGGACTAGGAACTCTGGAAACTTCAGGCATGGTGCTTGTTGGGCTTAGGGCTTAGTGAAGTGTTGCTTAGGGTGGATTACTTCAGGCTTGTACACGATAACTTTAGGTTTTTGGAAGGTGACCAAAGGAAGTTCGACCCTTTAATGACTCAACAACGTAAGTGCAGTAGATCCAACGCTTCAAGTAGAAAGTGTTCGTAACATTTGGGAATCATTCAAAAAGATAAGTTTCGATACATAATGAATTTATGAAGCATAACAACAAAGGTTTCTACTAGAATAGTCTAAGGAGGCAAGTTCGATACAAAATGAACTTGTAGAGTAGAACATACAGGGGTTTTGCTATTTTAACATATGCAGTAGAATATATGGGAGTTTCTACTATTAAAACGTATAGCAAAGTGATTGTATATAACTCAAAGGTCTTGAGTATGCTCAAGAAGAAAGGGCACGGTGGAAAGCTCATTGCAGATCAATACGGGGTGATTTATTTATCACTGGACCTATACGGGGTGGTCTATTTCCCAGCCTTGTAGAGTGGCATGGATTCGAGCATTGAGGAGACCACAATAATAAGTAGTCACTGATCAATACAGGGAATCATATAAGTTTCCTTATACCTAATGACATTTGAGTTGAGATATGTGAGAATTTTTTATGGTTGTTATGCATGCCATGTTCGCAATGTTTGATATGGATGCCACATGACGTAAGTATTATTACGTAGTATACTTAGGCACCCTGTATTGTACTTGAGTAGAAATACATCTACATAATAATGATATTAGATTAGCATATATAAATGTTATATGCTAACATGTTAGATGTAGAGACATGTCTGGTAAGATTCTCCATGCCTCATGTTCCTATTTACTATATCGATTCTTATAATATTTTTATATTATTATTTGCACATACCAGACTATTATTTGACTTGAAATTCTATGTTTTGTTTCTTATTATCTTGGTACTCTTAAATAGTAGACTAGAGAGAATAGGTATGGAATACCTTATGGAGTCGTATGAAGGATGGCCAGGTTGCTAGTGCTTTGATATACTATATTTTAGTTCTATAATTGTTATTCCATTGTGTACTACTGTGGTGCCATCATCGGTACGTATTTATTAGAAATAAATTTCTATTTAGGGTTCATTTGAATTGATATATAAACTCTATTTCCACTTGTTTTGCATAAGTATGATATACTGGTGTACTCTAATTTATCTTGGTTCATTTTATTATACCGTTGTCTTGCTTATTTTATATCTATGTTAATTATTATAAATTATCCTATGCGCCGTGAGATATACAGCGGATTCTATTGTGGAAATTAGTTATTTTCCATTGGTTTGTATCGTACATCGAGGAGATATCGTTGTAGATCATTATTTATTGTATTTGGGTATTGAAGGTGCAGGGTGGTCATTGCACTTGGTATCAGAGCTTAGGTTGAGATACGCTAAGTTAATATATGGATCAATTTGAGATAGAGTGGAAGATATTACTCTAGAATGGATCGAGTGATATATGAAAGAGCGTACTTGTTATATATTTTGACTTTAAACAATATAACATTATATATAGTTGTAACTCGCATTACACACACGAATACCATTTATGTAGCTTTCCTTTTGGGAGACCAATAATTCTTATTACTGCTTTTAAAGAATGTGCCAGCAAATAACGAATATTTAAAGGAACTCTTCTTCAGGAATTAGGATTAGAGAAGGCAATGTGGTAAGGGCGAACCCCGATATGCAGCCAATGATCAATACTATGATGAAAAACATGATGCATAACGCCTAAGAAGGCACTCAAGATGTAGTAGGTGGTGGTGCTCTAGTGCATGTCCCTAAAGCTGATTTTTCCAAGATGAATAAGGACTTTACTAGTCCTGAAGGAAAACTGTTCCTTAGAACGGAGTCAGCTATTAAAATGTAGAATTGGTATGATACTTGTGAACACATCTTTGAGGAATTAGAGTTGGAGGATATAATAAAAAGGAAATTGTCACCTTGGCAACTTTAGGGAAGAGCGATGAATTAATGGAATGCCCTTAGAGCCGCTACTCCCAAGGACCACTTTACTTGCAATCAGTTTAAGGCAAGATTTGAAGAGAGGTTTATATCAGTAACTGAGAAGTCGGTGCTATTCAGAAGATTTATTAATCTAAAACAGGGCAACTTGTCTATTTTAGAATATGCGGCTAAATTCAAAATGCTATTAGAATATGGATTTTTCGTCATTGACACTCCATTAAGAAAGAATGAGAAGTTAAATAACTATTTGGGAGAAAGGTTAGTAGGCTGCATTCATGAAAACTTTAAAAGGATAGTCAAGAAGGCTTTGAGGCACGAGAGCTTCTACCTAAAGCAAAAAAGCTATTGTTGTTCGGAAGTAGGATTCTAAATCGCAAGGTGGCGGCCATGGGAAAAGAAAATGGAACAATAAGGACAACAAGCAAGACAATAAGGATTGTTTAGAGACGTTGAAGAAGAAGCAGGTTGTGAAGGCATATGTACTCAATGCTATTCCGACTTCATCGAGTGCTCCCATCGGGAAAGGAGAAGGGAAATAGCATTATTATACAAGGTATGCTTTCTATTTATGATGTACCTACTCATATTTTATTTTGATACTGGGATTCACACCCCTTCATATCTAGTGACCCAGTGGATAGATTAAAACTAAATCCCAGCCTAGTAGACAGACATTTGATGTGTTGAACCTAGTAGGAGGTTTGACTAGTTTATCTTTGTTTTGTTGAGATGTAGTTTTATCGATTCATGGATGCATGTTTATCTGTAATTGTTTTGTACTTGTTTTTTGGATTTTGGTATTATATTAGGTATCGACTAACTGAAGAAGTATAGAGTCATGGTGAATGGCAAGAGGTTGTTGGTGGTGATTGGGTCAGATGGTGAGCATAAACTGGAGGGCTACCTTTAGGACATTGAGGCGGTGGTTATCTTTCCATATTTTCTCAAGGTCCCGCATGATGAGTTGTGATCTACACCTATAATTATATAGTATTCACAAATAGAAGAGACGTCCGGATTACTAATGCATAGGGAGGTAGAACACCGTATATATTTAGTGAAGGATGCTACTAGTAGTTATGCCATTAGGGCATATGGAAACCTAAGAGTAGAAGGAACTAGAGGTGAAAGTGGATGACCTGTTACCAAGAGGGTTCATCCATAGGAGTTTGAGCAGGGAACGCTTGTAGTATTCGCCATTGAGATGGATGGATCTTTAGGAGTTTGTATGGATTACCATGAGCTGGAAAGGTGACGGAGAAGGACAAGCATCTGCTCCCACACGTGGATGACTTGTTTGATCAAGTCTATGGTGCAAAAATGTTTTATCGGTTAGATTTGGCAATAAGGTTCCTCCATATGAGAGTGGAAGAGGGAAGTGGGACCCTTACGTCATGTTGTTTCAGGGTAAGGCGTTGTAGTGGGTCCTACCAAGGTATAAACAATCCAAGATTGGGAGACACCTAAGAATGCCATGGATGTGAGGAGATAAAGTAGTATAGGCTCAACTTATATGGTTGGCATAGTAAAGATGGCAGAATGTTTGTACCCAACATTGATGGATTGAGGGATGAAGATATATCGAGACATTCATTTTGAAGTACATGGACGATTAGTTAGTGAAGGCTAATCAGAAGAAGACTAGTCGTTTGCTACAACCACTTGAAGTTCCCCAATGGAAGTGGGAATCGATACCGATGGATTTCACTAGTGCATTGCCAAAGACTAGAGGAGGGTATGATAGCACTAGGGTTACAATTGATAGATTGACGATGAATATGAAATCTGTATCCACAAAGACCAATTGAAAGGAATCAAAGCTGGCTAAGTTGTATGTAAGGTGGATAGTATAACTCCATGGTGTGACAAAGAGCATTGTAAGGGATCGAGACCTGTTATTCACGAGTGAATTTTAGGAGAGCTTACAAGAGGCACTAGGGAGATTTCAAAGGGGATTGAGGTCACTCATCAACAAATGAAAGTTCCACAAGACAGATAGAAGAGCTACATTGATAAGAGACATTGGAATTTTGAGTTCTTAATTGGTTATATGGTGTTTGTCAAGGAAAATAGTTTGGCTCAGTAATAAAGGGAAGTTGGCATCGATATTTGTATGTACTTTTTCGATATTGGAGAGGATAAGGAACCTAGCATATAGAGTCGGTCACCTCAGAAGATGGCGAGTGTGTTCAATGTATAAAATGTATCTCATCTTGGAAAGTTTGTGCATGACTTATGTATATCCATGACACCGGATCAACTAGACGATGTTGTAGTTAAACTTGAATCATCAAGGTCCCAAAAGCCAATTCATATAGTCGAAAATAATACGAAGTAGCTTAAGAGGCGGACGGTACGGCTATTAGAGGTTCAGTGAGTTAAAAGCGAAAGCGATAGTACTTGGAAGATCGAGGAGAGCACAAGACCACTTATTTGGAACTCTTCAATTGGTCGAATTCTATTTTTACCATTGGCTTTCACATTTGGTAGTTTTCTTGTTAGGTCGGTACCTTGCATGCTAGGGACAGAATAGGATTTAAGTCCATTTGTGTGTGCATTTTCTATGATTGCTACGCTTATTTGATTAGTAGTCATGCTTAGTATCTATATTGATTTATTATGTTGGCTTGGTGGAGATTTCGAGGGCGAAATTCCTAAGGTGGGAAGGAGAATATAACGATAACATTTTTATGCATTGGTAGATGGTAAAAGTATTATTTTAATAATCAAATTAGATCCAAATTTAATATAACTTTGGAAAATTTTAACTACTGACATTTGTCATCCATAGATTTTTTATTGGAAGGTTTTGACCTTGAAAACCATAACCTTTGATAAGAGCCAAATCAGGGTCTCAAACCACTTTAAAATACAAGATATGATGGTTTCTCATTTTGTAGAATGGTCATAATAGATTTTTGGATTTATGGTAGGAGACATGGCTATTTGAAGTTTTGATAACTTTCAGGCAGACAAGCGAGTAACTAAGGAGTGATTAATGCAGCCCATTAAACCATTTTGGGATTAGGGTTAGAGCAGCATTCAAAATAGCCAGTAGCTACTTTAAATACAAATACAAACATTTTTTAACCCTCCTTAGCCTCCACTGACCTTCTGCTATCAAAATTCCATTATTCTTTCAACAAAATTAACCTAAATCATCAAATTAGAAGGAGATTAGACAAGATATTCACAAGAGACTTTTTACATATCAAAATTTGAGCTTAGGGAAGTGTATAGCCGCTATCCAAATCCAAATCTACTCTTATTTTCATGAATCTATGCTAAATTGGTGATTTTTGTTGATTCTACACCATAAGCGAGTGATTTCATTCTCTCACTTTATTATAAATATTGATACATGTTTATAAATTGTTTCTAGAATGTCTTTAAACTGAAAATTATAATTTTTAATTTGGGTATTTGCTATAATTTTTGGATTGCCTCGATTTACTTGTTCTTCATCAATTTTATAGTGATTGGTAATTGTTTATCATCTCTAGGCATACTATATATGTACCTACAAGTTTTGATATGTTTTGAATCCATTTTTAAAGTTAAAATATTGTCTTATCACTATTTTGAAAATAAATCTGAAATAAAAACAAATTTTAATGATTTTAAAATAATTTAGACATGTCATTTTGGTGTATAATTGTTCGTATAAAAGTAAGGCCAGGCTATGAATATGTTTTGGTATAAACTGCTATAGTTTGAAGTATATTTACATGTTTGAATGATGTTTAGATGTTTTTCTTTTATGTTTGTGTGCTTTTTGCATGTTTAAATGCTACTAGTTTGATTGAATGGTTGTAAATGCTCATCGGAGCAAATTATGGTTGATAATCGATTCTATCCTCGATGGTCCCCATATAAAAGGAGTAGGATGTTCTATTCGATTCCATACACAAAAAATGGGAGATTCTCAAACATAGAATAGACTTTGACAAATCGATTCTAGAATATTCGGGGGTTGGTGTTTAGCGTAGACATATTCGGCTACAACTTCAGGCAAGGAAGGAAAATACATAGGGAATACTTCGTTCCGGGAAAACTTGGTTCTGTGCTGAGGGTGTGTTCGGAATGCTTTGGTCTGATCTAGGAGTGTGTGGTGTTAGCTTCGGGTCAGTAGTAGGAAGACTGAACAAGGATTTCAGTTCGGGTCATGGCTTTCGTCTAGGAGTGGACTTGCATGATGTTGGATTTGGTCCAGTAATAGATGGTTCGATGCATGGCTGGTGCGGTGCCATGATGGTTCGATACTTGGTTGTTTCAGTGAAGGGTATCTGGGCCAAAATTTTGTTAAAGGGTTGTACTTAAGTTCAGGGTCCAAGATGTTTGGTTCAATTTCCATGATACTTCAATCCAGCTACCGAACAAACTTTAGACACTACGCCATAGATGGCCTTCTGCAACATTTTTGCAAGGTGTTGCCAGGTAAAATGTTGCGATAACTATACAATTTTGGTCCTACTGCAATGTTGAATTTTTGGTGTTGCCTTAGCCATAAAAATGTGTTGCTCTAGCTAAACAAGTGTAATTGATGCAACATTTTTTTATAGTGTTGCTATAGCAGACCTTTGCATATCTTTCGCACCGATCCGCGCCAATCTACCAAGGCAAATCCTACATTGGAGAACGTGACACCTCATCAATCCAAACACCACTCCTTGATCTTTTAGAGACGCGAAGAAAAAAGTCCCCGCAAATTACCTTTTATTTTCATTCTTCTCTGTCTTATTACAAAGGTTCAAGCGAACATTCTTAATTTGGGGTTCAGCGATTTCGGTTCGATTAGGGCTTCGATTTGGGGGTTCAAGCTTTGTTCAGCGATTTCGCTTCGATTTGGGGGTTCAAACATTGTTCACATCACTGTAGGGATTCAATTTCGATTTTGAGGTATACCACTCTCTCCCATCACTTTAAGGTTTCGATTTAAACTACTTATAAATTCTTAATTCGGCCTGAATTAACAATTCGACTTGTCTAGGTTTCCTCTTGTTGGACACACACACAAATTTTATCTTTTTATGTTAAAATACTCATATTCATAATTGTAGTGATGGACAGCAAAAACATTTGGATAGAACTTCCAAAGTTTAGTGAAGGATATATTAGCGGGATAAGAGCCTTTATACAAAACGGTTTTTCTAAATTGGCCGTAGGCGATGAAATGACGCGCCCATGCAAGAATTGTAAAAATAGCAAGTGGTGTCGTGCAGATATAATTTATGATCATATCATCTACAATGGTCCATCTCCATTGTATGCGAAATGGATTTGTGAGGTTTCTCACCCAAATTTTGGAAGGAGTGATGAAGATATAGACTGTGATGCTGGTGATTTTCGAGAAAGGTGAAATGTTGCACCGTACTCGTGGAAATATGTAGAACTGTGAAGATGAGAACTCTGATGCACCAAATGCCGATGCTAAAAGATTTTATCGCCTTGTCGAAGATGGAAAGAAGCCATTATATCCTGGCTGTTCAAAATTTTCGAGATTAAGTTTTATCATCAGGCTTTATTCTTTAAATGTGTACATGGAATTACAGAGTCTGCAGTTGGGGATATACTAGAGTTGATGAGAGAGACTTTTCCACAGGCCTACATACCTTTATCTTTTAGAGCCGCGAAGTAGTAAATCATTAAAGATTTAGGTCTTGATTACAAAAAAATACACGCATGTCCAAACGATTGCATGCTCTATTAGTCCGAAAATGAAGATAAAGATGTCTGTAACTCTTGTGGTATTTCGAGGTGGGAAGAGGAAAAGAAAGGCACCCGTGACAATGATCCAGAGAAGTTGATTCCCAAAGTCCCAGCAAAAGTAATGCGTTACTTTCCGCTAAAACCAAGGCTGAAAAGGTTGTTTATATGCAAGGAGTATTCGCAACTTATGAGATGGCATTCTGTGGGCCGAAAAAAAGACGGAACACTTAGACATCCAGCTGATAGCGAGACTTGGAAGGCGATGGATGCTATGTATCCTGATTTTTCATCAGAAAATATAAATATCAGATTGGGTGTAGCCTCTGATGGATTCAATCCTTTTCGTACAAGAGTATAACTTACAGTACATGGCCAATTGTATTAGTTAATTACAACCTTCCACCTTGGTTGTGCATAAAGCCTGAAAATCTAATTCTTTCAACAGTCATCTCCGGTCCAGAGTCTCCAAAGAATAAAATTGATGTATATATGCAGCCTCTAATTGAAGAGTTGAAAGAATTATGGGATCTAGGCATAGAAACTTATGATGCCTTTACTGATCAAAAATTCATGTTACGTGCAAGTGTGTTGTGGACCATTAGCAATTTTCCGGGGTATGCAATGTTATCCGGTTGGAGCACAAAGGGTAAATTGGGTTGTCCTGTATGCCATTATGAGACTTCTTCAATGTACTTGAAACATGGTCAAAAAAAGTGCTACATGAATCATAGAAAATTTCTGGATCCGAAACACAAGTGGAGGTTTGGTAAGAGGAGGCTCAATGGTGAAGTTGAAATAGGACAGATTCTGGGAAATTTATCAGGAACAGACATTGAAGAACTGTTGCGTGACTTTGAAAATAATTTTGGGAAGAAAAAGGATTCCCTTTTCAAAAAGAAGTCAATATTTTTCAATTTACCGTATTGGAGCCACAATTTATTGCGACATAACCTTGATGTTATGCATATAGAGAAAAACATATGCGACAACATACTCGGTACTTTGCTAAATATTAGTGGCAAGTCAAAAGACCATTTGAATGCTCGTTTTGATTTACAGGAAATAGGCATCAGGAAGGTCCTGCATCCCATTTTATCAAATGACGGCGAACACTTTGAGATTAAGGCTGCCATATTTGACATGACGAATAAAGAAAAATAAATATTTTGCTCAGTACTGGAGAATGTTAAATTACCATACGGTTGTGCAGCCAATATCAGTCGGTATGTTCACACGAAGGAAAGAAAAATCTTAGGGTACAAGACCCATGATGCTCATTTTCTACTTCACTACTTGTTGCAATTTGCTGTGAAAAAAACACTGAAGCCTGAGGTTGCATTGCCTCTGATAAGATTTGGTGCATTCTTAAGAGGTCTTTGGGGCAAATTAATTGATTTGGAAGATGTGAAGAGGCAACAACAAGAAATTGTCAAAATTCTTTGCCAATTTGAGATGATATTTCCACTGGCTTTCTTTGACATAATGGTTCACTTGACGGTACACTTGTGCAAGGAAGTTGAATACGGTGGACCTGTGCACGTTCGATGTATGTTTTCGATTGAGCATTATCTAGCTAAACTCAAATCTTATGTGCGCAACAGATCTAAACCGGACGGTTCCATCGCCGAAGGTTACTTGGCAGAAGAATGCTTGACATTCTGCTCAAGATTCTTAAGCGGTGGTGATGCAGTACCTAAATTTGAAAGTTGTCCACAAAATATGGAATATGCTATTGGTACAAGAAGAAATAAAGATGGAAAAGCTATTCATCTAAAAGAATCTGAGTGGATGGCATGTCATCAGTACATTCTATTCAATTGTAGTAATGAGGAAATAGATAATTTAAAAGAGTAAATTTTTATGTTCTAATTTTATTCTAGAAAGTACTAAAGAATTAGAATATTTCTTTATTGATATTAACACCATCATAATTATTATAGGGAACATCGAGCTTTAATTGATGGTCATGCAATATCGAGAAGATATAAAAGAGAGAGAGCACATATTGAAGAATTCTGGAAATGGCTGAAGGATGAGGTTGGGAAAAAAGAGGACATTTCGAAAGAGCTAGAAGTGCTTGCAATGGGCCCTAATCGGACAGCAAGGAAATTTAGTGGATATGTTATTAATGGATACAGATTCCATACAAAATATAGAGATGCTAAGTGTAAAACACAGAATAGCGGTGTATTCTTGACTGCCTTGACCACTAGCTTTGCAAGTTCAAAAGATCAAAATCCATTGGTTGGTAATGTTAGTTACTACGGAGCAATTGAAGAAATACTAGAAATTGATTATTGGGGAGAAATTTCAGTGGTTTTATTTAAGTATTGCTGGTACCAAGAAGAGAAAGATTTGTATGGGATGACTCGAGTTAATTTTAATAGATTGTGCCAGAAATCTGATCCGTATGTTATGGCTTCACAAGTACAACAAGTATTTTATGTACAAGATCCAACTGATACGGCACTTTATAATGTTGTCAAGAAATTTCCGAGGGACTGGTGTGAAGTCGAAAATGAAAATGGAAATGAAGATGATCCAGTTTTACATGATATTTAATGTGGTAATGGAATAGGAAATCAAGTTAGTGATGTTAGGTGGTATAGAGATGACGTCCCGGCAACACAAATCCTCATTCCGCCTAGCATAGAGGAAACTTCCTCTTGATTTCTATGTAGCAATATCAAGTGACTTCTATTTATGTATTGGTTCCTAATTAAGGGACGACTTCTGTATCTGTTGATTTTCATAATTAATTTACTACTTTTTAATTACTTGACTGCTTGTAAGTTATTCTGATTTTATGTGTTCCCTTGTTGTTTCTAGTGCTTTATATACCTGCATACACATATGTACTTAATATACCTGCCCATTTTATTATTTCATATCTTGCTTCCAATGTAAACTCACCATTTTGTATCCATTTTGTATAGGATGGGGGAACTCATGCAGCTCACATTTCATCACAAGGGTGCATTTCAGAAGGCACAATATGTTGGTGGAACCGATACTGTGGTAAAGATGGTTGATCCTGACTACTTCTCGTACACAGTGCTCATGGAGTTTGTGAAGAATGACCTTCAATACCTCGAAATAGGACGAATTTATATGAGAAATGGTGAGAAGGGTGGGTGGAAGTTAGTGACGAATGATGCAGACCTCTCCGAATTAGTCAAAGTAGTTAACAATGGTGGCAACTTCAATTTTTATATCGACAACGTTGTCGATATTGCAATTGAGCCACTGAAGCAAATGCAGCCGCATGTAATCATGCGGCCAAGGCAGAATCTGGTTACAGCTATATATAAATGGATAGTTAATATCATTTATAGATTGTGATATTTTGATGTAGCAAAAAAAAATATTGTGATATTTTGATTATAACATTTAAAGATTATGATTATAATATCATTGTATTGTTGCAGCTACAAAACCAGTGAAACGACAGTACGTGACGACTCATCAACTACAACAGAACCAAAAAAACAAGAAATTAGCTGAAGTCAACAGTCTTCGGAAGTCAGCATGGCTGAATAGCAATGTAACTGTGAATCTAAAGTTAGGTGAGGTGAACAGTCCTTGGCAGTCGACACGGCTGAATAATCCAAAACCCAACGATGCAACCGTGAATCTAAAGTTAGCTGAGGTGAAAAGTACTCGGAAGTCGGCACGGCTGAATATTCCAGAACCCAGCAATGCAACCGAGAATATAAAGTTAGCTGAGGTGAGGAGTTCTCGTAAGTCGACACAGCTGAATAATCCAGAACCCAACAATGCAACCGTGAATCTAAAGTTAGCTGATCAGGTAAATCCTCAGAAGATGACACAGAAAAAAAACCAAAATTCAGTGATTCAATAGTGAATCTGAACTCATCAACTGTTAAGAGGAAGTTGAAATCATGTTTACCAACATCGGAAGAAGAAGATATGGATGAAAATGGCATGCAGGTTTGAAGAATTCTTATTATGATGATCTTATTGTAATTTGAATATTTTGTACCACTCTTGCAGCGTACTTACTATGATGTTCCTGTTTATTATATGCTTGCAGGATGTTCATCTACCACCTCCACCACCTCCAAATGAGTATTCTAAACCTCCACTATCTCTAAAAGATTATGAAGTACAGAGAGTTGCTAAGTTGATGATGAACCTAAGAGATTATGAAGTACATAGAGCTGTTAATGTGATGAGGAACAACGAAGTTCTTGCTTCTCTAGGTGTGCCTGCAATTTCAGCTGAACTGAGAAATGCAAACCAAAAAAAAGATAAAGGAAAAGAAAAGATGCAAGAGGATGTGGATAGTGATCAGGAATATAATCCAGACCATGAGGAGCATAGTGAAGATGATACTTCACAAAGTCCGAGAAAGGTGTGTGATAGCTACATATCTTATTTTTTCTGCTTAAGAAGATAATAACTATAAAATCTAATCTTATTTCCTACTTATATATACAATTTAGAGAACTAAAAAAGTAGAGAAGCCCAAGCCTGTTAGTGGACCACAAAATCGTTCAGCTAGTGGTATCGCAAAGGAAAAGGAAAAGTTGAGAAGCACAAGCCCAAGCCTGGTAGTAAGCAACTGAGAAGGATGTTGGACGAAAAGGAACAATGGCTGATTATTTGGCTCTGCGGGAACGACAAAAGAAAAATGCTGCAAAAGCTAGTGCAAGTGGCATGGAAAATAAGAATGTTGCGGAGAATGTCTTGCCAGACATTGAAAATGAAGAAGTTGAAGCAGGTACTGAATTGATGTGATAATAATATTTAATATTACAGCAGGATTAATATTTAAGTACCGAATTTACATTATGATTTATGTTATTATTTGACAGGACTTTTCATTTTAATTAAAGGTGAAGTTCCTAAAAGACTCATAGGTCACACAAAGATGTTTAATGTTCATACAAGGGCGAATGACAAAAGAGTTGTAATTATGATGAACCAGTGGTTCCAACCTATTTCAGATGATGACAAAGTAATATCTGAACTGAGCAACTTTTTAGGAACATTGAAAAGGTCTGTGCCACTTACGTATAAATCTTGGTCGGATGTTCCTAAAAAGTTGAAGAAATCTCTATGGGATTATGTTAAGGTAATCTATTATTAACTATAATGTTGCTGAATTTTACTTTAATAAGTAATATTGATCTATTAACTATAATGTAGCTGAATTTTGATTTATTTATTCTTTTTATCTTTGATTTATATTTAAGCAACGGTATATTATTCCGGATGAATGTGAAAACTGGGTGTTGAAGTCTACTCGTGACTGTTGGAGGGGGTACAAGAGTCGCATAAAAATAGCTCATTATAAAGCTTATAAGACTGATGAGGAGAGGCTAGATAACAAGCCGGACAACATCCCAGTGGAGGATTTTAAAGTGCTCTTGAGGTATTGGGCAGATGATGAGATTCGAGTATACGTACATATTATTTATTTCGCAAGATAAACGAGTACTTTTTTTGTGAGATAAATGAGTACTTTGTTTTTTGTGTATTTTTTAGCAAAAAGCCCTGAAAAATTCTGATAGTCGTAATTCGTATCAAGACACACATACCGCTGGTCCAAAGTCGTTCGCCCAGCTTCGTCATAAGATGGTATGTGATACTTTACATTTTTGACTGAAGAGAGTGTATTCTAAACTATCTATTGAACTTGTATCAGGAGACACCATCTGATGCAGCAATTTTTCTTAAAAGTCATAAGAGAACAGATGGACATGAGTACGTGTCTAATCCTCAAGTAATGAATTACAAACTTGTAAGTAATAATTTTGTTTTGTAATAATTTTGTTTTGTTTTGCACATGCTGCACATCGTTCATGTCTTGCTCATGTGCACATACGCTCATGCCCTTGAAAGTGTCCTTGAAACACTTGTTGAACCTGAGTTTCGCAAACGTACTAATGGCATAGATGTTTGGTTTGGAAATTGTAATTGAGTATATTGTGAGATTAAAAATTTTGATCCCTCGGCCTTTTTTTTCCTTTTCTAGTCGAATGAAGAGGACTTGCTTTTGCATTTGGCTAGAAATGACACAAAAACTGGAAACGAAGAAATGAATTTGGTTAAAGGAATTACTGGCTTGGTTTATATAAAAATATATTTCCATATTAATACACATATGTGCATAAATAAAATGAATGGCCGTTTGAAGCCTCAGAATCCAGATGACGAAGCCGTAGCTGGCTGTCGACGGAATTGTTTTCCAGTTTTTACTAGTATATATGTTACAAATTGATTTTTAATTACATGCACATAAACAAATTGTTTTTCAAAATGTGGCTTTCTCTGCATTTGCTGTACACAATCCATATGTAAGCATTTGCTGCATTCTCAGCATTTACTGGAGGGTAATTTTGATGTGGCTTTATTTTGTAGGACTTAATTCAAAAGGCAATGGCCGGTGGAGAAGGAGGAAATACTATTGAAACAGTAATTTCGAATGGAAAATCACAGGGTCGTCCTTTTCTTATAGGGAGGCGTGCAAAGTGTGCAAAATAATCAACCGAGGCTCTAACAAATGCTTACGTACATGACTTAAGGCAAAGGCTAGTCGAAGAAATGGAAGCACGACTAGAATCCAAGGTAAATCAGAAGGTACAAGAGAATTTGGCTAGGGTGCTTAAGAAATTAGGTGATGCCAACCCGGAGATGAACATCAATGTAGAGGATCTAACTTCCACAATCATGTCCAGTGAGACTGATAATCTGACTGGAGGCACCAACTCTTAAGTCTCATTTATGAATTGTTATGTGTACCGGATATTTTGGGGTAGCTTTGTAGTATTTTGGGGTAACTGGATATTTTGGGGCAACTGATATGAATTATGATGTGTACTGCTGTATGAATTGTTATCTGTACTGTGCATTATGCTGTGTATTATGCAAATGTTTTATGTGATATTGTACTGTGTATTATGCAAGTGTTCTATGTGATATTGTACTATTCTATGTGCTCTTAGTGTCTCTTCAGTATAGTGTTGCAGTAGCTTCAGTATAGTGTTGCAGTAGCTTCAGAATAGTGTTGTAGTAGCTTCAGAATAGTGTTGCAGTAGCTTCAAAATAGTGTTGCTACCGGGTTATAAATGTTGCTTAAAATAATGTTGCAATAGTCATTCAAGGTGTTGCCATAAGGATGGACCCAGTTGGGTCGTGGGCCCCACATTGTTGGCCCCACAATATGTGGGCCCCACAACTTAGAAAGTTAATATCTATAGCAACATTTTTGGAATGTTGCTACAGATACCTATTGGTGTTGCCATAGACCCAAATAGGGTTCTATTGCAACAATATTACTTATGTTGCCTTAGATAGTCAAAATGTTGCCTTTGAGGTCTAAGGCAACGGCAAAAATTGCATCACCCTAAAAGTGTTGCCATAGATCTATGGCAACATTTTTCGGGCCTAAGCCAACATTTTTTTGTGTTGCAGAAGCCCATTTATGGCGCAGTAAGAGTGAGATTTTAGACCAGGAACTCAGGCAACTTCGGGTGTGACACGCGGTCGGCTCAGGGCTTAGCGTAGAGTTTCTTAGGGATCTCAAGTGGGTTACTTTAGGCTTATACGATGCTTACTTTGGGCTTTCAAATAGTGACCAAAGATAGTTCGACACTTCAATGACTTGATGACATAAGTATAGCAGATTGAACACATCAAGTAGAAAGTGATCGTAGCATTTGGGAATCATCTAAAGAGATAAGTTCGATACAAAACTTACTTATAAAGTAGAACATACATTGGTTTCAATTAGGATTGTCCAAAAAGGTAAGTTCGATATGGAATGAACTTTTAGAGTAGAACATACATGGGTTTCTACTATTAAGACATATGCAGTAGAACATACGGGGGTTTCTATTATTACGACATATGCTAAAGCAAACACAAATAACTCGAAGTCTTGAGTAGGCTTGAGAAGAAGGGGATGGTGGGAGTGTTCATTAAAGATCAATACAGGGTGATCCGTTTATTCCTAGATCTATATGAGGTGGTATAATTTCCAAGCCTTATGGATTGACATGGATTCCAACATCTAGGGGACCACAATGATAAGTAGTTGCTAATCAATAAGGGGAATCATAGAGTTATCTTATATATAACGACATTTGAGTTGAGAGATGCCAGGTTGTTTGATGGATGTAATGTTTGCCATGTCTTCTATGTTTGATATGGATGCCACACGTGTAATACCATAGTTATTAATTTTGATGACAACCAACATATACAATCTTATAAAATATAGTACTAATGTTTTGCCAAATTATATAATATATAGTATAGAATATTACATAGGAGTTGAGTCGAAGACCGTACAATATAAAGACCCAAGATAAAAATATGAAGACTTGTGAGTTCAAAGACAAAGAAATGAAGATCTCAAGGTTATAATTTAGTGTATAGAGTCATTAGTATATATTGTTAAAATCCTTGATAGAAATTTATGATCTCTATCCCCAATTTCTAATCTTTGATATTTTTAACTAAAATAAATTATGTTAGTTTCAAAAATATTTTATTAAGATTTTCTATAGTTCAAAATAGTTCAAATTATTTTACAAAGTATAGGATTTTTAATTCATTTTAAAAAGAAAATTATTTCCAAAATTCACTAAGGTATGTTGACATACCTTATCCCTATATGTCGACATACATGCCGGCAAATGGTTTTTTAAATTTTGAGTGGAAGTGTGTATTCGACACAATCTTTCACGAATGACACATCTTAATTTACATTACAAAGGAAAGTGCAAATGAATTTTTGATAATTAATTACTAACTTTCTTCCCTCCGCTTACTCTTTTGAAAAAACCCTTGAAGATCTCTTTGAAAATATACTCTATTCTCTTCTAAATTATATAAAATCAATTCATACTTTATTGTATTGATTCAACACTATCTTCGTGCTTTTCTGGAAATATCTGTCTCGATTCAAAGATCAGAGCGTTATCTAAGAGGCTATAGAATCCATTGTATCAAAGTACAAGAATTTTTCTTTGGAAAAACTATCAACTCTATTTGTATTTGCTTGGATGTGCTTGTATCCTATTCAAATCAAGTGGGTGTGCTTTGTAGCCCATGCTAATCTCATGGGTGTGCTTGTAGCCTTGTTAGATCAAGTGATTTTACCCCATACTCATAGTACAAGAGGATGTGTATCGTAGCCTCAAAATTGAGATTGTATTTGGGTTTGCCTTTTGACCGGTTAAAGATTGGCATTTGAAAAGAATATCCACAGGCAATTATGGGACTGGATGTAGGAGAAATCTGAATCAATATTAAATTCCTGGTGTCATGTGTCTAACTCTTTACTTTACTTGACTATTTTTATTTTTATCTATGATTGCATCTGTGATTAATTGTTGGTATAATTGTGTAGTGTTAATTTGTGATTTAATATCAATCTTGAAAAAAAATTAAAAAGATTTACAAAGTTAGAAAACACTATTCACCTCACCCTCTAGTATTAAATAAGCCTTAAGATCCACAATTTCGCAACCCATATTTGGCATCAGAGCACTAGGTTTTCAAAAACTTGTAATTTAATTTTTGAAAAGTTTAAATCACTATGCCACAAAGTGAATCGGACAAAAACAATCACAGAACATAAGGTAGATTCTCTGTTATCCCACTTTTTCACACAACATTTGTAAAAATCATCTGTTGTTTGACACAACAGCGATCGGACAACATTTGCTTTCAGATAAAATTTATCTACTGTTTGATTGAAATTATAAAAAAAATTGTTTTGCTTCCTTATCAAAATTTTGGTTTCCCTCTCGATATTGCTTAAATTATTTTGTGGCTACGTTCCTTCACTTATATCCCTCCTGTTTTCTTTCTTTTCTAAAAGGAAATAATGGTGTTCCTTCAGTTTATTCATGCATGTCTTATTTCCTTCCATTATTTCTCTCTTATCAAAAATTTAGACAACCCGATACTCTCTCTCTCTCAAAACTTAATCCCCGGAACCCAATTAAAGCTTCTTGTAATTAGGATTCGTTCAATTTTGGAAGGTTCGTTTAATTTGTTGAGTATTCTTCGATAAATTTGTCGAGTATTCTTCAATAAACAGCGCTGAATTGAAGATGCTTGTAATTAGGGTTTGCTCAATTTGGCGAGTATTATTCTGTTGATATATGGTATGGATTATGCCCCATTTCGATTTTGTATCGATCTCGAATTGATTTGTCAATGATGATTTGGGTGTTTGTATAGGAATCAATTTTCTATATATTCGTATATACTTTAGCCTGTGATTTTGTATTGATCTTGACTTGATTTTCTTGCGATTGTTAGAGTATATTTGATTATCTAGAACTTGACTTGTTCACTGTTAATAGTAAACAGTTAACTGAAGTTGATAATTTTTGTAACGGTCCTTTTTGAGTTTTCGTTGGTTTTATGATTTCATTATTGTTGTACCTTTTGTTATTTCCCTGTTTAATTCAAATTAAATGTTTTCCTTATCTTTGTTTACTTCATCACTTTTAGTTATAATATATTTTCTTATATTTTCATAATAAGCTTAGAATCACTACATTACATATTGCATTTGTCTTATTGTTTTATTATATTTGATTCATTTGATTGTACCATTTGCTTCCCTAGTAGATGATCTATACTCATTATATGACATGATAGATAGTCGGATCTTTGGCTGCTTCATTGTTATGCTGGTTGTCCCTTGTTTGTATTGTTGAACATGTACATACATATATTCATGTATACATCCTTGCCTTGTTGAAGTTATGTATATGTACACATCCTTGCCTTGTTTTGTTGGCCACTTCATTGGCGCGACTATGCATATGTATACATGTATATACATATATGTATATATGTGCACATGACTGAAGTTATGTTTGGTGCACTTGAGTATTGCACTTGTCGAACCCATACACACATCCTTGCCTTGTTGAACCGCCTAGACTTATTATTATATTATAATTTCCATATATATACGTACATATGTAATTTATTTAATAGTTCATGTAACAACCTGCATATTTTACGATTATATATTTAAATGTTTTATTTAAATATAGCATCGTTAATTGGACTAAATTCCAAAATGTGACTTTTTGTACAAGATCAAATCCGGACTAGAGACCACTTTCATTGAGTTCATAACGACCTTTAAAACTTGTTTGAGTATAAACATTGATATGTTTGGAGTTGATTAGGAATTTGGTGTTTTGTTTGGGCTTTTGGCTGTGTTCTAGCCCACTAACCCATTAAGATAACCCAAACCTCTTACCATATACATCCCACTCCTCTCCTCTTCTTTCATTTAATTTCGAAATTTTCTAACACTCTCAAGCTAAGAGGAGAAGAGGAGATTAGAAATTCCTAAGCCCAGTTCTCTTAGAAAATACAAATTCAAGTTCCAAAATCAAGGAGAAGCATAGATAAGCATCCTTTTCATCTTCTCCATCTCAATCTCTCTTCAATTTTTAGAAATTCCTATAACCTAACTTTGGAAATTTATTTCATTTGATAATAGATTGAAAATTCTAGAGGTGTTGTTGAAGAGAAATCAATCATTCCATGTTTCAGAGCTTCTCATTTCTATATTTGGGATTAAATGTGAGTTCTTGAACTCACATCTATGTCGATACCTTTCATTGCTATTAGGTATGAATTCCTAACATCTATTTCATGTTCATTTTCTTTGATTTGGTAAATTTTCCAATTTTGGTGTTTTGAAGTCAAAATCTTTAAAGATCCTATCTTGGACGTTAGGATATGTTATTTGGGGTGTATCAAAGAGCCTATAAGGCTGCGTTGTCACTTGGCATAAATCACTTGCCTCCGTCGCTTGTCCAATCGCTTCCAAACCGATTTAGCCATCATTGGTCTGGGCAAACTGTTGCCCAGCATAGGCAACCAGACGTTTGGTTCGAAGGTCCAGACGTCTGGTTAGGGTACCAGATGAATAATTGAATATACAGCAGAAGAAAAAAAGGCAGAGCCATTGACCAGATGTCTGGTTAGCCTTTACCAAACATCTGGAGGGTTTTAGAAAATAAAAAAAATAAGGGAAGGAAAAATAAATTCCCGAACCCCAGGTCAGACATCTGGCCAATCGAACCAGACATCTAGTCCTGTGCAATGTTGCCTATTTGCCTATTTTTGAGTGGATTTCCATTTATATCAATTTTTGTTGATTCGATTAGTTGTTTTCATTTATTATTGAGTTTGATGACTGTTTTTCTGGATTTTTGGGTATATCCATTTGATGGATTTGATATCGATTTTTATGGTTTTAATTCACGTCGTCGAATGTAGATTTTTGGTATTTACAATCATTTCTGTGATTTGTCACTTTTAAAATACAAAGGTTTCTATACTAGTAGTAAATACTCAAACTCTTTCACAAAAATGATTTCAACATTACTTTTAATACAAAGCTCGTTTTTAAAACCGTTTTCCAATCTATTAGTATATACAAACCTTTACCTCATTCGCATGATAAATCTAATTAAACAACTTAGCAAAACAAGTGGTATGAAATGCTTGCGTTTACTTCGTTGGTTAATTATTGGACTTGTTCGATTGAAATCTCGTGACAATTTTCGAGTGGAAATCTACAATTTGTCCGTAAATATTTAAGTTAAGCCAGTCGTTATGCGGCATGAAGCTAAACGTATTTATTTACTAGCCTAGTGTAATTTACACTTTTTATTAATTAATGGTGATCATTTTATGGTTTAGACTAGTGATATGCGATGTCCCTTTGTCCACGTAGGGGACCGTAACTTGTTTTATGGAGCTTCGTCTCACTTTTATAGGCTAGCACAACCCATGGTATTTTGACCGTTTTGTGGAGTTCGGTGCATCGAGTGTACCGTTGTACTATGTCGTTGTTCCGGCTTATTTGAGTTCCAGGTTCCTCGGGCGTACCGTTGTACTACATCGTTGCACCGGCTCTATGGATTAGTGACCCATGGGATATCGTCCCGTTTGCGACCCACGTGTTGGTAAGTTTTCATGCTCTCGTTTGTGATAGGCCTCCCCCTTTGTGTTTTTCTGGATTTCTATTTATTGATTTCTAGAATATGTGTTTCACTAATTTATGCGAATTGGCATTGATATGTTTTGTCAATATTTGAGGTTTTGTGAATAAGCTAAAGAATGTGATATTTTTTTTAGATATTTGAGAAGATTTGAGATATTATATGATTTTCATTATTATCAAATATATACTTGTCATGTTATGACATTATTGTTATCATATTTTTTTCATATCTCTTATCCTATCTCATCTTGTTTGATATTTATAGCTAGACTGATCCATTTATTATTTTCCTTCTTAAATAATACTCGGGTCAAAACGAGGTGTTACAGGTGCTTCCACTTGACTTCTTAGCAGGAACTAACTTCTGACTTTTGGCTAACTACTTTAGCTTAACAGTTTTTGCTTTTATACATTCGAGATAGAGACTCATTGATGTATTCTTATTCTTTTGTGATGTAGTGGATCTTTTATGACCACTACTTTGATGTACACTTCTATCTGATATATTCATATATGTTTCCGCTGTAATAATATGAATACTGTGACTGATTTGTATTGTGCTTATTTTATATTTGTTTCCAAATATCACACAACCACTGTGTACTAGTTTTGAGTTTGTAATTGATGTGCCAGATTTCCTCTTGAAACGAAGTGCATGTAATACTATCTAACATATCGGTACTCACACAAAGCAATTACACAGATGGCCGCTCCTCAACAGCCTTATTCTTCGTGCTAGTCGATGACATTATTCTGTAGTATTCGTGGCTAGTGTGAGTATAGAGGTGGGGCATCACAGCTTAGTATCAGAGCCAAACTTCGAAACAATGTAGAGTAATATAGTAAGGATCATTGTCCTAATTGTCTCTTAGGAATCGTGCCTTAGGATTTAATCCGAGTCTTAAACCCATTCTATCCTATTTTCTTTCATGATGCCTTGTTTTATCAATCAAATTTGTTTGATATTTATTCTGAGAATAACCTTTTTCCTCTTCTTTCTTTCTTTCTTTCTTAAGGAAGAGAAATGGTTAGACCTGGCCGTCCCAGCGCCGGTCAACCTAGTGCTACTCCTCAAGATGGTGTACTTATGTCTGTCCAACAGCTTTTAGATCTTGTAAAGAACGCTTAAGTTATTGGACCCATTCTAGAGCCTGCTCATTCTAAATCCGAATGTGCACGCTTGTGTAGTGATTATACCAATTTGGGTGGAAGGCCATTCAAGGGTTCCGAAAGCGTTATAGAAGTCCAAGCTTGGCTTAAATCATGCGACCGCATCTTTCTCGCACGAATCTTGTGGATCTACATCGAGTCCAAGTGGCTTCTAGTATACTCCAGGTGAGAGCATTAGATTGGTATGAGCTTTTGGTTTCGAAAATTATTGAAGCAAATCTTACTTGGGAGAAATTTCGGGAAAGGTTCGAATTAAAGTTTGTGCCGAAAGCTGAAAAGGTAAGTTTTACCCGACGCTATGTTGACCTTGTTCAAGATGAATCTTCTATGATAGATTATGTCGCATCTTTTGAATTCCTCTCTAAATATGGGGTCGAGTATATTAACACCCCATTAAAGAAAAATTAGAGGTTAATCTATGGGTTGAATAAGAATCTCAAAAAGCCATTACTTCTGAAACTGAAAGTTTCTTTCGATCAGCTTGTTGATATCGCTCTTCGACTTAAAGAGGCCGATAAAGAAAGTGATGTTGAAGTTGTTGGTGCCAAACAGAACTTCAACATCAACAAGAAGAGGCATATTAAGTTAAAATGCCCTAATCCCAACAAGAAAGGGAAGCAAGCAACTTTAGTAGCAAAGACTCCTACCTCTAGTCATGGACAATGCTATAATTGTGGTTCTAAGGACCATTATGCTACTCGGTGTCTGAAACCCCTTTTTGGTCATTATTGCAGAAGTTTGGGTCATATTATATCTCCATGTTCCAAACTTCAAAGCAAGAAAGAGGGAAAGCTAAAGGTAGTGCAAGCCCTTAGTAACACTTCTCTTGGTCAAGGTATTTCTCATTCTATCCTTGATGGAATTATGTTTCGTGATCATCCTTTGTGAGTTCTTTTTTATACGGGTGCATCTCACTCTTTTATATCAAAAGAACTTGTTGATACTTTTTCTTTAAATGTAATGGGCTTGATGACTTCACTGAAAATTGCGAATCCAGTTGGTGGATCTGCAACATTCAATTTATTTTATAAATACGTCGAGATTATTTTATGTAATTATGCTTTCCGAGCCGATTTTCATATTATGCGTTACCTAGGTTAGGGAATGATTTTGGGAATGGATTGGCTTAACCATTATGAAGCCCACATCCTACGTCCCGAGAGGACTGTCCATCTTCGACATCCTCAATCTATTAAGCAGATTTCTATTGTTCTTAAAGATTCAGATTCCAATTCAGTGGCATCCTTATATTCTCTAAATCCACATGATGACGATAATGATGACGAGGAAGATGCCATTTCCCTCATTCACATTGTTCGTGAATTTCCTAATATATTTGAGCCCATTTCAGGACTACCACCTAAGCGAGCAATTGAATTTAGAATTAATCTAATCCCTGGAGCTCTACCTATCACTCATCCTCCTTATCGTATGTCCAATAAGGAAAACAAGGAAATGCATAAAAAATTATCCGAATTGGAAACAAAACAATTTATTCATTCTAGTTCCTCTCCATGGGGAGCTTCAGCTATTTTGGTGAAGAAATCTGATGGTACACTTTGGTTTTGCGTTGATTACCGCAAGCTTAATGATCTCACCATCAAGAATAAATATCCCTTACCTCGGATTAATGATCTATTTAATCAACTTAGCGGTGCTAAAATCTTTTCAAAGTTAGACTTAGCAACTAGTTTTCATCAGCTTCGTATTGCAGAGGATAGCATTCCTTTGACATCGTTCCATACTCGTTATGGATCTTATAAATGGCTTGTTATGCTATTTTTTTAGCGAATGCTCCAGCTTATTTCGTTGACCTTATGAATCGAGTTTTCAAAGACTTCGATTTGTTCTCATCTTTATTAATGATATTCTTGTTTATTCTAAAACCGAGGAAGAGCATGAAAAACATCTTCGGATTGTGTTGGAGACTCTTAGGAGAAATTAATTGAAAGCAAAAATTTATAAGTGCCACTTTGGCAATCCTGTATGAAATTTTTACAACATATTATTTCTGAATCCAGAATTTCCATGGATCCTTCAAAGGTTGAGGCGATTCAAAATTGGAAGAGACCGAAGAGTGTGACGGAAATTCGTAGCTTTCTTGGATTGGCGGGCTATTACCGTCGATTCATAAAAGACTTTTCTAAAATTTCCATACCTCTTATTGGTTTGCCAAAGAAGGGAGTTAAGTACTTTTGGTTAGACAAATATGAAGCTGCTTTTCAGAAATTAAAAGCGCTCCTTTCCGATACTCCTATTCTTGTGATTCCCGAAGGGAACCAAGACTTGATTGTTTATACCGATGTCAGTCGTGCTGGTTTGGGAGCCGTTCTCATGCAAAAAGAACGTGTTATTCCTTATGCCTAGGCAATTAAAGCCTACCGAGACAAGATATGTCACTCATGATTTAGAGCTCGTGGCCATTGTTTTCGCCATTAGAATTTGGCATCATTATCTTTTGGGAGAGAAATTTGCTCTCTACACCGATTATAAATCTTTAAAGTATTTATTTTCTCAAAAGAAACTTAATTTGCATCAATAACGTTGGCTCGAATTCCTTGCATCTTATGATCTTGATATTCTCTATACTCCAGGAAAGGGGAATCGTGTTGCCGATGCCCTTAGTCGTAAGCAACAAGCGGTCGTTTCCATGTTGATATCTGAATGGAATGATGTTGAGACTCTGTCCACTTGTGAGATTCGTGATCGCGAATCCGATTCATGTTCATCTCTTATTTTATGTAGCCTTGAGGCTCATTCATCTCTTTTAGACCGCATTCTTGAAGCTCAAAAGCATGATCCCGAATTGGCTCATTTTAGCCAAGGTTGTAGGGATAAAAATATTGATGTTTTGAAAGACTTTGAAACCGATGCTCGTGGAGGTATTTGAAAATTTGGTAGACTTATTATGCCAAATATTAGTGATCTTCGCAAAGACATTTTAGAAGATTCTCATCGTTCTAAATTTACCATTCATCCTGGTAGTAGCAAAATGTATGCGGGCATGAAACGACTTTATTATTAGGATGGAATGAAATCTGATATTGCTAACTTTATTAAGTATTGTTTGACTTGCCAACTTATAAATGCCGAGCACCAAAGGCCCAGTGGGTTATTGCAACTTTTAGACATTCCCGTTTGGAAGTCGGATCAAGTCTCCAAGGATTTTATAGACGGTATTCCCCATTCTCGTTCGGGTCATGATAGTTTATGGGTGGTTGTAGATAGACTTACAAAATCCGCCCATTTTATTCCCGTTCGGCCTAATTAAACCATACCTCTTTTGGCCAAACTTTATGTCAAAGAAATTGTTAAATTGCATGAAGTTCCTACTTCTATTATTAGCGATCGTGATCCATTATTTACTAGTGGATTTCGGCAGAGTCTTCAAAAAGCTTTGAGAATGAAGCTTAATTTTAGCACCGCTTATTATCCTCAATCCAATGAACAAACCGAGCGTATGAATCAAACTCTTGAAGATCTTCTTTATGCACGTGTTCTTGATTTTTTGAAAGTTGGGAAGATCATATTCCTGTTTTTGAGTTTTCTTATAATAATAGCTTCCAATCTAGTATTGTTATAGCACCTTTCGAGGCACTCTATGAAAGGCCATGCCGAACTCCTTCGTGTTGGCTTGATGCCAGTGAAAAGCTGGTTTTAGATCTAGATTTTATTTGTGATTCCACAGAAAAGATAGATCTTATTCTTCATAGGATGAAAGAAGCTCAAAGTAGAAAAAATCCTATGTCGACAACCGAAGAAGGAATTTAGAATTTTATGTGGGAGATTTGGTGTTCATTCATGTTTCACGTATGAAGGGTGTTGTGCGTTTCAGTCAATCGGAAGAATTATTACCTCGATATATTGGTCCATTTTCCATCACCGAATGCATCGATTCCGTGGCTTATCGTCTTTTATTACCAGCTCAATTTTCTGCTGTTCATGATGTATTCCACATTTCTCAACTACGGAAATGTCATAGAGATTCTGATTCTATTCTTGAGCCTGGTGTTGTTGAAGAAATTGAAGTTTTACCTAATTTGACTTATGAGAAACATCCTGTTCATATCATTGCTACGGAGGTTAAACGCCTTCGAAATAAAGATGTTCTGCTTGTCAAAGTTCAATGGTCCGCAAATCCTAAGAATTGTTCTTGGGAATCCAGAGAACTCATAGAGCGAACACATCTGAACTTACTCTCTCATGCTCCTTAAGGTGAATTTCTCACTTCAAAATTTTCTTTTGTGTTGTTATGCCATAGAGTGGTTGTTGCTCTTTATTCTCTTCTTCAGTATTGTGAGGACATAATTTCTTTAAGGAGGGGAGTCTGTAACAACCCACATATTTTACAATTATATATTTAAGTGTTTTATTTAAATATAGCATCATTAGTTTGACTAAATTCCAAAATGTGACTTTCTATAAATGGTCGAATCTGGAATCGAGACCACTTTCATCGAGTTCAAAACAATGTTTACAACTTGTTTGAGTATAGACATCGATATGTTTGGAGTTGATTAGGAATTTGGTATTTTGTTTGGGCTTTGGGTTGTGTTCTAGCGCACTAACCCATTAAGCGAACCCAAGCCCCTTACCATATACATCCCACTCCATTCCTCTCCTCTTTATTCATTTCATTTCTAAATTTCCTAACACTCTCAAGCTAAGAGGAGAAGAGGAAATTAGAAATTCCTAAGCCCTGGTTCTCTTAGGAAATCCAAATTCAAGTTCGAAAATCAAGGAGAAGCTTAGGTAAGCATCCTCTTCTTCTTCTCCATCTCAATCTCTCTTCAATTTTCAGAATTCTATAATCTAACTTAGGAAATTCATTTCATTTGATAATAAATTGAAGATTCTAGAGGTATTGTTGAAGATAAATCGGTCTTTCCTCATTATAGAGCTTCTCATTTCTATATTTGGGTTTAAAGGTGAGTTCTTGAACTCACATCTATGTCTATACCTTTCATTATTGTAAGGTATGATTTCCTATTCATGTTCATTTGCTTTGATTTGCATTGATTTGGTGAATTTTTCAATTTTGGTGTTTTGAAATCAAAATCTTTAAAGATCCTATCTTGGATTTTTGGATTATTTGGGGTGTATCGAAGAGCTTATAAGGCTGGGTTGTCGCTTGGCATAAATCCTTAGCCTTCGTCGCTCGTCTGATCGCTTCCGAACCAATTTGGCCATCATTGGCCTAGGCAAACTGTTGCCCAGCACAGGCAACCAGACGTCTGGTTAGGGCACTAGATGAAAAAAATATACGGCAGACGAAAAAAATATACGGCAGAGCCATTGATCAGACGTCTGGTTAGACTATACCAGACGTCTGGAGGGTTTCAGAAAATAAGAAAAAGAAAATGGGAAAAGAAAAATAAATTTTTCGAACCCCAGGTCAAACGTCTAGCCAATCCAACCAGACGTCTGGTCCTGTGCAATTTTGCCTATTTGTCTATTTTTGAGTGGATTCCCAATTTTTGCTGATCCGATTAGTTATTATCATTTATTATTGAGTTTGATTACCCTTTTTCTAGATTTTTGGGTATATCCATTTGATGGATTTGATATCGATTTTTATGGTTTTAATTCACGTCGTCGAATGTGGATTTTTGATGATTATTTTTACAATCATTTCCATGATTTGTCACTTTTAAAATACAAAGGTTTCTATATTAGTAGTATATACTCAAACTCTTTAACAAAAATGATTTCAACGTTACTTTTAATACAAAACTTATTTTTAAAACCATTTTCCAATCTATTAGTATATACAAATCTTTACCTTATTCGCATGAGAAATCTAATTAAACGACTTAGCAAAACAAGTGGTATGAAACGCTAGCATTTACTTCGTCGGTTAATTCTTGGACTTGTCCGATTGAAATCTCGTGACAACTTTCAAGTGAAAATCTACAATTTATTCGTAAATATCTAAGTTAAGCCATTGGTTATGGGACATGAGGCTAAACTCATTTATTTACTAGTGTAGTGAAATTTACATTTTTTATTGATCAATGGTGATCATTTTAAGGTTTAGACAAGCGATATGTGATGTCTCTTTGTCCACGCGGGGGACCGTATGCAATGTCTCTTTGTCTCTTTGTTCCCAAAGATCACATAGCCATTGTGTACTAGTTTTGAGTTTTTAATTGATGTGCCATATTTCCTCTTGAAACGAAGTGCATGTAATACTATCTGACATATCGATACTCGCATAAAGCAATTACAAAAATGGTCGCTCCTCAACAGCCTTTTTCTTAATGCTAGTCGACGGTATTACTTTGTAGTGTCATTGGCTATTGTGAGTATAGAGGTGGGGCATCACAGTTCATGTGTACACCTTAGTTCCACTTGCATTACCATGTATGAGTTCATGTGTACACTTGAGTTCATGTATTCCCTGCCTTGTACTTATTGTATTCTTGATGGTTTGAACTTCTATGTATATACATACATATGTTTATATATGTGAATGTTTGTGGCGCTGCCTTGTTTTTATTTGTTTGTTTAATTTGTTTGTGCCTTTATGAACTACTTTGAGCTGAACCAATTGTTGAATTGCTTGAGCTGAACGATTTTGAATTACTTGAGTTTGAACCCTTTTTTGAAACATTTTGAGTTGAACTTGTTTTGAGTTGCATTTTCACCAGAACATGAACCAAAATTTTAATTTGTGGCACTGACTTGTTTTAATGAGTGAATGTTTAATTTTCCTAGAGATTTGATGCTTATGTTGGCTGTTGGTTCATCCATGTATATGCATGCATACATATGTATGTATATATGTGTGAATGTTCTTATGATTCTAGTATATACATTGCATACATATCTTTGCAATATTCTTTTGATGAGCTAGTGCACTGGTTGTTTAGTACTCTTTGGCCTTATGTATATGCAGTTGTTTCTAGGTGTGTATTTCTAGTTATGTATACACCAAACTGAGGCAATTTGATTTTTGACCCACAAACAAACTCAAGCAAATAAAACCGTGTTTCTGGTTATCTGTATGAATTTTTTCATATATCTGTATGTTTATATCTGCATATCACTACATATGTGTGTGTGTGTATGTGTGAACTTCCATGTTTATGGATACGTATATATGTAGGTATATATGTGTGATTGTTCTTATATCTGCATATATGTGTGTGAACTGATTTTGTACATGAGTTTGATCTGGTTCATATCAAGTAATTTGAGAGTTTCATGTATATACATACATACATACATAAATACATACATACAAATGTATGTACATAAGTGTGAATGTTGTCGCTGCTTCATTTCAAGTAATTTGTGGCACTTGCTTTTTATGGCACTACCTTGTTTTAATTTGTGGCACTATCTTATACAGTTTGTGGAATTTGCTGTTTTAATTTGTGGAACTTTCTATTTTAATTTGTCGCACTTGCTTTTGCAATGTGATTTCTTGTTACATTTTTAATTTGCTGTTTTAATCTGTGAACTTCCATGCTTGAACCATTTTTGGGTATAGTTGAACTTGTTTTTAGTTCTGAACCATTTTGAATTGCATTTAAGTCAACGTCCATGCTTGGTTTTGCCGCCTGGTTCAAGGCATTGTTGAGTTACTTTTGATAACGCCATGAATCTGGTTTGCTGGTGTTTGACTTTGTGCATCTCCGTGTGCATTGAACTTGTTTGTGCAATTTGGCTTTTCTTGCTTAGGCTTTGCTTGCTTGCTGGTTTGCCATGAATCTATTTGCTGCTTGCTTTGACTTTGTGCATCTCCATGCCGAGTTGTTTGGGTTTGTTTATGTGAACTTTCTTGAATTCTTTCGTTGTTTTTGTCTAGTTTATACATGTGAATTTTCTATATTTCCATATATTTTCTTCTTCTTGTTTTTGTCTGATTTATACATATGCACTTTAGCCTTGTTGATGCCGCCTTGAGCTGCTCTTATATGCACTATGCTTAAACTGTTTTGAGATTTCTTGCCTTGTATGCACTATGTACTCTTGAGTTATTGAATTGTTGAAACTAGTTTTATGATATGTGCACTTGAGTTGAGCACGAGGAGGCTTGGGCTTGACCTTGTGCACATTTGCACTATGTTGAGCCTTCGGGCTTGATCTTTGCAATAGTCTATGAGATTAATCAATGCCCGACCTTGTTATATTCACAATAATACATTGCGCATATCATAAGTTGTTTGTGGACATATATATATATATATATATATATATATATATATATATATTGTCACTGTCTAAAATATGAAAAGAAAACAAACCCATAAACCGAGGCAATATTAATATTCAATTTTATTTTTGCAATTTCGGTTAGTTTCCTTTTCCATTTTACTTCATCGTTTATTTGACAAGTACATGAGATGGCTAGATGCAAGTTGGAGTAAGCAAATCAGGATCAACATCAAAATTAAACTCGAATGAGCGTGAGTGAGTGCTAGTAAAAAAATTTATATATGAGAGTGTAGAGAAAAGTTGTATATATGAGAGTGATAGTGAAAGTTGTATTGTATTTGAAAATGTTAGTATAGTGAAAGTTGAATTATATAAGAACATGTGAGTATAGTGAAAGTTGTATTGTATTTGACTTTGGTTTGAAATAAAATATTTGTTTAAATAAAATAACGATTCATTATTTCATTCTGCAAATATAACATAAGTGTAATGGGTATGCATATTTGTCAATATACATATGTTGTCTAATAGGAAATTCTAGAAATGATGCTATAACATCAGATAACATATGGTTTATTTTTTGTGTTAGCGCATATCAGACGACTGGACATATCTGTTATCTGATGTGCAATGAGACGACATAGGATTTAACGACAAAAAGATATATAATCAGACAATAGAGCATATCTATCATCTGATGTGTTTTTCGCATATAGAATGGCTAGCAACATTATTACTACACTTGTTAATACTTTTGTTGAAGGAAAATCCACTGCTAGGCCCCCATTTTTTAATGGCGGTAATTGCACTTATTGTTATGTAAAATGAAGATTTATTTATAGTCCAATGGTTTAGATATTTGGAATATTGTACAGAATAAATACACTGAACCCTAGACTAACTTTTAACTTGGACTGTTGACCAAAAGACACAAGAACTTAATAACTCTAAGGCCATGGATATTTTATTTTGCTCGTTAGATAAAAATGAATTTAATAGAGTCACTATTTGTAAGTCTGCATATGATATTTGGAGAACATTACAAGTTACTCATTGGGGCACTAATAAAGTTAAATAGGCTAAAATTTCCTTGCTAACTAATCAGTTTCAATTGTTTAAAATAAATCAGAATAGGTCTATTTCTGACATGTATTATAGATTTCAAGATACAATACATTCTTTTGTATTATTGGGTAAAGCTTTTCTGAAGAGGACCAAGTTAGAGAAATCCTTAATTCACTCTTTTTACAGTGGGATCAAAATACATTAGCAGTCGAAGAGGGTAATGACATTAGCACTCCAAAAATTGAAGAGTTAATAAGTAATTTAATGTCACATGAAGCACAATTACGAGGCAGAAGAGAAAGCAAGGAAACAGAAAAGAAATCCATTGCATTCAACGTAATAATCGTCGATCAAGATTCAAATGATGATAATGATGAGGAGATTGTTTTCAATTTCAAAAAGTTCTTGAAGTACAAAAAGACTAACAACTTTCAGAGACCTAAAAACAAGACTCGAGGAACCGGAATTGTGTTTAGATGTTTCAAGTGTGATGAACCTAGTCATATGCAAAGAGCCTGTCCATATCAGAATAAATCAAGGATCTCACCAATTACTGATTCACTCAGAAAAAGTACGAGGCTTATATAGAAATAATAGATGACTCAGATACTATTTCAAGTGACAATGAACTGGATATTGAGGATGCAAATATGTGTTTCATGGAAATAGTAAATTAGTCGGGATAGATCAAAGAAATGGAGCAAAAAGTGGTATCTTTTACATTTTATTTTTATTTTATTTTTTAGGAATAAAATATGGATTAATAATAATATTAGATGCATACAAATATATAGATACATATATATAGGAATATTTTTCATTAGTTTTAATTTTGAATTTTATAGGCCATATGCCGACATACTTAGAGCTCATATGTCGACAAATTCGGTAGAATTTTCAAATTTCATTTCAAATTTAAATTTTGAATTTCCATCTCTTTTTCAATAACTCAAATAAGGAGAAATGCTTCTTTTCAAAACTGAAATGTCAGTTCTCTATCTATTAATTCATCCCATCTCTATCCACTCATTCACTCACTTAATTTCAAAGTTCAAAATATCTCTTCACTTTCTTATTTCTTCAACAACTTAACCATGGACTCCCCAAGTCAACCACCAAAAACCATAACGCTCTCAAAAAGAACCAAATATTTCTTTTTAATGACAAAGAAGTGATAGATACTTATGCTAAATATGCTACTTCCGAAAAAAAATTCTCAGAAGATTTACAAAGTTTAGTGATTTTTCTTCTTATAATCTTGAAGATCTTTACTCAAAATGGTATTCTTGGTTTAGTTGACTCTTTTTAAAAGTATTTTGTGTGCAATTCGGATTTAGTTAAAATGTCTTATGTAAATTTGAATTGAAAATTTTTTCAAGAAGAAGAGGATAAGTTTAGAATTGTGTAAAAGGCACTATTACTGTTTTAGATTGTGAAATTTTGGGTCAAGTATTTAGTTGCAAATTTAGTGAAATTGACCTCTCCACCTTAAAAATTGATGAAAAAAATCGAGAAATATTTCATGATATTTTTTAAAGTGACGAATAATTTGATTTCAAACACAAAAATCTTAGAACAAAATCAAGACTTATGAGTCTCATTTTACAACAAAGAATCAATCCAAGGACGGGAAATTACAATAACCTGACTCAAAAAGTTTTTAAAGCTCTTTTGCCCATCTATGGAAATTACAACATTAACTGGGCACAAGTCATTTTAGATGATTTTGTTCAAAAGAATATTTCTATACATGAGAATACACTTTACCATGGTGTGTATCTTACTAGAGTGTTCGATTATTTTGGTATTGATTTACATGGAGAACTCCATTGCCTCAAAAAGTTTTCGGCAAGGCCAACATCTCTCCCTCATGCATATTTTCCTTATTTTAACCCTATGAAACTATTGCTGAAAAAGAATAAAGACTGGCATGGGAAGAGGAATAAGAGATTCAACAATAAGAAGAAGGCAGTGAAATGGAAATTGAAGAAGAGGGTAATCGAGAAGAGGAAAAGGAGGAAATGGATACCTTCTTAGAAAGCTTCGACAAACCTTCTTACCCTTCCAACATAGAGATTCTAAATAACCAAGAAATGCTTCTCGAAAACCAAAAAAATATTAAAATTCCTTTAGTAAAAAGTTCATTTTTCTCTCCAACAAAGTAGACAATTATTTTGGGAAAATCATTAGGAAGCCTAGTGGAAACTCTTCATCTTCATCATCCTTTTAGATCCAGTTATTCTATCTTTGTACCATTGTTGTGTGTTTAACAAGTTTTATTTCATTTTCATGCATTTCTTTTGTTTTTTCCTTTGAAATTTATGTATTTCTCTATTCTAAGTAATGAAATCTATTCTTACTTTTTTATATAGTTCTATTAGCCTCTAGAAATTATAAATATAATGGTATTAAGTAAAAAAAGAAGTATATGAAAAATTAAAAAATGCAAATTCAGGCATATATGTCGACATCTCTTAGCCATATGGAAATTTTTCGAAATTTAAAAATGTTATGACCACCATCTACTCAAACATTCCAAACGACTTTTCACTCGTATATTAGTCTATTTCTTCTAGAAAAGTTCATTCATCATTTCATTTTGTTTTCCCATTTTACTATCAAAACATTTTTAAAATAAAAACGACTTCTCCATACCAAAAAATTTAAGAAAACCTTTAAGAAACATTCCAATCGTTCAATGACATACTCTCTTTATTCAAAGAAAACCAAAGGCACTTGGAATTAAGCTAAATGCAAATGATAAAAAACCAAGAAAAACATTTTGATGATATTTAATGGTTAATCTCTTCCCTGATCGAAGATGATCAAACCAACAACCTAGAATGCTTAAAGACCAAGGATAACGAAGATTGGAATGCCATCAAAGCAAATCCAATCTTTGGATCTAAAGGTTGGGTTGAAGTCCTTAGAAATGTTTATACTTCTACTTGTTTTAATTCGTAAGTGTATATATTAAACTTATATATTTTTAGTAATATTTAAATAATTTGTTTTGATTTAAGTATGGATTTCGGTATGGTTATTAGGATGTAATTCGGTTTGGATTTTTAGTATTAGATTTGGTTTTGTATGTTTGGAATGATAGTTTGATTTGTATAGTTTAGTTTAAATAAAAAATATTATTCTATCGAAAGTTTCCATAACTTATCTTATTTACTTAAAGTCTACATATGTTAATTATCATTCATAATAATATTCTTATGTATGTATCAAATATTTTGATTTACTTATTTTGACTCTACAGTTTATAAGTATTTCATTTAAGGGGAGTTTAATTTTTCATCCCATTTTTTATGACAAAGGTGGAGAAAAATATAAAATATACACATACATATATTCAAGGAGAATAAATAACTCAAGGGGAGTTATATCATATTTTATATGCAGGAACAAATAATGATTGTCATCATCAAAAGGATGGAGATTGTTAATACCTTGGTTATTGATTTTGATGACGACAATCATATACAATCATATTAAATATAGATATTAACATTTTTTCCAAGTTATATATTATATATTATAGAATATTACATAGGTGCTAAATCGAAGACTGTACAATATAAAGACTCAAGATAATGATACAAAGACTAATGAGTTCAAAGATAAAGAAATGAAGATCTCACGGTTATAATTTAGTGTACACAGTCATTAGTATATACTGTTAAAGTTCTTGATAGAAATTATTGATCTCTATCTCCATGTAACGACCCTAGATTTTAATTTAATTTAAATTGATAATTAAAAGAAATTTTGAATAAAAATTATAAAATTTAATATAAATGGAAGCGAGTTTCCTCGATTCAAATAGAATATATATATAGTCATATGGATTTGAAATTTTGTATATATGTGAATATATATATATATATATATGTATATTTGGGTATATATGAGTCAATTTGAAATTATAAAATCTTGAGTGTGTATATATATATATATATTGATTTGAATTTAAATCTTAGAAGAATGATTTAATAAATATTTGGGTTATAAAATAAAATGTACATAAAGTCAGTAAAGAAAAAAATAATGAACAAGGCATAAAGCAAAGATTTAAGAGATGTATGTCAACTTGAAACATACGTGAAAACAAAAATAAGCATGGAGCTGCAAGTATGTAAACTTAGCTTGCAAAACAAACAAAAGAAAAAAAGTAAGTAAATAAACAAAATAGAGTATAAATAAAAAGAAGTTAGGCATATCTATGTACAAATACATGTACAGATTGTACAAGTAGAAGAAGATAAGTAAAAGCCTGCATAAGAAGATAGTATTGAAAATATAACATGTAGGCCTGTAAGTAGCATGTAAAGTAAGGAAAGTATGAGAGTAGCTTGCAAATTTAAGTAAGTAGGAAACATAAAGTACAACAAGATATTACCTCTAGCATGTGCAAGATCTTTCAGTCGAGATCTGCAAATGTACAAACACTATTCTATCACCTGTACAAAGTGATATCAACTAGTAGCTTCTTTCCATACTTTAAACAAAATTCATATCAGTTAGTTCACTTACAAAAGCTGAGTAAAACTGAAATGAGAAACCACTTGAACAAAAACAAAACAACAATACAAATCAACTCAGCAAGCCTACAGTTTTTCAACAGAGGAGCTCTGTGTCATCTTCTTGAACAAGTGAGTAAACATACTATTTTCAAATTTTAAACTTGTATATTTAACTTACAATGGTATGTGCTTTGTTGTCTGTTATTTCTGAGTTCACTTTGTTGCTCTGGAAATTTATATGCCATGATCTTCAGTATTTCAATTTCTGAACAAAGTAAGGGAGAGGAAACTTTAAATACTATTTCATATAAATATGTAAACTTAGGAATTCAAGTCATGTGTAATCTTGTTTAAACTGGAAATCACGGCCTGGTAAGATTGTTTTGAAGTGACAGTGTACTCAAACACTGCATATTTAAGTTACAGTAAGAAATCAATATGTGGAAAAAGAAAAAGAAAAAAAAACTCAACTATTATAATTTGTTAATTTGAATTCATAACTTAAATAAACATGTAAAAGTAGGATTTTTAAAGCAAAAATGGAGACTTTTAGATATGTATATAAGGTATAGTTTATAAATGAACAAAAATTGCTTTTCTGTAAATTCCAGATGATTCAATCAATTATTGTTGATGAAATTTAACATGAAGCTAGAGTGTTGATGTGAGATCACTAGAAAAATATTGGAAAATTTTTCGAATGTAAGGGTTTTGAGATTGAGATAAAAGTAGGGTTTTGTGCATTTGTTTTTCGAAGCTCTGTAAATTTGCGTTTTCCTCGCCGTGACTTGATCGAGTGGGTCGGCCTTCGAGGAGATGGTTGAGAAAGGTTTGGACGTGGCGTGGCCGAAGCGGCGTCGCTCCTAGAGGTCGGTGTCAGCGGGTCGAGGCGAGTTTGTTTAGGGTGTTTGAGTTGATGATTCGAGCTTCAGGCTCTTTTTCAATTTCAAGCATTTCATGTTGAACTGAAGTTTGTTTTCACGAGAGATGTCGATTTGTGGTTTGCTGGAGGTAGCGTGGGTTGCCGGAGGGGAGGCGAACCACCGTGCACGTGCACGGTGGCGAGTGAGTGCCTGTGTCTTTGAGTTGGGCTGACGCGAGTGGTGCTCGAAGTTTTTGGGCAGATGCTTCGAGTCGATCTGATGCATGCGTGAGTTGGCTACTGCAGTTTCATTTATAACTTTAACTTAAACTAAAAAAAAAAGAGAAGAAGAAAAGAACAGGCAAAAGGAGAAGATGGGAAGAAGAGAGAGACGCAAGGGAAGCACGGGGGAAACTCGAGACCGACTCGAGTAGAAAGAGGAGCTGTCTCGGGTCCATTACCAATTGAACGTGGATGATTTTTGTTTTAGTATTTTTATAACTAAGTTAATTAAGAAATTAGTTAGTTTAGGTTAATATTTGTTTTAAGGGTTTAATAAGGTAAGTGATGAAAGATAGTTGATTAATATAAAGTAATTAGGAATGTAAATTAATTTATATTTGAAATTAAATTGATAACTTTAAATTAATTTTGTAACTAAAAATAAATCATATGTTTAAATCAATTTAAATCTTACAAAAGTTAGCTAATTACTTAAAGGTTAATAAATGGAAATTAACTTAAGTGATCACTTCAAGATAAGTAATATTTAAGTTATAGTTAGTAATACATCGATTTGCACCAAGTTAAAGAAGACCTTTAAATGTTAATGGATAATTAATATTATGTAATCATTTTAGAAAGAAATTAAGAATAATTTCATTTTAATTGTAATTAGAGTTTGAATAAATTTATGAGTAAGTGATAAACAAATCGTAATTAACTACTTAAATTAATTAATGCATAATTAATAGTTAATTAGTTAAGGAATTTAATTAAGAATTTATAATTGGTTAACTAAGTAGTTAATGGTAAATAAATGGGTAGTTAAGTTATTGATTAATAATTAAAGTTATTAATTAATGACTAAAGTGTTTGATAAATAAATTTATATCAAATGATTTGTAATTAATAAATCAGGATTGGATAATTAAATTCATAAGAGATAAATTGAATTGATTAGGATTAAACGATTAATTAATCCTGCTTATGAATGATTGTATTGAATGAGTTGCCTTGAATTGATTGTCATATATGATCTATGATACTTTGTGATATATACTGATTTATGTATGACCTGTAATGTAGTTTATTTATTTGGGATAAATGTAATTCATTATCTGTAATTTACATATCTGTGATCTGTGAAATAAGGATAAGCGTTATAGTTTATATCGCTTATCAATTATATTTCTATATTTTGAACTGTGATGATTGAATGATGTGGCACTATTGAGTTAAACCCCTGGACCACACCATACACACACAATTATGGATTTCACGAGGAAATCGATTAAGTCGCAGATTTTTGAAATGATTTATAAAAAAAAAATTGAATTTTTAAATTCAAATGTTTTGGAAATGGAATCGGAATAAATGTGAAAAGCTTTTGGAATGGAATTTCAAAATGGAATTTCAAAATAGAATTTATTATTTTTAAATTACTTGATTAAGTTTTGGAATTTAAATAAGTTGATTTAAATTTAAATTCAATACTTGAAATTGAATTCTGTAATTTGAAATTAGGGATTAATGATATTATACTAGTCATTATGAGTTAAACCATTTTTAAAGTATTATTTTTGGGAATTTGAATTTAACTCAAGGATTTCAACTCGTATAAATGAATCAGATTTTCAAAATGAAAACTGTTGTTTTCAAATGGTAAACACTTTTGGATAAGAACTAAGATTCCAGTTAATTAGGGGAATTGCAAGATTGAATAGAGAAATGATTTTCCTAAGTTATGAATGAATTCTTTTTGAAAGCTATGAATTAAATCTGTTTATTTTTAACAGATTTAAATTGATGATTTGTTTAAATCAAATTGAAATGAAATTGTTTTGAAGGCTATAAGTTAAATCTTTGATTTAAAGATTTAACGAGTTAAATCAAATTGAAATGAAAATTGATTTGGAAAATCTGTGAATGAATCTTTTGTTTAAAAGATTAAAATGTGAAAATTGTTTGAACCGTTAAAGGTTGTGAAAATGAATCTTTTTGTTTAAAGATTGAAAATGGTAATTTATTTAAACTATTTGAAGAAAAGTTTTGGGAAATAAGTTGTGACTTAATTGAAATCCCATTATCCATTTGTTTTTGAAATATCGTGCTCACTATTCGGTTTAACCGGGAAAGGACCTTTGGGTCGTATAACCCATTCTGAATATGTGATTCGACGTCATGGATAGCATTTGAAGACCGGTGATGAAGACCGGGTATTTGCGAAAGCGATAGGATGACCTATCGATTGTCTCTGCACTGGGTAGCTCCTGGTATAGAGATTCCATATGTGATGGGAAATCCGATCGGGATTGTGAATATCCGGGTTGCAAGGACTTCTTTGTAAGTGCCTTCGGTTCTGTTCGATCCCGGAACAGACTTGTATGGATTGTATGTCTGACATTACAAGTTGAGATATAAAGCAGATTTCTTTCAAATATATTTCTGTTGGTGGCGGAGAAATTATTCTTTTAGTTTAACACCCTTCTCTGAGACGTACGAGCTCAGAGGTTATATAGTTGAAGTTATCAGCGATATATTCCCAATTTGGTAATGTGACATGCTGAGTGTTGCTGTAAATGATCATTGTGTTGATTATTGTGATAGGATCGTTTATTTGATCGTCTATCTTAGTGATCATTGTGTTGATCATTTGTTGACCCAAAGCATGTCTTTTGTATAAAGTATGTTTTGTGGACGTGACTTCGTCGAGCCTCACACCCCGGAAATGGTCAAAACAGGAAAGATGCGGCAAGGTTATGAGTGGTAGCACCCTTTAGGGTATGTACATTTCCTTCTGGATAGAGGTGGTATCATGGTATGGAGCCCAGATATTTAACCTATGTGGTTACTACGAATTTATTACTTTGTAGTTGTTGGCTATCGGGATCCCGTGAGAAAGGTCGTTTACGATCGGGGAATGGCGTGCTCGTGTCAGTAGTTACCCAGTTAGGGGTAACCCGGCCTTGTGTTGGCAGAGTTCCGGTTTGGTTCTCGGGGATGTCTTTCCAGAGGCATTCTCATGTGGCAATGGGAAGTTCCTTGGCCTGACCATTTGTTGGAAATCCAAAGAAACAATACGAAACTTGTACGGTATTAGTTGTAGAACCTATCATTCACTTATGGTGTCGCAACACTGTTTGGATGGTAGCTATAGTAGGCATAGTTCGAAATGTCTATGTTGGCTAAGATTTATATTCTACTTTCGAAATGAATTTTTCTCTACACTATGCACTAGTAATAATATCAAATGTCCTTTTAATGCGTATCAAGCATCTTTGACTATCATAAGGAGAAATCTCCTCCGATTCTGCGTTTGCATTGTGTGTGTGTGCGGGAGGCCTTATGGTAGTCTCATTTTTTAAAAGCATTGCGAATTGACTTTAAAAATATTCCCCTATTTTGTTTTTAAAGATAAATAAACTGTTTTGAGTTCTCACACCAGTCCCACGACTGATCCGGAGTTTATCGTTTCTTTCCTAAACTCTGGGTGCTCATTATTTTCTACACGAGCAGTCTAGAGTTGGGTTTTACAGATAGTTAGATATAGTGGATTATCTGGAGTTAGTTCAGTCTTTGGATCGCACCAGTCTTGCCTATCTTGGTGCATGTTTATGGGGAGTTCGAGCTATTGCTGGATTAGTTCTTGGAAATGGAGTTGCAGTTATTTCTGGAGTTCTTCCTTGAAGACTATTTTAGAGTTATATTGTTCCATATGTTAAATGTTATCTATTTTCTTTCCGCTGCTATTTATTGTATCATATCTCTGATGTATATTGATATCTATTGGATCATCTGTTGTATCAGATATTGTATCAAAGCTGTATATCAATGTATTATTCTTTTATTCCGCTGTGTTGTTTACTTAATGATTGTTATAAGCTCCGGCGAATCGGATTTGAACGGTCGAATCTACGGCATTCGAATACGATTTGAAGTATGGATGTCGATTTTTGAGCGGGCAAAAATTCGTCTCGTCACATTTGGTATCAGAGCTAAGGGTTGAACTTTAGCTCAGGAGTGTAACACATTAAGTAACTCATTAGAGATAGGATGAAGTAAATCCTAGAATGAGTAATCCTTAAGATATCCGTTTGAATGCCTCAGTAAATTCTCTTACTATCCACTGATAGTAAGTATGAGTGCAAGAAGAGAACGAGATAGAGGACAGGTAAATACGACTATAATTGGTCAATACTCTGTAACAACAGTGGAAACAATCTTTCTCTATCAATTTTCTTTAATTCGTTTCTAAATTCTTTTGATTTCTTCGTACCAGCTACAAGAAGAAGTTTCAGTGCGGTGATGCTCTACGAATCATTGTAGGAAATTTTACTTCGTATCTTCATCGATTTCTTATCGGCTTTTCGATTTAAACTCTAATAAATAAATTAGAAATTTTAAATTGATTTTAAATTGATTAATAGAATATGAAGAATAAATTGAATTGTATCGATAAAACGATTTTGTTTAAAACAAAAATTGAAATTCTATTATAATTTCTCGTATCTGTTGCTGATATTCTGATTTGGTGAGCAAATGCAGAATTGATATCCAGTTTGATTTGAAAAGATATTTCTTCTATCTTTCGTCTATCTTTGTATTGTTTTCGTGCCTGCGAATTTCGAGGACGAAATTCTTTTAAGGGGGGAAGTTTGTAACGACCCTAGATTTTAATTTAATTTAAATTGATAATTAAAAGAAATTTTGAATAAAAATTATAAAATTTAATATAAATGGAAGCGAGTTTCCTCGATTCAAATAGAATATATATATAGTCATATGGATTTGAAATTTTGTATATATGTGAATATATATATATATATATATATATGTATATTTGGGTATATATGAGTCAATTTGAAATTATAAAATCTTGAGTGTGTATATATATATATATATTTTGATTTGAATTTAAATCTTAGAAGAATGATTTAATAAATATTTGGGTTATAAAATAAAATGTACATAAAGTCAGTAAAGAAAAAAATAATGAGCAAGGCATAAAGCAAAGATTTAAGAGATGTATGTCAACTTGAAACATACATGAAAACAAAAATAAGCATGGAGCTGCAAGTATGTAAACTTAGCTTGCAAAACAAACAAAAGAAAAAAAGTAAGTAAATAAACAAAATAGAGTATAAATAAAAAGAAGTTAGGCATATCTATGTACAAATACATGTACAGATTGTACAAGTAGAAGAAGATAAGTAAAAGCCTGCATAAGAAGATAGTATTGAAAATATAACATGTAGGCCTGTAAGTAGCATGTAAAGTAAGGAAAGTATGAGAGTAGCTTGCAAATTTAAGTAAGTAGGAAACATAAAGTACAACAAGATATTACCTCTAGCATGTGCAAGATCTTTCAGTCAAGATCTGCAAATGTACAAACACTATTCTATCACCTGTACAAAGTGATATCAACTAGTAGCTTCTTTCCATACTTTAAACAAAATTCATATCAGTTAGTTCACTTACAAAAGCTGAGTAAAACTGAAATGAGAAACCACTTGAACAAAAACAAAACAACAATACAAATCAACTCAGCAAACCTACAGTTTTTCAACAGAGGAGCTCTGTGTCATCTTCTTGAACAAGTGAGTAAACATACTATTTTCAAATTTTAAACTTGTATATTTAACTTACAATGGTATGTGCTTTGTTGTCTGTTATTTCTGAGTTCACTTTGTTGCTCTGGAAATTTATATGCCATGATCTTCAGTATTTCAATTTCTGAACAAAGTAAGGGAGAGGAAACTTTAAATACTATTTCATATAAATATGTAAACTTAGGAATTCAAGTCATGTGTAATCTTGTTTAAACTGGAAATCACGGCCTGGTAAGATTGTTTTGAAGTGACAGTGTACTCAAACACTGCATATTTAAGTTACAGTAAGAAATCAATATGTGGAAAAAGAAAAAGAAAAAAAAACTCAACTATTATAATTTGTTAATTTGAATTCATAACTTAAATAAACATGTAAAAGTAGGATTTTTAAAGCAAAAATGGAGACTTTTAGATATGTATATAAGGTATAGTTTATAAATGAACAAAAATTGCTTTTCTGTAAATTCCAGATGATTCAATCAATTATTGTTGATGAAATTTAACATGAAGCTAGAGTGTTGATGTGAGATCACTAGAAAAATATTGGAAAATTTTTCGAATGTAAGGGTTTTGAGATTGAGATAAAAGTAGGGTTTTGTGCATTTGTTTTTCGAAGCTCTGTAAATTTGCGTTTTCCTCGCCGTGACTTGATCGAGTGGGTCGGCCTTCGAGGAGATGGTTGAGAAAGGTTTGGACGTGGCGTGGCCGAAGCGGCGTCGCTCCTAGAGGTCGGTGTCAGCGGGTCGAGGCGAGTTTGTTTAGGGTGTTTGAGTTGATGATTCGAGCTTCAGGCTCTTTTTCGATTTCAAGCATTTCATGTTGAACTGAAGTTTGTTTTCACGAGAGATGTCGATTTGTGGTTTGCTGGAGGTAGCGTGGGTTGCCGGAGGGGAGGCGAACCACCGTGCACGTGCACGGTGGCGAGTGAGTGCCTGTGTCTTTGAGTTGGGCTGACGCGAGTGGTGCTCGAAGTTTTTGGGCAGATGCTTCGAGTCGATCTGATGCATGCGTGAGTTGGCTACTGCAGTTTCATTTATAACTTTAACTTAAACTAAAAAAAAAAAGAAGAAGAAAAGAACAGGCAAAAGGAGAAGATGGGAAGAAGAGAGAGACGCAAGGGAAGCACGGGGGAAACTCGAGACCGACTCGAGTAGAAAGAGGAGCTGTCTCGGGTCCATTACCAATTGAACGTGGATGATTTTTGTTTTAGTATTTTTATAACTAAGTTAATTAAGAAATTAGTTAGTTTAGGTTAATATTTGTTTTAAGGGTTTAATAAGGTAAGTGATGAAAGATAGTTGATTAATATAAAGTAATTAGGAATGTAAATTAATTTATATTTGAAATTAAATTGATAACTTTAAATTAATTTTGTAACTAAAAATAAATCATATGTTTAAATCAATTTAAATCTTACAAAAGTTAGCTAATTACTTAAAGGTTAATAAATGGAAATTAACTTAAGTGATCACTTCAAGATAAGTAATATTTAAGTTATAGTTAGTAATACATCGATTTGCACCAAGTTAAAGAAGACCTTTAAATGTTAATGGATAATTAATATTATGTAATCATTTTAGAAAGAAATTAAGAATAATTTCATTTTAATTGTAATTAGAGTTTGAATAAATTTATGAGTAAGTGATAAACAAATCGTAATTAACTACTTAAATTAATTAATGCATAATTAATAGTTAATTAGTTAAGGAATTTAATTAAGAATTTATAATTGGTTAACTAAGTAGTTAATGGTAAATAAATGGGTAGTTAAGTTATTGATTAATAATTAAAGTTATTAATTAATGACTAAAGTGTTTGATAAATAAATTTATATCAAATGATTTGTAATTAATAAATCAGGATTGGATAATTAAATTCATAAGAGATAAATTGAATTGATTAGGATTAAACGATTAATTAATCCTGCTTATGAATGATTGTATTGAATGAGTTGCCTTGAATTGATTGTCATATATGATCTATGATACTTTGTGATATATACTGATTTATGTATGACCTGTAATGTAGTTTATTTATTTGGGATAAATGTAATTCATTATCTGTAATTTATATATCTGTGATCTGTGAAATAAGGATAAGCGTTATAGTTTATATCGCTTATCAATTATATTTCTATATTTTGAACTGTGATGATTGAATGATGTGGCACTATTGAGTTAAACCCCTGGACCACACCATACACACACAATTATGGATTTCACGAGGAAATCGATTAAGTCGCAGATTTTTGAAATGATTTATAAAAAAAATTGAATTTTTAAATTCAAATGTTTTGGAAATGGAATCGGAATAAATGTGGAAAGCTTTTGGAATGGAATTTCAAAATGGAATTTCAAAATAGAATTTATTATTTTTAAATTACTTGATTAAGTTTTGGAATTTAAATAAGTTGATTTAAATTTAAATTCAATACTTGAAATTGAATTCTGTAATTTGAAATTAGGGATTAATGATATTATACTAGTCATTATGAGTTAAACCATTTTTAAAGTATTATTTTTGGGAATTTGAATTTAACTCAAGGATTTCAACTCGTATAAATGAATCAGATTTCCAAAATGAAAACTGTTGTTTTCAAATGGTAAACACTTTTGGATAAGAACTAAGATTCCAGTTAATTAGGGGAATTGCAAGATTGAATAGAGAAATGATTTTCCTAAGTTATGAATGAATTCTTTTTGAAAGCTATGAATTAAATCTGTTTATTTTTAACAGATTTAAATTGATGATTTGTTTAAATCAAATTGAAATGAAATTGTTTTGAAGGCTATAAGTTAAATCTTTGATTTAAAGATTTAACGAGTTAAATCAAATTGAAATGAAAATTGATTTGGAAAATCTGTGAATGAATCTTTTGTTTAAAAGATTAAAATGTGAAAATTGTTTGAACCGTTAAAGGTTGTGAAAATGAATCTTTTTGTTTAAAGATTGAAAATGGTAATTTATTTAAACTATTTGAAGAAAAGTTTTGGGAAATAAGTTGTGACTTAATTGAAATCCCATTATCCATTTGTTTTTGAAATATCGTGCTCACTATTCGGTTTAACCGGGAAAGGACCTTTGGGTCGTATAACCCATTCTGAATATGTGATTCGACGTCATGGATAGCATTTGAAGACCGGTGATGAAGACCGGGTATTTGCGAAAGCGATAGGATGACCTATCGATTGTCTCTGCACTGGGTAGCTCCTGGTATAGAGATTCCATATGTGATGGGAAATCCGATCGGGATTGTGAATATCCGGGTTGCAAGGACTTCTTTGTAAGTGCCTTCGGTTCTGTTCGATCCCGGAACAGACTTGTATGGATTGTATGTCTGACATTACAAGTTGAGATATAAAGCAGATTTCTTTCAAATATATTTCTGTTGGTGGCGGAGAAATTATTCTTTTAGCTTAACACCCTTCTCTGAGACGTACGAGCTCAGAGGTTATATAGTTGAAGTTATCAGCGATATATTCCCAATTTGGTAATGTGACATGCTGAGTGTTGCTGTAAATGATCATTGTGTTGATTATTGTGATAGGATCGTTTATTTGATCGTCTATCTTAGTGATCATTGTGTTGATCATTTGTTGACCCAAAGCATGGCTTTTGTATAAAGTATGTTTTGTGGACGTGACTTCGTCGAGCCTCACACCCCGGAAATGGTCAAAACAGGAAAGATGCGGCAAGGTTATGAGGGGTAGCACCCTTTAGGGTATGTACATTTCCTTCTGGATAGAGGTGGTATCATGGTATGGAGCCCAGATATTTAACCTATGTGGTTACTACGAATTTATTACTTTGTGGTTGTTGGCTATCGGGATCCCGTGAGAAAGGTCGTTTACGATCGGGGAATGGCGTGCTCGTGTCAGTAGTTACCCAGTTAGGGGTAACCCGGCCTTGTGTTGGCAGAGTTCCGGTTTGGTTCTCGGGGATGTCTTTCCAGAGGCATTCTCATGTGGCAATGGGAAGTTCCTTGGCCTGACCATTTGTTGGAAATCCAAAGAAACAATACGAAACTTGTACGGTATTAGTTGTAGAACCTATCATTCACTTATGGTGTCGCAACACTGTTTGGATGGTAGCTATAGTAGGCATAGTTCGAAATGTCTATGTTGGCTAAGATTTATATTCTACTTTCGAAATGAATTTTTCTCTACACTATGCACTAGTAATAATATCAAATGTCCTTTTAATGCGTATCAAGCATCTTTGACTATCATAAGGAGAAATCTCCTCCGATTCTGCGTTTGCATTGTGTGTGTGTGCGGGAGGCCTTATGGTAGTCTCATTTTTTAAAAGCATTGCGAATTGACTTTAAAAATATTCCCCTATTTTGTTTTTAAAGATAAATAAACTGTTTTGAGTTCTCACACCAGTCCCACGACTGATCCGGAGTTTATCGTTTCTTTCCTAAACTCTGGGTGCTCATTATTTTCTACACGAGCAGTCTAGAGTTGGGTTTTACAGATAGTTAGATATAGTGGATTATCTGGAGTTAGTTCAGTCTTTGGATCGCACCAGTCTTGCCTATCTTGGTGCATGTTTATGGGGAGTTCGAGCTATTGCTGGATTAGTTCTTGGAAATGGAGTTGCAGTTATTTCTGGAGTTCTTCCTTGAAGACTATTTTAGAGTTATATTGTTCCGTATGTTAAATGTTATCTATTTTCTTTCCGCTGCTATTTATTGTATCATATCTCTGATGTATATTGATATCTATTGGATCATCTGTTGTATCAGATATTGTATCAAAGCTGTATATCAATGTATTATTCTTTTATTCCGCTGTGTTGTTTACTTAATGATTGTTATAAGCTCCGGCGAATCGGATTTGAACGGTCGAATCTACGGCATTCGAATACGATTTGAAGTATGGATGTCGATTTTTGAGCGGGCAAAAATCCGTCTCGTCACACTCCAATTTCTGATCTTTGATATTTTAATATAAAATAAATTATTTTAATTTCAAATATATTTTGTAAAGGTTTTTTATAGTTCAAAATACTAAAAATCTATATTCAAATTATTCTACAAAGTATAGGATTTTCAATCATTTAAAAAGAAAAGTTTTTCAAAATTCACTAAGGTATTTCAACATACCTTGTCCCTATATGTCAACGTACATGCCACCAAATGGCTTTTCAAATTTTGAATGGAAGTGTCTATTCGACACAACTTTTAACGAATGAACACATCTGTTAATTTACACTATAAAGGAGAGGGCAAATGAATTTTTCGATAACTAATTACTTACTTTCTTTCCTTCTCTTACTCTCTTGAAAATATACTCTATTCTTTTTGAAATTATAAATAATCAATTCATACTTTATTGTATTGATTCAATATTACTTTCTCACTGTTTTGAAAACATCTCTCTCAATTCAAAGATCAAAGTGCTATCCAAGAGGCTATAGGATCCATTGTATCTAAAGTACAAGAATTTTTCTTTGAAAAAACTATCAACTCTGTTTGTGTTTGATTGGGTGCGTTTGTAGCCCATTCAAATAAAGTGGTTGTGCTTAGTAGCCCATTCAAATCTAGTGGGTGTGCTTGTAGCCGGTTAAATCAAGTGAGTTTACCTCGGACTCGGAATACAAGAGGGTGTGCCTCATAGCCTCGAAATCAAGATTATATTTGGGTTTGCCTTCTGTCTGGTTAAAGATTGGCATTTAAAAAGAAATATGTCTAAGTAATTATATAAGATTGGATGTAGGAGAAATCCAAAACAGTATAAAATCCTTGGTGTCATTTTTTTAACTTTTTACTTTACTTTACTGCTTTTTTTATCTGTGATTAATTATTAGTATAATTATGTGTTGTTAATCTATGATTTGATATCGATTTTGAAAGAAATTAAAAATATTTACATAAGTTAGAAAATACTATTCATCCTCCTTTAGTGCTAAATTTGCCTAAAGATCCACAACACTGCAACCCATAACACAATGTAGGTATTAATACGTTGTATACCTAGGCATCCTATATCACCTTGAGTAGCAGCACACCTACACGATTATGATTGTAGATTATCATATATTAATGTTATGTGCTAACTTGTTAAATGTGGGGACATGTCGAATTCTCCTTATGTTATGTTCCTATTTACTATTTATAGTATTTTGAGATCATAAATCACCCATACCAGACTATTTTCTGATTTGAGGTTTTATGTTTCGCTTCTAATTATGTCTAGCACTTATAAATGAGTAGATTATATACGATAGGTCTGAGATAGTGTGTGGAGCTGTACGGAGAACAAGCAGGTGGCTAGCTCTTTCATATACTATATTTTAAAGTTATAATTATTATTCCATTATGCAGTATTGTGCAGTTATTATCTATACTTACTTATTAGAGACAACTTTCTATTTCGGGTTTATTCGATTCAATGTATAAACTCTATTTGCACCCAATGTACTCTGATTTATCTTGGTTTATTTTGTTGTACTATTGTCTCGTCTACTTTAAATCTATGTTGATTATTACATTTTACCATATTAGTTGTGAGACATATGATAGGTTTTATTTTTTAAATTAGTTATTTTACCCTTCATTATCGCCATACATCGATTAGATATTGTTGTAGCGCAGTATTTATGGTATCTCTCGAGATGTTGGGTAGTTGTCACAATTATTCAGGCTCGAACTTCATAAGTGATATCGAGTATATTATGTCAATCTTAAGTTCATGTTAAGAAGATTTATGTTTGGAAATGTTCCAAACATCAAGGTTATGGTTGATTCTACTAAAAAGGCTAAGTACATCTCCTTAAATAGCGATGTAGGTACATATATACATAAATACATATATACATATACATATATATGTAATGTAAAAATCTACAACTAAGTTAGGATGATTCCAAATGTTAAGAATCTCGTAACATTATTATGCGATAACAACGTTGCAGTACAAACTGTGAAAGAACTTATTGCTCACTAGAAGTCGAGAAACATATTCTAAAATGTTCAATATGATAAAGGCAGTTTATCAATGTTGGAGAGAGCTGACTTGCAGAGTAAAGGACTAAGGCAATGTAGCATATCCATTTACCATGGGATTAGCTCGACTATTTTTGAGGGAACTAATTAGAGGAATGGGAATAAGATTCCATAATTGACCCTAAGTGCAAGTGAGAGTATAATACCCCATGGAATTCAGATGTTATTTTAGTAGTAGGGGAAAATGGTAAATTTACAAACTTTAGAATTAGGAGAGGAGACTTTACCATTATGTGGAGCTTGTTTTTCTGGTCAGAATAATATTGATTTATTTATATCGGAGTCCGTATGAAGAAGTCACGTGTGTTTTAAGTTATGCGTTTGGATTTGGGTCAAATGGGCCTAAGCCAATTAGGCTAAAGCAACGGTTTAGAATTTATATAACGGGCTGAGAAGAAGTTTTGAGTTCAGTTTTCTCATTCACATATATTTTAGTTTTTTCATATTGTTCCTCCGTCTCTTTGTAATCACCAATTCCTGTTTCAAAATCTAAACGAAACCTTAGACAATTATATACCAAATTGATGAATGTGAAGAAGACTACAAGAAGATATCCATAGTTTGTGAAATTAAGGAGTTTCAAAAGACACCAATTTTGAATAACGAAGATTTTAGGGAAATTTGAAGAATTTTAATGCTTTGCAAAGCAATTCGGTGAGTGGAAATCGTTTTGATGATATATTGATTGCACGAGAGTGATATATGTTATAGATTACTATTTAGGTTAATTAAATAATGGATTTGTGTAATATAGCTTAGGAATTTGATAATGAAATGATTATTGACATTATTGATGTAAACAATGATCAAATTGGAGTTAGATTTCATTTAGAATGTTTATTAAATGGAAATTAAATATATTGAACGGATTATGGAAATTAAGGTGTGAATACGATTATAATGATGAAACATGATATATGATGGGTTATGATAGTGAAATATGACATCTAAGAGAGATATTAAGGCATGAAATAGTAAATGATGAAGTTAAAATCATTGGGAATGAAATGATCAAAATATGGAATTATAAAATCTGGAATCGGCATGGCCACCAATGGACCAGTGGAAGTAGACCGGTTCATCGATGCACCTTTTACTTGGCCATACACCAAGATTGGAGCAATTTACTCCAACCAGACCTATACGAAATGGTTATTAAATAATGTATTTGTTTTTTAGTGATGTTTGGGAGTGTTTAACATATATATGTACGCACACACACATATACATACTCCATTGATTGTACATTTTGACGAGTGGTTAAATCACGTATAAAGAAGTTAGGTTGTGTTTACCTATCCTTTTTATATATGGAGGCTAGATTATGTTTATCTAACTCATACTCTTGTTTATGTTTATAAGAATAGTCCATATCCTGGGGTTAGTCTCTATTTAACTAACTTTTATCTGTATCAATGGGTTAGTCTCTGTTTTACTTACTCTTTTGTTTATCATTGGGTTGGTTTGTATTAACTAGCTCTATTCCATTTTTATTTGTCGTGTGTAGACGAACTATTCTACGTTTAACTAACTTTGGTATACTTTAAATGTTAATATATATGTAGTGATGTTTGGGAGTGTTTAACACACACACACACACATATACATACTCCATTGATTGTGCATTTTGACGAGTGGTTAAATCATGTATAAAGGAGTTAGGTTGTGTTTACCTATCCTTTTTATATATGGAGGCTAGATTATGTTTATCTAACTCATACTCTTGTTTATGTTTATAAGAATAGTCCATGTTTAACTATATCCTGGGGTTAGTCTCTATTTAACTAACTCTTGTCTGTATCAATGGGTTAGTCTCTGTTTTACTTACTCTTTCGTTTATCATTGGGTTGGTTTGTATTAACTAACTCTATTCCATTTTATTTGTCGTGTGTAGACGAACTATTCTATGTTTAACTAACTTTGGTATACTTTAAATGTTAATAAGTATATAATAGTGATCATTATATTATGATTACTATGATGGACTAACTCTGTGGACGCATGTGAGACGGGTTGAGGTACGTAAGTATCGGTATTTGTACGATGTTTATGAAATCATGTATCAGTATATACTTAGTAGTATTTTTACTCTCCATACATGTATCTCACGCTCTCCTCATACATTATATGTAAATGAAATTATCATGATGGTGTGATGTTCGAAGATGGAGACTATGGATATGTTTACATATGTTGTCCGTTGTTTATATATGTTGTATATATTGCATGACATTGTATGAATGTATGAAAACTACGTGTATGTAAAAATGTGTATAGGTGTGATTTGTTTATTTTATCTATATTATAATTTGATTTATTCGCTATGAGTAGTGAAAGATATAGTTAGTTAGTTTGGCTCTCTGTATACTATTAAAATTGTTTAAACGATTCGGCTTTTCATTTTATGACGATTTTACGGCCGCTAAAAGCCAAGTTGTTACATTTTATCAGAGCTTAGGTCAAGATGTACAGAGAGAGCGTACTTGTATATTTTATATAACACAAATGTATATATGTTAAGGTATATGGTGTATGATGTTTAATTTCGGGTTTATGTTTACCATCTCTGTTTACCACTCTGGGGGATCTAATATTGAATCATCTTTACAAGTAGTAGAAATGAGTAACCCGACTGAAACTAGTGTTGGAATTGGCATTGTAGATGAAGTTGTGGAAGTACCAGGTGTGAATGTTCCACTTTGGTTTTGTTGTTGTCTTCAAGCTAGAAACCATGCCACCGTTAATGATCTTTGTTGCACACTTGTGATAAGATCTTTAGTATACTGAACTTGAGTGATAAGATGAAAAAGTAGTTTACTTCTTAGCTGTTAGGAACTGAGTTGATGATGTTTTGATGACAACAACCTTATATAGTTATTATACTTTACTTTATAAAATATATACTAACATTTCCATATAGATAGATATATATATGTGTATATAGGAAGTATATGCAGGTATCATCGAAGACTGATCAGTATAAAGACTCAAGCATCAAGATGAAGATTAGAGATTCAAGATTCAAGACTCTAGAGAATCAAGATTTCAAGATCTCAAGATAAGTGTCTAGTATTTTGTTAAAACTTCATAATAGCACTCTCATCTTTCTTTCAATTTCTTTTGGGATGGAACCCAATTTCTATCGAAACCAGTGGCTTAAAACCCACGACAAGTAGCTTACAAACCTACGAAAAGTGGCTTACAAACCCACGAAAATCAAAATCATTTAAACTACTTTGTACAAGTTCTCGAGTCCTATGGAGGAGCTCTGTAGGAAGGTTCTTGCAATTTCAGTTTGAATAGATTTTTCAAAATGTTTTTAAATCTGTTTTCAAAATGTTTTAGCTTTCAAAATCATGTTTTCAAAAATATCTTCAAACTTTGTTTTAGCCTTGAATATTCCTCTATTCTAATTTTAAAAACTTCTATTTTTAAAACATTAAAACTTATTCTGATTTTAAATATGACTTATATAATTGACAGTCTATATCGATTATATATATATATATATTTAAAATAACGTTTTACATTCATTCTCTATCTTAAAATATTGTTTAAACACTTTACTTTGCTTCAGAGAAGTTTCAACTTGTTTTAAATTCAATTGTCTTTACAAAACAACATCTCAATAATTTTGAACCAAGGGATGTTGACATAAGGGGATACCCCATGTCGACATGGTGACAGTTGGATTCAAAATTCAATTTTCAAAAGAAGTGTCCATTCGTTCGAAAACCTTTCGCCAATGGTTATGACTGTTTTGCATCTATATAAAGGCTTCCAAAACGAATTTTTTTTACAACTACTTTCTTATTTTCTTCACTCTTTCTTCTCCACCATTCCATATCCGTAAAACTTCATATTTTCAAGATCGTGCCATCATTCTGCCAAATTCTCAATAGGAAATCATTTAGATACTCTCTCTATTTGATTCTACATCATTCTACTAAAGATCAAAGTGCTATTCAGAGTTATAGGATTAATTTGTATTCAAAAAGTCCATAGAGTCTATCCATTCAAAAGGATTGTTATTAAGAAGTTTTAGGTTGATCTTGTGTCTTGTAAATCAAGAGAGTTTACCCCAGACTCGGAGATAGGAGGGTTCCTCAAGGCCTTAGAAATTGAGGGTTGTAATTTGGATATTGGCTTATAAAAATCTGTACAAGGATATTGCCTTGGTGCAGGACTGGATGTAGGAGGATTCCGAACCAGTATAAAATCCGGTGTGTTCTTTCCTTTTACTTGCTTTACTTTACTATTTGCATTTGTTATATGTTCTGTGATCATTCTGTGTTAGAATTCTGTTTAGATTTGTATTGAAAGTTTCAATTTAGTCATATAGTTCATATATTCTTTAAAACACTATTCACTCCCCCCCCCCTCTAGTGTTATTTCTGCCTTAAGATCCTTAATCCACATCCCTAACAATTGGTATCAAAGCATTAGTTTTCATTGTTTTCATAATCTGAAACTTGAAAAATATAAAAATGGCATTTTTGGAAAATTGTGTTAAAACTGTTTGGAATCTATGCATTTCATCAAAGTATCATAAGTCTGCATATAGTTATTTTGAAAAATCAAGTTATCTACCGAACTGGTGTGTTATGCAGGGACAGACATGTTATATGGCTTTTGACGAATCAACACCCAATGGACAAATTGTGCAAATTGAGAAAGATAAATGGATACTTGATAGTGGCTGTTCGAGGCACGTGACTGGAAATTCCAAGATACTCAAGGACATTACTTATCAAGATGGTGGATTAGTCAATTTCGGTGAAAACTCTAAAGGATATGTGGTTGGCGTCGGCAATGTCGGTAACTCTAAAACTTTACTTATTTTTGATGTTTTATTAGTTAGGAACTTAAAACATAATCTGCTTAGTATAAGTCAACTTTGCGATAAAGGTTTTAAAAATAAATTTGGAAAAGATAAATGTCACATTGAAGATGATAAGTCTAATATAATTTTTGAAGGTATTAGGAAGAAAAATATTTATATCCTCAGTATGAAAATTTCAAATGATAATCTATGTCTTTTGGCTAATACAAGTGACCCTTGGATTTGGCATAAAAGATTTGGCCATTTAAATTTCAAATTATTATCTAGGATATCAAAACTTGACTTAGTTAAAGGTCTACCCAAGTTAAACTTTAAAGTAGATAGTATTTGTGATGCTTATCAATTAGGAAAACTTAAGAAAAGTTCATTTAAATTAAAAGATACTATTTCTACCTCTAGTCCTCTAGAATTACTTCATTTAGATTTATTTGGTCCATCTCAAGTTCAACCAATTAACCATAGTAAATATGTTTTTGTTATAGTAGATGATTATTCAAGATATACTTGGACAATCTTTTTAAAACATAAAAGTGATGTTTTTGAAATATTTAAAAACTTTTCAAAAAGAATTCAAAAACAACATTCTTTCAAAACTAAAACTATACGAAGTGATCACGGTGGTGAATTTGAAAATGAAAATTTTGAGAATTTCTGTACTTAAAAGGGAATTACTCACAATTTTTCATTTCCAAGAACTCCACAACAAAATGGAGTAGTAGAACGTAAGAATAGAACGATTCAAGAGTGTGCTCGTACAATGCTTTCTGATAGTAATTTACCTAAACATTTTTGGGCTGAAGCAGTTGCTACAGCTTGTTATATATTAAATAGAATTTTAATTAGACCATTAACAAATAAAACTCCATATGAATTACTTTATAATAAGAAACCTATAGTTGCTTATTTTAAAGTCTTTGGGAGTAAATGTTTTATACTTAATACAAAAGATAATTTAGATAAATTTGAACCAAAAGCTGATAAAGGATTCTTTATTGGTTATTCTAATAGAAGCAAAGCATTTAGAGTTTTTAATTTAAAAACTAATACTATTGAAGAAACTATGCATGTATCTTTTGATGAAAATCTTAAAGATATTGTACAAATAGATGATGAAGAAGATTTTATAAATTTAAATCAATCTAATGAAACTATTAGTGAAATAAATCAACCTAATAAGAAATTTAAAATATCACAAGATCATCCTATAGAAAATGTTTTAGGAAATATTGAATCTGTAGTAAGAACTAGAAATCAATTAAGTAGTATGAGTAATGTAGCCTTTATATGAACAATTGAACCTAAAAATCCAAAGGAAGCATCGTCTGATGATTCATGGATTCTTGCTATGCAAGAAGAATTGAATCAATTTACCAGAAATGATGTATGGGAACTTGTTCCTAAACCTGAGGATAAAAGTATAATTGGAACTAAATGGGTTTATAAAAATAAAATAAATGAACTCGGTGAGGTCGTAAGAAATAAAGCTCGTTTAGTCGCGCAAGGTTATTGTCAAGAAGAAGGAATTGACTATGATGAAACCTTTTCCCCCGTAGCAAGATTAGAAGCTATAAGAATTCTACTTGCTTTCGCTAATTGTAATAATTTCAAATTATACCAAATGGATGTTAAAAGTGCTTTTCTAAATGGTTTTGTAAAAGAAGATGTTTATGTTGAACAACCTCCACTTTTTGAAGATAATAAATTTGCAAACCATGTATACAAGTTAAAGAAAGCTCCATATGGTCTAAAGCAAGCTCTTAGAGCCTGGTATGAAAGACTAAGATCTTATTTACTTAATCTGGTTTTGAAATTGGTAAAGTAGATACAACACTTTTTATTAAAAGAAATAATCAAGATATTCAACTGGTTCAAATATATGTAGATGATATAATATTTGGATCAACTAATAACATAATGAATAAAGAATTTTCAGATATAATGACTAAAGAATTTGAAATGAGTCACATGGGAGAATTAAGTTTCTTCTTAGGGCTTCAAATTAAACAACTAGAAAATGGAATCTTCGTAAGTCAAGAAAAATATGCTAAAGACTTAATCAATAAATTTGGTTTAAGCACCTCTAGTGGGAAACCAACTCCAATGTCAACAAATGTAGGTTTAAGTAAAGAAGATAAATCAAAAGATATTGATCAAACTTTATATAGGGGAATGATTGGTTCGCTACTTTATATAACAGCGAGTCATCCTGATATTATGCATAGTGTTTGTCTCTGTACAAGATACCAATCACAACCTAAAGAAACTCACTTAAAAGCTGTTAAAAGAATTTTAAGATATGTAAAATACACTTTATATTATGGTTTATCTTATTCTAAAAATAATACCTTTGATTTAATATCATATTGTGATGCTGATTATGCTAGTTGTAAATCAGACCGAAAGAGTACAAGTGGCACTTGTCACTTTCTAGGACATTCACTGGTTTCCTGGTTCAGTAAGAAACAAAATATTGTTTCCTTGTCAACAACTAAAGCAGAGTATATATCTGCTGCTCTGGCCTGTTCACAATTCATATATATGCAACAAACTTTAAAAGATTTTGGAATTAAAAGAAGCAAATCACCAATATATTGTGATAATACTAATGCAATAAATCTATCTAAAAATCCAACTCATCATGCTAGAACTAAACATATTGATATAAGACATCATTTTCTTAGAGATAATATAACTAAAGAAATAATAACTCTAGATTATATAAATACTGAAAAACAAATTGCTGATATATTAACTAAACCATTAACTGAACAGAATTTTACTAAATTTAGAAGAGAATTAGGTATTTGTTCAAAATCTGAAATATAAAATAACATAGAATAATAATCAATAAAAATTCAAAAAAAAATTACACTTTTTTTGAAGAACGTGTCGACATGACCCATCTCATGATGTCGACATACCCAACAAAAATTTGAAAATTGAATTTCCCTCCAAAGTTAGTTATTTGGTTATTTATCTATTTATTTCGTTTTCTCTCCTCTTTCTTCACTATATTCTCTGTAAATAACTTCTGAAACAATAAAATAATGGCCTCCTCTTCTACTAATGAACCCACTTCACCCACATCTCCTCATTCTGGTCCATTTCAACGAACTACGCACGCTCGAGTGATCAAATTGCAAGAGAAGATGAAAGATATCCTTCAATTGATGACTAAAATTCAAGTAAGTCAACTTAGGATTGTAGGATCTAAATTAACCCTAGAGGGGGGGTGAATAGGGTTATAGCAAATTTTCTTGATTTAAACACAAAAATAAACTGCAGAAATAAATATACTGAAAAGTAAATCACACACAAGATTTACCCAGCTTCGGCAACCCCTGCCTACTGCTGCATTCCCAGATTTCTATTAGAATTAAACAGTATCACGCTTACAAACACTCTAACAGACTTGCAAACCCTGCTACCGCCTATAGAGTTTTGCAAACTCGCAACCCCTGCTTACTGAACTAACTCTAAATAGACAATCAGACACAACCTAAAACCTAGGTGGTGATTTACCTAAACTCTTTGATTCGTAAAATAAAAACAATAATTAAGAACAATATAAAATAACCCTAAACTAATTAACAATATTAATAAAAGCCTATAGAAACAAAACCCCCTTTTGATTTTAAGACCGGCCCACTTCCTTATTTCTCCCGATCCTCTCTTGTCTCGTTCGTGAGAAATAATGGCGGCTTCGTTCTGATTAGGGCTTCGTTCCCTTTTGTTCCAGTTAGGGCTTCGGCTCTTTGTTCCAATTAGGGCTTCGGTTTCTTCAATTGATCTGTGATTTGTTGCCCTAGCTCGCTGCTTCTCTGATGGTTGACTTTTGCTTGTTTGCAGTTGCTCGATCGAGTTCGATGCTTGTGAATTCGGTATGTACTGTCTCCTTTTGCTTTTCTAAATTGATACTTGAACTCGATCGAATTAAATGCCGATGATGATTAGGGTTTTAAATAGGATTTGATTTCCTATTTTTGCGTTCGACTTATTGCTTCAAAAATTCTTGCTTTGCCGTTCGATTACGCTTTGATGCTGAGGATTAATCTGACTTTGTCAATTTCGTATTTCTAGTAGCTTGAATCACACGGCTTTGAATTGATTTCGTGATTTGTGATATTTGACTTTGTCACACGCATATCTTCGACTGTTGATTTTGGGTATGTGAATCCACTACTCTGTATTAGCTTCGGTCATCACCATTGCTTTTATATTTTCTATGCTGCATACCACTGCATTTCACTGCACTGTTGAAATTTTGTGTCTGCATTTGTTATTTCTGGAGCTCGATTTGCACTTGCTCACTGCTTGATGGTCTTGTGACTATAACTGGACATTTTGAGTTTGTTGCATTTGCTGGCTTGTACTGTCCACTGCCCTGATCTTGTTTGTTCGATCACTTTGCTGTTCGCATTGATGCTGCACTTGGTCTAGTTGTAGTTTGCATATTACCTGCTATTCCACGGTCTATTTGGTGGTATTTGATTCATTTGATACTTCTGTTGGGGCTTGTATAATTTGAGTTGTAGCTTGATGGTTTTGTGATTAACTTTGTACCATTGACTTGATATTCTTAACTGCCTGTATTTTGCATTCATGTACTTACTGCTATGTTGGTGGCAATCTTGTGTAAGTGCTTCACCATACTTGTTGTTGCAGTATTCAAGTTTCTTGTACTTGTGCTACTTTCACTGTGTCACTTGAGGTCTTGCACTGTTTCATGCATGTACTCTGAGCTGTTTATGCATTTGCCACTGAGCTTGATTCATGCTTACTGTCACTACTGCTTCGAGTTAGTTTCATGGTCACTTATGCAGTTTGAAGCTTGCCACTGACTTTGGTTCTTCGCTTGCATCGTTGTAGTTGCATTTATGTCATGTAGTTGCATACTTTGACTTGATGCTGCATATATGTTTGTTGCAGTCCCTTTTTGCTGTTGCTATCCACATTGAACTGCCTTTGATGCACTTTTGAACTTTGTTGCAACTTGGTCTTGAGTTGTTTGATCTGAACTTGACGTTGTATTCACTGGTCAGTGGTGTTCATTGTGATGATTTGGCTTGTAGCACTTATGCAGTCTTCACTGTTGCTGTTTGATGCTGTCTTGATTTTGCGCATTGCCTTACTGACTCGATTCCTTTCATGTTGTGCTTGCACGCTTGCTATTTTTGGCTGTGCACACGAGTTGGCGAGGCAGTGCACACGTGTGTACTGCAGCCACTCATAGTTACCTGTCCCTGATAAAAATACTGATATGCACAGATATTGCACAGTCAAAAATGATGACGAACAAGCCAAATAACTGAGGCAAACAATGTTTTCAAAAACCATCGTTTCTTTCAAATTTCAAAAATATTTCTCTTTCAATTTTACTGCGTTTGAAAATATTTTTGCAGATTACTCAGATGCTGGATTCAAACTGGATTATAGTTGAAGACAAAAATATGAGTGTGAGTGATATGTAGTAAGGTTGTGATGTAAATGTGAAATGTCATGTATTGTAGTCAAAATTGTATATGTATAGTGAGAGCTTGAAATTGTACTATCAAAGTTGTAATAAATATTTGTTTGAATAAAAATTTCTGTTTGAATTCAAATTCGAATACTGTGTAATTTAATTTTATTCAACAAATATTTATTTATTCTATAAAAAATAAAATAGTACATTACCAAATACATTTAAATGAATGTATATATGTTTATTATCATCAAACAAAAATCATATAGCGCAAGGCGCATATTCAACAATCTCCCCCTTTTGACGATAACAAACATATATTTAAGATTTTGAATATATCAAATGTTATTTGATAATTTCAATTTGCTCCCCCTATTTGAATGCTCCCTCTCTACACAATACTCCCCCTACATATATGCATAGAAATATATAAATGAGCCTATATGCACAGTGAAAATTATTTGACCTTTGCATGATTCTATTCGACAAAATCTTAACTTTTCTCTCCCCCTTTTGTTATCAGCAAAAGAATAATAGTGTTATAAAATAGGGATGAAGTGGTAGACATGAATCAAACATTTAACTCAATTAAATATAAATATCAAATTTCAATAAAACTCAAACAAAAATCATAATTACCCTTGTCAAGCGCATATTCCACTTTCAGAAGTGATGGGGATAAAAATCATCAAAAATCATACAATTCTGTCTATTTGTGGTATATTTATTTCAGGAAATTTGAATATCTACTAACCATGCATAACCGTTAGGACTTCTAAATGAGATTAGTAGTATTCACAATTTTTTTTTAAAATGAAATCAAGTATCTTCTAATCACGCATGACCGTGAGGACTTTTAAATGGGATTAGAATCAACTTGTCTATTTAATTAATTAATTTTGATATGCGTTCCATACATGCATAACCGTGAGGACTTTTAAATGAGCATGGAAGCACATAATCATAAATCCAAGTAATTCACCCATGCATAACCGTGAGGACTTTTAAATGAGAGTGAATACTTTGGATATTTTTTTTAATTGCTGAATATAATAAGTTGAAGCACAAATAATTTCCTTCACAGATTTAAAGATATTGAAGAACAAATGATTTCCTTTGTAAACTACCACAAATTTACATACTAAATATGATCTTGAAGAGTGATGGTCGATAGAAAGATGATAGAAATAGAAATGGTCATGGAATTATTACCCAACAAAATTTTTTTATAACTCTTGTTATGAAATTCTAAAGAAATTTTCTAATTATACTTTCTCGAGTTATAATATATGATAAATATCAACACTCATCACTTTTTCAATCACTATTCATCTTTTCGATAATCATTAGGGAGTTAGATTAGTTAAAAAAAATTGTCATTTAGAATCAAATTCAAAAATCAATTTTTTTTTAAAAAAATGATTAGTCAACCTCTATAATTCCCAAATCTAAACGTAATTTGGAAAATCTGTCTTCGGGGAGAGGTTTTGTGAATATATCAGCAAGTTGAGTTTCTGTTGAAATATATTCAATGCAAATGTCTTCTTTAGCAATGTGATCTCGAAGAAAGTGGTGTCTCACATCAATGTGTTTTGTGCGAGAATGATGGACAGGATTATTTGACAAATCTATAGCACTCTTACTATCACATTTTAATGGAACTTGTTTATAGACTAAGCCAAAATCAGAAAGAGTTTGCATCATCCATAGAATTTGAGCACAACAACTTCCCAAAGCAATATATTCTGCTTCAGTGGTGGATAATGCAACACAATTCTGTTTCCGACTTGACCATGAGACTAATGAATGTCCTAGCATGAAACATGTCCCACTAGTGCTTTTTCTGTCAACTAATGAACCAGCATAATCAGCATCGGAATAACCTACTAAATCAAAATTTTCACAAGAAGGGTACCATAGTCCAAATTTGTGTGTGTGTGAAAGATATCTCAAAATTCGTTTAGTAGCTTTTAAATGAGATTCTTTGGGATTAGCTTGAAAACGTGCACACAAGCACACAGAAAACATAATATCAGGTCTAGAAGCAGTAAGATAGAGAAGTGAACCGATTATCCCTCGATATTTCTTTTGATCAATTGCAATTCCTTTCTCATCTTTGTCCAATTTTGTTGATGGGCTCATAGGAGTTCTCAATGGTTTGGAATTTTCGACTCCAAATTTCTTCAATAGCTCCAACACATATTTGGATTGTGAAATGAAAATACCATCACTACTTTGCTTAATTTGAAATCCAAGAAAGTATTTCAATTCACCAACCAAACTCATCTCAAATTTAGCCTGCATGACTTGTTCAAAATTCTCACACAAAAGCTCATTAGTAGATAATATCATCCACATAAATCTGAACAATCAAAAAATCACTTTCTTTATGTAATAGAAACAGAGTCGTGTCAGCACTTCCCTTTTTAAAACCATTTTCCAAAAGATATGTACAGAGGCAGTCATACCAAGCTCTTGGTGCTTGCTTAAGACCATATAATGCTTTTTCTAGCTTATACACATGATTTGGAAATTCATGATTTTCAAAACCGGGTGGTTGTTCAACAAAAACTTCTTCTTTTAAATCACCATTCAAAAAGGCACTTTTTACATCCATTTGTTTAAGTTTGAAACCCTTGTAACATGCAAAACTTAGCAAGATTCTAATGGCTTCTAACCTAGCAACTGGAGCAAATGTTTCATCAAAGTCTATGCCTTCTATTTGGTTATAACCTTTTGCAACCAACCTAGCCTTGTTTCTAATTACATTTCCTGATTCATCAAATTTATTTTTAAACACCCATTTAGTCCCTACAATTGTATAGTCATTAGGCCTAGGAACTAAATTCCAAACTTTGTTTCTCTCAAATTGATTAAGTTCATTTTGCATTGCTAAAAACCAATTTTCATCATTAAGAGCCATTTCAACAGAATCAGGTTCAATTTCAGAAATAAAACCACTATGACAACAAAACGCACACAAATTTTCATCAAATGAGGAATGAGTACGTATACCTTCCGTAGGATCACCAATAATTAATTCAGGAGGATGATTAGGTTTGAACCTTAATTTATCAGCATCAACAGTCCTTCTTTCAGTTTTCTCACTAAATGTCCCTTCTTCAGTGCCTTCAGGATCTACTCCATCGTCAACCATCCTTTCAGTCGTTTTTTCCAGATCAGATTCATCAAATTTCACATTGATTGACTCAACAATTGTCTTTGTTCGTTTGTTATATATCCTGTAAGCCTTACTCCTTGTTGAATAGCCCATGAAAATTCCATCATCAGCCTTTGATTCAAATTTTCCAAGTTGATCACCTGTGTTAAGAATGAAACAAGGACACCCAAATATACGAAAATAAGAAATGTTAGGTTTCCTTTCATGCCACAATTCATAAGACGTTTTGCCAAGTATTGGTCTAATCATTACTCTATTCATTACATAGCACGAAGTATTCACTGCCTCTGCCCAAAAGATTAGAGGTAGCTTATACTCACTTAACATGGATCTAGCCAATTCCTGTAATGTACGATTTTTCCTTTCAACCACCCCATTTTGTTGAGGTGTTCGTGGAGCAGAAAATTCATGTTTTAAACCATTTTCTTCACAAAAATTTTCAAATTCAAAATTTTCAAATTCGCCTCCATGATCACTTCTCAAGGTTTTAATTGTAACTCCTTTTTCATTTTGAACAAGTTTTGCAAATTTTGAAAAATATTCGAAAGATTCAGACTTTTTGGCTAAAAAGTAAACCCATGTAAATCTAGAATAATCATCAACCAATACATAACAATAACGTTTTCCATTCAAGCTTGAAATTTCATTTGGTCCAAATAAATCCATGTGAACTAGTTCAAGGACCCTTGATGTGCTAACAATGTTTTTAGGACGAAATGATGATCGACTAAGCTTTCTCAAGGAACATGCTTTACACACTTTATTATTTTTAAATTTCTGATGTGGTAACCCTCTGACTAATTCTTTTGATTCGAGTTTTTCTAAGAGACTCATGCTAGCATGTCCAAGTCTCCTATGCCATAAATATGCCTCTTCGTCGGTGGCTACCAAACATCTAGAAAGATTTAGATTATCAAATGAAAGTGAGTAAACATTCCCTTTTCTTTTGCCCATAAAAACAATGTTATTAGAAGATTTATCAATGATTTTGCAAGTATCACTATCAAAAATCACGTTCATACCTTTGTCACATAGTTGGCTAATAGGAATGAGATTGTGATGCAGATTTTCAACGTATAAAACATTAGTCAAGGAAAAAATACCGTTACCAACTTCACCTTTGCCGATAATCTTACACTTGCTATTGTCTCCCATGATCACATTTCCACCTTTAAAATTCTCTAAGCTAAGGAACTTCGATTTGTCACCTGTCATATGTCTAGAACAACCTGAATCTAGAAATCATTCTTGTTGTTCCTTAGCCCGCCAACAGACCTACATAAGAAGAGAGGAAGATGACCTAGAGAAACTCTTAGGTCCAATGTTATTAGTGATAGAAGCATTGTGAATAAACAATCCCTTTGGAATCCATACTTGTTTAGTCCTTTTATTTTTATTCCAATAAACATGAAATTTGTTTGTAGAATTCTTAGGAACCCAAACTTGTACAAATTTTGTGTTCTTGTTCCTATGACTATAATTTTCAGCACGACATGTAAATATTTCACATCTATCAAAGACATTCTTATATTTTGCATTATCATCAACTTGTGTTTTCCCAAAACCTAGTCCTTTTCCGTTGTTAGCAAAAATTTGATTTCCCAATAGCATGTTGAAAGATTTTTCGCCTCTTGAAAAGTTATTCAAAGATTTCTCAAGATTTTGGACTTTGGTTTTTAATGTTGAGTTTTCAGTAACAAGTGAGGTGCATCGATTAATAAAATCCTTTCTCCTAGTGTCGATGGTTTCCTTAAGATTCAAGTTTTCATTTTCAAGACTTTCAAAGTTATTCCTCAGTTTTGATAATTCTGAATCTAAAATCTTACATTTTTTACATTCTAGGTTTTGAATATTTTCAATTTCAGTTTCTAACCTAGAATTTTCATGGACAAGTTCTCTCCTATCAGATTTTAGTTTTTCAATTTTAGATTCAAGAGTATCAATCATTTTAGTAAAATCACAACACATTGAAACAAGTTCTTTATACGAATAGTTACTTACCTCACTAGATTCCTCTAAGCTTGCTTCTGAATCTGATTTTGACATAAGACACAAGTTAGCCTCCTCTGAGCTATTATTCGAAACTTCCTCTCCTTCTTCATCATCCCAAGTTGCTGCAAAGGCCTTCTTTTTCTTTTTCTTTCCTTTGTTGTTTTTGAGAAGTGGACATTTTTGTTTGAAGTGGCCAGGCTTCTTGCAGTTATAGCATGTCAATTCATTATCGGAATCGTCAGAATTCTTTGACTTATTACCACTTATTTTCTTCTTTCGTGACTTGAATCTTGACCATTTTTTAAGATTATTGACAGCCATTGCAAGCTCTTCAATTGGATCTTCTTCTTCTTCATCGCTTTCTTCTTTGCTCTTTAAGGCAATCGTCTTCTTCTTTGGTTCGGAGTTTTTGCGTTCTTCCTTTGCTTTTAGCTCAAGCTCATATGTCATCAAGTTGCCAATCAACTCCTCCATGCTTAGTTTGCTCAGATCTTTCGATTCTTGAATTGATGTGACTTTTGCCTCAAAGTTCATTGGTAAAACTCGTAGTATCTTCCGCACAAGCTCTACCTCAGTGAATACCTTCCCAAGTGCTCTAGCGTTGTATACCAAGGTTGAAAAGCGTCCAAACATATCCTTTATGCTTTCGCCTTTGTCCATCACAAAGTTTTCGTATTCATTGCTGAATAGGGCTAGACGAGACTCCTTGACTTGAGAAGTTCCTTCGTGTGTCACCTCCAAAGTGTGCCAAATTTCCTGTGCTGTTGTACAATGAGAAATTCTATTAAATTCGTTTTTATCAAGAGCACATATCAAAGCATTCATGGCTTTAGCATTTGTTGTTTTCAACTTCTTATCGTTAGCATCCCACCTATCCTTAGGTTTAGGAATCTCAGTATCACCAACGATTATAGTGGGGGGTTTATAGCCAGTTTCAATAATATCCCAAACTTCATAATCAACAGAACTGAGATAGATACCCATCCTAACTTTCCAATAAGCATAATCGTTCTCGTTAAACATGGGTGGCCTAGCAATAGATTGCCCCTCAGAAAAAGCATTATTTTGTAGACTCATGACTCTAGAGTTAAAAAAAAATATACCGGGCTCTGATACCACTTGTAGAATCTAAATTAACCCTAGAGGGGGGGGTGAATAGGGTTATAGCAAATTTTCTTGATTTAAACACAAAAATAAACTGCAGAAATAAATATACTGAAAAGTAAATCACACACAAGATTTACCCAGCTTCGGCAACCCCTGCCTACTACTGCATTCCCAGATTTCTATTAGAATTAAACAGTATCACGCTTACAAACACTCTAACAGACTTGCAAACCCTGCTACCGCCTATAGAGTTTTGCAAACTCGCAACCCCTGCTTACTGAACTAACTCTAAATAGACAATCAGACACAACCTAAAACCTAGGTGGTGATTTACCTAAACTCTTTGATTCGTAAAATAAAAACAATAATTAAGAACAATATAAAATAACCCTAAACTAATTAACAATATTAATAAAAGCCTATAGAAACAAAACCCCCTTTTGATTTTAAGACCGGCCCACTTCCTTATTTCTCCCGATCCTCTCTTGTCTCGTTCGTGAGAAATAATGGCGGCTTCGTTCTGATTAGGGCTTCGTTCCCTTTTGTTCCAGTTAGGGCTTCGGCTCTTTGTTCCAATTAGGGCTTCGGTTTCTTCAATTGATCTGTGATTTGTTGCCCTAGCTCGCTGCTTCTCTGATGGTTGACTTTTGCTTGTTTACAGTTGCTCGATCGAGTTCGATGCTTGTGAATTCGGTATGTACTGTCTCCTTTTGCTTTTCTAAATTGATACTTGAACTCGATCGAATTAAATGCCGATGATGATTAGGGTTTTAAATAGGATTTGATTTCCTATTTTTGCGTTCGACTGATTGCTTCAAAAATTCTTGCTTTGCCGTTCGATTACGCTTTGATGCTGAGGATTAATCTGACTTTGTCAATTTCGTATTTCTAGTAGCTTGAATCACACGGCTTTGAATTGATTTCGTGATTTGTGATATTTGACTTTGTCACACGCATATCTTCGACTGTTGATTTTGGGTATGTGAATCCACTACTCTGTATTAGCTTCGGTCATCACCATTGCTTTTATATTTTCTCTGCTGCATACCACTGCATTTCACTGCACTGTTGAAATTTTGTGTCTGCATTTGTTATTTCTGGAGCTCGATTTGCACTTGCTCACTGCTTTATGGTCTTGTGACTATAACTGGACATTTTGAGTTTGTTGCATTTGCTGGCTTGTACTGTCCACTGCCCTGATCTTGTTTGTTCGATCACTTTGCTGTTCGCATTGATGCTGCACTTGGTCTAGTTGTAGTTTGCATATTACCTGCTATTCCATGGTCTATTTGGTGGTATTTGATTCATTTGATACTTCTGTTGGGGCTTGTATAATTTGAGTTGTAGCTTGATGGTTTTGTGATTAACTTTGTACCATTGACTTGATATTCTTAACTACCTGTATTTTGCATTCATGTACTTGCTGCTATGTTGGTGGCAATCTTGTGTAAGTGCTTCACCATACTTGTTGTTGCAGTATTCAAGTTTCTTGTACTTGTGCTACTTTCACTGTGTCACTTGAGGTCTTGCACTGTTTCATGCATGTACTCTGAGCTGTTTATGCATTTGCCACTGAGCTTGATTCATGCTTACTGTCACTACTGCTTCGAGTTAGTTTCATGGTCACTTATGCAGTTTGAAGCTTGCCACTGACTTTGGTTCTTCGCTTGCATCGTTGTAGTTGCATTTATGTCACGTAGTTGCATACTTTGACTTGATGCTGCATATATGTTTGTTGCAGTCCCTTTTTGCTGTTGCTATCCACATTGAACTGCCTTTGATGCACTTTTGAACTTTGTTGCAACTTGGTCTTGAGTTGTTTGATCTGAACTTGACGTTGTATTCACTGGTCAGTGGTGTTCATTGTGATGATTTGGCTTGTAGCACTTATGCAGTCTTCACTGTTGCTGTTTGATGCTGTCTTGATTTTGCGCATTGCCTTACTGACTCGATTCCTTTCATGTTGTGCTTGCACGCTTGCTATTTTTGGCTGCGCACACGAGTTGGCGAGGCAGTGCACACGTGTGTACTGCAGCCACTCATAGTTACCTGTCCCTGATAAAAATACTGATATGCACAGATATTGCACAGTCAAAAATGATGACGAACAACCCAAATAAATGAGGCAAACAATGTTTTCAAAAACCATCGTTTCTTTCAAATTTCAAAAATATTTCTCTTTCAATTTTACTGCGTTTGAAAATATTTTTGCAGATTACTCAGATGCTGGATTCAAACTGGATTATAGTTGAAGACAAAAATATGAGTGTGAGTGATATGTAGTAAGGTTGTGATGTAAATGTGAAATGTCATGTATTGTAGTCAAAATTGTATATGTATAGTGAGAGCTTGAAATTGTACTATCAAAGTTGTAATAAATATTTGTTTGAATAAAAATTTCTGTTTGAATTCAAATTCGAATACTATGTAATTTAATTTTATTCAACAAATATTTATTTATTCTATAAAAAATAAAATAGTACATTACCAAATACATTTAAATGAATGTATATATGTTTATTATCATCAAACAAAAATCATATAGCGCAAGGCGCATATTTAACAAGGATGGCTAGAGAACAACAAAGGCAAGAGAATATTATTAAGAATGTACAAAAATTCCTTATGGATAACCGTACAAATCCTATTAATATTGAAGACTCTTCACAAGCCATGGAATCCGAGGAAGAAGAACCTATGGAAGAACCACAAGAAGACCAAGAGGAAGATCAACCTTTACCTCAACCCAAAGTCCCTATGAATACGGACGAGAGCGTTTTTTGTGTTGGTGAGATCCTTGTTGATACTAATGGAAACATAATTGAACAACGTGGAAACTTTTGTCTCCACTACCACAATTGTTCGATTCATAAGTCTCCTATAGTTAAGGATCGCCATTAAAACGTACTTTCATTTTGTTCTTTGTTTTAAATTGTTTTGTTTGTTCGTGTTTATGTATGTTCTTATATATGTTGTAGTAAATAAAATGTGTTCACTTATATTCATTGTTTCATGCTTGTTCTATACATATTTTTTGTTCATACTAATCATTCTTGAATTCTTAAGTAGTTAATAGTTTTTGTTGATGACAAAGGGGGAGAAAGTTATAAAATATATGTGCTTGGTGTAAGAGGGAGTCATGGAGTAAGGGGGAGTTGTAGTTTTAAGAAGAAATCATGGAGTAAGGGGGAGTTATGGTATGGTAAGAATATTTTATAAATAAAGGTTGTCATCATCAAAAAAAGGGAGATTGTTAGGAACTGAGTTGATGATGTTTTGATGACAACAACCTTATATAGTTATTATACTTTGCTTTATAAAATATATACTAACATTTCCATGTAGATATATATATATATATATATATGTATATAGGAAGTATATGCAGGTATCATCGAAGACTGATCAGTATAAAGACTCAAGCATCAAAATGAAGATTAGAGATTCAAGATTCAAGACTCTAGAGAATCAAGATTTCAAGATCTCAAGATAAGTGTCTAGTATTTTGTTAAAACTTCATAATAGCACTCTCATCTTTCTTCCGATTTTCTTTTGGGATGGAACCCAATTTCTATCGAAAGCAGTGGCTTACAAACCCACGACAAGTAGCTTACAAACCTATGACAAGTGGCTTACAAACCCACGAAAATCAAAATCATTTAAACTACTTTGTACAAGTTCTCGAGTCCTATGGAGGAGCTCTGTAGGAAGGTTCTTGCAATTTCAGTTTGAATGGATTTTTCAAAATGTTTTTAAATCTGTTTTCAAAATGTTTTAGCTTTCAAAATCATGTTTTCAAAAATATTTTCAAACTTTGTTTTAGCCTTGAAATATTCCTCTATTCCGATTTTAAAAACTTCTATTTTTAAAACATCAAAACTTATTCTGATTTTAAATATTACTTATATAATTGATGGTCTATATCAATTATATATATATATTTAAAATAATGTTTTATATTCATTCTCTATCTCAAAATATTGTTTAAAAAATTTACTTTGCTTCAGAGAAGTTTCAACTTGTTTTAAATTCTATTGTCTTTACAAAACAACATCTCTATAATTTTGAACTAAGGGATGTCGACATAAGGGGATACCCCATGTCGACATGGTGACAGTTGGATTCAAAATTCAATTTTCAAAAGAAGTGTCCATTCGTTCGAAAACCTTTCGCCAATGGTTATGACTGTTGTGCATCTATATAAAGGCTTCCAAAACGAATTCTTTTAACAACTACTTTCTTATTTTCTTCACTCTTTCTTCTCCACCATTCCATATCCATAAAACTTAATATTTTCAAGATCGTGCCATCATTCTGCCAAATTCTCAATAGGAAATCATTTAGATACTCTCTCTATTTGATTCTACATCATTCTACTAAAGATCAAAGTGCTATTCAGAGTTATAGGATTAATTTGTATTCAAAAAGTCCATAGAGTCTATCCATTCAAAAGGATTGTTATTAAGAAGTATTAGGGTGATCTTGTGTCCCGTAAATCAAGAGAGTTTACCCCAGACTCGGAGATAGGAGGGTTCCTCAAGGCCTTAGAAATTGAGGGTTGTAATTTGGATATTGGCTTATAAAAATCTGTACAAGGATATTGCCTTGGTGCATGACTGGATGTAGGAGGATTCCTAACCAGTATAAAATCCGGTGTGTTCATTCCTTTTACTTGCTTTACTCTACTATTTGCATTTGTTATATGTTCTGTGATCATTCTGTGTTAGAATTCTGTTTAGATTTGTGTTGAAAGTTTTAATTTAGTCATATAGTTCATATATTCTTTAAAACACTATTCACCCCCCTCTAGTGTTATTTCTGCCTTAAGATCCTTAATCCGCATCCCTAACATTGGCATCTATAAGGATAGGCAATGAACTGATGGAAACTGATTATATAAAAAGTTATTGACAATGAAATCTCCTGGACTAATTTTAAGGAAAGTTTTGAGATGAAATTTTTGTCTAGGCATGAAAATGAGGTGATGCTCCAGAAGTTTATAAATCTCAAACAAGTAAATTCTATTGTGAAAGAATATATAAATAATTTTAATGAGTTAGCAAAGTTTGGTTTTGAATTGGTAGACATGGCACCAAAAAAGATGATGAAGTTTGTGAAAGGGTTGAGACCGCCACTTAAAGAGCTGGCGCTTTGTCATATTCCTATGGAAGCAACGCTTGAGAGTTTAGTTGAGGCGACACTACTGAATACTACTACGTTGGAAATTTCTAAAGGGCGATGGACAATGAGTGTTAATCTAAGTAAGCATAAGGATTTTGGAGGTTTGAGTGGATAGGATGGTAAGAAAGACAAGAGATGTGAAAGGTGCAATATGTGAGGACATGATTTGAAGGATTATAGGGTTAAAATTTCGAAGATAAAATGTTATAACTGCAATCAGACGGGTCATATGAAGAAGGAATGTCCTGCTTTGAAAAAGTTGATTTAAATGTGCAGTTATTATCCTATGTTTGTACACACACACATGTACATTTATTTATTATATATATATATATATATATATATATATATATATATATATGTTTATATATAGCACAAGATGCATAAAATAGAGCTGCGTTCATAATTTCGAAGACAAAATTCTTTTAAGGGGAGAACGTAATACCCTGTGGATTTTAGATGTTATTTTATATTAGGGCAAACTAATAACTTTACAAAATTAGAATTAGGCAATGAGACTTGTATTATTGTGAGCTCGTTTTTCTGGTCAGAATGATGTCTGGGTAGGAGTCCATATAAAGTTAAGCAGGTTTTAAGTTGTGGGTTTTGATTTGGGTTAAATTAGACCTAAGTACATTAAGCCGAAGCAACGATTCATAATTTATATAATTTACTAAGAAGAAGTTCTGAATTCAATTTTTTGATTTACGTAATTCCAAATTTTCCTTCCTCCTCCTCTCTGTAATCACTAATTCCTCTCACAAAATCTAAACGAAACCCTAGGCAATTATATACCAAATCAACGAGCGTGAAGAGGACTACAAGAAGATATCCATAGTTTGTGAAATCGAGGAGTTTAAAAAGACAACAATTTGTACAGCGGAGGTTTTGGGGGCAAATTGATGGATTCTATGGCTTTGCAACGAATTCAGTGAGTGAGAATCTGTAACGACCCGTAAAATTTCGATAATTAAAATTGTTAATTTAATAAGATTTGGTAATTAAATCTGGAATAAATAAAAATTTGAAATTTGTTAATGAATTTATAACGGGAATGAGATGTAATTATGTTAATTTTATTCATAATATAATAATGGGTTGAATAAAAAGAATGGAAAATCTAGATTTATTAATTTATTGGAATTTAAATCTAATAATTGGATAATTGCAATAAATTGAAATTAAATATCTAAATATTATGTTAATCGAAATTAAGATGGAATTTGAGAATATTAATGTGATAGATCATGAATCCAGTGTTAATTTCATTCATTTTGACAATAATGGATTGAATAATATAGTGAAAAGTAAATTAAAGGGAATTAGTGGAAATTAACTTTATAATTTTCGAATTTAATGAAATTGGAATTAAACAGTGAAATTGAGGGATTAATCAACTTTAATTTGACATCTAAATTTGTTTAAAATCATGTGAATGATTAAGAAATCAAAAATGATGAAATTTGTCAATTATCGAATTGAGATTGAAAATTTGATTTACTTAACTAATTATTAATTTATTTAATTAGTGTAAAAATAGCCATTTTGGCCACTGACTCGGATTTCGACGAAACTAGATTCATCGGATCCGTCGGTGAATTATTATAGGATTTCAAGTTTCGTAACAATCGGACTTGTCGTTTGATCGTACGGGCTTGAAACGCCTAGAAATCAATGAAATTGAAATCAATTGGAATCAATTTGAAATAACTTCACTTTAGCATAACTTCTTCATACGATGGAATTTGGACTTGAAACCTATTCCACTGCGTTTAAAATATTTAAAACATCTATTTTGATATACGGGTTGATCCAATTTCGTTCCGGAGTCAGAACGGGCTTTTCGGGCCATTTTATCGTTCATCGTGTAAATCAATTGTGTCCATCTATTCTATGTCAACTTTGCCTGCATATATATACACACCTTGTTATAAACCCTAGCCTATTTCTTATTTTTCGTTTCTGTACATACAATTCTATTTGCTTCTCCTCTTTCAATTGCAGACAGAACCCTAAATCCCAAACTGCAAATTCAAATCAAAAATCAAATTGAAATTCAATCTCCACAAACTATATCAAATTTTATATCAATCTAAAGCTGTCAGCGAGCACATCTCAGATTTGAGATTCTTTTTCAATCTGAATCAGCAGTTGCCCAGAAATTTATGATCAATCCATGGCCGTTCATCACGCCGCGATCAAACTTGTCCGATCGTCGAATCATGGGTACAGTTTTGTAGAAGGGACCGAGGGGAGAGCATCCAGGTGATTGGCGTGACGAGATGATGGATGGATCGTGCTATATAATTCAATTAGGGTTTGTTTGCATTGGCAACGGATGGGTTCTCGTGAGGATCCGCGTGCGTGGCGAGGTCGCCGATGATGGGGGGCTTTTGGCGTGGGTTGCGGTGGCGCCTTAGGTCGTGGTCACGTCAATGCAGGAGACGACGCCGTGATTGAACAGTGGTGTAGATCGTGAGCTTTTCGTATGCATGAGTTGCTATTTAGGGTTCTGAGAGGAAACGTGAAGATGATGACATGGCATCAGGGTATTGTGCTTTGTTTTATTTGTTTATTTTAAATTTAATTTTGAATCGTTCTAATTATCGTAACTTGTGCAAACGAGGTCCGATCTAGGTGCGGTTTCTTGCATTGGGATCGTATCGAAATTTCGGACATTTTGACGCTGGTTTGGACAAATTTTAAAACTGTTCAAATTTTGGATTTAAATTAAATTTAAATTCAAAAGGTGTGTTTTAACCCACTCACAACTTCTAAAATTTATTGTGTGTGTTAAATTAATTTTTGATGTGATTAGAAATTTATTTATGACTGTTTAGCATATTTTTAATCACCATCTCAGTTAAATTGAATTTATTGAATTAAATTGTTATTTAATTTATTATTGCATATAAACTGACAGTTAAATTGTTATTTAATCTATTATTGCATATAAACTGCCATTTAAATTGTTATTTGATTTATTATTGAATATAAACTGCCAGTAAACGCCTGTTATTTATTATCTGCTCTATATTGATGTTATTGATTGAATTGGATAATGATTGTGATAAATGTTTGATGATTGATATTAGATGAATGAATGTTGTATTTTATATTTGTAACGACCCGTAAAATTCAATAACTAAAATTGGTTAAATTAATAAGATTTTGTAATTAAATTTAGAAAGAAATAAAAATCTTATAATTTATATTGGAGCGAATGTTAGAAATTAAATGTAGCAATTGTAATTAAAATTAACAATTTAAAATGAAATTGCAATTAATTGAAATAATGTAAATTGTCATACTTGGTTATAAGTTTAATGTAAGAAACAAATGGGAATGTTGAATTAGTGAATTATTAAAAAAAACTAGAATGGAATTCAAATTAATATAATAATGAAAAGTGTAAATTATAGCATTTGGGTATAAAATTTAAAATAAGTAAATAGAAGTAGACATTTAATTTACCAATGGAATAATACATTGATTAATAGTAACTGAATGTAAATTAATGTAACAAGGTTGATGCAAGTCGATATGTAACTAAATTAGTGCAATACCTATTAATTGAAACAAATTGTAAGGTTATTATTGATTGAAATTAGGGAATCGGGGAATAAATTCAAAAGTTATTAACTAAGGAAGTAATACGTGATAAATTGAATAAAATCAATATTATATAAGAATTATAACATTTGTTTGTGAATCGTGAATTCATATGTGTAACTAAAAGTTATGATAACGATTGTTTTAAGTTTACCATTTATTTAGTCTATAATTAAAACGGGTAATCAATTGCAATAAATCTGAATTAAATGTTACGTTAATGTAAGGTAAGACAATAATGGGGAATAACGTAAATTTTATTCAGTGTTATGATAATTAGTTGAATATAACATAAACTTAAGTGTAAATTTAAGGTTATGATAACAATTATTATAAATTACCTAATTAATTGGTCAATGAATTTATTGGAAATCAAGTTCATTTAAATGTTAAGTAAATGAAGGGTAAACAATATGAACTAGGTATAGAGTAATAATGGACTTAGTATAAAGATTGAAACTAATCAAATCAAAGTTATTTGGAATTTATTATAGTTAACTGGAACTCAAATTTTAATAAATGAATTTATTTTAAATGGAATTCAATTTATTATGCTAATTGAAATGAAGATGAAATATGAGAATAATAATGTAATAGATTTTGAATCCAATATTTATTTCATCCGTTGGCAATAATGAATTGAATAGTAGAATGAAAAGTAAATTAAATAGAATTATTGGAAATTAAATTTATAATTTTTGAATTTAATGAAATTGAGGAATTAATCAATTTTAAATCGACAGTTAAATTTGTTTAAATTTGTGTAAATGTTTAAGAAATTAAAAAAATGATAAGAATTGTTGATTATATGATCGAAATGGAAAAATGGGTAATTAATTATTATTAATTCATTTAATTAACTGGAAAAATAGTCATTTTGGCCACTTACTCGGATTTTGACGAAACCAGTTTCATCGGATCCGTAACGATGAATTATTGTAAGATTTCAAGTTTCGTATCAATCGGACTTGTCGTTTGATCGTACAGACTCGAAACGCGTAGAAATCAATTAAATTGAAATCAATTGAAACAATTTGAAATAATTTGATTTTAGCATAACTTCTATATACGATGGAATTTGGTCGTGAAATCTATTCCATCGTGTTTAAAATATTTTAAAACATCTATTTTGATATATGCATTTACCCAATTTCGTTCCGGAGTTGAAACGGGCTTTTCGGGCCATTTTGTCGTTCAACGCGTATATCAATCAGATCCGATCTATTCTATTTCAGTTTGTCTATAAATACCCTATTATAAACCATAATTCATTTCTTATTCCTCATTTCTGCACGTTCTATTAGCTACTCTTTCCAATGGCTGCAAACCCTAATTCCCAAATACAATTCCAAAGCATAAATTTCAAACTCCTCAAAAAAATCAAAAAAATTATATATCGAAGCTCTCGAAGAGCGTAATATTCTGGTGTGATTCGTTTTTCTAATCGATACACCGTTTGCCTAAAATTCGCCAATCAATTCTCGGCCTACCTTGCATCGTAATCGACTTCGAGGATCATCAAATCGATCGGGGAGTTGCGTAGAGATCGTCGAGGGGAGCATATCAGCAGTGTTCGCCTGGAAGTTTGACGGTTGGATTGGCGGCTAAAATTGGATTAGGGTTTCGAATTTTTGGGTTTCGGCGGCTGCTCGAGGGGACGGCGATTGGGCTTGCCGTGGGGTGCACCTGAGGCTGCGCATCGTCGTGGTTGGTCGTAAATGGCGGCAGCCGTGGTGAGCAGTTCGAAGTCACGACTGAAGGGAGCAGGGAGCATACACGATTTTTGCTATTAGGGTTTCGTGCGTACGCTGTACTGTTTCGCGTGAAGATGATCGTGACGTGGCAAATGGTGAGGGTAAATTTATTTATTCTGTTTTAATTTAATTTTGATTTTCAACTAGTTTAATGATGTAACTTGTGCATATGAAATCCGTTTTACGTGCGGTTTCTTTTGTTAGGATCGTATCTGAATTCTGGACATTTTACCGCTGGTTTGGACGAATTTGAAGACTGTGCAATTTTTGGGTTTAAATTGGATTTAAATCCAATTTAAATTCAAAAGGTGAGTGTTTTAACCCACTCACAATTTCTAAAATTTCTTATGTGTGTTTAATTTATTTTTGATTTGATTAGAAATTTATTTATTGCTGTTTGGTATATTTTTATCATCATTCCAGTTAAATTTAATTTATTGAGTTAAATTATTATTCAATATATTTTTGAATATAAACTGCCAGTTAAATTAATTTATTATTGAATATAAATCGCCAGTAATTACTTGTATTTATTATATGTTCTATATTGATGTTATTATTTGAATTAGATGATGATTGCGATAAATGGTGGATGATTGGTATTGGGTGAATGGATGCTGTATTTTTTTATTATTATAAACTGCAAATTGTTTTGCATTTTATTTCATTCAGGATTGCGGTTTGAAATTATATATAACCGTATTTTTATTTTAAATTACGGATTGGAATGATAAATATCTGTATCACTTGACCATAGGGTTGAAAATTATATACAGACACCATGGTCTATATATAAAAATATTTTGAAATGATTTTCTATGGTTTGGTAAAGAAATATATGGTTTTTGAGATATTGATTTGGATATTTTATAAATGTTATTTTTATATATAGTTAAATTTTTGGTTTTAAGCTATGTATAATATTGGTTTAAAGTATAAATAAGTTAAATAATAAAGTTGATTTTAATAAGATAATATGGTTAAATAGCTGTTTAAATTATATTCTATATATAGTTATAAGGATTTAAATAAAACTGAGGTTGGAAGATAAATATGAAATTGATGTGAATTAATTTTTTTATATGAATTTTTCTCTAATAAATTTGATTTGAAATTAGATAAATTTGAGATTTTATGAAATTGAATTTATTTAAGAATTAAACTCAAAGGGTTGATGTGAAATTTATTAAATTGGAAATTTTAAAAGGTATAATTATTATAACTTGATTTTGGGGTCTGGGTGAATTAAATGATTATTTCAAGTATAAATGAATTGAAGGCAATATTTAGTTAATTGAAATTTGAGCCTTATTTAAATGATAATTTGTTTATTATGTAAAATATTTCAAAACTAAATAATATAAAATTTTAATTGTTTAATCAAATTATCAAATTTAGTTTGAAATTTTGGAATATTTAAAGCCTTGAAATGTTATCGAAACTGAAATGTTTTATCAAAATTGAAATGTTTCGAAGTTATGAATTTCAAAGTATTATGTTTTAAATGTGTTAAAATTTCAAGTGTTTGGTTTTGAAGTGTATAATTTGGAAGTGATATGATTTTAGAAAAGGGATATATTTGAAATAAAATGATATTATATTGATTTGAAATAAAAAGGATATCATATTGATTTGGTTTTAAAATGGAAATGATATCGTATTTATATGGTTTTGAAATGGATAGTATATTCTAGTTTTAAAAGTATAAACTATTTTGAAAAGACCATGGTGTTATAATAACGTTTGGTTGTTAATGAGACCGAGATCGGAAGTTGTCGTACTCTCTGCCAACTTCGAAAACCACTTTAACAACCGTGTACACGGTGGAGATTCTAGAATGAAGTAGGATGGTGGCGGCGTTTCCTTTGAGGCAAATACGTGGACCCGACTCCCGTGAGTTGTCATAACATGGCTAAAACAGGAGCGATTGACGGGCTAATGAGGTAGCTCCTTTGATCGGACACATCCCTTCGATATTATACTCTGGCTTTTGGATTGATTCGGTGGACACTTTTGAATTTTTTTATTTTTTTTTATTTGGGGGTGTGGCTCGAGGTAGGCGGTAGTTACGCGTTACCACCGGCCCAGAAGCGTAATTGGTATATCTACCCTGACATTGCTAGTTGTGCCTTATCACCTACCCTATCGCGCCTTCTACGAGTTTGGTTTTCTCCCGTAGCCCGTGTGGTATCCTCTGGTGGCATCCCGGTCAGGAGGGACTATGATATTGGATGGACTACTGGGACTATTACGTGTTAAGGGGAATATTGGGTCACTCCTTAATGCTATTTAAAAGGAAGTTTATTTTACTATAGACATTATTATAATAGCGTAATATTACTACATAGTAAATAGTTTAACGGATCCTTAGGAGATGTGAATCCCGAGCTTCTCTTAAGTTACTGCACTCACGTTAGACACTAGACAGGAGGTGTCAAACCCCGTAAACATCTATGACATCGTTCCACTCATATTTTACCGTTGATTTAACTTACATAAGATCTTTTAGTTCTGACTCGAGCGTTTTGTCTTTTCAATTCGCTCGGGTCAGTCCGAGCATTTCTGGATTTGAAGATTTTATTCTGGAGGAAGAAGACGAAGATTTGTATTACTATTAATTATTATATTCCACTGCATCACATTGTTCCGCTGCATTGTTATTTATTATCCAATGGTATGTGTAACTCTGATATGTATTATATAGTATATCGAATATTTTGTAAACAGCTTCATGAACTGTTTATTTGAGTATTATATTTTATCGTTCCACTGCATGATTCTATTTTTTTTCCTTTCTCTGTTTTTCTTATTTACCCCATAACAATCCGCCCTTCTGTATGGTTAAAGTCTGACGTGTGTGGTTTATCGTCGATTTGAAGCATACAACAAGGCGGGACGTTACATCTGGTATCAGAGCTTTGGTTTAGCGATGAACCTTAGCTTTGTGGGGTTTGACTCTTTACTAATAGGGTAGTAATACCCTATGATGAGTCGCTGAGCGTATATATGAGAAAGTGTATTTGTTAGTGTTATAAAATTTTTTAATATTATGTTAATATGTTCTGTTTTGTATTTATAAATTCCGGTTGGTGCATAGGACGCTATGACATCAATAGGGATTTCTAGACACTTAATAGGACAGACCGACACAATATTTGTTTTGAATATAGGTGAGTGAAATAATTTTGCCTATTATATTTTCTATATATAATAATTTTTTTATAAATGATATATATTTGGTTGTAATATATTGGTTGTTAGGTAGTAAATTTATAAATATTTGTTGGAAATAAGATTTGAAATAAAAGTAAATGAAAATAGGAAATTTTAGAACTAAAGTTCCGGGGTTTTAAAACTTTCTTTCGAATGATTTTGGAATATAATAATGATATTAGAAGTATTTTTTGATATAAATATTTCAATAAGATTTGAAAGAATCGTTTTAAAGAAATTTTGGAAAGAAATAAGTTTTGTACTTCCTTCTCTGTCGCTGGAAAATAATTTCGGTGATGAATGCTCGTATCATCGACATTCATTGTTGAGTTTCAAAGTGGGAAGGCCACTGTAGTAGCTTTACAGCAGACTTATTTTGGTAAACATATATAAAATTTTAAATTGTTCTAAATATAGTTAGATATGTATAAGTTGTAAGTATATACATTTATCTATTATTTTAAAAGGATTTTGGATAAAAACCCGATATTTGATTCTTAAGTTTCCGCTAATCAATAGTTTCAATTATTGTAGTGAAATGCGCTGTAACTAATTAAAAATTGGAATCTCTAATTAAGAATAGGAGATTTAATGCTAAGTTATAAGAAAATTAAAAGAAAGTTGAAATTGTAACTTATAAGACAAAAGAGAAAATTATTGAACGATGAACTAATTAAAAGAAATGAGATAAACTTGTATAAATTTTCAATTGCATTCTTAAAAGCATATATACATATATATATATATATATATATATATATATATAACTTACCAAATAATAAAAGTTACAAATGTTAATAAGAAAATGTAGTAGAATATTATACAAGTAAAAATTTGGAGTAATGAAGTATTCAATGGAATTCTTAATAATTAAGAATTTGATGCTGTAATTGTTATAAACTTAAGTTATAATGGAAATTTTACTATAATAAAATATGATAGAAGGTAATTGTTGTAAGTAAGTAATTATATACTTAAGTAAATGTTGAAGTTATTTATTTTGAAAATAAGCAGAAAGATGAATACTGTAAATAAATGAAATTAAGCAGTGAATAAATGAATGTAATAAAATAAAGGAAAACTTCATGATATGAATAAGTGAAAATGAGATTTTGTTAGAAATGAATAAAAGTAAATGAAACTGTAAGAAATAAAATGTAAATTAAAAAGAAAAATTATTATATGAATGAAATTAATAAGAATGAACTTGATCTATTGTTTGAAAGTGTTGTTTGCTTGACTTATAGTTGTTTGGGCAAAGATACTTTAAATTTGTTTGGATGAATGAATAATCTGTTTAGTTCCATCTAAGACTGTAGAGTAAATGGTGCACTTAGTAGTTATTTTTTCATTCTGTACAATTTAAAGTTTTTGAACCCGACCAACTATTTGTTGTGTTTGATATGGATGAATGATTGATTTGAGTTGATTCTATGCGATGGTTGTATGCCTTATTGCAAATGATTGATGTTTGTATTGATTTGTTGTTTATGGTTGAAGCCACTTTAAATATTTTATTTTATATAATTATTAACTCTTTTAGATTATATAAGTGAAATACATGTTATGGAAGCAATTGCTACTGCTTTTGGTTTCATAAAATAAGCGTAAATTTCCCAACAAATAGGTACGTTCTCGGATTATGGTTTTATAGCGCTATTATATTATTTTTCCCATATTGGGATATATTATTTTAAAAAATATATGTTATATATTGTTATATTTGATATTATATTTCTCCCGAGCCTCCCCGTACAAAGGAGACTCTGCCGAAATTTTCCGTAAATTTTGGACTTAGAAAATTTTAAAATGTTTTCCCAACTTTATCAATTTGAGTATAAAAAGATTTAATTGCAAATCCACATATTTTATTTAAATTATCCAATTCTGTAAACTTATGGTTATGAATATAATGTTTTGAATAATATATATTGATTTATAAGTTCCTCTTTTCCCTTCTTTTCCTTTTCGGGACCGAAAAGTTTTGAGTGGGAGGAGAGTGTAACGACCCGTAAAATTCAATAATTAAAATTGGTTAAATTAATAAGAATTTGTAATTAAATTTAGAAAGAAATAAAAATATTATAATTTATATTGGAGCGAATGTTAGAAATTAAATGTAGCAATTGTAATTAAAATTAAAAATTAAAAATGAAATTGCAATTAATTGAAATAATGTAAATTGTCATACTTGGTTATAAGTTTAATATAAGAAACAAATGGAAATGTTGAATTAGTAAATTATTAAAAAAAAACTAGAATGGAATTCAAATTAATATAATAATGGAAAGTGTAAATTGTTGCATTTGGGTATAAAATTTAAGATAAGTAAATAAAAGTAGACATTTAATTTACCAATGGAATGATACATTAATTAATAGTAACTGAATGTAAATTAATGTAATAAGGTTGATGCAAGTTGATAAGTAACTAAATTACTGCAATACCTATTAATTGAAATAAATTGTAAGGTTATAATTGATTGAAATTAGGGAATCAGGGAATAAATTCAAAAGTTATTAACTAAGGAAGTAATACGTAATAAATTGAATAAAATCAATATTATATAACAATTGTAACATTTGTTTGTGAATAGTAAATTCATATGTGTAATTAAAAGTTATGATAACGATTGTTTTAAGTTAACCATTTATTTAGTCTATTAAATTAAAATAGGTAATCAATTGCAATAAATCTGAATTAAATGTTACGTTAATGTAAAGTAAGGTAATAATGGGGAATAACGTAAATTTTATTCAGTGTTATGATAATTAGTTGAATATAACATAAACTTATGTACAAATTTAAGGTTATGATAACAATTATTATAAATTACCTAAGTAATTGGTCAATGAATTTATTGGAAATCAAGTTCATTTAAATGTCAAGTAAATGAAGGGTAAACAACAGGAACTAGGTATAGAGTAATAATGGACTTAGTATAATGATTGAAACTAATTAAATCAAAGTTATTTGGAATTTATTATAGTTAATTGGAACTCAAATTTTAATGAATGAATTTATTTTAAATGGAATTAATTTATTACGCTAATTGAAATGAAGATGGAATATGAGAATAATAATGTAATAGATTTTGAATACAATATTTATTTCATTCTGTTGACAATAATGAATTGAATAGTAGAATGAAAAGTAAATTAAATAGAATTATTGGAAATTAAATTTATAATTTTTGAATTTAATGAAATTGAGGAATTAATCAATTTTAAATCGACAGTTAAATTTGTTTAAATTTGTGAAAATATTTAAGAAATTAAAAAAATTATAAGAATTGTTGATTATATAATCGAAATGGAAAAATGGATAATTAATTATTATTAATTCATTTAATTAACTGGAAAAATAGTCATTTTGGCCACTTACTCGGATTTTGACGAAACCAGTTTCATCGGATCCGTAACGATGAATTATTGTAAGATTTCAAGTTTCGTATCGATCGGACTTGCCGTTTGATCGTACGGACTCGAAACGCGTAGAAATCAATTAAATTGAAATCAATTTGAAATAATTTGATTTTAGCATAACTTCTTCATACGATGGAATTTGGATGTGAAACATGTTCCATCGTGTTTAAAATATTTTAAAACGTCTATTTTGATATATGCATTGGCCCAGTTTCGTTCCGGAGTCGAAATGGGCTTTTCAGGCCATTTTATCGCTCAACGCGTATATCAATCAGATCCGATCTATTCTATTTCAGTTTGTCTATAAATACCCTGTTATAAACCCTAATTCATTTCTTATTCCTCATTTCTGTACGTTCTATTTGCTCCACTTTTCAATGGCTGCAAACCCTAATTCCCAAATACAATTCCAAATCAAATCCAAAGCAAAAATTTCAAACTCCTCAAAAAAATCAGAAAAATTATATATCGAAGCTCTCGAAGAGCGTAATCTTCTGGTGTGATTCGTTTTCAAATCTATACACCGTTTGCCCAGAATTCTCCAATCAATTCTCTGCCGTCCGTTGCATCGTAATCGACTGTGACGGATCATCAAATCGATTGGGGGGTTGCGTACAGATCGTAGAGGGGAGTGATCAGCGGTGTTCGCCTGGAAGTTTGACATTTGGATTGGCGGCTAAAATTGGATTAGGGTTTCGAATTTTTTGGTTTCGGCGACGGCTACTCGAGGGGACGGCGATTGGGCTCGCCGTGGGGTGCGCCTAAGGCTGCGCATCGTCGTGGTTGGCCGTAAATGGCGGCGGCCGTGGTGAGAAGTTCGAAGTCGCGACTAAAGGGAGCAGGGAGCGTATGCGATTTTTGCTATTAGGGTTTCGTGCGTATGCTGTACCGTTTCGCATGAAGATGATGGTGACATGGCAAATAGTGAGGGTAAATTTATTTATTCTGTTTTAATTTAATTTTGATTTTCAACTAGTTTAATCGATGTAACTTGTGCAAACGAAAATCGTTTTACGCGCGGTTTCTTTTATTAGGATTATATCTGAATTCTGGACATTTTGACGCTGGTTTGGACGAATTTGGAGACTGCAATTTTTTGGTTTAAATTGGATTTAAATCCAATTTAAATTCAAAAGGTGAGTGTTCAACCCACTCACAATTTCTGAAATTTCTTATGTGTGTTAAATTTATTTTTGATTTGATTAGAAATTTTTTTATTACTATTTGGTATATTTTTATCATCATTCCAGTTAAATTTAATTTATTGAATTAAATTATTATTCAATTTATTTTTGCATATAAACTGCCAGTTAAATTAATTTATTATTGAATATAAATCGCCAGTAATTACTTGTACTTATTATCTGTTCTACATTGATGTTATTGTTTGAATTGGATGATGATTTTGATAAATGGTGGATGATTGATATTGGGTGAACGGATGCTGTATTTTTTATTGTTATAAACTGCAAATTGTTATGCATTTTATTTCATTCGGGATTGCGGTTTGAAATGATATATAACCGTTTTTTATTTTAAATTACGGATTGAAATGATAAATATCCGTATCACTTGACCATAGGGTAGAAAATTATATACAGACACCGTGGTCTATGTATAAAAATATTTTGAAATGATTTTCTATGGTTTGGTAAAGAAATATATGGTTTTATGAGATATTGATTTGGATATTTCATAAATGTTATTTTTATGTATAGTTAAATTTTTGGTTTTAAGTTATGTATAAAATTGGTTTAAAGTATAAATAAGTTAAATAATAAAGTTGATTTTAATAAGATAATATGGTTAAATAGCTGTTTAAATTATATTGTATATATAGTTATAAGGGCTTAAATAAAACTAAGGCTGGAAGATAAATATGAAATTAATGTGAATTAATTTTTTTATATAAGAATTTTTCTCGAATAAATTTGATTTGAAATTGAGATAAATTTGAGATTTTATGAAATTGAATTTATTTAAGAATTAAACTGAAAGGGTTGATGTGAAATTTATTAAATTGGAAATTTTAAAAGGTATAATTATTATAACTTGATTTTGGGGTTTGGGTGAATCAAATGATTATTCAAGTATAAATGAATTGAAGGCAATATTTAGTTAATTGAAATTTGAGCCTTATTTAAATGATAAGGGGTTTATTATGTAAAATATTTCAAAACTAAATAATAGAAAATTTTAATTGTTGAATCGAAATTATCAAATTTAGTTTGAAATTTTGGAATATTTAAAGCCTTGAAATATGTCAAAATTGAAATGTTTTATCGAAATTGAAATGTTTCGAAGTTATGAATTTCAAAGATTTATGTTTTATATGTGTTAAAATTATATATGTTTGGTTTTGAAGTTTATAATTTGGAAGTGCTATGATTTTAGAAAAGGGATATATTTGAAATAAAATGACATTATATTGATTTGAAATAAAAAGGATATCATATTGATTTGGTTTTAAAATGAAAATTATATCGTATTTATATGGTTTTGAAATGGGTAGTATATTCTGGTTTTAAAAGTATAAACTATTTTGAAAAGACCGCGGTGTTATAATAACGTTTCGTTGTTAAAGAGACCGGGATCAGAAGTTGTCATACTCTCTGCCAACTCCGAAAACCACTTTAACAACCGTGTAAGCGGTGGAGATTTCAGAATGAAGTAGGATGGTGGCGGTGTTTACTTTGAGGTAAATACGTGGACCCGACTCCCGTGAGTTGGCATAAGGTGGCTAAAGCAGGAGCGATTGACGGGCTAATGAGGTAGCTCCTTTGATCGGACACATCCCTTCGTTATTATACTCTGGCTTTTGGGTTGATTTGGGGGCCACTTTTGATTATTTTTTGATTTGGGGATGTGGCTCGAGGTGGGCGGTAGTTGCGCGTAACGCGTTACCATCGGCCCAGAAGCGTAATTGGTATATCTACACTGGCATTGCCTAGTTGTACCGTGTCACCTACCCTATCGCGCCTTGTACGAGTTTGGTTTTCTCCCGTAGCCCATGTGGTATCCTCTGGCGGCTTTCCGATTAGAAGGGACTATGATATTGGATGGACTACTGGGACTATTACGTGTTAAGGGGAATAATGGGTCACTCCTTAGATCTATTTAAAAGTAAGTTTATTTTACTATAGACATTATTATAATAGCGAAATATTACTACATAGTAAATAGTTTAACGGATCCTTAGGAGATGTGAATCCCGAGCATCTCTTAAGTTACTGCACTCACGTTAGACACTGGACAGGAGGTGTCAAACCCCGTAAACATCTCTGACGCCGTTCCACTCATATTTTACCGTTGATTTAACTTACATAAGATCTTTTAGTTCTGACTCGAGTGTTTTGTCTTTTCAATTTGCTCGGGTCAGTCCGAGCATTTCAGGATTTGAAGATTTTATTCTAGAGGAAGAAGACGAAGATTTGTATTACTATAAATTATTATATTCCACTGCATCACATTGTTCCGCTGCATTGTTATTTATTATCCTATGATATGTGTAACTTCGATATGTATTATATAAGTATATCGAATATTTTGTAAACAGCTTCATGAACTGTTTATTTGAGTATTATATTTTATCGTTCCGCCGCAGGATCCTATTTTGTTTTTTTTCCTTTCTCTGTTTTTCTTATTTACCCTATAACAATCCGCCCTTCTGTATGGTTTAAGTCTGACGTGTGTGATTTATTGTCGATTTAAAGCATACAACAAGGCGGGACGTTACAATATTGTTATAAACTGCAAGTTGTTATGGATTTTATTTCATTCGGGATTGAGGTTCGAAATGATATATAACCATATTTATATTTTAAATTACGGATTGAAATGATAAATATCCATATCACTTGACCATAGGATAGAAAATTATATACAGACACCGTGGTCTATATACAAAAATATTTTGAAGTGATTTCTATGGTTTTGTAAAGAAATATATGGTTTTAGATAAATATTGATTTTTGCTATTATATGAATGTTATTTTATCCTCGATTTTATACTATGTGTAATTTGTTTTAATATAGAATAAGCTTAATAATAAGTTTGATTTTTATTGAGATAATATGAGAAAGTATATAAATTATATTTTAATATAGAGTTTATAATGATTAAATAAATTTAGGTTGGAAGATAAATATGAACTTGATTTGAAATTTAATTTATTTAAGAATTATACTCAAATAAATTTGATGTGAAACTTTATAAAATTGAGATTTTGTTTTAAAGGGATTTAAATGAATATATCGAGTGATCTAAATGAATATATCAAGTAAATAAATTAGAAGAATATTCAGTTATTTGAAGTTTAAAAGTTTTACTTAAATGATATTGGACTTATTAAGTAACATTTCAAATCCAAATAATAGTAATTGAATTTGATATATATGGAATTATCAAAATTTAGTTGGAAATTTTGGAATATTTAAAGCTTTGAAATATAAGGAATTTGAAAAGGTTTATCTGAGGATCAAGTCTGTATTTAAAATTGATATAAATTGAAATGGTATTTTGAAACTGAATTGAGTTGAAATTATGAATTGAGATTTGATTTAAAGTGAATTTTGGGTTGAAGGTGATTTGAATCAATTTGTGAAGTTGAGGAAATTATTTTATTTATAAAGTAATGTTAAATTTAAAATTATTTTATTATATATACAATTTGAACCTCTGAGCTGTTTAAGGGTGGAAGTTATAGTTTCAAAGCTATGAATTTCAAAGTATTATATTTTGAAAATGTCATATTTTCAAGTGTTGGGTTTTGAAAGTGTTATAATTTTGAAAGTGTTATAATTTTGAAAGATAATATATTTGAAAAAAAAATGGAATTATATTGATTTGGTTTTTAAATAAAAATGATATCTTATTTGGTTTTTGAAATGGAAATGATATCGTATATATATGGTTTCGAAATGGAGATATATTCTAGTTTTTGAAGTATAAACTATTTTGAAATGACCACGGTGTTATAATAACGATTGGTTGTTAAAGAAACCACGATCGAAAGTTGTCATACTCTCTGCCAACTACAAAAACCACTTTAACAACCGTGTACGCGGTGGAGATACTAGAATGAAGTAGGATGGTGACGACGTTCCTTTGAGGTATACACGTGGACCTGACTCCCGTGAGTTGGCATAAGGTGGCTAAAACAGGAGCGATTCCGGGCCAGTGAGGTAGCTTCTCTTATCGAACACACTCCTTCGATACCATTCCATTATATTCTGATTTTGAGATTGATCCAGTGGCCACTTTTGGTTATTGATTTTGGGGGTGTGGCTCGAGGTGGGCGGTAGCTGCACGCTATGCGTCACCACCAGTCCGGATAGTAATTGGTATACCTACCCTGGCATTGCCTTGTGTGCCGTGTCACCTACCCTATCGCGCCTTGTACGAGTTTGGTTTTCTTCCATAGCCCGTGTGGTATCCTCTGGCGACTTTCCGATCAGGAGGAACCATGATACTGGATGGACTACTGGGACTATTACGTGGTAGGTGCTATATGGGTAACCCTTAACGCTGTTTGAAAGCAAATTTATTTTACTATTAGACATTATTATAATAGCGAAATATTACTACATAGTAAATAGTTTAACGGATCCTTAGGAGATGTGAATCCCGAGCATCTCTTAAGTTACTGCACTAACGTTAGACACTGGGTAGGAGATGTCAAACCCCGTAAACATCTCTGACGCCGTTCCACTCATATTTTACCGTTGATTTAACTTACATACGATCTTTTTGTTTTGACTCGAGTGTTTTGTCTATTCAATTCGTTCGGGTCAGTCTGAGCATTCAGGATTCGAAGACTTTATCTCTGGAGGACGAAGATGAAGATTTGTATTACTATTATTTATTATATTCCACCGCATCACATTGTTCCACTACATTGTTATTTATTAGTCCCTGGTATGTGTAACTCTGATATGTATTGTATAAGTATAATCAAATGTTTTGTAAAACAGCTCCATGAACTGTTTATTTGATTATTGTATTTTATCGTTCCGCTGCAAGATTCTATTTTTTTTAATTCTTTCTTTCTTTGCTTTTCTTATTTACCCGATAACAATCCACCCTTCTGTATGGTTCAAGTCCGACGTGTGTGGTTTATCGTCGATTTAAAGCGTACAAAAAGGCGGTTTGTTACAAAATCTTTATCGATGATATATTAATTGCACGAGAATAATATACGGCATATGGTTACTATTTATGTTAACTAAAAAATGAATTTGGGTAATTTAGAATAGGAATTTGATAACAAATGATTATAAAGATTATTGATGTAAACAATGATCGAATTGGGGTTAGGTTTTATTTAGATTGTTTTTAAATGGAAATTATATATTGTGAATAGATCATGGAAATTAAGGAGTGAATATGATTATAATGATGAAACATGATATTTGAAGGGTTAGAATAGTAAAATATGATATCTAAGAGAGATATGAAGGCATAAAACAGTTAATGATTAAGTTAAAACGAATTGGGAATGAAAGGATCAAAATTTGGAATTATAAAATCTAGAATCGACATGGCCACCGGTGGACCAGTGCAAGTAGACCAGTGCATCGATACAACTTTTTACTAGCCAGGTTTATCCTGGATCAGGGCCGGAGCAATTTTACTCCAGTTAGGCCTATAAGAAATAGTTATTAAAAAACATATTAGGTTTTTAGTAATGTTTGGGAGTGTTTAATGTATAGATACATACTCCATTGATCGTGTATTTTGACGAGAGGTTAAATCACGTGTAAAGAAGTCAAGCTGTATTTACTTATCCATTATGCATATGCGATTTAGATTATTTTTATCTAACTCATACTCTTGTTTATTTTTATGGGAATAGTCTATGTTTAACTATATCCTGGGGTTAGTCACTATTTAACTAACTCTTATGTGTATCGTCGGGTTAGTCTATGTTTAACTAACTCTCTTGTTTATCATTGGATTGGTTTGTGTTTAACTAACTCTATTCCATTTTATTTATTGTTTGTAGATGAACCAGTCTATGTTTAACTAACTCTAGTATATGTTAAATGTTGATTAGTATATAATAGTGGCCATCATATTATGTTTATTATGATGGACTAACTTTGTGGATTCAGGTGAGATAGGTTGAGGTAAGTAAGTATTGGTATTCATATGATATCTATGAAATTGTGTATCAGTATATGCTTGGTCATATGTTTTCTCACTAGACATGTGTTCGACCCTCTCCTTATACACTATAGGCAAATGAAGTAATCGTGATGGTGTAATGTTTGAAGGTGGAGACTATGGATATGTTTACATATGTTGTTCGTTGTTTGTATATTTTTTTATATATTGCATGACATTTTATGTATGTATAAAGACTACATGTATATTATGATGTGTATAGATGAGATCTGTTAATTTTATCTATATTATAGTTTGATTCATTCCGCTATGAGTATTGAAAGATATAGTTAGTTAGTTCAGCTCTTTTTATACTATTGAATTTGTTTAAAGGATTCTACTTTTCATTTTATGGCCATTTTATGACCATAAAATGTCAGTTGTTATGGAGAGTTTGAGAGAGCAAGGGGTATGCTTTAGGGGTAATTATGTAAATTGTTACATACATTTAACTCAATAACCAATCTTGTTAATAAAGGTGTTTGATTTAACTCAATTACAAGTTCTTTTCGTCCCTGTTTGGGTTTACTTCTCGCATATCCCCTCTGCGCTTCAGTCTCTCCTTGGGTTGAATTGGCTAGCCTGCAATGTTGGAAAATTGAAATGCTTTGGCACTAATACAGTTACACGTGATAAATTGATGTATGCGAAGGCTCTTATTGAGATATCCCCTTTTAAGCCTCTCCCTACGTCTATTCCTTTTCAGCTTGCTGTCGGGCATGTAGCAGAAGTCCGTGTTCGCTATGGTTGGGTTCCAGATATTTGTTCCTCCTGTCACTCTTTTGGCCACCTAGCTACCTCCTGCCTGCATTCCAAAGCTTCCGCGGCGGCTCCTAAGATCCCTTTTCCTCGTCCCCCGCTCAGGAAACGGGTTCCTAAGGTTGTCTCTCAGTTATCCCCCATCCTGCTATTCCTTTGTCCGATCAGTGTCCACCTTTATGTTCTGATTCTAGTCCTGCCTCTCCTTCTGTTGCTGTGGTCCCTGGTGTTGCCTCAGCAAATCCTTTAGCTGCTTCAGATTCTGCCCTGCCGCTTTTGCCTGTTGTTTGGGTTGAATCTGAGAGGTGTTGGGTTGATCCCGAATCTGATGTGTGATTTAACCCAGTGGATGTTTCCTTTTTCAGATTTGTATACAACGATCAAATGGACCTTAGATGCCTTTATCATAAACCGCCTGGTGATTCCCTAGTCCTTGATTTGGATGGTGTGTATGCGAGTAAGAATTCTGTCATGCTAGCTGATTTTTTATGGGATCGATCTTTTATATACTCTTCTGATGCTATGGGTTATGACCCTTGTCTTGCAACCCGTTTCATCCCCTTTGCTGGCTTTTGTGGGAATGTCCCTTTGGAGGACGATGGTGATTCTTCCTCTTCGGAGGAGTCTTAGTCTTGGTGATTTTTATAGTTACTGTGGCATGTCCGTCACATACCTGTGCTGTATTTTCCTTTTTTAGTAGTTTAGGTGTTTTTACCTTACTCATGTACTTCAACTTTATTACTTTCGTAATAAAAGTGAAAAAGGTCCACTATAAAACTGGCTGGCCTTGTCAAAAAAAAAGGTGTTTGATTTCTATTATACTTGATATGTTGTGATATGTTGATTATGTAATTAATTTAAGTATATTATAGAAAATACTTAATTGACATATTATGTGATAATAATTGCAAGTAGTTGTAATAATGAGAAAATTATCATAATATAAAATAACATATTATTTTAAATATTTCTGGTCACGATGTTTCAAGAAAGGATATTGATACATTCGTTGCGACTAGAGTGTGTAATGCTCTTCATATGGTTGGCAGTGAATTATTCGTGCTTGTTGGGGTACATTCGTTGCGACTAGAGTGTGTAATGCTCTTTAGATGGTTGGCAGTGTATTACTCATGGCGGTTGGGGTCACTATAGGGTTACGTATTTGTAATTATTGGATATTTTTGAAGTGACTCATTCGAGAGTTTCCTGTTGGTTAATGACAACCAGGTCAAACATGACATCTCAGGGTAGCGATATTACACAGTTCCTTTGACTTGAGAACGCAGTGGAACTTTAATGTGAATAATCCACATAGATTATTGTTAAATCATGGCACGTCGATCCATCATGCGACTATAGTTGGGTCTAAGTTGAAGCATTGGAAGTGAAGCACTATTTAATAGAAAAATCGCCTTCTCAGTTGTATGATGTTGATATCACGGTCAACTGTAGTCAACTCAAAATTAAAATCTCTGGCTAGAGTTGTGCGATTAATATTAAATTTTATTATTGAACCAAGAACTTTGTTTACGGACAAACAGAGTTGAATAAGGATGATATCAGAATTTTAACCAAAGCCAAATTTCATAAATTCTAAAGTGATATAGTGTTGATGAAGTGAATGTAAGTAAATTATCGTTACTAAAAGAACTATTTAAGAAAGTATGAAGTTGTATTTTACCCAAAAACACTCTAAACGATGAAATTGGCCAATTATCACACCACTAGCTAATGTGACGTATGAAAATTAATATTTGAATTGTTCAAAATTAATCACCGACAGAATTCACACCTTTGAGTCTCACAACCGTAACGACCCGATATTTTCAACCATTCGCATCCGCACATGTAGGACTTGAATTGTTCAAAATACCGTATTGTAAATAAAATTTGGCAAATCTCAAAATATACAGTAAATAAATAATCACAGGATCACAGACACAGATATCAGAAAACTTGCAGCGGAATTTAAAAATAGTGGTTCATGAAGCCACTATAAGTAGTCTCAATCAAATAAAAATTACATAGTCTTTAATCCAAATATAGTTTTAAATCATCAGTAGAATAATCCAAATGTCCACTAGTCTTGATTTCAAAAATTTAGATAAAGAACTGGAAGGGAAGTTTGCCAGCAGCTTGAAAGTGATCTACAGAAATCCTAGCTCCGGGATGAAACTGAACTGCAACTCAGGCTGACCCGAGCGTAAAATAAAACATAACACTCGAGTCAGGACATACATACTTATACAGTGTAAGTTAATTCAAGTGAACTGTATTAAAGTACAAGTAACTTAAAGGATGCTTGGGACCACTCATCCTCTAAGGATCCGTTAAACTATTTACTATGTAGTAATATACGCTATTATAATAATGTCTATATTAAAATAAACTTACTTTTAAATAGCGTTAAGGCTTTACATTTTCCACCTTAACACGTAATAGTCCCAGTAGTCCATCCAATATCATAGTCCCTCCTGATCGGGAAGCCACCAGAGGATACCACACGGGCTACGGGAGAAAAACAAACTCGTACAAGGCTCGCTATGGTAGGTGACACGACACAACTAGGCAATGCCAGGGTAGATATACCAATTACGCTTCTGGACCTGTGGAAACGCGTAGCGCGCAGCTACCGCCCACCTCGAACAACACTCCCAAATCAAAGGTGCGCACCAAAACAATCACAAAAGTAATAGAATGGCATATGAAGAAGTGCGTCCGATCAGAGGTGCTACCTCATTAATCCGTCAATCGCTCCTGTTTTAGCCACCTTATGTCAACTCACGGGAATCGGGTCTACGTATTTACCTCATAGAAAACGTCACCACCATCCTACTTCATTCTAGAATCTCCATCGCGTACACGGTTGTTAAAGTGGTTTTCAGTATCGACAGAGAGTATGTCAGATATCCGATCCCGGTCTCTTTAACAACCAACGTTATTATAACCCGTGGTTTCAACTTTTAAAAATGGTATTTTACATTAAAAAAAAATTCAAATACATTTCAATATTATAATATCATTTCAAACATCCTTTACTTAAACATCAGTCATTTTATTTAATATAAAATACCATTTAAATCTGTTCAATTTATTTAGAAATTAATTGCCTTTCGACTCACATTTAAAAGTCAAATCCTTCCACTTAAAACCAATTAAAGTCAATTCCTTATTTTTATTAATTACATACTAAATTCCAGAATTTAAGTCCTTTTTCCAAAGGTTATTTCCATTAAATTTTATTAAAACCATCACTTTTAACAAAATTCAGGATTTCCAAAATAAGTTATAATCCAAAATTTTACTTAAACATTCATTTATTTAACATTTTGACTCATTCAAAAATCATTATAAATTTTATAAAAATCCTTTAAATACATTTTAACCCGGAATATTATAAATTTTTCCGTTTAAAATATTTTTAAAACATTTCAGAAAAATATTATATAAACCACGGGTCTGTATATAGTTTTCTAGCCTAGGTCAAGTGATACGGATATATATATATGTCATTTCAATCCGCAATTTACAAAGAAAACCCGGGTTCTATCATTTCAAACCCGCAATCCCAAGTTAAATAATAAAAAAACATTAAATAATTACATAAATAAATGGATAAATAATTTATCGTTCAGGCCTATCATTTCAGCCTGTAACGATCTCTAATTTACAGGGAACTAGCAGTTTGATTTACAGTATATAAGCATTAAATGGTATAACTGCAATAAATAAAACAACTGATGATGTGTCTATTAATAATGGGGTTTAACATCATACGTTTATATCATAGGCAGATAAAATTTAAAAAAAAAATTACAATTACACTTGTGATAAATTTACAGATATATAGGTATGTTGTCTGGTGAGAAATACTCACCTTAAAGCTGCAGAAAATTTAGATTCAAATGATTGTATCGCTTGATAAAAAAACATACAAATGGCACGATCAGATTTCCGTGGATGCAACGTCTTGATTCAAATCTAGAACAAGATCCAAATAAAACCAAATACGCGGCTTTAATTTACGGTCAAAGCAAAATTTAAATAAAACGAAATTGGGACGGGATTATATAAAAGATAATTGGATCAAACTTTGCTCGACTACTCCCCACGCAACCCGACTCGACGAACAATTCGGCCTGCCCATTCTCTACCTTTGAAATCATATTCATTCAATTATTTTAAATTAACTAAACGCACTCCCACCATACTCACTCCTAGGACTAAACTTCAACTGAAAGTACGCACTCGGAAAGTTCATGCAGCGGGATTTAAATATAAGGCTGATTCCACCCTTCTCCTTTTTTTTTTACTCTTCTCTATTATATATCAATCCCCCTTTTATTTTCTTATATTCTTCTTTTTTTCCTAACTATTGTTTCCACCCCACCCCACTACAAAAATTCAACTGTATGCACGCATCACAGTATCTCCATATTCAACATTGCAAGCACTGCACTCTCCTATAGTCACGGCTTCCCAGTTCTCACGCACGCAAGGTAAACAAATCTTTTTTTTTTTTTCATTGGCACGTCCCTTCCCATTTATGCTAGAATGCACGCACAGGGTAAGGTATATGCACGTCAGTGCTTTCAAGGCCTAGAGCTGCATAATTTTTTTGTGGTTCAAACCTTTTATTCAAATATACTTTTTTTCTCTTTTTTTTTTAACAAAACTTATTAACTTAAAATTTAATTATTGAAAATTTTACTTAAAAAAACAACGCTTTCAAGTAAAACTTAAATAAAATATTTACAAAATTATGGGTTGTTACACTACAACCGTATTTGTGAATTCTCTAAAAAGCCACACGATTTAACTAGTTTATAACATATTAATATCCATGAAATATTAATTATTATTAATATGTTCGATGATTTTAGGGTTGTTTGTGATTATTTGAATACATATATAAAAGTTATATTTGCCACATTGATATACGATGTCAGTATATTTTTAAATGGGTTTAAATAAGAGGTAATTGTTTGAAAGGCATTTGGAAACTTTTCATCGTATAAGTGGCAAATAATGGCCAATCATATAGACGGTGGAGTGAGAGAAAGTTAAGAGAATTAATTAAGAAAGTTTTATTAAAAGAATGGGAAATATTTCATGCTTTCAATTACAACAAATCCACTAATTTTATTTCCTCCGTTCATTTTTCTTTCTCTTATTTTCTTCAAGCCATGGTTGAAAATTTCTTCATCCTTTCAAAAAAATCAACTCCAAATCAAATTTAACAATATGTTCGTTCTCTTTTTTATATACCTTCTAGAAATATGAATATATTTGATATATTCATACTTATTCAAACGTTATACTTAATGAACATAGATTTAATAAATTATATTAAAAAGTTAAATACAATTGGATTTTATTTGAATTAACTAGATTGAATTTAGTAAAACTTATTAGACTTCATAGGCCCTCTATCATTCAAATAAGGATTTATTTTTCTGAAATCTACCCATTCCACCCACTGTAAATCTGACCAGTTCCTTCACTCTTCAGAATCACATCGACAACAAGGGAAAAATGATCATTTAACACGTTTACTCATATATTAACATTACATCGTCCTAAAATAAATTTGGTATGTTTTAATATTCCAAACATCTATGTCTGTGAGAGCCAGAACTCTACCTTTATACCCCATTTCATTATTTGTTAATAGCTCTAGTTGTTTAGATAACATTGCCATTAATTTCTGAATTCTAACAGCCGTCAATTTATTATCCACTAAGCTAGATATAGTGGGCTTATATAGGAGTTAAGGAGTTTGAGCACTAATTTTATTTTGAAATCAATGTTCATTCATCTCACATTCCAACAGATAAACATTATTTATTTTTTATTGAGCCCCTGGTTGTTCTTTTAGGATAGGAATTAAGTTGTTTGTTTGATTTTTCCTGGTAGTAGACCTTTATCCTCTGATGATGCAAATGCAGGATTAATGTCTATAAAGGAGGAGAAATTTTTTACCTCTTCAGCGATGGTAGGTAATTCTGAATATTTTTCCACCTATCATATGTATGAAATTCCTTGCTTCATCAAATAATTCTTCAATGGAGAGTTAAATTCATTTGAAGATGATTCTTTCTTCAAGATTGGTGATTTCTATAGTATAATTCAGATTGATTAGGCAACTCATCCTCCACTACCTCTTCTCTAAGAACATTGAAATGTTAGTAATATTAATGCTTGTATTCTGATTTTATGCTGATGATGAAGTGTGGCTCGTAGTTGAAGTTTGTTGTCTATTATCCGGCCGTTGTTCACAATAACCTTGTTTTTCTCTGTATTTGTTTTTGTTATAATGTCTGATTCATTTGTAACTTCATCATTTGAATGATAATCATCCAGTTGTATATAATTTGGACTGAACGCTTCTGTATTTGAATTGGATTGGACATTACTCTAGTTGTTATGGTTTTTTTGATCTTCTGCTGCTTTAGGTATCCATTTTTGAGCAGTCTTGAAACTTCACATAGTAGTATCGTGCCCAAATATACCGCAATTGCTACACTTTGGTGGTACATGGTCATATATTGTACTGATTGAATAATATCACTAGTAGATAGTTGTACTTCAATATCTTCGATTAGTTCGGTATCGAGGTCAATTTCAATAGGCACTTTAGAAATGCAATTCTTTTTTCAGTAGCTGTAATTCTGCCTAGAACGATTGGTATGCCAATCACACTTGTTATTTAGAGATTGCTTCTTTATCCCCCATCTCAAGTTCTAAGTTGTATAATCGAACTCATATCGGGTGGACTTTAAGTAATGTATGTTAAATTTCATACCAATTCCCTACTCTTTCATCATCATAATTATAGAAATGGAAATGTAAGGCCCACCTTTAAGGATTAAATTACAATCTTGTTTGTCTTCGAATCTTACTATATATAATCCATTTGGCCTGCTATAGATTTTGAACCTTGTTTTTGGTTTCCAAACATTGTTCTTTATATCCCTTGAAGTGCAAACAGTAAGGTCTAGATCCAAGAACATGAACTTCATTTTTCTTTTGATCTGGTATATATGCTTCCGGGAAGAAAAGCACGTTTCTTATTCTTTGGTTGATAAAAATGTCAGTTGTTTATCATTTCCTGCAATTCTATTATCTTCATTAACCAACTCTGCCCAAGTTTTCCCTTTTTCGCGGTGCTCTTTCCAATTGATTCTCAGCATTCGTTTGACTCCCTATTGTATTATTGAAGGCTAATGTACTACCATGACGTTCCCGCGCCTAAGAACCAGAATTCACCTGGATCTCAAAGATCTAAGACGGTTTCCGATGAAGATGAGTAAAAAACAATTTCCACCATTTTTCTTAATAAATGTAAATGTATCTGCACCTAGATGCATGCATCCCCACACACAGAGACAGTTTACTGATGAAAATGAGAAAAAAGTGTTTCCATCATTTTTCTTGTAAATGTAAATATATATGCACTTAGATGCATGCATGCATACGCACGCACATGTATGTATGTATGTATGGAGGGACATATATATGTTCGTTAGCCCTAGTGTCCAGGTCATTAATTTTCAACGTGATTATATATTTATAATCTAACAACTAAAGTAAAGTTATATGTTCCTTTAACTAAGAAATAAGGCAAAATGTACTGTACAATTATAGCTTTGATGTTGATGAAAGAAATCATTAAAATAATATGTTAATTGAAGTGATGAAGACTGAATAATCGCTTGAATTATAGCACAATATTATTCATTATTTTATCCTCATTTTATCGCTCTTTGTTCACCTTGTGTTTGAAATTTAAATTGTTTATTCGTACATACCTTAAATCCTATTATTTTCATATTCATGTTTTGTTCTTAGATTTTTCAATTTTATATTCACCTTTTGATGTGATGAAACTTAATGTTTTCTAATTTAGCTTATATTTTCTATTATTTTCTGCATTCTGACCAAGTACCAATGTTACAATAGCATGAAATGATCTCAATTTCTAACGTCTCTGTATGTATGAATGTATGATGTATGTATATAAGTTAGAATCTATAGCCTTTTTTATTTAGTATCATTTGTAGTCATCTAACATCAGTTATCAGTTTATATTTAAATACGCGTTTGTTTGTTATGAAATAAGTTATTATGTTCATTTTCTTTTTTGAAACCAGAAATTAAAACAAATACATTTATAGAGGACATTTGAAATTCCCTAAATTATAGCGATAATTTATTTGGTTATGTATTCCATATTTAAAGCTATTATCTTTCGGTATTAAATTTGGCCCTGTGACAGTGATGCGAAGAAAATGAAAAAGGAATTCTCAAAATGATGGATGCCTTCAGAGCAGGGTATTTTAATAGTTTTTCCCATCCAATAAATATATGATCCAATCATACTAAGGCAAAAAGGTCAGCTCTTTCCTCTTCTTCTCAAATCCCAATAAACCAAAACCCAATCCAAAGACGTCAAATAAAATCAGCAGAAAATGGAGGAGAAATCGCAGCAAAACATTATAGTAATGCGACACGGCGACCGCATAGACGCATCGGAACCGCTATGGACCGTCCATTCCGACCGGCCGTGGGACCCACCTCTGACCGAAGGCGGCAAGATCCGTTCTTGGTCCACCGGAAAGAAGCTTCGTGCCACTGTTCACAGTTTTCCGATCCATCGCGTCATAGTTTCGCCGTTTTTAAGGTGTCTTCAAACTGCGAACGAAGTGGTTAGAGCTCTCTGTGCAGTCGTCGATGACGAGTCTGACCTCCTTCTTATGGAGAGTAGTCACGATGTTACTACTATTGATCCATCTCGCGTTAAGGTACTGCAATTTTAAATTTAAGTAGAGGGCGTTTGATAATTTTGTTCTAATGTGTTTGATTAAATGTGCCTTTAGTCCATTTCCTTATGATTTTCCAGTGCTTTGCCAAGCAGTATTAATTGCCTTGATTCAACTTAACTGATTAACTTATTCTTTATTTGAACTACTAAGAAATAATGATTACCTTGAATCTTGATGGAAGATACAGATATAATTGTGCACCACAATACTTACAATTAATTATCTCTATCTGAAAATGCTTAAGTTGATCACTGCTCCTTTATGCAAACATTTCATGTTATCAGGAAGAAAGCATATTAAGTGTCTATCCAAACACATCATTTCTACTGGTTGCACCCACATTAAAATTTACTTGTCAAACATAATTTCTCACTGAAAATTTACCCAATTAAACAACAGTCTATTATCACCAATCAAAACAAATGTTCCATCTTCAAATGCTACACGGTTGAATGACAATATAAATTGAGAAAAAGAAAAAACTATTAAAACATCAATATTATGTCACATAGTTCAATCAGTATCAGGTTTTGGTTTAACTTTTAATTGTATTCAGGGTAGGATAATTTCCATTTTATCTTGAATACTGTCAGACTTGGTAATTTTTAGTGTAGATTAAGATGCAAATTACTGTTCAAATGCAGATCATTAGAAAGAAAAAAGAAAAAGTTCCATCTTGAGTTAATCTTATATATTTTGATATGCACATCTACGCTTGCATAATTCACACTACCTGTATATCATAATATTACACGCTTTCAGGGTTTAAAATCTTGGATTTGAGACAAGATCTCGGACTGATGTCTTGGTTCATATCTCGGATTAAGATTTTAATATCTCAAGTGAGATTAGTGTCAAAAAAAAAAAAAAAACTATATTTTTACAGAAGAAGTACTTGAACCGGAAATTATATCTGATGTCATCTAGTTTCCCCGTATAGTTGGTTTCATACATGAAGTAGCATTCACAAACACTGACTGAAAATTTAAACTATATTTTCAGTAACATCATCGGCCTAATATACAGGTTCATATAGAGCTTGGATTATGTGAAGTCATGTGTTCACAAGCAATGAGGATCGATGAGCCTGCTAAAGAACATAAATGGTTTCCTGACATTTCAGAGCTTGAAAGTATCTTCCCAGCTGAAACATTAGACCGTACTGCAGAGCGTATTTACCATCGGGTATCATATTATCGTTTTTTTTTTTTTAATTTCAATCTGCCTTTTGAATTTCTATTTGAATTTTTTATTCTCAATGTATTGCAGCTACCACAGTGGGAGGAACCTGTGGATGATGCTAGAAAAAGATATGAGGATGTAATTGTAGCCCTTGCTAACAAATATCCTCATGAAAACTTGTTGCTAGTCACACATGGTTAGTTATATATATAGCTTTTAAAAATTTCTTCTACTTGAATCCTGCAATATAAATTTTATTTTACCGTGGTAGATATAGAATGTATACCCTTTGTTCATTATGATAGTTCAACAATTATCATTTTTTTTCTTCCAAATAAAATGTGATAAGCTTAGCTGATATCCAATTAAGTAACCATTTTTGATCACTACCATTACAGGTGAAGCAGTTGGTGTTTCCATATCTTCATTTGCTAAAGGTTTAGAAGTTTTTGATGTGGAGTACTGTGCACTTTCATATTTGCTAAGGATAATCACTGACGATGATTCACAGGCTTGCACGGTTGAAAGTTTTGAAATGTTAACTGAGAATACCAAAACTGGAGTTTGCTACTATTCTACTATGGAAAAGAATGAAGAAGAACCTATCGAATCCTAATAGCATTATCCTTTTATTCACATGCTATTATTTCTTTATAAATGTCATTATGTACTAAACATGCGGTGCAGTGATTATTCAGTTAAACCGCTTTCATTTAGAGGGAAACCACTATTGCAGCTAATTGTATTTTGAAGAAAATTTATTAATCACATCTTTAGCCTGTTGATAGAGAATGTAGTACAACTAACAACTCTTGCATCGTTTTCTTTGCTTATTTACAATCAGTATTCTTCATCCAAAAACTGTTCAACAACAGTGTCTACAAATCTCAGAGCTAACCAAATAAGACTTGAACTATAATTTATCGACAATATCAAAATTAACTGCCACGATTTACTACTGTTAAAAAGAATTATAATCTAACAAGTGGTATAAATATGCTTTTCCATTGGGCGAGTTTGTCTTCGTGCATTTTGCCAAAACATCTGCTTCCAATCTGCCAACGTAAATTCACAATTGTTATTCAAACCCTTTACTTTTCATACATGCAAATAAAAATAACTAGGCAGACAGTATATTCCATTATGGTAGTAAACAGTATACACAGTAAGAAAACAACAATTAAGATGGAGACAGGAAAAAAAACATAAAATGGATGGGGTTTTATCATTATATTCATAACAACAAACCACTATGCACTATATATGTACCCCACTTAGCATTCGACATATATGTTAACTTATATTAAAATATATATATATATATATATATATATATATATTATACAATAAAAAAGACAGTAATAAAATACACACATCGATCTGTACAATTTCAATCATTTTTTAAATATTTACTTTTGATTCACATGTATAGCTTATAATTATAAACATGGACTTATTCATACCGAAAAAAGGTTTCAAGTTTTTGTGAATACAAAACCATAGACAATCATATTCATATACATACAAAAAAGTATAATCAAAATAAAACATTATAATAAAAATTAAACACACCAATAACTCGTTATAAGCGATTTTAATATTGATAATAGTACAAGGAAGATCATATTGATATAGATAAGGATTCATTTCAAATATAGAACTTTGTAAAAAAAAACTTATTTTAGTAATAGATCACATCAAACTTATTACAAAAATATTTTTGTTTTTCATTTTTTTACACGCGCATACACAAAATCAAAATTTTCGTACATCATGTATAAAATAAAAAACAAAGTATATTTTTGTAATAAGTTTCAGACAACTATTTGTGAAATAAGTTTTGTTTAGTTTTATAATTTACTCTTCATCATATATCAGTGATCTGGTATGCAATACTCTGTATTTTGTAACTAATTACCCTACTACCATTGTAGTAGGAATATATGAAAGTACATTGTATATAACCAAATACTTGTTGTTTTACCTATCTCATTTTCGCATATGTAACCCTTAACCGCTCTTGCAAATAATCACCACTTCGAATTGGAGGAAACCTAGAAAAGAATCAGGATTAATGTCACATAAAGAGGAGAAGAGCAAACAAATAAGATATATCAATTCCAATGCCATCAAACATGTAATAAAATACTGTGACCAGATGAGTATTTTAGAGAGAAACCTTGGAGGTGACTTCTCACTGCAACAAGTTTCTAAGCATTCAACCAAAAATTCTGGGTTAGGATCAAGGAAAAAAGGAACCTGACAATTAACATTTTTGTTATTAATGGTTTTGATGTTGCATAGGGATATATTCAAAGAACAGTTTGTTCACCATATGTGAACTATGAAATGGAAATAAACACAATACAATTACAAACCCAAAGGGCCCATATGTTCCTGTAAATTACATTAACTTTATGGCATTCAAATTTGAAAATAGGAGGGAAAACGAAGGAAAAAAAGGATGCATCAAATGACTTACAGAATAGCGTTCTTTTCCAGTTGCTAGAACTCTATGCAATGTTGACCTGCAAGTATTTGAAAATATTTAAAAGACACAGCATGCAGTTTTTAGATATAGTTTTGCAGAAAACCTTAAAATACAGAGTGATAGATTGAAATTACCGAAACAAACAGTTGGTCCACCGTTCCAACATATCCCCAATATTAACAATGATAGCTCTACATGTAAAAAGGAATGGTACATGAAATTGTTATGATCCCATGGATAAGTACATTCAAACATTTCAATATTACTTAAAACTCACATTTTCTCTTCATAATTAATTGCCATAAAACTAACAAGAATGTGTGCTTAAGATATATGCAGACAAAAATTAGTCTTGTTTAATTAATAGCTCTATGCTCAATTTTGAGAATACATATTTGCCTGTACACTTTCTCTCTATAAGAGCCTGCTATGGTATGTCAATTTTGGTCCTTCAGTCTTGATTATATACAAACTCCTCTGCTATGCAGATAGACCCTTTCCATTTACACTAATAACATGATAGAAACAACGAAAAAGAGGGTGACATCAGTAAAGGGGAGTTTATTTATCATTCAAAAGTTTTTTTAATCCTGTGTGCGTCTGCGTGTGTGTGTTCATTCATTAAGAAATAAGAACCCATGTTTAAACACAAGCACAAGGCACAAATCAGCCCAACATGTATGCAACAGCCGCAACACAAAATAGTGTAATTATTAGTAAATCTAAACCAGCATAAAATATTTGTCGTTACAGATTGGACTCGTTTTCTTAATTTTTTTAAAAGCCGCTAATGCATATCAAAACCTAACATAAAATATTTGTTATTACAAATCTAAATCAACATACAATGTTACTTAATCTCACCCATCAATATGGTTTACATCCTCCCAGAGACGTGGTTCCTTATTTTTGTCCCTGCATATCTGTGTACATCCATATTTATTAAAATGCTCATGGCATTGCTAGGTAGAATACAATAATCAGGTAATTCACAAACAATGGCTGGATTTAAGTTTTCTTCTTAAGACTTGCCTGGAGACCTGGAACCCCATCGGTTACAAGCAGTGTGATCATTCCATAATCCGAATGCGCAGATGCACCGAAATTTCCATTGTCAGAATCAGGTGATTCCTCTGAAGGTATTAAATTGTTTAGCATTAAGATATGGGAGAGAATCTCAGTTATAAGTGAGTTTAAGATATTTCATTTTAATAATAGAACGAAATAGATTATGTATGTAGCATATACAATTGTTAATACAGACAGATTACCTCATATATGGTATGTAGCGGATACAATAAGTTGATAGTTGTTAACTTCACGATATCTTATAGCGAGGAAAGGTTGCCATGTTATTTTGGTGATACAGAATGGTAATAACACACATGATAATCCACTGACTTGCGATGAGTATCAATGAAATAAAAAATAAAGGAAGAACAAAGAAGCACGAGTATGAGCAGACTGAAGAACGTTCAACTACACTGATGAATGTTCAATTTACGCCAACGTTCTGATTTCCTGGTGAGTGTATCATCATATTTTTATTTTATGTTTTTTATCCTTCAATTTTCTTGATTTCTGGATCATACATTTTATTGTATACACTTTTCATGTAGTTTTGATTATATTTCAATAAGCAAACAGTTTATACTTTATACCATGACTTTTGTTTTTGAAAAATAACCGATACAAGCATGGGCAAATCACAGTAGCAATGCATTGTACATCACGCTTGTCTAGAAATGACGAAGTTACTGACTGGTGACAGTCCTTCAAGAAAGTGGCGAGGGTGATTGAGTATTCCAGCGGGGCATCTGCTGCATAGTTATCACCAAGGAGCTCACAAGCAGCTCTACATTTTCTAAATGTTGAGCAGCTCTATTCAGTACCAAACAGCTCCAACAAAAAAAAAAGTAAAGAGAATCATTGCCACTTAATTCCTGAATGCTCAGCATATGTTTTTGCTTTACAAAATTGATGTTTTAGGTTTACATATACAACATATACTTAGCTAATTAATTTCAAAAAGGAGAAGAAAACATAGGATTGGTGCAATTTCAGATGCTATCCTCTATAGTTCTATAGAAGAAAAATGACATTATCTTACCTAGCATGCAATAACTAAGACTTGAGAGTGGAGGTATAAGAAAGGAAATGAGGTAATATTATAATGTTTGAAATGTGAAATAATTATAGTGGTAATAACTGCATGAAGGGGGTTAAATGTAGTCAAAGGATCATAAGATGACTGAAGACTAGTCGTCAACTTAGTAAAAATATCATATGGTAATAACTAACAAAAATATTTACATGATGATAAAGTTCAATAATACCTGGATAGTGCAGTAAGCGAAGAAATGCTGCTGGATTATGCAATGCACCAATTCTCTCAAAAAACTGTTCATCAAGATTCAGAGCCAATGCAATCAAACTGAGTAAATTTTTACCCACCGTCCTGTGAAATGAAAGAGTTAATATCTATATACCTTTCAAAAGCAAAGCAAACTTACTATATCAGGTCTGTACAAATACAGACCTAGTAATTACAACTGCAATAAATTGTCTCTGCAATTTGAGCAGATTCATATGGTGCTCATAGAGTTACGTTGTCAAGGTATATTCTAAGGAATAAATGCCTTAAACCATGACAGAGGCATGCCAATATGCCTATGAATTATGCATTTCCAAACATTACATCACAATGTTCATAATTTACTTTCATCAGCTCAACAAAATACAGGTTGTTATTTTACATTAGATGGTATCATAAAGGATAAACTTACAGTATTTTTTCATAGTAAGTTTCCATAGTGGCTCTCCAAGAAGGTAAAATCTCTAAGAGCAATGAAGTTTATTAGTTCCAATTATGTTAAAAATTAACAGGAAGCTACTTTGGGAGAATGTAAATTGATGTTACAAATATACGAATAATCAAGAACAGGATGTGTCAATTAAGTGTAGCGGTGAAGCTGATAAGATACCTTGAGAAGGCCACTGGTTTTTGCTTCCAAGAGGACCAATATAGAAACCTTCCTTTAAGTCCCCTAGATATACATATTAGAAGAACAGAATCAATTTACTGTAAACTTCTAATTTTTTATGAGCACGAGATGGATGGCTAAGCAAACCATGCTTAGAAAAATAATCTCAAGAAAGCAAAATATTTTAAGAAAAAAATTGTTGATCGATATGCAAAATACTCGGAGAGTTAACACTTTTCCATTAGCTCAAAAAATGTGCATTTTTGTTAATGCAGAATACAGAAGAGCTGATTAAGTGATCATTTTCCTTCATACGTGACTATGCAACTGTTCAAAATTGATAGATCAAAAAGGAAAGAAGCCACATTCTTAAATGTTGAATTAGATGTATACATATAATAATAAAGCAAATAAAAATAAGGTAGTGGTCGATGAAAAATGTAGAATTATACATTATATAACTTCATTGATAGCGCATCCTAACCCAAAGATTAGACTTTGGGCACCAACCAAGTTAAAGCTCCAAGCTGTTGCTTTTGGTGTTGATAACTTGATATAAAAGTAAAACTAACCTGGGGTGGCATAATATTGCTTGGTTACAATGAATGCACTATTTTATTTTATCCTTAATCTATAGAGGGAATTGTTTTTACGCTCATTTGGGATTTAGGACACCAAAATCCCCTGGGCAACACTGAAAATATTCTTCATATGGTTAGTCAAAATACCAAAGGGATCAACTCATGATTACTAAAAAGCATGATTTGGAATCATATCAACATAACCTAGGGGGGTTGGGGGTTATAAGTCCACAAAAGCAACACTGTGACTCGCTTGGTCAACTTACAGCGTGGGTATCCGGCGTTATCAACACCGGGTAGAATAGGTCACGTTAAGTTTGTGGTTCAATTTGAATCACAAACTAATGCACATGTCAGACTTCTAACATACAGTACGCTGCCTGTGATGTTACATTTCCTTAATTATACAGATATAGTAATATTGTTAAATGATATGTGTGATGTAAAAGTATATTATATTTCTTTGTTTCTTGTTGTTGGATGTGAGTGAGCAGTGACATACGTAACTAGAAGCCATTTGTGGTGGGCAGCCGCCCAAATCCAACATCTTTGAAAAACTGTTTTTGTTTACATCTTTACAACATCTTTGCTTGTAAAGTAAGTTTTAATTTATGTAAGGAATATTTTATAAACAAAGATGTTTTAAATTGTATCTTCGCAGCATCTTTACAAAACATGATGAGGCTAATCCCAACATGAAAAATAGTATTGTTTCCTACTATCTATTTCTGTCCTTTTTAATAAATTGTGTGTATCTCTACCTTAATGCAATTCAAACAATTTGTCAGTCTAGAAAATATACTTTAACATACTATGTCGCTCATCGCACTAAAAATCTCGGTTTTCGTCACTTTGAGTGGGTCTTAGTTAGTATATAAATAATGTAAATGTTAATAGAACATAAGGAGTAATTTGTTTAGTGTTGGGAATAACCTAAGGTGCACCATTTTTTTTTTTTTTTTTTACATTTAAACTTTTTATAGTTTTAATGAGATAAAATCTTATTGCTTAAAAGTAGATAAACAAGTATTTATGCGGACATGCAACTAAATCCATAAAGAAAACCACCTTCCACCAAAAGAATACTAGGATAAACATTGTATGTTGAAGAATAAGATACATCGAGGAAGAGAGTTATGAATACCAATGTGTGATGACATATCAACTTAATTCAGTCTTCTTGATCATGTTTCTCTCCCAAAATTGTGATTAGTAAATTAACCTTCATATAGCATACTTATAATGCTCAGTGAAACATGTAACACCCGCAATTTTATACATATCAAAAGACCTATCATGAATGTTTAAATGAACTTCATTGTTCATTTAATTTAGGCACTTATGGGAAACAAAGCATTACTAAAGGGAAAAATTAAATTAATAAGGAGTACCATCGAAAATAGAATTATGCAAGCACTAATTATTTTTAAGCAAAGAACTGAGAAATCAAATATTTAATTCCCTTGACGAAATAGAACAAAATTCCTGTTTTATCCTTACAATTTTCATTGTCTTCCTCTTTTCCACAACCCCACACCCCCCTCCCCCCCAAATCTCACACATCCTAACAGAACTTCTTTTTTTATTTTTTCGTTTTAACCGTAAATCCAATCATTTTAATTTTAAGCTCACAACAAATTAATTTTTGGCATTTTGATTGTGTATATTTGTCAATTTCAATTAGGAGTTTTATCAAGTAAGGTTTGCATAGAAGGAAATGGAAGCGATAGACGATTGCTACCAAAGCAGCAATCAAAAGGAGATCAAGTCGGCGGATGGACTAAGTACAGGGTGATGGTAGACTGAATATTAGTTTTGAAAATAATAATTTATAGTAGTTTAGTCAATGTTAAAACAATCAAAAGACTAACTCGATTAGCACCCTTATAATTGACTTACCCCCTTAATAAAAAAAATTGAATTTTTAAAGACAGCATTGCCCTTTGATTATTCTTATGGATCAATACAGCTGGTATTAACATTAGAACTCATCCACTTTCATTAGCTTCAACTATTAATTCTTCCTCATCAACCAAATTTTCTAGCTTTTAGTTCAATACTTTAGTTCAACATTTTCTCTTTATATCGATAACTGAAATAGGAATTTGTTTATCGAGCAACGTAAAAAAACCAGGAATAATTAAAAAAAATCGAAGTTGCTTATCAAATCCAAATTGATCTTAAGTTTATTTTTAATTAAATCCAAGCAAATCCAAGCAGAGAGAAAATATACTATATCCAGTTTGTCTTCCAATTGTAACAATTTTAAAGTCAAAACCTTAAATAAATGAAAGAAACGAACAAGAGTAGGAACCGTCTAATTAATGTTTTGATGTTTGTTCTTTATTGAATTATTTGATGGCAGTGCGAATGAATTGAAAATGAAATGATCAAGAAAACACGAGAGATGAGAAGTTGCGTTTGAAGCACGAAATATTTAAGGATAAAGCGGGAAATAATAGGGTGACAGAAGAAAATGGTTGGATGTAGTCATTTTCTTAGTGTGTTACTAAAGGCACATCGGTTTACTTTTACAGTTTACTAATACCGTGTCTAAGAAATACTAATAAAATTATATATTATACTTCATAATGCCAATAAATATGTTTTGGGTTACCAATACATATATTTATTGATTCAAAAATTATTAATATTCCTCAAAAAACAATTGAATAAATTGAACAGTCTTTCATCCTAAATTCAAAAATAATTACGACGTGCTAAAAATTATATGGAGCCACTCAATTGTCGAGCCCGAACCATGGGGAATGTGTTTCGTAGAATGTCTGGATCATCATATTAGCTTTATAAAAGAGAAGAAAATTGTACATTCTTTTAAAAAAATTAAAATTAAAAAAAAGTCGAGTTTTTTTTTGTAGCAGTCAACAAATTTACTTTTCAAAAATGATTTATCGATTAATGTTTAGATAAAATTATTCTCTTGAAATAAGTTTTTGAAAAATTTGGTTGAAATTACTGACCGAAGTCAACGTTGCACCGGATGAAATTGTATTTCATCAACAAGGTTATGTCATTCAGTGGAAATTCATATTTGAATTTACTTGATGATTATGATTAATCATCCATTAATTAACTATTGTGTAATGCGATGTAAATGTGGTATTAGGAAGAATTTTTTTTTTTTATGAATCTTATTTAAATCACAATGGTATTAGTAAGAACAAAGAAATATGCATTTAGCAGCGCACTTAAATGAGGCGTGTTAGATAAAAGTTGTGAGTTAATAGAATCCACCGTAACCAAATACAAAATCATCTCTTTTATATACGTCATCATTTCATAATTTTCACTAATTTTTCTTGTTTATTTTGTTTTTCCTTTCTAACAATTGTCAAAAAAAAAAAAAAAAAAAAAAAATGATGCAATGGATTAATAGAGTTGGCTTGGTTAATGGTCTGGATTAAAGGTCATGAATTTGAAACCCGATTGACAACTCTGTAACAAGTAATGGAATATGTTTGGATGATAAATGATTTCTACGTGTATAAGTGAAGCTTGATTCTCCAGTTAACATACATGCATGCATGCGCATCCATCCGCACGCACGCACTGTAAACTACTCATTTTGACAGATTAACGTTAGTTTAACATTATCTCTTCCGTCACACTTCTTGTAAACTACCCACTTCGATAAATCGTTCTTCCTTTCCTCCACTTTCAAATCATTTATTTACATTATGATTCTCAACTCATTGGCGATTGAAACTAAATTCAAAAAACTAAGAAGTTTTAGTTTCATGATATTTGTTTTTATTTGAGGTATTTTAATTAATTAACACTAAAAACCATTTTCTCCCCTTTTGGTCTCCATATAGATGCTCTCCAGCGAGACAATTACTGCTTGCATCTCCAACGAATCTCCTTCCACCTAGCTTGTTGCGTGCAACTCCCAAACCCCCATCTACTAAGATTATTTCATACTACTTTCATAGAGCAGATCGGTGTCATTCTACCATCCACTATTCAACTAGTGTGTAACCCGTGCATTGCACACGCTAATATTAGTAAAAATGATATTTATATTTTAATTATTGTTAAAAACAGAATGTTATGCAATACATTATCAATTTATTGAAATAGAAGAATTTCAAATTAAAATGACATAGGACGCACAGATGTAAGGTTGAAAGTTCAATCTTTGCTAATTATATATCTATGCGAGAATTAATTTTCTAACTCAAATATGTATTATTATATATATGCACATTTTTAATATACGAATGGAAAAAAAAACTTTACCACTTCTATTAACATGAAAGTTGTATATGTATTAGATTGTGTTTTAGGATTTACAAATGAATTAATAAATATTACATAATTGAATTTATTTAAATAATTTATAAGGAATTGAATGTAAAAAAGTAGGAGAAAATTGAGAATAGTTCTGTACGTAATTGTAGATGAGAGGAGCACATTATGGCTAGCTCATCTATATGTGGATCATATCCATTATTTCAGATTTTAATTATTAAACAATTTTAACTTTGCTACCAACCATAGATTTCATTTTGTTGTAAGGGGGTCATGTTTACAATTTTGATAATTGCAAAATATTGTTATGTAATGAGTTATGAATTTGGTAAGGTTTAATATCATGTTAAAATATAATTTTGTATAACTTAATTTTTACGGTGTAATACGTGCGTTCACATTGCAATTTTAAAAGAAATATAAATTTATCCTTTAAAGGTTGTTAACAACGAAATTTAGTTATGCAATATATGATAATTTTTTAAGATAAATGAATTATAAATAAAAAAATGTTATTATTTATATATACATTTTATATTATGTGATTTATATGTCTTTATATCGAAATAAAAGAAATAATTATATCATTTTTGCTCATATATATGAGTACTGTATATATATTTAAATTGTTTTTTAGGAATTGTTAGATGAATTAATGAATATTAGTTAAGCGAATTTATTTAAATACCTTGGATTTAATATTGCAAAATTAGTTAAATATATGGACTTTAATATAAAATATTAGTAGAGAATTGAGAAGAGTTTGTAAGTAGTTGTAGAAAATTTAAAATGTAAGTATTTGAAGTTAAAAATAGAAATTTTTAGTGCAATACATAACTACATTTAGACAAACGAATTATAAAATAAATTTATTATTATTTTTAATATATATAATTATGTTATAATTTATATGCTTTGTATCTAAATGAAAATTTAATTTTATCAATTTGTTGATGCGACCAAGGTATACACATTGAAATTGTCATCTTTTAGGATTTATTTGATGAATTAAATATTTGCTGAGTTTATCAAACGTTTTAAATTTTGAATTATGTAGTTAATTTAAATTTATGGGCTTGAATGTAAAATATTAGAACAGAAGTGCGAATATATTTGTAATAATTGTAAATTTTGTTGAAAAATTGGTTTTGAATGTAAAATACTAAGGTATACATATTGAAATTGTCGTCTTTTAGGATTTATTTGATGGATTAAATATTTGCTGTTTATCAAACGTTTTAAATTTTGAATTATGTAGTTAATTTAAATTTATGGGTTTGAATGTAAAATATTAGAACAGAAGTGCGAATATATTTGCAATAATTGTAAATTTTGTTGAAAAATTGATTTTGAAAGTAAAATAGTGTAAGAAATTGAGTAGAATAATTTTAAAATGATAAATTATAAAAATTTGAAAACAAAATATCTTGAGAAGATTAAGGAGAGTGGAGAAAACTCCTAGAATTAATAAGAGAGTCTGAAATTCTTCCGCTTTACTATTATTTAATAGATAAGCAAAAGAGCAGGGTACTAAATCTCTCTCCATTATTTTCTTCATTTTTTTTGTACATGACATTTTATGGTTTTTTTGTAAGACTTTGATTGTATTTAACCTCTATTCACATTCCCAAATTATCTATATGATGCCATAATGATCTAAATTAAATAATTGTATGTAATGATGTTAAGTATGGATTTCAATTTTCATCTATTTATTTGTGGAGCATTTCAATTTTTCACATTTCACCCTTGATCAATTTTGTCACACATTAGTAAGGGGTGTGTGTATTCCTTAATTAGTTTCACTATAGGTCATATTTGCTTTCAAAACAATTTTTAGAACGTAATTGCTATGATTCCTTTACTTAATTTATCCCCTCTTTGTTATATCATGAAATTAACATTTCATACCACTGGCAAGAAATATATTAATTTATCATATGTTTTTTCCTATAGGTTGTACTAAACTAACCACCTTCGTAAAATGCAAAGAATTTTTTTCTTGGGATGTCGTACCTAACTGGTACATGTATTATTATCCACAAAAAAAAAGTAGTAAATACTTGGTTCTATAGAAAGCATAATGACTATATCATGTAATTTTCATTAAATATTTTTCAATAATTTCCTTCCAATCTCATCATGTTTTCTTTACCTATACGTCTATTGTTTAAAATAATTTAATTTAAAATAATACTTAAAAAGGTTCATCCTCCGCAAACTTCTATTATGCAGTTATGTTAACTAAGTTAACTAATTGATCATATTTAGATGTTAAAGTGGGCTGTTATTTTTATTTATGTACATAAAATTTTTTCGGATTTGACTACGATCATTTTTATTGTTCCTTTATTAGTTATTTTTTTATTGTACCATCTAAACACATGCATGTTTATGTGTTCATACATACCTGGTCAAATATTGATTCTAGATAGCTTACTAGCCCAGCTTCATATATAAAACATATAAACTCTAGAGTTGAACAAAATAATTTGAATTGTATTCTTTATGCTCTTTATTTGAAGAAGTTAACCTAACTTATTTAATAACAACGAATTTTACATATTATCATGATCAGTAATTGGAATGTCTATCTAAAAAAACACAATATGTTTTAGATGCACGTTAACACTAAGCTAACAGGAAGGTAATGATATGTGCCATCACTTATTTTCTATCTGATAAGCGACCAATCGGTAAACAATGTTAAGTATATAAATACATGTAGTATTTCATCTTGGTCAAGAATTAAAAAAACATTATCTAATTTACGAAAGAATTATTTCAATTTTTCTAGGCATGTATTGATCGAGGAAGCTGACAATGCTACGTTTGGAAGTGCTTACATCTTATAAATAAGAAAAATGAAGTGGTATTATGTATTACTGTTGGTTTCTTTTTTGTATTATATAAGTTGTGATTTTGTTTATGTATCAAATTATATTTTTTGGGACCAAATTTAATATGTGATGTTCCAAAAAAATGTTGCATACCTTTGGACCGTCTCCGTATTTCTGCTTTCATCACGATTACACCAACTTACAAATTGATTGGTCTTAACGCTAAAGATGCCAAGTATTAAAGTGTGTTCCCTTTTTCGGTGTATTTCTATACGCATTTCTTAAGTTATATCACGATTAATTAATGTATAAAACTGATGATTTTTGGGAATGGTGCCCTTTATCCCTGTATTCTTCCGGATGCTGCACTTGACTGGATATTCCATTTTTCAACTTTGGGTTTAGTCTATATTTTAGTCGTTAAATTGTTCTCCGCAAGACATTTGATTGTAAAAGTTAAATTTTCATGTACTCATGCAACTGCCTTGTCGTTTATTACCTTATTAAATTCGTATTATTTTCTTCATAATCTAAATCTTATTTCATTTACAGCCCATCATTTCAGGATAAGGGAATTTCACAAGAAATCGACAACAATGCTCGTGAGGTTCATAAGACTGGCTGATTCTATCTCCACTAAAATTGATGGAGTTAAGGAGTCAACATTGATAATTTACATCAACTAGCTGCTTAACAAAAGCACATACGAAGATTGCACACAAGATCCTCTCACTGAGCAGTCAAAAAGGAAGAAGGTACACTTACCAAAAGTTATTTTCATGGATTGTAAGCTCGGATCTAATTGCCTTTTCTAAAGTTGGGCTGTGAATGATAGCACGCTACAATGTCATTATAGGTAATACTGCATAGTTCTTCCTTAGTTTGAAAGGATCTATCGCATGTCTATCATTTATTTTGTGAGTGTGTCTTGCTATTTTCTTTAACCTTCTAAATGGTACATAAATCATTTAGAGATATTTTTATACAGGGTCACTTACTGGATTAATAGAGATGCTATCGGGGTAATGTTTGTTGTGCTTTGAACATTGCAATTATAAATGAGACAATATTTTATAGTCATGAATTTAATAATATGACTCATTGTGCAAAACATTCATTTAACTCTAGCTCATTAATTCTACCTTTATTGCGTTTATCGTCCTAATGGATGTGACTATATAACTTATTTTGGCATTCAATGCCATTCATTTTATTTACTTCCCAACTTACTCATTTGACTATACAACGTATTATAGCGGAACATGTAAGCGGCAGCTGGTTATTTGATCATACTTTATGTGATAACAATTTTTTGCAGTAAAGTTTCTATTACTTTCCATAAAGCATCATTTTTCTATCAGTAAAATATTGTTGTCAATTTGGTAAAGCAATGTTATCAATTTAGTATTTCTATTATAAGTTTTCCACGTCCAACTAAAAAACCAACCCTTCTATTTTGATAATGAATTATTGGGTGCATGGAATTCGCGGTACCCTTGATGTGGGGTCACTTAAGATTTCTCTAAAGAATTTCAGAAAATGAAACTTTAGTGGAAAGGACAATATTTGATTAAAGGTTTTTTTTGCTACAGTTACTTCAAATGTTGCATCGAATGTTTTTCATGTATTGCACCTAATTTTGGATGACCAAGGGTAGGTTGCATCATATGAATTTTTCCTGTTCTTTGTCCTTTTGTGATCAATTATGTCATATTTAGTTCGCATGTTCGAATATTTACCTAATCAATATTTTCATCAATAAATTATGTTGATTTTATTATCAAACATTTTCTTTCATCTGCATAGAGATTAGAGATATCAGTTTATTTGGCTATAGTAGTAGTCATGTAACGACCCAGAATTTTGGATGTTTGAAATTGAAATATTTAATTGATTTTAAATATTTAAAAGTTATTTTAACTTGAATTTCAAATATAACCATTTATCGTATAATTTAATTTTTGAATTTAATAATTGAAAATTTGGTAAAATGTTGAATCTGGAGTTTTAAGCTTGCTAAAAATAATTTAAAGGTGTATAAAATTTATATTTATAATAATGAAGATAATAGAACTTTTGAAATTGAATTTAAAATGATTGTTTAGTTTTAAAAATATATCGTTTAAAATGACATTTAAAAATAGCCTTTCGAGGCACAGACTCAGATTTCGACGAAACCAGCTCCACTGAATCCGTAATAGTGTATTATTAAATTTCGTAACGTTCAAAGTTATCGTTCGAATGTACGGGATATAAACGTGTTGATATTTATCAAAAATTCTATATAATAATTGGGTCCAAAAAGCTATCTTCTCCATACAATTGAATTAGGACTCGAAACATTTTCCATTGCGTTCAGAATAAGAGTATAATATTATAAACGCCTAGCGGCACGACTCGATAGGGGTTCAAAATTTTAAGTTGCTTAAATCGAGATATTTCAAAATTAAATAAATATATTGTCAAATTCAAACACTTCCTTTCAGCCGAAAATTCTATCCAATCAATCTGGTGATGTGTACGTGATCATATCTATTCTAATATGCATCTCCCTCTTTTAAAACTTTCAGCCGCGCATTTCAAAAAAAAGATAACACGGTTCGAAAAAAAAGCTGATGGAAAAATCAAAAAATAAAGTGTGTAAGTCAAGGTTCGAGAACTAGGATTTCGTCTCAGTTTCGGTCTTTTTAAATTTTGTTGGTTTCGGTCGGTTTCGAAACTTTTGCTTGTTTCGATTTTTGTTTGGTTTCGGTCCTAATATCAAAGATTTGCAATAAAAAGTAACTATAAATGATGTAAATTCATATAAAAACATAGTATACAACAAAGTAATAATGATACACACAACCATGGTTTTAAATCTCCTGTATATCGCCCGAGATCTCGTCCGAGATCTCCTTTTCATACTTACACGAGACGACACATCAAATCTCCTCCATATCTCTCTCGACATTTATCTCGTCCGAGATATTCAAATCTCACCCGAAATATGGATCAAAATTTCAATCCGAGATCCCACCCGAAATTATACAATTTTCTTATTTTGCATAATATTTTTATTTTCATATTGATTCAAAAGAAACTACTCAATCCAATTATAATTTACCAACTTTTTGAACATATTCTTTACTTTTTATCTTCATGAGTCATAGCGAAAGGTTTCACTTCTTTATTATGTTCAAATAAAAAATATTATTTAATTATTACCAAATCAATTAAGCTAATCAAGCTACTACTCTTCTAAAAATATTCTTTTTTCCATGTAAATCAAGTATGTTACCATTTTTATTTTTACTAAGAAAGTTATAACTATTAAATAAACTTCTGACACATCAATTTTAGATACATAAATACATCCGAGATATTTGTGAGATGCATCATAAGACCCGAGATGTACACCCGATATGTACTCATCTCGTCCGAGATCTCTCCCGATACGAGATAATTTGTGTAAAAATTCCAAAACGAAACGTGACCGAAATCCGATATTTAAAACCTTGCACACAACACTACTACATCCAAAAACTATTTCTCGAAGTTACATATGGATTGTTTTCATAATTTCCTTCATCGTCTTGTGTTGTACAATACGATGGATAAGCATATTGCATTTGTCCTGAACCCATAATATCGCCATCATATTATCAAAAGACGATGGTTCATCATTTTGTGTTGCATGCGTAGCTTGACTGTTTTGATCATGGTATGAGGTATCGTTCGAAACAGCGAAATCTCGGTTATCTCGTATCGTTCTCGGCAAACGGCGAAACGAAATTAAACCCTAATTTAGGTTCGGCCATCGCCTGTTCAAAAAATCACGGAACCCTAAATTAAAGCAAGCACGGGATAAAAAAACGAAAGCAAAATCAAAAGCACGCACGAGATTGAAAAATAAAATCAAAAGCAATCACCTTCGATCAACAACAGAAATAACGTGATTACACAGTGAAGACTCGAATTCGATTTTGTGTGTATAAATAAAATCGAAACCGTGTAAAATAAAACAAAAACATTATCTAATTCTCTTCACCGTCGACTGTCCAAGGCAGCGACGACGAAGGCAAAGACGCGGCGAAGTCGAGGAGAAGGCACGGCGAAGTCTAGGAGCGGACAAAGTCGATCGAAGAAGAAGGTATTTCTTTTTTCGTGATTTATGCCGATTTTTTTGAATTAAAGATGCCGTGAATAACAAATAGGAGAGGCTCTAGACTTTTGGGGTGTAATTTGTCAATATTTTTACATTATGCCATAAGTTTTATGTGCTAGTGTATTTAGAGGTCCATTGACTAACACAATAAGTGCATTTGTTTTTTACTTTTTCATAGCAAAAGTTCGGTTCGCATAAAATATTTTTACACATATGCCATAAGTTTTATGTGCTGGTGTATTTAGAGGAACGACTGGTGTTGCTGCTGTGAATAAGTTGAACTGGCATATGTTGGACTTGAATATATTGGACTGATCTTAATATGCCCTGAAAATCAGCCTTGAATATACTGATTTGAATGTGGACTTACATATGTTTGATTTAGAACATCGAACATGAACGTAAATATATTGGATTTGAATGTTGAACATGAACATTGAACTTGACTCGAAATTGTGGACTTGAACATTGAACTTTGATGACTTCGATTATTGTTTTTTAACTCATTCATATTTTATTTATCATTTGATTTGGACTATTAATTTGTTTAGTAACTTTTGTTAATTATAATTTCAGGTACACTATGGCAAATCCGAGTGAAATTGGTTGGAATTATGGTACTGCGATCGATGACAATCTTCGAAAAACAAAATATAACTTTTGCAATAAAATAATTAATGGCGGTGGTGTGACACGTTTAAAGGAACATCTGGCAGAAGTGGGCGGCGACGAATCGGCATGTTTAATTGTCCCTAAAGAAGTTAAACAACTTATACGATCACATATTGTTCAAAAGAGAAATGAACGAAATAAAGGAAAGCTTGACAAACAGCGCTTACAAAAGGAATTAATGAGCAGACTGCAACAACTATCAGACAATGAAAATGAAGATGAAAATTTTCAACGTGTCATGCGACAAAGCAGAGTTAAATATGAGACGAAGAGCTGCGTAGATCTCATACTGTCGGACGATCGGGTGGTGGTTCAAGTCAAACATTGCACAGATCTAATACCACTAGACGATCGGGTGGTGGTGGTTTTGACACTCATGCTGCTGGATGAATCGACTCATATATGCAAAAACGAGGAGGTAGAACTCAACCTTCTATTAAATCTGCAATGAAAGGTGTTAAAGATGCCAAAAACATATAGGTCGAGCAATTTTCAAGTTTTTTTCCAACCATATTCTACATAATATTGCTAATAGTCCATAATATACAACAATGATTGATGCGATTGCAGAATGCGGTCCTGGAATTGATCCACCAACTGCATATGAAATATCACACTCGTACCTTGAAATGGAAATAGAAAAGGTTGGACAATATATTAAAACATTGCACAATTTCTGAGATGAATATTGTTGCACATTAATGTGATGTTTGTAGTACACAGAATCGACGAAAAATAATAAATTTTCTCATGTACTCTACCCATGAAACAATATTTGTTAAATCCGTGGATGCCACTAATGAATTCCAAAGTGGAGAATATATTTGTGGATTAATTGATGAGGTCGTTGAAATAATCAGATGAAAATAGAATAGTGCAAGTTGTTACAGATAAAGAGCAAACTACAAAGCTGTCTGTCAATTATTAATGCAAAAAAGAAGGCATTTATATTGGACAGCATGTGCAGCACACTGCATTGATTTGATTTTGGAAGATATTTCCAAAGAGCCAAAGGTAACAACTGTTATCACAAACTGCCGGTTAATAACGACATTTATATACAATCATAGTAGGTTGCTTTCCATCATGAGCAAAGAGACCAATAATAAAGAATTGATTAGACCGACGGTAACACGGTTTGCAACTCATTTCATCGCACTAGACTTTTTCCATAACCATAAAAATGACCTAAAAATGATGAATGCTTCGAGAGAATGAACATCAAGAGTTCCCAGACTCAATCTAAAGACAAAAGAACATCAAATATTGTCTCTACACTAATTTACAATAACGCATTTTGGACTGGTATTGCTTCCGTCATCCTTGTTTTTGAGCCATTGGTGAAAGTTTTACGAATGGTAGATAGTAATGATAAAGCAGATATGAGATATCTTTATGAAGCAATGGATCGAGCAAAAAAATCGATTACAAAAAATATCGGTGGAAGGCATTGCCGAAAATGGTGAGATATAATATACAAAAGATGAAAAAGACAGTTCCATCGACCTCTTCACGCCGTAGGTAATTTATTTTATCTTATCGTCATACAAATAATAAAATATATAACATTTCAATAATATTTTAAATCTTTCCCATATAGGTTATTTTCTTAATCCCATCATTCAATATGGAGATGCAATAAACGATGGAGAAATATTAAATGGATTTAACAACGTCGTTAAAAGAATTGTGTCAAACATTGTAACACAGACTGAAATTGAAAAAAGATAAAACTAACATATATAGTAGTTACGTTAAACATTTAACATTTAAGACATTAAATATTTAACATCACAGGTAGAAAGATACAAAATGAAAATTGGTGAATTTGATTCTCCAAAAGCATACGCAGCCGTAAAGGCATATTTTCTCGCTCAATGGTGGTCAATAATTGAAGGAGAGGTTGCTCCAAATTTAACACGTTTAGCAATGCACATTTTAAGTCAAACAGCTTCCTCTTCAAACTGCGAGAGAAACTGGACTACATTTTCAATGATCCATACAAAATTAAGCAATAGAATAAAAATGAAAAATCTAGAAAAATTAGTGTATGTGCATTACAACATGAGATTAAAAGCAAAACATTCAAGACTACGCGATACTGAAAATCAGTCGATCGATATAGAATATATAGTTCATGAAGAGTATCCATTAGCAGAATGGACTACTGAAGTTGAACCACTCTTGTTGGACGACAACTCTTGGATGACCAGTACACTGAATGATGCAGTCGCTACGGTTGATGGTATACCTACACGAGCAACAAGAAGTCAAAGCAAAGAAAATAATAACAGTTCCTCAAATGATGATCATGGTACTGTTGGTGAAAGTGGTGTGAGTTTAACTCATAATTATGGTATTGGTTCTAATGATGGCAATGCATTATATAGACCAACGCAAACATATTCAAGAAAAAAGGGTGCGAGCAATAATCCTAACCGAAGAGGCAGTGATTTAAATGTTGAATACGAACATCGGCATGATTATGAGCATAATCAATATGCTTCAAATGATCCACCAACCTATAGACATTCTACATTTGATTATACGAGTGGTAACTCATATTATGGAACAAACGAAACATATAGTGATAGCTCAAGTGATCAAAACAGTCAAACTACGTACGCAACACAAAATTATGAACCATCGTCTTTTATAATATGATAGCGATATTTATAGATCCATGACAAATGCAATATGGTTATTCATCGTATTATACAACACAAGATGATGAGGGAAATTATGAAAACAATCCATATGTAGTTTCAAGAAATAGTTTTTGGATGTAGTAGTATTGTGTGTATCATTATTATTTTGTTGTATAATATGTTTTTATATGAATTTACTTCATTTATAGTTACTTTTCAATTACAAATGCAAATCTTCGATATTAGAACAGAAACCGAAACAAAAACCGAAACAAGCTAAATTTCCGAAACCAACAAAATTTAAAAAGACCGAAATCCGAGTTCTCAAACCTTGGTTTTGATCACTCGAGATATCATTATATGTTTTGCTTGTTCCATAGTATAAGTTACCACTCGTATAGTCAGAAGTAGAATGTCTATACGTTGATGGATCATTTGAAGCATACGCATTATGCTCATAATCATGTTGATGTTCGTATTCAACATTTAAATCGCTGCCTCTTCGGTTAGGATTGTTGCTCGCACCCTTTCTTCTTGAATATGTTTGCGTTGGTCTATATAATGCACCGTCATCACTAGAACCAATACCATAATTACGAGTTAAATTCACACCACTTCCATCAGCATTCCATGATCATCATTTGAGGAAATGCTACTATTTTATTTACTTTGACTTCTTATTGCTCGTGCAGGCATATCATCAACCGCAGCGACTGCATTATTTAGTGTATTGGTCATCCAAGGGTCGTCGTCCAACAAGAGTGGTTCAACTTTAGTAGTTCATTCTGCTAATGGATCTTCTTCATGAAAAATACAGTCCAGATCGATCAACTGATTTTCAGTATTGCGGCGTCTTGAATGTTTTGCTCTTAATCTCATGTCGTAATGCATATATACTAATTTTTCTATATTTTTCATTTTTGTTCTATTGCGTAATTTGTATGAATCATTGAAAATTAGTCCAGTTTCTCTCGCAGTTTGAAGAGGAAACTGTTTGATTTAAAATGTGCATTGCTAAACGTGTTAAATTTGGAACATCCTCTCTTCCAACTATTGACCACCATTGAGTGGGAAAACATGTCTTTACGGCTGTGTATGCTTTTGCAGAACCAAATGCACAAATTTTCATTCTGCATGTTTCTACCTGTGATGTTTAATATTTAATGTCTTAAACGTTAAATATTTAACGTAAATATTATATATATGGTAGTTTTATCTCATTTCCAATTTCAATCTGTGTTACAATGTCTGACATCATTCTTTCAACGACATTGTTAAATCCGTTTAATATTTCTCTATCGTTTGTTGCATCCCACATTGAATGATGGAATTAAGAAAATAACCTATATGCAAAAGATTTAAAATATTATTGAAATGTTATATATTTTATTATTTGTATGACGATAACATAAAACAAATTACCTGTGGCGTGAAGATGTCGATGTAACTGTCTTTCCCATCTTTTGTCTATTATATCTCGTTATTTTTGGCAATGCCTTCCACCAACATTTTTTCTAATTGATTCTTTTACTCGATCGATTGCTTCATAAAAATATTACACATCTGCTTTGTCATCACTATCTACCATGCATAAAACTTTCACCAATGGATCAAAAACAAGAATGACGGAAGCAGCAACAGTCCAAAATGCGATGTAAATCAATGTAGAGACAATATTTGCTGTTTTTTATCTTTAGTATTGAGTCTGGGAACTCTTGACGTCCACTCTCTCGAAGCAATCATCCTTCTTAGGTCATCTTTATGTTTATGAATAGAGTCTAGTACGATGAAATGAGTTGCAAACCGTGTTACCGCAGGTCTAATCAATTCGTTATTATTGGTCACTTTCCTCATGATGAAAAGTAACTAACCATGATTGTATATAAATGTCGTTATTAACTGACAGTTTGTGAAAACGGTTGTTACCTCTGGCTCTTTGAAAATATCTTCCAAAATCAAATCAATGCAGTGTGTTGCACATAACGTCCAATATAAATGTCTTTTTTTGCATTAATAATTGACCGGCAGCTTTGTAGTTTGCTCCGTTATCTGTAACAACTTGCATTATTCTATTTTCACCGATTGTTTCAACGACCTTATCCATTAATCCACAAATATATTTTCCACTTTGGAATATAGTAGTTGCATCCACATATTTAATAAATACCGTTCCATGGATAAAGTATACGAGAAAATTTATTATTTTTCGTCGATTCTGTGTACTCCAGCCATCACACATTAATGTGCAACCATATTCATCCCAGAAATTATGCAATGTTTTATTATATTGTCCAATTTCTTCTATTTCCATTTCAAAGTACGAGTGTGATATTTCATATGTAGTTGGTGGATCAATTCTACGTCTGCATTCTGCAATCGCATCAACCATTGTTGTATAGTACAGACTATTAGCAACGTTACGTGGAATATGGTTGAAAAAAAGAATTAAAAATTGCTCGACCTATATGTTTTTTGACATTTTTAATGCCTTTCATTGCAAATTTAATAGAAGGTTGAGTTCCACATCCTTGTTTTTGCATATACGAGTCTATTCGTCCAGCAGCATGAGTGTCAAAATCGCTATCTACTCTGGTAGATTTTCCAACAGTATGAGATCTGTGCAATGATTGACTTGAACCATTTGATCGTCCAACAGTATGAGATCTACGCAGCTTTTCGTTTCTAAATACATCTCTGCTTTACCGCATGACACGTTGAAGTTCGTCATCTTCATTTTCATTGTCCGATTGTTGTTGCGGTCAGCTCATTCATTCCTCTTGTAAACGTTGCTTGTCTAGCTTTCCTTTGTTTCATTCATTTCTCTTCTGAATTATATGTGATCGTATAAGTTGTTTAACTTCTTTAGAGACAATTAAACACGCTGATACATCGTCGCCCACTCCTGCCAGATGTTTTTTCAAACGTGTCACACCACCGCCATTAATTATTTTATTGCAGAAGTTACATTTCGTTTTCCAAGATTGCTATCGATCGTAATACCATAATTCCAACCAATTTCAGTTGGATTTATCATAGTGTACATGAAATTATAACTAAACAAAAGTTAGCAAACAAATTAATAATTCAAATGTTAATGTATTCGAGTCAGAGTATATAGTATGCAACATTCTGTAATCATTAAGTATTCAGATCAGGTCAGTTCAAATGTATCTAGTTAACTATATATGTAAGAATAGATTTATTGTTTAAGATAGTACCATATTCAAAAAAAAGAAAAAACGTTTGAATATATTTTAGTTCCATATTCAGAAACAAAACAATAAACCACCAAACTTGTTCAGCCCAAAGCCCGCAAGCAACACACAATCCGATTAAATAATGAGAACTAAACATTAAGGACTATATACTAAAAGCAAACAATTCTTAAAAGTGTATTAAATAGTGTGTTTGATAAAATAAGACTTAACATATAATTAACGATTTTCATACAAATAAATCACGAGTATATCAATTTAAAAAATACATTGCAAACAATAACAATACCCGATAAAATTCAATCCACGATAATTTGGATCAAATCTGATTTATGTATCAAGCAGATTAGATGCGCATCAAAAATTTAATATTCAACTATAAATCGGATCAGATCAACTATTGTCTAAATCAATTAGATCTAATCCGTCGTGCATCCTTGGTTATCAAAATTACAACAGCCAAATCAACTTTCATAAGTCAAGTTGGAAAAAAAATTGCAAAGTAATCACGGCATCTTAGTAAACTAAATAGGTTGACAAATTACAGCCCAAAAGCCTCTTATATTTTTTATTCACGACATCATTAATTCAGCAACAAAAAACCGAACGCAGAATGAAGAAAAAAAAACCTGCTGCTCCTCGACTTCGTCCGCTCCTCGACGCCGCTTTCTCCTCGACTTCGTCATCGCCGCCTTCGACAGTCGGCAATGAAGAGAATTAGAGAAAGATTTCGAACAAGGTAATGTTTTTATTATTTCTTACACGGTTCCGACTTAATTTATACACGCAAAATTGAATCTTCACTGTGTAATCACGTTATTTCCGTTGATCGAACGTGATTGCTTTTGCTTTTGTTTTTCAATCTCGTGCTTGCTTTTGATTTTGCTTTTGTTTTTTAACCCCGTGCTTGCTTTAATTTAGGTTTACGCTTTTTTTGAACAGGCGATGGCCGAAACCGAAACTGAAATTAGGGTTTAATTTCGGTTCGCCGTTTGCCGAAAACGATACGAGATAGCCGAGATTTCGCTGTTTCGAACGATACCTCATACCATGGTGTAAGTTCAAAATTTTGATTTCTCTTCGAACTGCTCTATTGGTTGTGAGGCGCGGCATCAGTTGGAGGTGCTCGACTTTGTACAGTGTTGAGCAGAGGGGTTAGGGTTTCGGACATCCGAAGTTGGGGTCGCCGATTTGTGGATCTGGGTGTAGACTCGAGTTCGGTGTGGTGAGGCGCACCCGGGGGGAGGATTTGGAGGCGAGCGGCACTCATTTGATGGCCGCGATCTTTGCCACAAGAGCAGTCGAAAAGGGGGGGTCGCGATTTCGTACAGACATGGGGTTGGGTCGCTTTTCGTTCATTCGGCCGGGGGTTCCAAGTGTGTGGGCAGTGGAGGATGGAGGGCGCGGAGATGGGTTCATGGGTGGTCTCGAGTCGTTGGGAGGTGGAGTCATTTGTTCGTGCATATGCACGAACTCGTGTGTGCATTACTGTACGAGAGAAAGAGGGAGGAAGGGAGACGAGTACTGTAGGGAGTGGGTGGAAATGAGATGTGGGCTTTGGGCCAAAAGTTTGTAGGTAATGGAAATTAAAATAATGAAATTAGTGATATAAATTATTTGCCAAAACTGAAAGCATATGAAATTCATAATTCACCCGTTTTGGGTCCAATTCGAACGCGGTGTGTCGTGTTAGGCTCGTATCGTCGACGACGACGTCCCGAAATTGATTTGGGTGCATCTAGAGCTTGTAGGTAATTCAGATAAATTCAAAACGAGTTTGAAATAAATCGGAGCCGGAACGCAAGAGCGACAATAAAAATCAAAGTGAGTTAATCTTACTCAATTTGAAATTCTGCAATTAATTTTAAATGGTTAAAATTAATTATTCACTGATTTTTGAACTTGATAATTAATATCAGTTTGGATGTTACTATTGTATATAGTAGTGTGTGTGTGTCTATATATATATATATATATATATATATATATATATATATTAGAGTGGTTGATATTCCAGCATATATATCGCGGATGAGATCCTATGCGCCCCGCATAATAGCGGATGGCCATGTATACCACGATAATCTCCTCGAAGTGGGATTGATATTTTTATATTGTATGAACATCTATGGATGCAGGGAAAACAGGTTGGAGGGATCCAACTGGATTCCTTAAAAATGTTGAAATTATTTTCATATTCGGTGATATAATTTATTTGAATAATCTGTGATAGATCATATTGGAAATTGAAATTTATTGAATGCTATGGTATTGCTAGACATATTTTTGGCATTTTAGAATATCAAAAATATGAATATTGAATTTTTAAAGGAAAATAAAAAGGGGAATTTTAAGTTTTCGGAATATGGAAAATATAGATTTTTGGATAAATGTGAATTAAAGGGTTTTTTTTAAATAAGAACTTAAGCGATATTGTTTTAAGTATAAAAGAATGTATATTTAAAATTTAAGTTTTAAATAGTTTGGGAAATAAAAGGGAAAAATTGGAAATAAAATATGAAATTGATGTCCAAAATTAAATAAGATTTTAAATCATAAAAAGGAAGTGAATCTGAAATTTGTGGGTGTTGGAATAAATTTGGATTAACTAAGAAATTAATTTTTAAAATGGAATTTAATTTAAAGAATCGATTAAGGGCCGTGAAAACAGTGATAAATGCAAGATGGGATTATGGAAATTATAAACGAAGTTTATAAAATAAAGTGAAGAAATTATCAGTGGATAATTTGAAAATTATAAATTCACGATGGGAATTTATAAGAAAATGGGTAAATCGTTTTAAAAATAAATAGTAGTTTTATTTTTAAAAATGCGAAAAAGGAAGCTTACGGAGTTGGAACGTAAACTAAGCTGGAAATAAATCGAGAGGGATTTATAAAATAATTGGACTGGCTATATTGGGGTTGAAAATATATTTTTCGAAAAAGTTAAGCATATTTTCAAAGAAAGATTTTTAAGTGATAATTAGAAAATTTAAAATGTTTTAGATTTATAAGAAAATGGGTAAATCATTTAAAAAATAAACAATAGTTTTATTTTTTAAATGGGAAAAAGGAAACTTACGGAGTTGAAACGTAAATTAAGCTGGAAATAAATCGAGAGGGATTTATATAATAATTGGACTGGCTATATTGGGGTTGAAAATATATTTTCCGAAAAAGTTAAGCATTTTTAAAAGAAAGATTTTAGAAAATTTAAAATGTTTTAAATAAATTTATAATTTAATTGTTTTAAAATTGTTAAAGTAAATATTAACTAAGTTAGTTATAGTAGTTAATTATTATTAAATGTTAAATCGGTATTACTATTTTAAAGGGATAATTATTCAATATTAATATTTATATATAATAGCTTTTATTTAAAAGTAGTTTTTGTCTAAAGTTAACATGGAAAATTATTATAGAAATTTCGTAAGTATTATTTTGAAAATTATTAAATAGAGTTTTCGGGAAGTATTGGTATACTCGCATGGCGAAATCGAAGGCAGTGAGCGTCTGCAGTTAAGTCTTGGATTTTATTGGGATAGAGACGTAACCATTAAGCTATGGATTCATCGGTTGATATCGCAGTGGTACTTTTCAAATTATTTTAAAGGTTTTCCAATTATCTTTGAAGAATAGTTTTGGTGATTTACTAAATTCGATAAGATAAGTATGTATAATTTGGATAAAGAAATCTATTTGTTAAAAATTAAATTAAAAAGAGACTTGATGTTTGAAAATGAAGTGCTGGTTGAATTGATTGTTTATTTGATAGTTAAATAACCGACTATCAAACTTGGACTCAAATACAACTTTGGAAATATCTGAAAGAGGTATGGGAATTATATGGAACAGTTACCATTCGAGGTGATATACTGTACGTGTAAACTCGTTTCGTTCATCTAGGACGTTTGTAAGGAAATCCGTCCACTAACGGTTAGGATGTGATCTCCGAACTTATTTTCTTCTGTTTATTTCTTAAAGTACCGGGTTTGAGTTTATCGAAAAATAGCGAACGTTGTTTCAAAGAGACCAAGATCGGATTTGTTATCCGAAAACCGCTTCGATCCAACAAGTACGTTTTCGAAATGAAGATAAGAGCTTGGAGTCGAAGATGAAGCAGTGAAGTGCAAAGGCTAATCGCTTCTAATCCTGAGGGTGATTCCAAAATGGATGTAGTAGGAATAGCGCATTCGATTCCGTTCGGACCGAGAACGGACTTGTATGGATGAATGCTATCAGTACATTTTCAATGGAGGACAACGAGCATTCTAAGTGAAAATTCCTAAAGGTAATCGTAGCATCTAGTCTCATCAACCGGGAATGACTGAAAAGCAAGGGATGCAACAAGGCTAACTGGGTAGCACTTAATTAGGGTATGTTTATCACATTCCTAGATACTCTCGGATATTATTACTACGATTATGAAAGGAGCTCGGAAAGGGTGGGAACACCCGAGATGATAGCATATTCGATCTATCCAAGTCAAGGATAGTCCGGTCTTGTATAGCATGGGATCCCGACGTGGTCCTCGTACGCTGCTTTAGACGTGTATTGTGACAGGTGGTACCCCAATGCTTAGTCATTCTCCAATAAGCATCGTACGGTTTTGATTGTGCCCAACTATGCTGGAACGTGAGATGCAAGCATTTCAGCTATTTGAATAAGTATTTATACTTAGACACTATTATAATGTCAGATGATTTTTGATATGAAATGTTTTGGTTATCGTAAACTAAACCCGTCGTATTTATGTGTGGCGCGATCTTACGAGATACCTTTGATTTTCAGCGAATTTTGAACTTTAGTAATTCAAATTGAATGTGTTTTCTTACGTTGGTTTTCCAGACCGACTCGGATGTTATTTTATTATAACGTTCGGATCATACCGAGTATTACAGATACAGGATAGGATGCTATGGAGCTCAGAAGACGAGTTGGATGACGAAGACGTACTATCCGCACTTGGTTTATATTCCACTGTGTATTATAGGCTGTATATTCAGCTTTTGTGAGGACAAGTTATTATAATTGTCCAGTTGTGTGCTATTGATTTGTGTTGTACTCTGATGATGTAATGTATAAAAACAATTATAGTTCTTTGTATAAAGACCAGTTGTTGTCTATTATATATTGTTTCGCTGCGATTGTGAGATTCTGTATTGTTGTTTCTATTCTCTTCTTCTACCTCTTTCTACTTTACCCTAACGATCTGGTATTTCCAGCATTCGATTGCTCGGCATGTAATACAGTGGAAGTATTGATGTCGATTTTTGGATGTCGAAAATCTGGTCCGTTACAAGTCACCGTTGATCAGTTAACACATACAACATATATGGTTCATTTTTTATTTTTTGATGTAGAATTTGGTTGCATAATTGAATATTTTTCCTTGAATAGAGGTAGGTAAGAGATTAAGTTAAGTCATCTATGTTTTAGGGAAAACTTAGTTTTCCGATTTATTACAAGTATTTTACTTATTTGTTAAAATTGTACTATGCTTATCAAAAGGGAAATAACATGGAAAGATAATTATCAATAAATCGATTCTATAATTGATAGTTTTGCTTTATACACGATGGTTGTTTTCCTACACCAGTCTTGCCTTGAAATCCAAATGTATTTTATTTCAATTATTAATCCTAATAGCTATTGACAAATTTCGTGCTCCAGCATAAGATAAGACTTGTGTGTGGGGGTGTGTGTTGGTGGAGGGGGTATTGATTGTAGGATAGGTTAAAATAAACTAGCCTGAATTTTCTTATTATTTGGTCAAATTATTACAGTAGGTCTATCTCCAAACATAAAAAAAATGTTTGTATTTGCTAAAATATATGATTTAATTGTGTTTTTGGTATTGCATTCTTAAGACATTTATTGTCACCGTACTAATGTAGAAGCTTTTCTGATGATGTGTTGCTAATTTCTTCAAGTTAGGTTTGCATTTGATCTATCCAGCTGTATATTCTAATGTAATTTGAAAGGATTTGGACATATTATGATTCACTTGCATTTGATGTTACAGAGTAATTTGACCTAATAATTTCTTAGTTGTTGTAATAGAGATTGAGATTGAAGCATTGGTTAACAAGTGATTCAAATTTGATTGTTCAAAATTCAGATGATTAAACTATTATTCGAAGTTAAATGCACAATTATTTTTTCAAATTCACGTTATTCCATGATCAAGTTAAGTTTGTTTTCATCAAATCCTAATGCTTAATTTGTAGTACTAAAGCGGTTCACATTTTTGTCAACTAATCATCGACTCTTTTGAAGTCTCTAAATTTGAACTTTATGTACAATTTTAAGAACAATAATGCTATTATACCCGAAACTAATTTAGTCAATTTATGCGGCCTGACGTGGCACACTCTTTCACAATTTTATGTTGTCACGTTCTCCTTCTGCTACACAAATCATTTTCTTCTCCCTCTTTCAGAAATCCTTGTTCCCTTTCATCACTATTTCTACAGCTACATTTTTCACAAAATATGTACTTTGACAATCAATTAAACACGCCTGCAATTCCTCATGGCAGAAATGGTTATAATTTTTCTTCAATTTATATTCCAATGTTTTCAATATCATTCAAAACCATGGTTGGATTCATTATAATTATTTACTGTTTGCATCACCAATTTGGAATTACGAAGGATCATCAACGCATATAAATTGACATTAACAACAATCAAAAATTTTGACATAAAAATTTGTCAAACACGGCAAACTTATTTTGTAAAGTACAGGCTCTAACACATTCATTACTTTGTTGTGTACAACATTAAATTTGTACTTTGGCAAAAACACAATAATTTGTTTTTACATTTATCAATTGATTTAGGTTTATGTACTCATAATGTTGCTTACATTATTTTAACCAAATGAGTTAGCTGAGATACTATGTAAACAATACTTACTCAAGACACATTAAATTGCTATCTTTTTTTGATGAAATTGCTATCCAAAATTTTAATGTCCAATTTTTTTTTCTCATGCACTATATTTTTGGATCAGTTGCTGTTATGATTTTTTTTATTACGTTGGCATTTCTTGTATGATCATTTGCAGAATTGGCTGATGACTAATTAGATATCGATAAAAAGGTATCAAACAACAAGATAAATAATTACGTCTTCCTTAGTTTAAATGCTGAGGAATCAAAAAATTGTTTTGATGTTGGAACAGTAAATGATAAATCATTTGTATTTGCGACAGAAGTTACAAAACCCGAAGTTGGCATGAAATTTAATACCGTTGAAGAAGTATTTCAATGTTTTAAAAACAATGCAAAGCATATGGGATTTCCAACAAGAAAAAAAAAATCAAGTAAAAGGGATGAGGATGAACACTTAAGATATATAACATTTGCATGTGGTCAATGTGGAAAACCAGGTTGTACAAGCGGAAACCCATTACTGCCTCGGCCAACCAGTAAAATTGGTTGTAAAGTGAAACTCACTTCAAGTTTTGGAGAAAACGAAAAGTAGCGTATCAACAAGTTGCTTCCTGACCACAACCATGACTTAAGTCCCACGAAATCTCGACTCTTTCGATGTTATTAAAAAATTGATGAACATGCAAAAAGACAACTTGAAGTTTGCGATATTGCAGGAATTGGACCTAAGAAAAGTTTTAATGCAGTAGTAGTTGAGACCGATGGACGTGAGAACTTGTCGTTCATAGAAAAAGATTGTAGAAACTATCTTGATAAGGCAAGACAATTATATCTTGAAGAATGAAATGCTGTGGCGATTCAAAACTATTTCCTAAATATGTAGACACAAAATTCAAATTTTTTTCTTTGGCATGGACTTTGATGATGATGGCCAATTAAAAAATATTTTTTGGGCAGATGGAAAAAGTAGAGAGGCGTATGAAGAATTTAGTGATGTTGTCACTTTCGATACGACCTACTTGACAAACAAGTATGATATGTCTTTTGCATCTTTTATTGGAGTCAACCATCATGGACAATCGATTTTATTAGGATGTGGGTTGCGTTCAAGTGAAACAACGGATACTTTTTTATGGCTTTTCAGAACATGGTTGCATGTATGTCTGATGTTGCTCCTAAAGGAATAATTATAGACCAAGTTGGAGCTATGAAAAAGACAATAGAGAACGTATTTCCTAATACTTGATAAAGACTGTGTCTGTGGCAAGTGATGAAGAAGTTGCCTAAATAATTTGGAAGCCACGATTTTTATGAATCAATTAAAAGTAATTTGCAAAAATGATATATGATACACAAGACTCGAAGGAGTTTGAAAAAAGTTGGATAATAATGGTAGGCAAGATTGAGTTGCATGATAATATTTAGTTGGGTGAATCATATAAGGAAAGACATCACTGGGTACCATGTCTTGTGACATCAAATTTGGACAGGGATGTCCACTACTCAAAGAAGTGAAAGTATTAACGCTTTCTTTGATGGATATATGAATGTTAAAACCATTTTGAAACAATTTGTAAAGCAATACAATCATGCATTGAAGGCCAAAATAGAGGAGAGTCAAGCTGATTTCAAGTCATTTTCACAGAGTATTCGGTGTGCAACTTCGTACGATATAGAGAATAAATTTCAAGATGTTTATACACTTAAGAATTCAAGGAATTTCAAATAGAGATAATCGCCAAGATATATTGTGATATAGCTAAAACTAGATAGGGTAGCATGAGTACAAAGTTTGATATATATGAAGATGTGGATACTGAAAATTATAGAAAATTGATATCATTTAGAGTATTATTTAAGAAAAAAAATTACGAAATTAGTTATGGTTGTCGGAAGTTTGAGTTTAAAGGTATACTTTGCAGACATGCACTTCTTGTATTGCCTAAAAATAACATGACAACGGTTCCGGGAAGATATATTTTAGACAGTTGGAGAAAAGATGTATTGAGATCTCATACGAGGATCTGACTCAATTATGATGGTGCACCAGCAACATCTGCACAATTGCGATATAAAGGGATGTATAATGAATTTTCTAAAGTGGCGGATTTAGCAGCGGACGATGAAGTTTCTTTTAGTCATGTGATGCAATGGATATACAGTAAGAAGACCAAATTTTTTTCTACAGAATTGCAATGCACCTCTTACATGCAAAACTGGTTCAAACAGAGATGAATGTGGTAGGATAAGAGACTGTCCGAAGGTGCGAGATCAAATAAGAAATAAAACTAAAGGACGAACTCGAACAAATAGATTCAAGCCATCGTTGGAGGAAAAAAACGAAGAGAAGTAGCCGAATGACTCTGAAAAGTAAGGATACACAGGCGAGTCATTCTTTCTAACATCAGGTTCTAATAGTATGTCTTTTTCATACTTTATCTTGTATGTATAAAGATAAATGTTATCTTTATCTAAAACTGGTTATATGGTAATTGTATTGGCTATGAAATATTCACCACAATGTCATGACTACTTTTATGATGTCATATTTTGTAAACACGTATGACTAAGCTAAAAAATATTACCATTTTGCAATATGATGTCAATGACAGACTTCTTGTTGTGCCAAAACCAAAAAGGAAAAAAAGTGTAATATTAATACTTCAACTTCTGTTAATGTGGGACATGATAGTAGTTTTTTCAACAACCTGAGGTACCTTCAAAATCAGAGGCTGTAGCTGAAACTGCAAGTTCAATGGAACAAAACTTATGTCTTCCACCTATATATCAAATGGTACACTCTTCTGATAACCCAATGTTTTTTTACTTAATACTTTTTTTCAATTACTTTGATTGTTAAGTAAATTTTTTGTGTAACATGGACAAACATGAATTCAGCTTGGGGATATGGACAACACTTGCATTCACTATACGGTCAACGTCATGGTATGAGAAATGTGATAACCGATACGTTGCAACTTCACTTGATGGTTGTTTTCTCATGTAGTTTGAAACTTCTTTCAGAAACCTTATCATTCTAGTGGTAGTTCTTCATGCCCAATTGACTCATCTATTATTTCACATCATTTGTCTTATGAAATGCAACAATCGTCTGCTAACTTGGTTCAATATTTACATACCGATCCTAGATATACTATTGTAAGTCCTAGATATACTATTGTAAGTCATTTCATTATAGACATTATAAATTGAATATCCAATTTATTTTGCAATTTGATTGATAAAACTTTATTTCTCATACGGTGATAGTATGAACCAAATGGACATGGATAAGAAGAAACTATTGAAGCAAGTACCTCCCCTTTGTATCACTCTCAGATTGCATACATATATACATTTGGAGTTGATACAGGGTTTTAAAATCTACTGTACATAAGCATTTGCTATTGAACAACTATTTTCTACTTGTTATCTTATAAACCTATTGTACTACGCAACTGGTTCTTGCTTTGGTTTTGAAAGTAATCATTTGTTGTGATAATTATTTGGTTTTCACTTATTATGTGATGCTCGGTTGATTAGAATTTTGTGATACTTAGTTGAATAATATTGTGGTGTAAAGTATAAATTTTGCATGGAAAAGTTGCAAGTATCCATCTATTGAATTGACTGTATCTAGCTTGCCTATATAAACTTTTGCCTATATAAACTTTGGTCATTTTGTGCATGATGCAGAGTTGTCAACCTAATGTGAGCATTGTGCTATTGTAGTAGACTGTACCTTATGCTTATTTTGTGCATGTATAACTAACTATACATACAGTAAATTTGTGTACGTTATACTATTTTTATTCCATGGTTGGATATTGAGATAATATGATCACGGTCCACGATTCTGAAGGTACATTGATGAAAAACATATGCTCTTTTTGTTCATTTGTTTACTTTAACATTGATGTTCCGTTTAATTTGAAATTGGTTTCCATTATTTTTTTAACTTCTGAAAATAAGTTTAATAAAAGATGATGTATATGCAACAGAAGTTCAATACAAATGGAAAGGAATGCATTGCCATGATTATTTCAACCTGATCCATCAAAATTTCGCATTTTAATTCACTTTGTATATTTCATCATTTTAGTTTACATGAGCGGGGGATTGTACGGTGATTTGCCCGGATATTTGAATGAAGACGGTTGGGTATTTCATTAAATTGGTAGTTGAAACATAAAAGGGAGTGAGAAAATTGAAATGAATAATGTAGGGAGAGAAAGTGAGAACGTGTGGTCCACGTTGGCCCACAGAAAATAACAAAATTCCTTTCGGTCATTGTAGCATAGTTGTTTTAAGAAACTTTGTTGCTTCTTCAAGAAGACCGGGTCTTATCATGGATTGGCAAGAACAATGGTTGATCGGTTGATGTACAAAAGTTGGTGTGCACTAAATTAAAAGGATCCATGTATAAGTACGCAAAATACACGATAATTTGATCAACAAACCGCCGTAGTACAATATGTCATAGACTGGGGGAAAATTGGGTGTGATATGATCATGCAAGGATATAAGTGGAATATTTGCATTAATTGTAATTGTTTATATTTTTCATCATATTCATTTATGGCATAGGGTAAGTGGAGTATTTGCATTGATAATAATTGGTTATATTTTGCTTCATATTCATCGATGATAGGGTGTAAGTGGAGTTGCATTTGCACCCTACAATGTCTTTAACAGTATACATTGTCACTGCATACATTGTTAGTGTTGGAAAAATATGAAGACATTCTCTAATTCTGATTTGTGAGTTTAAATATCATGTTCCTCATCTAATCTAATCCTTTATTGCTCTCTTTTTTTCCCTGGTGAAGCCAGGCGTGTACAGTTCCACGTATAAATGGAATTGGCGTATCCTCACATAATACATTTATTTCATATAATATTACTCCATGAAACTGCAAATGCAACTGAATCGCCTGTCCTAAATATTCATTAAAAGTATATCAATTTTACTTCGCTTTATATAACGTGTTGTTTATCAACTAAACAATAATCATCCAAATTTTGTGCGCTCACCACATATCAAACAAGGTAAAGAATTATATGCACAATAACAATGTATATTAACCTTCGTGCTAATAATTTTGTGCAGAATTAAAAGTACTTTGAACTTTCTTACACAAGAAAATGTTTATACCCGTGCAAGATTAGACAAAAACCAGTGCTTACACAACAACACTAAATTGCCACAGGAAAATATTGAACTTTCAAGAACAAATGAAATTAGCTTAACTTGTTTTCCAAATAAAATTTCAACTAACCTTGAAACTTGGAAGAAGGATCAAGTGTTTCAGAATACATAGGAGTATAGCCTCTATGATTTTTGCTTCGTAGAATCTCCATTTTTACTTCAATAGGCAAAGAGAAAAATTTCCTGCTCTCGGTAAACAAGTTCTCAAACAATTCCTTCTCGATTCCATGATTTAATAAGTAGAAAAATCCATAATCCAAACACGCCTGAAATACCTTAATAATTAATATTAAAGCTCAAGCGACAAGTTCATTAACATCTAAAAGGAAGATATAAACCTGACGAATGGACTTGGCAGCAGTGGTACGGTCAGCTGAAGATAGGTCGATCAGTGGTAAACACGTTTCACACGCCATTTTTTTCCCTCTTAATCTTATTATTTTTTTTGAGATTATGCAGCTAGCCAGCTGTAGTTTTGTACTGTGAATCTGTAATACTCCTCTTTTCGTCTACGGAGTTACAAATTGTTTAAAAAAGGCCCACGCTTTTAAATATGTCTGTTACCGATCAAAGCCCAATTTGTTTGTATTCACTTCACTAATTACCCAGAATTACTATTTATTTAATTATTTCATTGTTCCCTGGCTAGATTTTGTTCAAGAAAAAGAAGTGAAAAGAGCCGAAGTTGGATAATAATGGTAGACAAGATTGAGTTGCATGATAATATTTAGTTGGGTGAATTATATAAGGAAAGACATCACTGGGCACCATGTCTTGTGACATCAAATTTGGGCAGGGATGTCCACCACTCAAAGAAGTGAAAGTATTAACGCTTTCTTTGATGGATATATGAATGTTAAAACCATTTTGAAACAATTTGTAAAGCAATACAATCATGCATTGAAGGCCAAAATAGAGGAGAGTCAAGCTGATTTCAAGTCATTTTCACTGAGTATTCGGTGTGCAACTTCGTACGATATAGAGAATAAATTTCAAGATGTTTATACACTTAAGAATTCAAGGAATTTCAAATAGAGGTAATCGCCAAGATATATTGTGATATAGCTGAAACTAGAGAGGGTAGCATGAGTACAAAGTTTGATATATATGAAGATGTGGATATTGAAAATTATAGAAAATTGACATCATCTAGAGTATTATTTAAGAAAAAAATTACGAAATTAGTAGTAGTTGTCGGAAGTTTGAGTTTAAAGGTATACTTTGCAGACATGCACTTCTTGTATTGCCTAAAAATAACATGACAACGGTTCCGGGCTGATATATTTTAGACGGTTGGAGAAAAGATGTATTGAGATCTCATACGAGGATCTGACTCAATTATGATGGTGCACCAGCAACATCTGCACAATTGCGATATAAAGGGATGTATAATGAATTTTCTAAAGTGGCGGATTTAGCAGCGGACGATGAAGTTTCTTTTAGTCATGTGATGCAATGGATATACAGTAAGAAGACCTAATTTTTTTCTACAGAATTGCAATGCACCTCTTACATGCAAAACTGGTTCAAACAGAGATGAATGTGGTAGGATAAGAGACTGCCCGAAGGTGCGAGATCAAATAAGAAATAAAACTAAAGGACGAACTCGAACAAATAGATTCAAGCCATCGTTGGAGAAAAAAACGAAGAGAAGTAGCTGAATGACTCTGAAAAGTAAGGATACACAGGCGAGTCATTCTTTCTAACATCAGGTTCTAATAGTATGTCTTTTTCATACTTTATCTTGTATGTATAAAGATAAATGCTATCTTTATTCTAAAACTGGTTATATGGTAATTGTATTGGCTATGAAATATTCACCACAATGTCATGACTACTTTTATGATGTCATATTTTGTAAACACGTATGACTAAGCTAAAAAATATTACCATTTTGCAATATGATGTCAAGACAGACTTCCTGTTGTGCCAAAACCAAAAAGGAAAAAAAGTGTAATATTAATACTTCAACCTCTGTTAATGTGGGACATGATAGTAGTTTTTTCAACAACCTGAGATACCTTCAAAATCAGAGGCTGTAGCTGAAACTGCAAGTTCAATGGAACAAAACTTATGTCTTCCACCTATATATCAAATGGTACACTCTTCTGATAACCCAATGTTTTTTTACTTAATACTTTTTTCAATTACTTTGATTGTTAAGTAAATTTTTTGTGTAACATGGACAAACATGAATTCAGCTTGGGGATATGGACAACACTTGCATTCACTATACGGTCAACGTCATGGTATGAGAAATGTGATAACCGATACGTTGCAACTTCACTTGATGGTTGTTTTCTCATGTAGTTTGAAACTTCTTTCAGAAACCTTATCATTCTCGTGGTAGTTCTTCATGCCCAATTGACTCATCTATTATTTCACATCATTTGTCTTATGAAATGCAACAATCGTCTGCTAACTTGGTTCAATATTTACATCCCGATCCTAGATATGCTATTGTAAGTCATTTCATTATAGACATTATAAATTGAATATCCAATTTATTTTGCAATTTGATTGATAAAACTTTATTTCTCATACGGTGATAGTATGAACCAAATGGACATGGATAAGAAGAAACTATTGAAGCAAGTACCTCCCCTTTGTATCACTCTCAGATTTCATACATATATACATTTGGAGTTGATACAGGGTTTTAAAATCTACTGTACATAAGCATTTGCTATTGAACAACTATTTTTCTACTTGTTATCTTATAAACCTATTGTACTATGCAACTGGTTCTTGCTTTGGTTTTGAAAGTAATCATTTGTTGTGATAATTATTTGGTTTTCACTTATTATGTGATGCTCAGTTGATTAGAATTTTGTGATACTTAGTTGAATAATATTGTGGTGTAAAGTATAAATTTTGCATGGAAAAGTTGCAAGTATCCATCTATTGAATTGACTATCTAGCTTGCCTATATAAACTTTTGCCTATATAAACTTTGGTCATTTTATGCATGATGTAGAGTTGTCAACCTAATGTGAGCATTGTGCTATTGTAGTAGACTGTACCTTATGCTTATTTTGTGCATGTATAACTAACTATACATACAGTAAATTTGTGTACGTTATACTATTTTTATTCCATGGTTGGATATTGAGATAATATGATCACGGTCCACAATTCTGAACGTACATTGATGAAAAACATATGCTCTTTTTGTTCATTTGTTTACTTTAACATTGATCTTCCGTTTAATTTGAAATTGGTTTCTATTTTTTTTAACTTCTGAAAATAAGTTTAATAAAAGATTATATATATGCAACAGAAGTTCAGTACAAATGGAAAGGAACGCATTGCCATGATTATTTCAACCTGATCCATCAAAGTTTCGCATTTCAATTCAATTTGTATACTTCATCATTTTAGTTTACATGAATATATTTGAATGAAGACGGTTGGGTATTTCATTAAATTGGTAGCTGAAACATAAAAGGGGGTGAGAAATTTGAAATAAACAATGTAGGGAGAGAAAGTGAGAACGTGTGGTCCACGTTGGCCCACAGAAAGTAACAAAATTCCTTTCGGTCATTGTAGCATAGTTGTTTTAAAAAACTTTGTTGCTTCTTCAAGAAGACCAGGCCTTATCATAGATTGGCAAGAACAATGGTTGATCGGTTGATGTACAAAAGTTGGTGTGCACTAAATTAAAAGGATCCATGTATAACAAGTACGCAAAATACACGATAATTTGATCAACAAATCGCCGGAGTACAATATTTCATAGACTGGGGAAAAATTGGGTGTGATATGATCATGCAAGGATATAAGTGGAATATTGGCATTAATTGCAACTTTTTATATTTTTCATCATATTCATGGATGGTGTAGGGTAAGTGGAGTATTTGCATTGATAATAATTGGTTATATTCTGCTTCATATTCATCGATGATAGGGTGCAAGCGGAGTTGCATTTGCACCCTACAATGTCTTTAACAGTATACATTGTCACTGCATACATTGTTAGTGTTGGAAAAATATGAAGACATTCTCTAATTCTGATTTGCGAGTTTAAATATCATGTTCCTCATCTAATCTAATCCTTTATTGCTCTTTTTTTTTTCCTGGTGAAGCCAGGCGTGTACAGTTCCACGTATAAATGGAATTGGCGTATCCTCACATAATACATTTATTTCATATAATATTACTCCATGAAACTGCAAATGCAACTGAATCGCCTGTCCTAAATATTCATTAAAAATATATCAATTTTACTTCGCTTTATATGACGTGTTGTTTATCAACTAAGCTATAATCATTCAAATTTTGTGCGCTTACCACATATCAAACAAGGTAAAGAATTATATGCACAATAACAACGTATATTAACCTTCGTCCTAATTATTTTGTGCGGAATTAAAAGTATTTCGAACTTTCTTACACAAGAAAATGTTTATACCCGTGCAAGATTAGACAAAAACCAGTGCTTACACAACAACACTAAATTGCCACAGGAAAATATTGAACTTTCAAGAACAAATGAAATTAGCTTAACTTGTTTTCCAAATAAAATTTCAACTAACCTTGAAACTTGGAAGAAGGATCAAGTGTTTCAGAATACATAGGAGTATAGCCTCTATGATTTTTGCTCCGTAGAATCTCCATTTTTACTTCAATAGGCAAAGAGAAAAATTTCCTGCTCTCGGCAAACAAGTTCTCAAACAATTCCTTCTCGATTCCATGATTTAATAAGTAGAAAAATCCATAATCCAAACACGCCTGAAATACCTTAATAATTAATATTAAAGCTCAAGCGACAAGTTCATTAACATCTAAAAGGAAGATATAAACCTGACGAATGGACTTGGCGGCAGTGGTACGGTCAGCTGAAGATAGGTCGATCAATGGTAAACACGTTTCACACGCCATTTTTTTTCCCTCTTAATCTTATTAATTTTTTTGAGATTATGCAGCTAGCCAGCTGTAGTTTTGTACCGTGAATCTGTAATACTCCTCTTTTCGTCTACGGAGTTACAAATTGTTTAAAAAAGGCCCACGCTTTTAAATATGTCTGTTACCGATCAAAGCCCAATTTGTTTGTATTCACGTCACTAATTACCCAGAATTACTATTTATTTAATTATTTCATTGCTCCCTAGCTAGATTTTATTCAAGAAAAATAAGTGAAAAGAGCCGATGTTGGAAATAATCAACAGCCCAACCCAATACCAAAAAACAAGATTGAAAATAATATAAAATATAAAAGCAAAACCAATGGTGTCTTGTTCACTGTCACATGGCCGTGTTTTCTTATCGTGCACTCATTCTCTTTTATTTGGGTACTGTGTCTTCCTGTCCTATGCTACATCACTTGGCATGTTTAGTTGGTCTTTTTCACTTTTGATTGTACCGTGAAATTATAATAAGGTAGAAAATATGTAACTAAAATCGTATGTTCTCTTAATAAAATATTGCATTCTTATTGTTAAAGTTAGCTTGTAAAATTAAAATTATTGTTTAATTAACTGGTACATGGATGTTTTAGTTATGATTGTTTGATAATTTATTATGAATTATTTTCTGCTATGAGCATTATTTTTATTGTTTTTTTATTTGAATAAATGGCTAAAATAATTAGAGGTATCATCCATGATGATTCCAATTTTCTTTAATCGTAACCCCACCAACTTGGAATTTTGGTTATGTCTCTAGTCACGGCTACTGAACCAGTCAATAGTATTGGTTATTAAAACGATAAAGAAATAGTCGTTTTAACATGATGCATTAAACGACAATCTCTTCGCCATGTTAAGTAGTCACTCCGACGGTTATTTCAAAACGGCTAATTCTCTCCTCCTCATATCTTGCACTATACCTTCACTATCTTATAATACCGCACTCTCTTCTTCCTCTACAACTCTACTCCATTTTACAACAGCAATTTTGAATCTAAAAACGGAGGAAAAATAGAGAAAATAAGATATGGTTAAGAAACCAAAAGCAACATCGCATCTCCTACCATTTCAAGTATAACATATCATTCTACCAAATATTAGCATGAATGACCTCTGCAACAAGAACAAAATTTATAATTCCATCACCGAGCATAACATATCATTCTACGTCCGCCTCTTCGAAATCCACCTCCGCAATATCCTCCTGCATTCACACTACAAGTACTACAACATGCAGCAACGACACTACCATCAACTAGCCTCACAACAACAACCAAATTATTCTTAATACCAAAGACAAGCTTCTTATAGTCAGTTATTGAATAAAAACGACCGTCCTCAAGTGGATCCCTCGGTGCTCAAGAAACAGCAAGACAGATAAAGATGTTACACACTGTCCAGTTAATGCGCTCGGTAGATTCAAAGCGGTGGAGGTGCAAAAAGTCATAGCGGGGATACATCGAGGATATAGCGGGATATAGCAGATGGCTCTAAAATAGCATATAAAACTCGTACTTAATGTTTTTACAAATATATAAATTGTAATTAAATGAAAAATTATCATTCAATTAAATTATAAATAATACATAAATAATTTTAAATAGAACATCTGCGAATATACTTTAAATAAACGAAAAACTGTTATATAACATAATTGAATTTGGTAGAATATTAGAGTATTTTCATTTCTGAAAATATATTAAAAATTAAATAAAATAAATTACTTTCATAATTTTATAATGTATAAATTCAAATTTTCAATTCATTTTATTAAAAAAGATATAGCGGGAATATAGCGGAAATAACGGAATATAGCGGGGATCAAAGCGGAAATGCTATATTCTGGGGCTATATGGGAAAATCATAGCGGTAGAAATCCGCTATGAGATATAGCGGGGTTGTAGCGGGATAATAGCGGGGCATTAACTACACATGTTACACAAAACTTGATGAGACAATTTTCAACGTATCATAGTACCAGGTATACTAATCTAGCATCGAATATTGTCGACAACAAAGATAGCGATGATGGAGATGAAACACAAGGATGAAGGCGAAGGCATGGATGTAGCCGAAGATTTTGAGGAGGAAGAAGAAAAGGTTTAGAAAATCCAAGTATCAGTTTGCACGGACTTCCAACTGTCGCAAAAGAAAACAATTTCTGATCTTTAGTAGGCTTGCTTGATCGGACAAGTGACAGGAAGTCGATTGTTGCCGACAGTATTACTGGACTTGCAAAAATAGATTTTGCAACCAAAGAAGTAGATAGTGGAAAAAAGCAATAATGGTTTACTCTAGCTCAATATTTATCTCTTACATGAGCTGAGGTCCAAGTATCCAATGATAATTCAACTAGCCCGAATCTAAAGGGTTCTAAATTTTGGCAATCAATGACTGAATTTTATAATATCTTGGACGATAAGTCTATGACATAGAATTTGTGCAGAAGAGGCTGTCGAGTCATGAATCTCGTTTGTTAAAGATGATTGACAATTATTTCAGGTTTCACCTGGTAGGACGTAAGTGGTCAAAACGTTGACAACTATGTAAGTTTATTGCTTACTACTTTTTAGCGTTTAATTATGAGAAGTATACTAGTTTTATTTACATTTCTATAGCTAGCCACCAAAGCGCATAAGGTGTTGTATGAGCAAATAGGAAAGCCATTCTTATTTCTAGGAAGTTTAATGTTTTGTCAGATAATCTGAAATGGAAGAATCCTTACAATTATATGCGTGACCAACAATGCAAGGCAAGAAGAATGAACCACTCTGATTTGAGTCTTGGCAGTGAACCCGATTCGATGGAAAATTCATCTTGTATGGAAGTGCAGATGATTGTCCAGTAGGCAAGCATAAGGCACAACAAATGGAGCAATGTGTTATTGAACTTGTAGATTCTCGAGGCTTGGGAAAAGTTTTTCCACTTGAAAGATCAAAGGTCTTAAAGCAGAGTAGGATTCAAGCAAGGAAAGAAATGCAACAAAGATATTGTGAAGAGTGCGATGTCCACCATGTAGAAGAATAGAGGAAGGAAGCTAGCTGTCGTGCAAAAGAAGACATGAAGGATGCTAAGCTACATGAGAAAGTTAGGCTTAAGTGGTTTGCATGTGATATGACCAAGTTGTCAATGTTACTACGTGAGATGATGGAATATGAGTTGGCAAGGTATACGAAGATTGATTATAGTTCGAATAAGGGTTTTTAGGACTTAAAGAGGGCGATACAAGTCAAGTTGGAGCAACAATAGACGTGATGAATGTTTATTTTCTAGTACATGTTACTTCCTATGTACGATGCGTTGAATGATTATTTCAGTCTAGGGTTATGTAATTTCATATATTTGATTTAGATGTAATGATCACTAATTACTTTTATGCATTTAACATTTAAATCATGAAATATGCATACAACTTAGCATTTAATTAGAGGAATTAAACTTTAAAACAAAAAAATAATATAAACAGAAAAATAAACAACACAAATAGACAAACCAATAACAAACAAAAAATGCAAATACAATGTTATTATTATATATATCTCCTATTTATGCGTTTATGGCCCATAGATGGTCTACTAGTTAGTTGCATAATGCATACTATGAATTTCGATCTTTCATATGTTTGATTGTTGTGATATAGTTATCCACCATATTTTGGTACTTATATTGTCTTGCAATCGTGCCTTGAACATTTCAGGATAATTGTTTTGTTGGTTCTTTTAACCTTCCCTCAACCTTAACAATCATATTGTGCATTATAATACGAGTGTACATTATTTTGGAAAGAAACCTGGCATCATGAAATCGATCTGGATTTCATACGATATGAAATCTAGTTTGCAAACCTCTAAAAGCACGTTTAATGCTATTTCTATAGTGTTGACTAGATTTTTAACCAACATCGCAATTGTGATTGGAGATGGATTTTAGCAAGTATTACTTACTAAAATTGTAGTTTAAAACATAAAATGAGAAATAACGAAGAGAGTAATGAGTAATGCAATCAAAGTAAATAAAACTAGGTATAAAGTGGTTTGACATAACAGATATTTACGTTCATTTTGGCTAATGCTCTTTTTCCTTTGACTTTTTGGTTATGAGAGGACTATCAATGATCATTACAAGAGCATATAGCTAGTACAATATATGTCACAAGGGTATAAAAAAATTGATCTTAGTGGAGGTGCATGAGATCTCTTATTTATAGTTGAAAAGATCATGGCTCCTCGAGTGCTAAGTTTCCTCTTTACTATTGATTGAGTTTTATGGTCCGAATGATGGCCAACATGGATTTGGCATGGAGAGAATGGCTAAGATGCATGCTTACTGGCGAGCCATACTATGACATGCTTGTATCAGAAGGACAACATAGAGCAAGGAGTGGTTGCTATATGATGGCGCTTTTTCCAGCTAGGCAATGAAGTACATAGAATGGTTACTATACGTTGATGCTTTTGTTATACGAATAGTTTCACTATGTTATCTTTGTTAGATGAGCAATGCAAATCCCTTTTTATAGGGGTGACCGGCGGAATTTTTCAAAAGTCTGTCAAGTCATAATAAAATGAAGCGGCGTAGTGGGTGGTCCTCAAGGAATCTATGGTGACCAGGGATAGGCATGGATGGGGACCTATGGCAAGTAAGGGGCCTCGAGAGGTGATGTTGTCTTATCATAACTTGGTCGTTGAATGATAGCGAGAAGAGATGTTATCGGTTAAGCTTGAAGCTTTTCATCGATTTAGAGAACGTCATGGGCGAGGGTCTAGATAAGGAAGGCGGGGAAATCAGCCATTTGCTAATTGGGAAGGCGATTATGCTATTGGACTAGAGATGATACTAGTCAACATGTGTTATGCATGCCTATAACATTGAGTTTTGGCCTTATAGGCCCATTTATACTTGTTTGCTTAAAAATTCGGTATACACCACTAAGTTAATGATGCAAAACTATGTGTATGAAGTGTAAGGCACAACTGTTATATTTATATTTTGATTGTAGGTTAGAGAGCAGATCGCAAACATGATAGGTATAGAATAAGTGCAATAAAGTAACGATCACCATAGTTTATAGCGGTTCAGCAAGAATATGCCTACATCCACTATCCGCTTTCATTAATTTTCTTATAGATCAGTTGTACAATGATATAAATGCAAAATATAATGATTTGATGCTCAAAAAAAGTAATTTGTAGTTTCTAAAATTTCTGCTCGGCAAGCCTTGATCGGTTATTTCTACTCTCAGAATTGTCTTCCATTACCGTGCAAATAATGGGTATTTATAGGAGTGAAGATATATAGGGTCTAGGCCAGTTGACCCACCAAAATAGGTATTTCCATAAATAACACGTTCGGTTTGGTTATAATGGTTTGGTAGTGCTCGGTTGTTCAGTGGTGCTTGGTTATATGTTTCTTGTTGGTTCAGCATTGCCTAGTTTGGTGGTGCTTGTTGGCACTGTAGTAAATTTCAAAACAAGATTTTATATTCCACGGCTGACCACCAAAAAAGATTTTCTATTTGGTAGTAAGCTACTGAAAAATTCATTTTGTTCGGTTGTTTACCAAACTGTGCACATAAACTTAGTAATCTTTATCTTATCTTTTTTATTTTCCTTATGATATCTTCTAACCTTTTTACCTTATTATCCTAATCCTTTGACTAAGTGATGATGCTCATACTCATTGCTATGATGCCTTCTAGATCTCTCTGGATTAGTTACAACAATTTTAGGTTGTAAGATCTATGATTGGAGCTTTGATTATCATGAATGTTAAGGTTGATCTTCAAAAACTCGATGTTGGATGGTGGAGTGGATGATTGAAGGTGGGTGGATAAGGCTGAGATGATTCTTTGTTGTCCAAAAGTGCTTTAGAGGTTTGGTTAGGCAAGATTCGATAAGGCAGAGATTCGATTAGGTAATGTCTAGAGCACCAAGCTTGCCTATAATTATTGCCAACCACTCTTTCTCAGTTGTGCTCATCCATGAGGAATTTATAAGTGTGATGTTAGGTAGTAATCGGTTAGGTAGTAAACTATTAGGTTCCCTACTAAATCGTTTCTCCTTGTGATTCCCAGAACTGTTGAGTCAAGATTTTTATAGAGTTTTGATTTCTGACAAAGGAATAAGCCGTGATCGACAAAAAGAAGTTATTCATTTAAGAAACACAAAGAGCTCCATATATTAGAGGTTGATTATTTGGTATGTTAGTAATTTATGTTAAAATCTATCCTCAAATAATCATATAACTTCAATCTTTCAATATATATACATATGCACATTAACTGTGCAAATTGGACTAAACCGGTCGACCGGTTGAAAATAAGGTGGTCGACCGTTTTTGCCCAGAATGCACAGATAACATGCACACATGCACATAACGTATATATATTTGAATTCCTGTCTACCGGTCCATTTTTGACCTGTCGACCGTTTTTAAACAGAAAGCAACTTTTTCAAAAGACACTTCTCTTCTCCAAAGGTTGCATCTCCTATCTTTCATCAATGATCATAACTCTTAATGGCAACTGTTCACAAAGAGTTACAACTATTTTTCTCTATATATACTCATCTAAATCATTGATTCAAACACAAGTTTTTACACGATCATATATGCTCTCTAATCTAATCTCTAACACTCCTGCATTCTAAAAATTAATTTAGCTTATTGAATCATTGAAATTATTTCATATCTTTTGATTCAATAAGTAAATACCTTCTTTAATCTTTACAAAACATCATTCATATTCTTTGAGGATAAGATTATAGGAAGGGTGTACTACTAGTGACAAATCCGTGTTTTCAAGAACACAAGTTGTCAACAACAATTGTATTTGTTTTTGTTGAAGTCCTCGTGTTGTAAGAGGCAAGTGTTGAAGTCCCCGGTGTTGTAAGAGGCAAGTGTTGAAGTCCTCAGTGTATTAGAGGCGTGAAATCCCGTTCGGCTGTTCGGGTATTGTAAACCTGTTCCTCCGGGTGAAGCGAGGTAGTTAATAGTGAAAATCCAGATAGGAGTCTGGGACTGGACGTAGGACGGTGCTCCGAACCAGTATAAAAATCTCTGGTGTGATTTTTCTATTTTTTTATTTACTATGCTATTATCATCTATTTCCGCATTTGTATTGTAATCCATATTACACGATCCGTGTATACTATATTAGCACATATAATTGTATACACACCGCTCTTTCATTTGGTATCAGAGCCTGGTTTTCTAGAGATCGTAACAACATCCTAGAATAAATGGCTACAAAGAGATCTAGTCAAGGCAATAAGAAGAGGAAGAGCAATAAAGAACAATCAAAGGAGCAAACAAACAAATGCTTCATGGCAAAAGATAACGAGGTTAGTGATCTAACTTTTGATGATATGATAGAAATAAATTCAGAACTTCTAGACACTTTAAAAAGTCTCAAAAGAAAATATAAGGAAGCTCTGGAAAATCAGAAGAAAGCAGAATTCGAAAGAGATATGCTTAAAGACGAGAAGAGAATATTAGAAGAAGAACTTGAGAAAATTCAAGATTCAGACAATTCTCAACTCGCTCTATTAAGTCAAGAAATAGAAGCTCAAAAAGAAAAGAATAATGCTCTAGCTTCTGAAAATCATGAGTTAAAAACAAAAATTAAAATTGTTGAGTTAGATAACACTAGTCTCAAAACTAAGCTTGATGACATTACTAAAAATATTTCCAATTTTAATAAAGGGAGAGAAAATTTATCCAGGATTATTGAAAATTCTCAACCTGCTTCAAATAAGAAGGGATTAGGTTATGTTAAGAATTCAAAAGCTCACAATGATAGAAGTGGTGTAGGCTATAAACAAGCTAAAAGTAAAAATAGTACTAGATATGCATTCATGTATACTAACTCTAGTGCTAGTACTAGTAATCAAGATAGTTTTAAAACCAGTTATAGTCATAATAGTACTTTGTTTAGAAATGATAGAAATTATTCTTCAAGTACTAAGCTAATGACTAATAGTATTAAGATATGGATTCCAGCTAATATGATTGATCATGATAAACAACTTTATATTAGCAACTATTATAAGAATGTAATTTGTAATGAAAATTATATTTATAAAGGTTCAACCACACCCAAATGGGTATGGTTTCCAAAGACCTAACCCCCCGGACCCTAACATAGTAAGTGGGTACCGAAAATTATTATTATTTTTTACAGGTACTCAGAGAAACAAAAGGAAAAGGATAGATTTTGGAATTTCAAAGAATGTTCCATATGTTTAATAGAATTACGTGCTTACAAATAAATATGGACTTCGGTAAATATGGTAAAATTTATTTTACTTTTCCTTCATAATTAATAATGAGTTTATCTCGTTATATACAAGATATTTTATATAATTTTATATATTTCCTCATTCTTTTTGATAATGACAAAGGGGGAGAAATTCATATGCATATAAATAGAGGGGGATATTATACTTAGGGGGAGATGTTATACTTAGGTGGAGCTTTAAAGACATTATCTGGCACTTGTACTAAATATTGCCGTATTTTAATTCATACTAGACTTGTGTGTATTATCATCTTGTGAGAATGTTACTCTTGATCTATGGTAGTAGTTTTATGTTGCTTATAATCTTTTTTACATCCTCCATTTAAACAACTCCTTTTTGTCGATGACAAAGGGGGAGAAAATTGTGCTAACAGTATATATGCAGGACACAATCTCAGGGGGATATCTTATACAGGGGGAGATTCATAAATATGTTGTCATCAATCAAAAAGGGGGAGAATGTTGAGTCAAGATTTTTATAGAGTTTTGATTTCTGACAAAGGAATAAGCCGTGATCGACAAAAAGAAGTTATTCATTTAAGAAACACAAAGAGCTCCATATATTAGAGGTTGATTATTTGGTATGTTAGTAATTTATGTTAAAATCTATCCTCAAATAATCATATAACTTCAATCTTTCAATATATATACATATGCACATTAACTGTGCAAATTGGACTAAACCGGTCGACCGGTTGAAAATAAGGTGGTCGACCGTTTTTGCCCAGAATGCACAGATAACATGCACACATGCACATAACGTATATATATTTGAATTCCTGTCTACCGGTCCATTTTTGACCTGTCGACCGTTTTTAAACAGAAAGCAACTTTTTCAAAAGACACTTCTCTTCTCCAAAGGTTGCATCTCCTATCTTTCATCAATGATCATAACTCTTAATGGCAACTGTTCACAAAGAGTTACAACTATTTTTCTCTATATATACTCATCTAAATCATTGATTCAAACACAAGTTTTTACACGATCATATATGCTCTCTAATCTAATCTCTAACACTCCTGCATTCTAAAAATTAATTTAGCTTATTGAATCATTGAAATTATTTCATATCTTTTGATTCAATAAGTAAATACCTTCTTTAATCTTTACAAAACATCATTCATATTCTTTGAGGATAAGATTATAGGAAGGGTGTACTACTAGTGACAAATCCGTGTTTTCAAGAACACAAGTTGTCAACAACAATTGTATTTGTTTTTGTTGAAGTCCTCGTGTTGTAAGAGGCAAGTGTTGAAGTCCTCGGTGTTGTAAGAGGCAAGTGTTGAAGTCCTCAGTGTATTAGAGGCGTGAAATCCCGTTCGGCTGTTCAGGTATTGTAAACCTGTTCCTCCGGGTGAAGCGAGGTAGTTAATAGTGAAAATCCAGATAGGAGTCTGGGACTGGACGTAGGACGGTGCTCCGAACCAGTATAAAAATCTCTGGTGTGATTTTTCTATTTTTTTATTTACTATGCTATTATCATCTATTTCCGCATTTGTATTGTAATCCATATTACACGATCCGTGTATACTATATTAGCACATATAATTGTATACACACCGCTCTTTCAAGAACGACCTTTTTATGTCATACCTCCCTCGTTTTAAGTCGGAATTGAGTGAAACTTAGACTAGTAGGTTAGTATGGTCAAGTAGAACACTCCAACGCCTTCTGATATTTCATTTGATTAAAGCATATATTTGTTGAATATGCAAGTATATGATTTTTGTTTGATGATAATAAACATATATATATATATATTCATTTAAATGTATTTGTTAATGAACTATTTTATTTTTCACATAATTAAATAAATATTTGCTGAACAAAATAAATAACACAGAGTTTAAATTCAAATAGATATTTCATTCAAACAAATATTTATTACAATTTTGAATAGTACAAATTTGAACTCTCACTATATACACAATTTTCAAACAATACAATTTTGATTACGTCACAATTTTTCATTTACAAATGTCCTCATTACATATTTCTCATCCACTCGTATTTTATCTTCAACTTCATTCTAGATTGAATCCAGCATCTGAGCAATCTGCAAAAATTTATACTGACGCAGTAAAATTGAAAGTAAAATATTTTTGCAGTGTAAAATAAAATAATTTTTGAAAATATTATTTGCCTCAGTTTTTTGGGTTGTTCGTCATCATTTAAATTTGATTTCATTATACACAAACAGCTTGTGATATGCACAGTGGATCATTGTACATGCCACAAGGCTGCGTACACCGATATACACTTGATAAAGTTACAGGGACAGGTGAGCACAAGGTCAAACCCAATTAAAAGCCGGGTTCAAGCCGAGTGAAATATTAAGTCACAATACCAACACAAGGTCAAACCCGAGCTATAAGCTGGATTCAACGCAGGTGCAATCCGAATGTACAAATTCAAATGAAATGGTCAAGGCACAAAAATCAAGTCTCGACCAAAGTTCAAGTTGTTCACATGAATACAGAGGTTAGACAATCCATGCATATATACATGTCGACTAGGTAGCGAACAAAGTTAACAAGACTACACTAAGAAACCAAAACCAGGCTACACAATGAACCACATGTCCGGACTAAACTACAAATGCACTTACAACTTACAACAGCAACCTGAACCAGACATAAGAATTTCAGACAAAACACGTATGTGCATATATATATATATATATATATATATATATATATATATATATATATATGGAGTACACGTGACCACTTCAACTCCAAACTCAATAGAACATACCATATGAAACAAAGACTAGACCCCATGCAGAACCAGACTGAATCAATGCCACAGTGACTTCAACAAGTTGATATGCAGACAGTACAGTACAAATGCGTATAGTTAAGCAACTGAGTATGCTACAAGTTCAACAAGATATACATATGCAATGTCGACAGGTATACATCAGTGTGGAAGTGGTGCTATCATACAAATGAGAATAAAACAGTGAAATAACACTTTATAAACATATGTGACTACCAGACTCCAATAGTGCATATCAGTCTACATAACTCGAATTCTGGAAACATGAAACCAGAGGCAACAACATAGCAGTTAACAAAGCAACCAAACTCAAGTGAATATGCAACATACACATAAGAAGTGGTGCACTGCAAATACAAGCATGACATGTACAAAGTCAATGCAACAGTGGACAATACAAGCTCAACTACAACCATACATATATATAGAGCTGAACATGTACACAATGACGACCAGAGCCGTAAATAAAATATGCAATGCAAGCAAAGCAATACTTCAATCCAAATGCATCAAGTTTATGTGGTTAAGAGAAATAGAAATAGTTCTATCCAGATAATGATGTAGGGAATTTGAAATAAACATATCAAGGTACAATATCAAGTGACTGAAGTCAACAAAGTACCAGCAAAATCAACGCTGTGATGACCAAGGAATAAGGAGCAAACCAAGTCAAAGTCAACTACGTCGAAGTCATCAGAATTCACGGAACCAAAAAATGCCAGCAAAAACAAAACAAGCCGTGGTGAGCAAGAAAAAAATTCCCAAAGCAATTAGAAGCCGTAATGAGCAAGCCATCATCAAATTATACGAAATTGAAGAAGTCAGACATCATCTCAAGCATTAAAACATAATCAAATGGTCGAGCAAAACTAATTGACAAATTCAAATGATTCAACACGAACGAGAATATAGGATTTCGAATCCTATAAAACGCAATCATCAACGACATGTAAAAACCATTCGAGTTCAAGCAACAAAGAACAATCATTCAACTGAATCAAAAGTCGAGTATAGTATAAATCAAAAAGGAACGAACCTACCAATTTTCGCAACAGATCAACTCGACTCAAATTTAAGGAGCCGTGAGCAAAGTGAAGAGACGGTCAATTGCTGACGCAAATCAAAGTCAAATCCATTATACTCGACTTACAATCAATTAGCAACTTCAATTATCCCAAATCCCTAATTTTCGAGCAAAGGAAAGGAGGCCGAAGCCATTTCGAAGAAATAGAGACGAAGCTCTAATTCTCTTTTCGCCAGAATATTCGACAGGCCATTATTACGGTAGTAAACAAGAAACAAGGGACGACCAGATAACAAGAGATACGGGCCAAAAAAAACTCAAGGGAAGAAAATAATATTGGGCCGGCTTACTTTAGGCTACTCAATTCTTAAAAAGGGCTTTGAATATTTTGTTTATATTGTATTGTTTTTTCTTTAAAAATTGTGTATTTACTAGTCTTGTGACTAGGGTACGAACTACGGTGGTGTAGTTCGAGAATTCGTAACTCGGTGGCTGAGTTGTGGTAGGGTTTTGAGCATAGAGTTAGGTTAGTCGGTAGCGGGTGTCGCGAGTTTACGTGTGTAAGCGTCTGACTACATAATTTCTAGTAAAAATCTTGGGGGCAGCACGTAGGCAGGGTTATGCCGAAGCTAAGTAAATCTGTGTGTTATATTTTCTACTTTTATTATTCTACTATTATCTGTGCTGCTTTCACTCTGCTATATCTGTGTTGCAATTATTTTATATACTTCCGCAATAAATTTTTATTTTTATAAATAATAGTATCACCCTATTCACCCCCTACTAGGTTGAAATCAATCCTACATGTAGTATTAGAGCTAGGAACAAAAGCCATTTTTGTTTTAAAAATTAGATTTTTCAAAAACCAATTTTTATTTTACAAATTTGAATTTTTAAAATGGCTTATTTTAATAATGTTTTTACTGAGGGTCATTTCAATATTATTCCTCCTGTTTTTGATGGAACATATTTTTTGAATTGGAAATTAAAAATAGAATTTTATTTAAAATCTGTTAATATTAAATGTTGGGATATTATTGAAAATGGGTGTGATAAAATAGACAAGAAAATTACTTCGATTAATGCTCTTGCTATGCATATAATATTTTCTCTTATTAATCAAGATAATTTTAACTTTATCTCTCATTGTGAAAATGCACAGGAAATCTGGAATACTTTTGATGCAATATATGGTGCAAAAGTCAACAACTTTGAGAGATCCCCAATAATCAAATCAGGAATTAAAGAAACGTGCTTAGCAGAATTGGTAAAAGGAAGTAGCGATGATAATGATGATGGAGCGGCTGAGCTGGCGCTACTAATGAAGAGATTCAAAAAGTGGAACCGCAAATACAGAAATCCAACTCTAAATCGAAAATTGAAAAGCAGAATAACCAAAGCATTAGACAACTCGGAAGAACACAAGATCATTTGTCACAAATGCAACAAACCCAGTCACATCAAGGCCAATTGTCCTCGATTTCAACACGGCCAAGAAAAGAATTCAAAAAGGAGAAGTTTTGTAGCCACGTGGAATAAAAGTGATGATTGTAAAAGTACTAGTAGTGAGAGCGAAAGAGTAAATCTGTGCCTACGAGGTGATATAACAGAGCGACGATGACCAGCCAAACGAGGTATCAAAACTCACTCACTCAGAACTACTTATATACTTCCACGAAGTAAATGGCTATTTTAAACGACTTAGGGAGAAATATGCCAAAATAGAATCACAAAGAGATAGTTTGTTAGAATCAAATAAATAGCTTAATCAATTGGTTAAAAACTATCAAACTAAGAGCCCTAAGTGTAATAAGTGTCCAATATTCGAAGAAGAGATTAAAAAATCAGAAATCAAAATTAAATCGCTTGAAAATGAAATTCTGATTTTGAAAGAAAGTGAAAACACGAGAAGAGAAAATTCTGTTAAAAAGTGCACTCAATTATTGAATGAAAATGAATCTCTCAAAACATGAGTAAAAAAATTGTCTACAACTTTAGGAAAATTTTCCAAAAGTGAAAGATCGTTGAATATGCTAATAGGAAAACAAACAGTCAATACTGATAGACAAGGACTTGGATATACTCAATCTGAACATGGTAAAAGAAAAATTAATAAAGTCAAATATGAGTGCACAATTTGTAGAAAAATTGAACACAGTCAAAATATTTGTTGGTATAGACCCAAACACATGAAAACAATTCCAATTTGGGTTCCAAAAGGCACGAATATAAAATCCTTCAATGTTAAACAAATCTAGGCGCCGAAAGGAAGGTATATAAATAGTTTTGGATCTCCACAAAATTATTTTTCAAAATCTGTTTCCACTAACAACCATGGACCTATAAAAACAAATAGGTCACAAAAATATTCTCTCGTGTAGGTGTGGTGGCAGGCTAAGGTACAACAACAGTGTTATCTGGATTTTGGTTGTTCCAGACATACAATGGGTGACTAATAAAAGTTCCTTAGCCTAATACAATTGTGGCAGAATCACAGTGGGCAACAATTAAAAATTATGGTAAAGGTAAAACAGGTAAAGGTATATTCATCTTGAATGATATATTAAATGTGATAATCTGCACCATAGTTTGAATTTAAATCAGCCTGTTATTTTATGAATAAAATAAATGATGATTTTGAATCTGACATATTCTTATTTGTGCAAAAATGTTGACCAATCATCAACTATTTCATATAGATTGGCTTGGACTAGTGATATTTTATTAGTTGATGATTAATCATGATACATGTGAATATATTCGACTTGACATTATACTTTGTGTTTGCTTCATGAGAATTTCATTTGAAAGCTGTTGAAAATGATTTTAAGATACTGTTTAGCACACTTACGGTCTGGTATATGACTTTCAACAAATGATAATTTTGAGTGAAAGAAAAATTCAAATGTAGATAACACTGGTAATCTAGTTGATATAAAAATTACCAGTGGTACGTGATTTATGTTGAGACATTCAGTAATTGCATCGTTTTTCAAAGAAAATATCTGCATATTTTTCATTTCAAATAAGTTTCAAATAGTAGAAAATTTTCTTATAAAACCCCTTCCAGAAAATCATTTTTTTGACCTTGTTTCAGATTAGTCATTTTAGAAAATTTGATTTTATAATTATTTTTGGATTTGATTTTAAATGAGACTACATTGACTAATCTGACTCCCTAATGATTATCAAAAAGATAAACAGTAATTGAAAAAGTGGCGAGTGTTGATATTAATCATATATTATAACTTGAGATAGTATAACTAGTAAATTTCTTCAGAAATTTAAATAGGAGTTATAAAAACTTTTGTCGGTAAAAATTCCATGACCATCTCTAATTCTATCATATTTCTATTAACTATCACTCATCAAAATTCAATATAGTTTGTCAGTATGTGGTACTTTTAACGGGAAATCATTTGTTTTTCATTTTATTAAATTTTTTTAAGATCCAAAGTATTCACTCTCATTTAAAAGTCCTCACGGTTATGCATGGTTAGAAGATACTTGAATTCATTTTAAAAAAAGATTAGAATACTACTAATCTCATTTAAAAGTCCTAACGGTTATGCATGGTTAGTAGATATTCAAATTCCCGTTATAAATATACCATAAATAGATACAACTATATGGTTTTATATGATGACATCACCCTTATCATTCTAAAGTGGAATATGCGTCAAACAGAGTATTTATGATTTTTGTTTGATTTTTTATTAAAATTTAATATTTATACTCGATTGAGTATTAATGTTGTATTAATTTTTATCACTTTATCTCTATTTTTCTAACACTTATACTCTTTTGCTGATAAAAAAAGGGGAGAGAAAAGTTAAGATTTTGACGAATAAAGGTCAAATATTTTCTATATGCATCTAGGCTTATTTGCATATTTTTATTCATGCATATATGAAGGGGGCTTTGTTGTAGAGAGGAAGCATTCAAATAGAGGGAGAAAATTGAATGATTAAATACATTTAATAAACTTCGAATTCTTAAATATATGTTTGTTATCATCAAAAGGGGGAGATTGTTGAATATGCGAATATATGATTTTTGTTTGATGATCGTAAACATATGTGTGTGTGTGCGTGTGTGTTCATTTAAATGTATTTGTTAATGTACTATTTTATTTTTCACATAATTAAATAAATATTTGCTTAATAAAATAAATAAAACAGAGTTTAAATTCAACTAGATATTTTATTCAAACAAACATTAATTGCAATTTTGAATAGTACAAATTTGAGCACTCACTATATACACAATTTTTCATTTACAAATGTCCTCACTACATATTGCTCATTCACTCGTATTTTATCTTCAACTTCATTCCAGATTGAATCCAACATTTAAGCAATCTGCAAAAATGTACACTGATGTAATAAAATTGAAAATAAATTATTTTTGCAGTATAAAATAAAATGAATTTTGAAAATATTATTTTCCTCAGTTATTTGGGTTATTCGTCATCATTTAAATTTGATTTCATCATACACGAACAGCTTATGGCATGCACAGTGGATCACTGTACATGCCACATGGCCATGTGCACCAATATACACTTGATAAAGTTATAGGGACAGGTGAGCACAAGATCAAACCCAATTAAAAGCCGGGTTCAACTCAAGTGAAATATTAAGTCACGATATCAACACAAGGTCAACCCGAGCTATAAGTTGGATTCACCGCAGGTGCAATCCGAATGTACAAATTCAAATGAAATGGTCAAGACACGAAAATCAAGCCTCGACCAAAGTTCAAGTTGTTCACATGAATACAGAGACTAGACAGTCCATGCATATATACATGTCGACCAGGCAGCGAACATAGTTAATAAGATTGCATCAAGAAACCAAAACCAGGCTACACAATGAACCACATGTCCAGACTAAACTACAAATGCACTTACAACTTACAACAACAACTTGAACCAGACATAAGAATTTCAGATAAAACACACATGTGCACATATATAGGAGTACACATGACCACTTCAACTCCAAACTCAATACAGCATACCAAACAAAAAAAGACCAGAACCCATGCAGAACCTCACTAAATGAATGCTACAGTGACTTCAACAAGTTGATATGCAGACAATACGATACAATTTCATATGGTTAAGCAATTGAGTGTGCTATAAGTTCAACAAAATATACATATGCAATGTCGACATGTATACAACAGTATGGAAGTGGTGCTATCATACAAGTGAGAACAAAACAATGAAATAACACTGTATAAACATATGTAACTACCAGACTCCAACAGTGCATATTAGCCTACATGACTCGAAGTTTGAAAACATGAAACCAGAGGCGACAACATAGTAATTAACAAAGCAGCCAAACTCAAATGAATATGTAACATGCACATAAGAAGTGGTGCACTGTAAATACAAGCACGACATGTATAAAGTCAATGCAACAGTGGATGGTACAAGCTCAACTACAACCATACATATATATAGAGCTGAATATGTACACAATGATGACCAAAGTAGTAAATAAAATATACAATGCAAGCAAAGCAATACTTCAATCCAAATGCATCAAGTTCATATGGTCAAGAGAAACAGAAATAGTTCGATCCAGATAATGATGCGGGGAATTTGAAATAAATATATCAAGGTACAATATCAAGTGACCAAAGTCAATAAAGTACCAGCAAAATCAATGCCGCGATGGCAAGGAAAAAGGGGCAAACCAAGTCAAAGACAACTATGCCGATGTCATCAGAACTCACGGAACCAAAAAAGGCCAGCAAAATCAAAACAAGTTGTGGTGAGTAAGAAAAAAAATTGCCAAAGCAATTAGAAGCCGTGATGAGCAAGCCCTCTCAAATTATACGAAATTGAAGAAGTCAGACATCATCTCAAGCATTAAAACATAATCAAATGGCCGAGCAAAAGTAAATGACAAATTCAAATGATTCAACATGAACGAGAATATAGAATTCGAATCCTATAAAATGCAATCATCATCGGCATGTAAAAACTATTCGAGTTCAAGCAACAAATAACAATCATTCAACTCGAATCAAAAAGTTGAGTATAGTATAAATCAAAAAAGGAACGAACCTGCTAATTTTTGCAACAGATCAACTCTACTCAAATTGAAGGAGCCGTGAGCAAAGTGAAGAGACAGTCAATTGCCGACGCAAATCAAAGTAAAATCCATTGTAATCAACTAACAATCAATCGGCAACTTCAATTATCCCAAAGCCCTAATTTTTTAGCAAAGGAAAGGAGGCCAAAGCCATTTCGAAGAAATAGAGAAAAAGCCCTAATTCTCTTTTCGCCAGAATATTCGAGAGGCCATTATTACGGCACTAAACAAGAAACAAGGGACGACCAGATAAGAAGAGACACGGGCCAAACAAAACTCAAGGGAAGAAAATAATATTGGGCCAGCTTACTTTGGGCTACTCAATTCTTAAAAAGGGCTTTGAATATATTTTTTATATTGTATTGTTTTTTCTTTAAAAATTATGTATTTACTAGTCGCATGACTAGGGTATGAACTGTGGTGGTGTAGTTCGAGAATTTGTAACTCAGTGGCTGAGTTATGGCAGAGTTTTGAGCGTAGAGTTAGGTTAGTCGATAGCGGGTGTTGCGAGTTTTCGTGTGTAAGCGTCTGACTACTTAATTTCTAGTAGAAACCTTAGGGGCAACACATAGGCAGGGTTTTGCCGAAGCTAGGTTAACCTGTGTGTTATATTTTCTGCTATTATTTGTGCTGCTTTCACTCTGCTATATCCGTGTTGCAATTATTTTATATACTTCCGCAATAAATTTTTATTTTTATCAATAATAGTATCACCCTATTCACCCCCCTCAAGAGTGAAATCGATCCCACAAGTAGTATCAGAGCTAGGAACGAAAGCCATTTTTGTTAAAAAATTGATTTTTCAAAAACCAATTTTTGTTTTACATATATGAATTTTTAAAATGACTTATTTTAATAATGCTTTTACTAAGGGTCATTTCAATATTGTTCCTCCTGTTTTTGATGGAACGAATTTTCTGAAAGTGAAATTAAAAATGGAATTTTATTTAAAATCTGTTAATATTAAATGTTGGGATATTACTGAAAAACGAGTGTGATATAATAGACAAGAAATTACTTCGATTAATGCTCTTGATGTGTATATAATATATTCTCATATTAATCAAGATAATTTTAACTTTATCTCTCATTTTGAAAATGCACAGGAAATCTGGAATACTTTTGATGTGATATATGGTGCAAATGTCAACAACTATGAGAGATCCCCCATAATCAAATCAGGAATTAAAGAAACGTGCTTAGCAGGATTGGTAAAAGGAAGTAGTGATGATAATGATGATGGAGCAGCTGAGCTGGCGTTACTAATGAAGAGATTCAAAAAGTGAAACCGCAAATACTGAAATCCAGCTCTACATCAAAAATTGAAAAGCCGAATAATCAAAGCACTAGACAACTCGGAAGAACACAAGATCATTTGTCAAGTGCAATAAACTCGGTCATATCAAGCCCAATAGTCCTCGATTTCAACACGGCCAAGAAAATAATTCAAAAAGGAGAAGTTTGCAGCCACGTGGAATAAAAGTGATGATTGTAAAAGCACTAGCAGTGAGAGTGAAAGAGTAAATCTGTGCCTACGAGGTGATATAACGGATAGCGACAATGACGAGCCAAGCAAGGTATCAAAACTCACTCGCTCAGAACTACTTATATATTTCCACAAAATAAATGGCTGTTTTGAACGACTTAGGGAGAAGTATGCCAAAATTGAATCACAAAAAGATAGTTTGATAGAATCAAATAAATAGCTTAATCAATTGGTTAAAAACTATCAAATTAAGAGCCCTAAGTGTAATAAGTATCCAACGTTCCAAGAAGAGATTAAAAAATCAAAATTAAATCGCTTAAAAATGAAATTCTGATTTTGAAAGAAAGTGAAAACACGAGAAGAGAAAATTCTATAAAAAGTGCGCTCAATTATAGAATGAAAATGAATCTCTCAAAACACAAGTCCAACAATTGTCTACATCTTTAGGAAAATTTTCCAAAAGTGAAAGATTATTGAATATGCTAATAGAAAAACAAACAGTCAATACTGATAGACAAGGACTTAGATATACTCACTCTGAACATGGCAAAAGCAAAATTAATAAAGTCAAATCCGAGTGCACAATTTGTAGAAAAACTGGACACAATCAAAATATTTTTTGGTATAGACCCAAACATGTGAAAACAATTCCAATTTGGGTTCCAAAAGGCATGAATATAAAATCCCTCAAAATTAAACAAATCTGGGTGTCGAAAGGAACGTATATAAATAGTTTTGGGACTCCACAAAATTAGTTTTCAAAATCTGTTGTCACTAACACCCATGGACCTATAAAAAAAAATAGGTCACAAAAGTCTTCTCTCGTGTAGGTATGGTGGCAGGCTAAGGAACAACAACAGTGTTATCGGGATTGTGGCTGTTCTATGTTAGGAACTGAGTTGATGATGTTTTGATGACAATAACCTTATATAGTTATTATACTTTACTTTATAAAATATATACTAACATATCCATATATATATATATATATATATATATATATATATATATATATATATATAGGAAGTATATGCAGGTATCATCGAAGACTGATCAGTATAAAGACTCAAGCATCAAGATGAAGATTAGAGATTCAAGATTCAAGATTCAAGACTCTAGAGAATCAAGATTTCAAGATCTCAAGATAAGTGTCTAGTATTTTGTTAAAACTTCATAATAGCACTCTCATCTTTCTTTCAATTTTCTTTTGGGATGGAACCCAATTTCTATCGAAACCAGTGGCTTACAAACCCACGACAAGTAGCTTACAAACCTACGACAAGTGGCTTACAAACCCGCGAAAATCAAAATCATTTAAACTACTTTGTACAAGTTCTCGAGTCCTATGGAGGAGCTCTGTAGGAAGGTTCTTGCAATTTCAGTTTGAATAGATTTTTCAAAATGTTTTTAAATCTGTTTTCAAAATGTTTTAGCTTTCAAAATCATGTTTTCAAAAATATTTTCAAACTTTGTTTTATCCTTGAAATATTCCCCTATTCTGATTTTAAAAACTTCTATTTTTAAAACATCAAAACTTATTCTGATTTTAAATATTACTTATATAATTGACGGTCTATATCAATTATATATATATTTAAAATAATGTTTTATATTCATTCTCTATCTCAAAATATTGTTTAAACACTTTACTTTGCTTCAGAGAAGTTTCAACTTGTTTTAAATTCAATTGTCTTTACAAAACAACATCTCTATAATTTTGAACTAAGGGATGTCGACATAAGGGGATACCCCATGTCGACATGGTGACAGTTGGATTCAAAATTCAATTTTCAAAAGAAGTGTCCATTCGTTCAAAAACCTTTCGCCAATGGTTATGATTGTTGTGCATCTATATAAAGGCTTCCAAAATGAATTTTTTTAATAACTACTTTCTTATTTTCTTCACTCTTTCTTCTCCACCATTCCATATCCATAAAACTTCATATTTTCAAGATCGTGCCATCATTCTGCCAAATTCTCAATAGGAAACCATTTAGATACTCTCTCTATTTGATTCTCCATCATTGTACTAAAGATCAAAGTGCTACTCAGAGTTATAGGATTAATTTGTATTCAAAAAGTCCACAGAGTCTATCCATTCAAAAGGATTGTTATTAAGAAGTATTAGGGTGATCTTGTGTCTCGTAAATCAAGAGAGTTTACCCCAGACTCGGAGATAGGAGGGTTCCTCAAGGCCTTAGAAATTGAGGGTTGTAATTTGGATATTGGCTTATAAAAATTTATACAAGGATATTGCCTTGGTGCAGGACTGGATGTAGGAGGATTCCGAACCAGTATAAAATCCGGTGTGTTCTTTTCTTTTACTTGCTTTACTTTACTATTTGCATTTGTTATATGTTCTGAGATCATTCCGTGTTAGAATTCTGTTTAGATTTGTGTTGAAAGTTTTAATTTAGTCAGATAGTTCATATATTCTTTAAAACACTATTCACCCCCCCTCTAGTGTTATTTCTGCCTTAAGATCCTTAATCCGCATCCCTAACAATTGGTATCGGAGCATTGGTTTTCATTGTTTTCATAATCTGAAACTTGAAAAATATAAAAATGGCATTTTTGGAAAATTGTGTTAAAACTGTTTTGAATCTATGCATTTCATCAAAGTATCATAAGTCTGCATATAGTTATTTTGAAAAATCAAGTTATCTACCGAATTGGTGTGTTATGCAGGGACAGACATGTTATATGGCTTTTGACGAATCAACACCCAATGGACAAACTGTGCAAATTGAAAAGATAAATGGATACTTGATAGTGGTTGTTCGAGGCACATGACTGGAAATCCCGAGATACTCAAGGACATTACTTATCAAGATGGTGGATTAGTCAATTTTGGTGACAACTCTAAAGGATATGTGGTTGGCGTCGACAATGTCGGTAACTCTAAAACTTTACTTATTTCTGATGTTTTATTAGTTAGGAACTTAAAACATAATCTGCTTAGTATAAGTCAACTTTGCGATAAAGGTTTTAAAATTAAATTTGAAAAAGATAAATGTCACATTGAAGATGATAAGTCTAATATAATTTTTGAAGGTATTAGGAAGAAAAATATTTATATCCTTGGTATGAAAATTTCAAATGATAATCTATGTCTTTTGGCTAATACAAGTGACCCTTGGATTTGGCATAAAAGATTTGGCCATTTGAATTTCAAATTATTATCTAGGATATCAAAACTTGACTTAGTTAGAGGTCTACCCAAGTTAAACTTTAAAGTAGATAGTATTTGTGATGCTTGTCAATTAGGAAAACTTAAGAAAAGTTCATTTAAATTAAAAGATGCTATTTCTACCTCTAGTCCTCTAGAATTACTTCATTTAGATTTATTTGGTCCATCTCAAGTTCAATCAATTAACCATAGTAAATATGTTTTTGTTATAGTAGATGATTATTCAAGATATACTTGGACAATCTTTTTAAAACATAAAAGTGATGCTTTTGAAATATTTAAAAACTTTTCTAAAAGAATTCAAAAACAACATTCTTTCAAAATTAAAACTATTCTAAGTGATCACGGTGGTGAATTTGAAAATGAAAATTTTGAGAATTTCTGTACCCAAAAGGGAATTACTCACAAATTTTCATTTCCAAGAACTCCACAATAAAACGGAGTAGTAGAACGTAAGAATAGAATGATTCAAGAGTGTGCTTGTACAATGCTTTCTAATAGTAATTTATCTAAACATTTTCGGGCTGAAGCAGTTGCTACAGCTTGTTATATATTAAATAGAATTTTAGTTAGACCATTAACAAATAAAACTCCATATGAATTACTTTATAATAAGAAACCTATAGTTGCTTATTTTAAAGTCTTTGGGAGTAAATGTTTTATACTTAATACAAAAGATAATTTAGATAAATTTGAACCAAAAGCTGATAAAGGATTCTTTATTGGTTATTCTAATAGAAGCAAAGCATTTAGAGTTTTTAATTTAAAAACTAATACTATTGAAGAAACTATGCATGTATCTTTTGATGAAAATCTTAAAGATATTGTACAAATAAATGATGAAGAAGATTTTATAAATTTAAATCAATCTAATGAAACTATTAGTGAAATAAATCAACCTAATAAGAGATTTAAAATATCAAAAGATCATCCTATAGAAAATGTTTTAGGAAATATTGAATATGTAGTAAGAACTAGAAATCAATTAAATAGTATGAGTAATGTAGCCTTTATATCAACAATTGAACCTAAAAATCCAAAGGAAGCATCGTCTGATGATTCATGTATTCTTGCTATGCAAGAAGAATTGAATCAATTTACCAGCAATGATGTATGGGAACTTGTTCCTAAACCTGAGGATAAAAGTATAATTGGAACTAAATGGGTTTATAAAAATAAAATGAATGAACTCGGTGAGGTCATAAGAAATAAAGCTCGTTTAGTCGCGCAAGGTTATTGTCAAGAAGAAGGAATTGACTATGATGAAACCTTTTCCCCCGTAGCAAGATTAGAAGCTATAAGAATTCTACTTGCTTTCGCTAATTATAATAATTTCAAATTATATAAAATGGATGTTAAAAGTGCTTTTCTAAATGGTTTTGTAAAAGAAGATGTTTATGTTGAACAACCTCCACTTTTTGAAGATAATAAATTTCCAAACCATGTATACAAGTTAAAGAAAGCTCTATATGGTCTAAAGCAAGCTTCTAGAGCCTGGTATGAAAGACTAAGATCTTATTTACTTCAATCTGGTTTTTGAAATTGGTAAAGTAGATACAACACTTTTTATTAAAAGAAATAATCAAGATAATCAACTGGTTCAAATATATGTAGATGACATATTCTTTGGATCAACTAATAACATAATGAATAAAGAATTTTCAGATATAATGACTAAATAATTTGAAATGAGTCACATGGGAGAATTAAGTTTCTTCTTAGGGCTTCAAATTAAACAACTAGAAAATAAAATCTTCATAAGTCAAGAAAAATATGCTAAAGACTTAATCAATAAATTTGGTTTAAGCACCTCTAGTGGTAAACCAACTCCAATGTCAACAAATGTAGGTTTAAGTAAAGAAGATAAATCAAAAGATATTGATCAAACTTTATATAGGGGAATGATTGGTTCGCTACTCTATATAACAGTGAGTCGTCCTAATATTATGCATAGTGTTTGTCTCTGTGCAAGATACCAATCACAACCTAAAGAAACTCACTTAAAAGCTGTTAAAAAAAATTTTAAGGTATGTAAAATACACTTTAAATTATGGTTTATTTTATTCTAAAAATAATACTTTTGATTTAATATCATATTGTGATGCTGATTATGCCGGTTGTAAATCAGACCGAAAGAGTACAAGTGGAACTTGTCACTTTCTAGGACATTCACTGGTTTCCTGGTTCAGCAAGAAACAAAATACTGTTTTCATGTCAACAACTGAAGCAGAGTATATATCTGCTGCTCTGGCCTGTTCACAAGTCATATATATGCAACAAACTTTAAAAGATTTTGGAATTAACATAAGTAAATCACCAATATATTGTGATAATACTAGTGCAATAAATCTATCTAAAAATCCAACTCATCATGCTAGAACTAAACATATTGATATAAGACATCATTTTCTTAGAGATAATATAACTAAAGAAATAATAACTCTAGATTATATAAATACTGAAAAACAAATTGCTGATATATTAACTAAACTATTAACCGAACAGAATTTTACTAAATTTAGAAGAGAATTAGGCATTTGTTCAAAATCTGAAATATAAAATAATATAATATAATAATCAATAAAAATTCAAAATAAAAATTACACTTTTTTTGAAGAACATGTCGACACGCCCCACCTCATGATGTCGACATACCCAACAAAAATTTGAAAATTGAATTTCCCTTCAAAGTTAGTTATTTGGTTATTTATCTATTTATTTCGTTTTCTCTCCTCTTTCTTCACTATATTCTCTGTAAATAACTTTTGAAACAATAAAATAATGGCCTCCTCTTCTACTAATGAACCCACTTCACCCACATCTCCTCATTCTGGTCCATTTCAACGAACTACGCACGCTCGAGTGATCAAATTGCAAGAGAAGATGAAAGATATCCTTCAATTGATGACTGAAATTCAAGTAAGTCAACTTAGGATGGCTAGAGAACAACAAAGGCAAGGGAATATTATTAGGAATGTACAAAAATTCCTTATGGATAACCGTACAAATCCTATTAATAATTGAAGACTCTTCACAAGCCATGGAATCCGAGGAAGAAGAACCTATGAAAGAACCACAAGAAGACCAAGAGGAAGATCAACCTTTACCTCAACCCGAAGTCCCTATGAATACGGACGAAAGTGTTATTTGCATTGGTGAGATCCTTGTTGATACTAATGGAAACATAATTGAACAACGTGGAAACTTTTGTCTCCACTACCCAAATTGTTCGATTCATAAGTCTCCTATAGTTAAGGATCGCCATTAAAGCGTACCTTCATTTTATTCTTTGTTTTAAATTGTTTTGTTTGTTCGTGTTTATGTATGTTCTTATATATGTTGTAATAACTAAAATGTGTTCACTTATACTCATTGTTTCGTGCTTGTTCTATACATATTATTTGTTCATACTAATCATTCTTGAATTCTTAAGTAGTTAATAGTTTTTGTTGATGACAAAGGGGGAGAAAGTTATAAAAATATATGTGCTTGGTGTAAGAGGGAGTCATGGAGTAAGGGGAAGTTGTAGTTTTAAGAAGAAGTCACAGAGTAAGGGGGAGTTATGGTATCGTAAGAATATTTTATAAATAAAGGTTGTCATCATCAAAAAGGGGGAGATTGTTAGGAACTGAGTTGATGATGTTTTGATGACAACAACCTTATATAGTTATTATACTTTATTTTATAAAATATATACTAATATTCCATATATATATATATATATGTATGTATATAGGAAGTATATGCAGGTATCATCGAAGACTGATCAATATGAAGACTCAAGCATCAAGATGAAGATTAGAGATTCAAGACTCTAGAGAATCAAGATTTCAAGATCTCAAGATAAGTGTCCAGTATTTTGTTAAAACTTCATAATAGCACTCTCATCTTTCTTCCAATTTTCTTTTGGGATGGAACCCAATTTCTATCGAAACCAGTGGCTTACAAACCCACGACAAGTAGCTTACAAACCTACAACAAGTGGCTTACAAACCCACGAAAATCAAAATCATTTAAACTACTTTGTACAAGTTCTCGAGTCCTATGGAGGAGCTTTGTAGGAAGGTTCTTGCAATTTCAGTTTGAATAGTTTTTTCAAAATGTTTTTAAATCCGTTTTCAAAATGTTTTAGCTTTCAAAATCATTTTTCAAAAATATTTTCAAACTTTGTTTTAGCCTTGAAATATTCCTCTATTCTGATTTTAAAAACTTCTATTTTTAAAACATCAAAACTTATTCTGATTTTAAATATTACTTATATAATTGACGGTCTATATCAATTATATATATATATTTAAAATAATGTTTTATGTTCATTCTCTATCTCAAAATATTGTTTAAACACTTTACTTTGCTTCAGAGAAGTTTCAACTTGTTTTAAATTCAATTGTCTTTACAAATCAACATCTCTATAATTTTGAACTAAGGGATGTCGACATAAGGGGATACCCCATGTCGACATGGTGACAATTGGATTCAAAATTCAATTTTCAAAAGAAGTGTTCATTCGTTCAAAAACCTTTCGCCAATGGTTATGACTGTTGTGCATCTATATAAAGGCTTCCAAAACGAACTTTTTTAATAACTACTTTCTTATTTTCTTCACTCTTTCTTCTCCACCATTCCATATCCATAAAACTTCATATTTTCAAGATCGTGCCATCATTTTGCCAAATTCTCAATAGGAAATCATTTAGATACTCTCTCTATTTGATTCTCCATCATTCTACTAAAGATCAAAGTGCTATTCAGAGTTATAGGATTAATTTGTATTCAAAAAGTCCATAGAGTCTATCCATTCAAAAGGATTGTTATTAAGAAGTATTAGGGTGATCTTGTGTCTCGTAAATCAAGAGAGTTTACCCCAGACTCGGAGATAGGAGGGTTCCTCAAGGCCTTAGAAATTGAGGGTTGTAATTTGGATTTGGCTTATAAAAATCTGTACAAGGATATTGCCTTGGTGCAGGACTGGATGTAGGAGGATTCCAAACTAGTATAAAATCCGGTGTGTTCTTTCCTTTTACTTGCTTTACTTTACTATTTGCATTTTTATATGTTCTGTGATCATTCCGTGTTAGAATTCTGTTTAGATTTGTGTTGAAAAGTTTTAATTTAGTCATATAGTTCATATATTCTTCAAAACACTATTCACCCCCCCTCTAGTGTTATTTCTGCCTTAAGATCCTTAATCCGCATCCCTAACATTCTAGACATACAATGGACGACTAATAAAAGTTCCTTAGCCTAATACAAAGGTGGAAGAATCATAATGGGTAACAATGAAAAATTATGGTAATGGTAAAACAGGTAATGGTATATTCATCTTGAATGGTATATTAAATGTGATAATCTGCGCCATAATTGAATTTAAATCAGCCAGTTATGTTATGAATAAAATAAATGATGATTTTGAATCTTACCTATTCTTATTTGACTTGTTCTTATTTTTGATTCTGATTTGTGCAAAAATGTTGACCTATCATCAATTATTTCATATAGATTTGCTTGGACTAGTGATGTTTTATTAGTTGATGATTACTCATGATACATGTGAATATATTTGACTTGACATTATATTTTGTGTTTGCTTCAGGAGAATTTCATTTGAAAGCTGTTGAAAATGATTTTAAGATATTGTGTTGCACACTCACGGTCTATGACTTTCAACAAATGATAATTTTGAGTGAAAGAAAAATTCAGATGTAGATAACACTGGTAATCTAGTTGATAGAAAAATTACTAGTGAAGCGTGATTTATGTTGATACATTCAGTAATTGCATCGTATTTCAAAGAAAATATCTGCATATTTCTCATTTAAAATAATTTTCAAATAGCAGAAATTTTTCTTATACAAACCCTTCCAGAAAATCATTTTTTTACCTTGTTTCAGATTAGTCATTTTGGAAAATTTGATTTTATAATTATTTTTGGATTTGATTTTAAATGAGACTACATTGATTAATCTGACTCCCTAATGATTATCGAAAAGATAAATAGTGATTGAAAAAGTGATGAACGTTGATATTAATCATATATTATAACTTGAGACGGTATAATTAGTAAATTTCTTTAGAAATTTAAACAGGAGTTATAAAAACTTTTGTTGGTAAAAATTCCATGACCATCTCTAATTCTATCATATTTCTATTAACTATCACTCGTCAAAATTCAATATAGCTTGTTAGTATGTGGTACTTTTAACGGGAAATCATTTGTTTTTTAGTTTATTATATTTTTTAAGATCCAAAGTATTCACTCTCATTTAAAATTCCTCACGGTTATGCGTGGTTAGAAGATACTTGAATTCATTTTAAAAAAAAAATTAGAATACTACTAATCTCATTTAAAAGTCCTAACTGTTATGCATGGTTAGTAGATATTCAAATTCCCGTTATAAATATACCATAAATAGATACAACTATATGGTTTTATATGATGACATCACCCTTATCATTCTAAAGTGGAATATGCGTCAAACAAAGTATTTATGATTTTTGTTTGATTTTTTGTTGAAATTTAATATTTATACTCGATTGAGTATTAATGTTATATTAATGTTTATCACTTTATCTCTATTTTTCTAACACTATTACTCTTTTGCTGATAAAAAAAGGGGAGAGAAAAGTTAAGATTTTGACGAATAAATGTCAAATATTTTCTATATGCATCTAGACTTATTTGCATATTTTTATTTATGCATATATGACGGGGGAGCTTTATTGTGGAGAGGAATCATTCAAATAGGGGGAGCAAATTGAATGATCAAATACATTTAATAAATAAATTTTTTTAAATATATGTTTGTTATCATCAAAAAAGGGAGATTGTTGAATATGCGAGTATATGATTTTTGTTTGATGATAGTAAACATATATATATATATATATATATATATATATATTCATTTAAATGTTTTGTGAGATGATCCGACTTTCTCACCATAGAAAATCGTATCACCTTGAAGAAAGAAAGGGATAGAAAAGAGGAAAGAAGTAGAAGAAAAAAGAAACAACATCAGAATCTCAACAGCGGAACGAATAAATTATATTAATAACATAAATATTACATTGTTTACAACCAATATCAGAGTTACACAGATTACACATCACATACTAGACAGTTATAAACACCTGTCTAGTTATACAACTCAATACAGTACAAGGAAAACTACTCAGAGAAACCAACACAGCGGAACACTATATATATATACAACGCAGAAGCCTCCTGCTCCATTGCTCCTCCATAATGCGTCAAAGCTATCTTGAATCCCTTGGCTACTCGTAAAAATTTGAGTACCCAAGAGTCTAAGAAAACAGAAGATAAACTCCGGATCAGACATGGGTCTGGTATGAGTAACAGGTTAATGTTGCTTGACTTTTAAAAACCTTTTGAAAGAAAGGTATCACGTAAGACTTCCCACACATAAACATGGAAAATTTTTTACCTTACGCTAACCAAAACATTTGATAGGAAATCCAGTGATATTATAATAGGTCGAGGGTTTTCAAACAAATTGAAATAACCGAAATTGTCACATTTATTAAATTCCAGCTACTAACCACAAAAGTGGGTAATACAATTAAAACCGTTGGCACTTATTGGATTTTGGGTTCCATACAATGGCAGGGCTACCGGGGTACTGCCCGTCACAGTACGTGGCCTAGATCAATGTACCGAGGATCACTCCCAATCCCCTACAACATAAGACCGGAACCATCCCTTACTGGACAGTCCCGAACAAGACAACCCCGTCCACACAGCCGATATAAAAGGGACCTCTAGACAGGGGAAAATCTCGTCCTACTTGGGCATGACCCACTTAGCCTTACGCACCTCCCCTATTTTAGCCATTCCCGGTTGATGAAGCTTGAGGCTACGATTACCTTTATAGGACACATCACTTAGAATGCTCATCGTCCACCTGACGATGTTCTGAAAGCATTCAATCCATACAAGTTCGTTCCGAGTTCGAACGAAACCGAAGGCATTATCTCGTTACACTCATTTTGGAATCACCCTCAGAGTTAATGACGATAACCCTTGCACTCTGAATCTTCATCTTCACTTGAGATTCACGACCTACCGTTAATTTGGATCGATGTGGTTTTCAGATATCCAAATATGGAAACCCGATCCCGGTCTCATCGAAATCCAAAATGTGTCTTTTAAGGCGAAGTTGTTTTAAAGTTTAAAATAATTCAATTATCTATATACACACAGATAGATAACTCACAAATCACAATTAATAATCAACATTATCATAATAAACAGGTAATCCACATTATCATCAAAATAGATAATCCATATTATGATCGCAATAGATAATCTATATTATCATCACAATGCAACCAAAGCATTCATACCACACAACATACTTATCTCATTTGTGAGATCACAACCATTCAAGGCAATCAATATCATTCATTCATATATAAGCAATGATTTACTTCATCATACTATAATTAATTTAAAATGAATTAAATTAATTACCTTCATCTCTAATTAATTTAAAGTGAATTAAATTAATTACTCCATCTTTAATTAATTTAAAATAAATTAAATTAATTACTTCATCATTGAATCTTGCTTACTTAACCATTTAATCGATTACAAATCAATTAATCAATCATTCAAATCAATCACCTTAATTAATCACCCTTGATTAATTATCCTTTAATTACATTCATGTAATTAATTTCACAAATTAATTTTCCTTAACCAAAAACAGTAATTAACCTTTAATTACTTATCATTGATTAATTAATCTTAATTAATCAACCTTAATTACATCATCAATTGTAAATTAATGATCCTTAATTACATTTTAATTACTTACTTTATTTAAAATAATTACATTAATTAATTAATTCTAATTAAATCACAATTATTGATTATTCTTGATTAATCACATTCGGTAATTAACTAACCTTAATTACTTCACTAAAATAAATTAATTACTCCTTAATTAATTTCTTAATTAATCCCTTGATTAATTACAAAGTAATTATACTCAAATTACTTCATTCTTAAAACATCTTGAATTAATTACATTCAGTAATTACCAATTAAGTACTTCACTAAGTAATTTCAATCCTTTAATTACATTAAGTAACTATCATCAAATCATTCGGTGTTTAAAATTAATTAAATTTAATTAATCAATTTAAACAATCTTAGTAAACTCAATTAGTTACATTAAGTAATTAATTCCTTAATTACTTCCATTAAGTGATTACACTTAAACAATTCACAAATGATTATCATTAAATTAATTAATCTAATTAATTATTAAAATTAATCACATTAATTAATTATTAAATAATCCTAGTTAATGACCTTCATTAACCATTCTTTAATTACTTCATTAAGTAATTAACTTGGATTAACCATTATTAATTACAATTTAATTTATCTTAGATTATCAATTAACTAATCTCAAATTATTTAATTAATTAACTGTATATTGTAACTTAATTAATCCTAAATTATTTAATCAATTAACCTTGATTATAAACTAATTGTTTAATTATTAAATCTTTAACCATTAATCAATAATCTAATTAATGATATTAATTACAAATTGATTAACCCTTAATCAATTATTAATTAATTCCTAATCAATTAATTATTTAAATTAACTAATTATTCTATAATTATCTCATTAATCAAATTAACTTCAAATCATTAATCTTAATTAAATTTTGAGATAAACCTTCTTAATTATGACTAAAGTGTCATTAACAAATTTATTTGAAATCAATTTACCTTTGAACTTACTTTTAAAAATTTCATTTCAAATATGAAATTTAAAATGAATATAATTTAAAATTAAACAAAGTTTTAAACAATTTAAAATCTTTTTAAATTACATGTGAAACAAAGGCTTGTTTTATAAAGGAATTCATAAGAGTTTAAAACTAAATTCATTTCAAAATTCAATAATTTAAATTTACACTTTGTTTAAATCTTTCAAAACTTAAAAACTTCTTAATTTCAAACTGAAATAGCAATTTAAAATTTTGATTTCCAATTTTAAATTTAACTTTAAAACTTGCTCATATTTTTAAAAACTTCAATTTTAAAATTTCAAACTACTTACTATAGTTAAAGTAGTTAATAATTCAAGTTTAAAACTTTATATTTTTTTATTATTTAAAACTGAGATTTTAAATTAAGCTTGGATTCTAAAATTTTAAAACTCTGAATTTAAAACTAGATTTAAACATTAGCTTTCACATTTACAAGCTTCAGGTTTAAATTTTTTAAACAAACAGGGAATAGGTTTTGTTAAAACCTGTAACAACCTTAAACCCGAGACACCCCAAAATCACTTCCAGTCTACAACCCATCTTCCCCGAGCAATCTACCCAATGACTTCGAGTCCAACCCAAAATTACTCGAGTCAAAACTATGGCCATCCCAATATCAACAGAAATGAAGAATGTACACCGTGCACATGTACCGTGCTGCCGATCAACTCCAGCCGTCGCCGATGATCTTCACACATCGTAAAACATCTCTGTACCCCATCACCGAACATCAAACTAGCTCCAACCCAACTCGAATTTGAATTCGAGTTTCAATCTAAACCTGGAACAGCAAAGCTATTCGAACCCCAAAACCTGGAAATCCTTCGCATTCGTTCCTCCGACCACCGTAGTTTCTATTACTCCGACCCTAATCTCGACTACGACCAAGCTATCGTCCTTCAAAGCCTTACTGCACTCGATCCATTGTAGAAGACGTGGTGCTCGATTTCTTAAGCTTAACTAAAACTAGGGTTCTAGAAAGGATTCTACTGCCGCAACTTTCACCTTGAATTTCAACACCAACTAGCATTTTTCCTAACATCTCCCAACCCTCCTCCATCACCTGGAAGAAACCCGAGCCCTCAAGATACAAAGATCACTAGAAAACCAAATATTCCCCTTTCCAGTTCATCACAATACTGTGCCTTCAACCCAAACCTAAAAATTATAATTCTAGTTTTAAAAATCATATTTTTGATTATGTATTTCATTTATGATACTGAATTTGTAAATCACGATGTTTGAGTTTTACTTAATTCAACATGCATAGAGAATTTTTGATTTACAGAGACAACAGGCTTATTTTTTTTAACTTCTTAAAATTTTAAAACTTAACCTATGTTAAAACAAACAATATTTGTTTGTGAATTAGATCCTATCATAACTAGATCAAAAGTTAAGGGTTTTATAAAAAAAATTGAACCTAGTAACAAGACAGAACAGTATACAACATGCACTCCGTTAATATCTACTTCAGACATTTACTTATAAACACATACAATGCTTAATCATTTCAACATATATGCATGCAACCTATTTTTAGATTTTAAATTTTTAAAGTTACTCACTTATTTTTTTTAGACGAAGGTAGAGCTTCCATTTAAAAAATGCTTTTGAATTTGCTGAAGACAGTCTTTGAAAACTTTGAAACTGCATTGCCCCTTAAAACTTGAGTGCTTTGAAAATGCTGGTTTGCTGAAGACATTGTTTTTGCTTCTGGTTTTTGAAGGCAGTCTTTGATACTTTAAATCCTTAAGTTGCTTCCATATTGCAGAGAAACATGATGCAGGCTACAGAATTGAAGAGGTGCTACAGGGATTTGAAGATGTGCAGATGCTTTTGTTTGAAAATAGCAGGTGTAGGGTTTTGAAAATACAGGCTACAGATTTTGAAGAAGAGTTTGATTTTCAGGTAAATGTTTGAAGGTGTTTACTGGAAATTTGGTTTTTGATCCGAAGAGAATTTACTGATTTTGTTTTGAACTGGATTTGTTTACAGATTTTTTGAAAAAAAAACTTTGAATTTGGGTTTTCATGTTTCAGATTTGAGAAATGAGGAAGTTGAAGTTTTCTTTGATTAGGAAATAAGAAAAAGGATAGGAATGAAAGATGATTACTTATATAGGTTTATTCTCAGATTTTATTAAATAAAAGAAAATTGATTTTAAAAGAGGCCACTTGTACAAACTTTCAATATTTGTCAATTGATGCTTTAAGAAATCAACACATGTCTTTATAAAAGTAATTAGTATTTTAATCTGCATGTTAATATATATGTTAAGCCTAATTGATTTGTTAACTAGTATTTAAAATGTATAGAAATTTTTAAAAGAAATAAAAACAAATTATGCTTATAAATAAAAGCTCATATAAAAATCAAAACAATTAAAAACCTATACTTTGGATTTTAAAACTTTATATTCAAAATTCAATTCAAATTCAAAAATCTAATATTAAAAATCAAGTTATGAATACAAATTAAATTTGAAATAACAATGCTATTTTTGTTCAAAATCTATTTGTAAAGACAATACACTGTTAATATTGTTTATAGAAATGACTCATTAATAAATTAAAATAATTATAAAAGAAATTATTTCTTTATTAATAAATTACCTATTTTATTAAGCTATAAAACTTTTTGTTAATTCAATTAAATCTAAATTAAATTTTAACATTTGTCTTAACAATTTAAAATCATATATTTATTTATTACATAACTTTGAAAACTTAATATTAAATTAAATCAAAATTTTCAAATTATTAATGTATATATTTGAATTTTAAATCATGATTCATTTATTAAATTTAAACCAAGATTATTTATTTAATAATCTTGAAAAGCTTTATATTAAATAAAAACAAATTTCCAAATTACTAATAATATTGGAATTAGAAAAATATGCTTTATTTATTATATTTAAAACAAAGCTAATCCATTTACAATATAAACCATATATTTATATTATAAATAGAAACCAATTTATGAGCTGAAAAAGATAAAATCTACCAATTTAAATATTTATTACAGAAAAATTGCTAAATCAATTTGAATTATTATTAACAAAATTATCAATATCGATTTAATTTTTAATGCATATTATTAAATTGATATTGTCAAAAATTCCGAGATGTTACATTTTGTTAATGTACTATTTTATTTTTCACATAATTAAGTAAATATTTGCTGAATAAAATAAATAACACAGAGTTTAAATTCAAACAGATATTTTATTCAAACAAATATTTATTACAATTTTGAATAGTATAAATTTTAGCTCTCACTATATACACAATTTTCAAACAATACAATTTTGATTACATCATAATTTTTCATCTACAAATGTCCTCACTACATATTGCTCATTCACTCATATTTTATCTTCAACTTCGTTCCAGATTGAATCCATCATCTCAGCAGTCTGCAAAAGTATACACTGACGCAGTAAAATTGAAAATAAAATATTTTTAAAGTGTAAAATAAAATAATTTTTGAAAATATTATTTGCCTCAGTTATTTGGGTTGTTCGTCATCATTTAAATTTGAATTCATCATACACGAACAGCTTGTGACATGCACAGTGGATCACTGTACATGCCACAATACATGTCACAAGGCCGTGCGCACCGATATACACTTGATAAAGTTACAGGGATAGGTGAGCACAAGGTCAAACCCAATTAAAAGTCATGTTCAACTCAAGTGAAATATTAAGTCACGATATCAACATAAGGTCAAACCTGAGCCATAAGCTGGATTCAACGCAGGTGTAATCCGAACGTACAAATTCAAATGAAATGGCCAAGACACAAAAATCAAGCCTCGACCAAAGTTCAAGTTGTTCACATGAACACAGAGAAAGACAGTCCATGCATATATACATGTCGACCATGCAGCGTACTAAGTTAACAAGACTACATCAAGAAACCAAAACCAGGCTATACAATGAACTACATGTCTACAGTAAACTACAAATTCACTTACAACTTACAATAACAACCTGAACCAGACATAAGAATTTCAGACAAAACACACATATGCATATATATGGGGAGTACACATGACCACTTTAACTCCAAACTCAATACAGAATGCCAAATGAAACAAAGACCAGACCCCATGCAAAACCAGACTAAATGAATGCCACAGTGACGTCAACAAGTTGATATGCATACAGTACATTACAAGTGCATATGGTTAAGCAACTGAGTATGCTACAAGTTCAACAAGATATACATATACAATGTCGACATGCATACAGTAGTATGGAAATGGTGCTATCATACAAGTGAGAACAGAACAGTGAAATAACACTTTATAAACATATGTAACTACCAAACTCCAATAGTGCATATCAGTCTACATGACTCGAAGTCTGAAAACATGAAACCAGAGGAAACAGCATAGCAGTTAACAAAGAAACCAAACTCAAGTGAATATGCAACATGCACATAAGAAGTGGTCCATTGCAAATACAAGCACGACATGTACAAAGTCAATGCAACACCGGATAGTATAAGCTCAACTACAACAATACATATATAGAGCTGAACATGTACACAATGACTATCAGAGCAGTAAATAAAATATGCAATGCAAGCAAAGCAATACTTCAATCCAAATGCATCAAGTTTAGATGGTCAAGAGAAACAAAAACAGTTCGATCCAGATAATGACGCAGGGAATTTGAAATAAACATATCAAGTGACCGAAGTCAACAAAGTACCAGCAAAATCAACGCCGTAATGACCAAGGCGAAAGGAGAAAACCAAGTCAAAGACAACTATGCTGAAGTCATCAGAATTCACTGAACCAAAAAATGCCAGCAAAATCAAAACAAGCCGTGGTGAGCAAGAAAAAATTCCCAAAGCAATTCGAAGCCGTGATGTGCAAGTCATCGTCAAAATATATGAAATTGAAGAAGTCAGACATCATCTCAAGCATTAAAACATAATCAAAAGGCCAAGCAAAACTAATTAACAAATTCAAAAGATTCAATACGAACAGAATATGGGAATTTGAATTGTAACAACCCGATATTTTCGTCCATTTGCATCCACACATGTCGAACTTGAATTGCTCAAAATACCGCATTGTAAATAAATTTGGAGCAAATGAAAAACAATCACAGAATCACAGACACGGAAATATCAAAATAACTCGCAGAGGAATTAAAATACCAAAGTAGTTCTTGAAGCTACTATAACAAAATCTTAAAACAAAATACATAATATCAGTCAAAAAAACATATATAATAGAAATCCAAAATACATAGAAGATCACTAATACAAGAGCTGAAATAGACAACTGAAACTGAAATGGGTAGATAACTAGATAAGCAAAAACCTCCAGCGATTCCTGATTCCAGAAAAAGAAATCCAAAGCTAAGTTGTAAATACTCAGGCTGACCCAAGCGTAAAGTAAAACACAAAACACTCGAGTCAGGACATGCATACTTATATAATGTAAACCAACTCAAATGAACTGTAGTACTAATGCATAATAACTTAAAGGATGCCTGGGATCGCCCATCCTATAAGGATCAGCTAAACCATAAATTAAATACATCCCTGTGGTTAAAATTCCAAAATAGTATTTTTATACTTCGAAATCAAATATCATTCCAAAATTCAATATCATTTCAAATTAATTTCAAAATATTATATCCTTCCAAAACCTCATTCATTTTATTTAATTTAAATATTATTCCAAATCACATTTAAAAATGGTTTATATTTCAAATCAAATATTCCATTTAAATCATTTAAAAATGAAGTTATTATATTTTAAAAAAAATCAAATATTCCAAAATTTAGTCTTTTCAAAATTCATTTATTCATTTAAATTTATTAAAACGGTGAAATTTCAGCTTTCGTAGCATTTTAGAAAATGCTACGAAAATTTCATTTGAAACAATTTAATTTTGACAAAGACAGCATTTACCTAAATGCTGTAATAGATCAGGTTTCAAATAAATGCTTTAGTTCAATTTCTGCAATTAGTTCAATTCTACAACTACAGCACTTGCAAAGTGTTGTAATAGCCTTTAGTTCATTTTTGCCTTTTAGTTCATTTGTATCAACTACAACACTTAGAATTGCTATAATCCTTTACTTCAAAATGATAGCATTTCCGAAATGCTGTTAAATTAAATTTCAAATTTTCAGTACAATTTCATAAACCATTAAATTTTAATTTAAACCATTTTTAAGTTATAAAATCATATTTTTCTCACTTTAAAAATAATCATTTGAATACCCTTTAATTTATGATTTTATAAAGTGAAATTTCACAAATAATTATCAAATCTTTTGTTATAATTCGCTTATAAAAATAAATGTACAATTTTATAACATTTCATTTACTTTACATTTTAATTAAGTTTACCATTTCATAAATTAAATTTAAATTCCATTTTATTTTCTTAACTTAACTTTTATTTTTAAAACACTTTTCACATTCCAAGTTAAGTTATATTTCAAATTTCAATTATAAACATTTATTCATTTAACTATTTTTTTATTTATAGAAAATCAATAACACTTTATAAAATCATTTTAAATTAAAATTAAAATCAAATTATCCTATTTTCTAACTTAATTTAAACTACATTCATAAACAAAATCATAAATTCCAAAATTAACTTATATTTCAAATTCTACTCTACCATTTAATTATTTCACTTATTTAACTTGTAGAAAATCACTAATATTTATAAAAATCATCTTAATTAAATTTAAATCAAAATATCATAATATTTAAGTTTTTAAAATATTTTAAATTTTTTAGAAAATATATATTAACCACGGGTCTGTATAGAATTTTCTAGCCTAGGTCAAATGTTACGGATAATATATCTTTTCAATCCGTAATTTTCAAAGGAAAAATCCGGGTTCTATAATTTCAAGCCCGAAATCCCAAGTAAATAACAATAAATAAAAATCATTTAGGCCCATCATTTCAGCCCATAATGATTTTTTCCTATTCTAAAATCCGTTCGGGTATGTATCATTTCAACCCATAGTGATTCTAATCTACAGGGAATTTGTAGTGTGATAAACTGATATAAATAAGAAGAATAGCATTACATAACAGTAATAAATGATATGAAAGGTGTATAAACAGGGATGTGCATCATATGATCATATCACAGGCAATATAACATAATAATATAATCTACAGATTCAAATGGTATCAATTTACTAATTATATCAGTACAGAATGCCTTGTGAGAATTACTCACCTCTACAAGCTGGAGATAGCAGACTTAGACACACAAACAAGGCCCAGAAAGCACGAAAGCATGACTACGGATTCAAGTGAGGGGAGAGCCAAAGATATTGTCTTGTACATATCAAAAAAACAAGATATGCACATGAATATACAACCCAAAATATAACATTAAACAATCGAGAAATAATGCACAACAAATAACTAAACAACTTGCACTTGCTTTCACAAATCCTATGCTCGGCCTAGGGTTTGAAATGCACGGCCATAGCGGTGTATTTGGGTCAAGTATGGGTCCAACATAGCTCGACCTAGCTTGGGTATGAAGAAGTGGAAGTTGCTTATGGTTTATAACATGAACAAACACAAGTCAAGGCAAATGTGAGATTTTGTGCAACTACAAGGGTTCGGCTATGGCCTTATGTGGCACGGCCATGCCTGCTGGAGGTCATGGGATGGTGTGGCAGTGGCTTAGGGTCAAGCAGGGGCTGGAGAAAGTGATGCAATTGGTGGCCGAGAGGGTGTATGGAGTGGTGAAGCAAGTTGAGTTCGGCTAGCATGCATTCAAGTGGAAAATGCAATCTTTTATGGAACTTTGCAAAAAAGGGGTGCACTGCCATGACTGCTCAGAGGTAGTAGGAGGGGTTTGCAGTCGAGCAAGTTAGTGGTGGAGGAGCTAAGTTGATGGAGGAGCTATAGGTCGAACAATATAGTGAAAGCAAGGCATGAAAAATGAATAAAACAAGGAAAAAATGTAAGAAAAAGATGAAAACCATTACCAATTTTTTGTTCAGGAATGAGGGCCGAATATTTTGGAGATGAGAAGCAAATTTTGTGTGAAAAATGAAGGGTAATCGGCCGAAGAAAGAATATGGTTGGCCAAATTGAATGCAAGTGTTGATTTGCAAATGAAAAGGTAAAAGGAATATAAAAAGTCTAAAGTAAATGGAAGGTTCAAACTCTTAGTATTTCCTATTTTCTTTTATTCATTTTGAACACGTGAAAAATGTTAATAAATAGAATAAAAACAAAACAAAATAAAGTATGAAAGAAAATAAACAAATAAATTTTATATAAATATAAATTAATTAACAAAATAGCTAAATAATAGAAACCACGGTTTAAAAATTGAAAATAAAATACAATAAGCTTTGGAAAAATTATAACATCACTTTAAAAATGTTTTAAAATAAAATATATACCTAACATGTTACATAACACATATTAGAACATGATATGACAATTAAAATTTGTTTATATAAATTAAAATAGACAATTTTATTAAATAAATCAATTTACATACAATATTGTAAAAAGCATAACTTTCACAGTATAAATCGGATTTCAACGTAACGAAAAGCAGTATTCATGAAATTTAATTTATTTTCATAATGAAAGATAAAATTCAAAAATTCAAATATTTAAAATCTAAATTTAAAAGTCAAAGTTTGACCAGATTGACCAAAAATCCACTTTTCTGGAAAAGATTCTTTTTATTCATGTTTGAAATTATAATTCACATAAAAATTAAAATTTATAGTTAAATAACAAAATTTATCTATTTTAATAAATATATAAAGTTTCTAAATCAGAAATTTCAATTAAAATAATTAAAATATACAATTAAAATAAATTATAAAATACATGGTTGTTACACTTTCCTCCACTCAAATCTTTTCGTCCTCTGAAAGAACGAACAAGGAAAATAAGAAAAAGCAAAATAGACAAAAATTAGTACCTGGAAAAACAAATTCCGGATTCGAAGCACAAATGCACTCCTCCGTCTCCCAGGTAAAATCCCGATCATCAGTACTCCATCGTACTTTGATCAGACTAACAGATTTCCTTCTTAGCTGCTTCGTACCTCTGTCGACAATACGAAGTGGCTTCCTCTCGATAGTCAGATTAGGCTAAATATCCAAACTATCAAGAGAAGAAGGCTGAGTAAAAAGAGATGGGTCAAGAAGATACTAAAGGAGATGTGAGACGTGGAATACATCATGTACTCCAGAAAGCTTCTCGGGCAAATCCAAACAATAAGCCAAAGAACCAACTCTTTCCATAATACAGAAAGGACCCTCGAAGAGGAAGAAGATAGAATAGCTAGAAGGGAAAGTAGGTTGAAAGGCAAGGACGAACCATTATTTTAAAACCATATACATTTCTTTTTTTTATATTTAACATTTTAACATTCCATAATATGATGAATAGTCATTTTATTCAAATTTGTTAGCTCAAAGTAAACAATATTTAAAACATTTTTAAATTATTTACTTAGAAAAGAAAAATAAATGATCAAAATATCCTTTATATAATACTTTATCAAAATACTTTTATAACTCGATGTCTTAACAGGTTTACATTCGTTCCTGCAGGCTCTGGCTATGCGTTGATCTGGCGCAAAGCTTGAATTCTCCAGGCACTTAGTAGACTTGTTTCAACACCCAGTGAAAATACTGGAAAACTGTTTAAAAACAGATATGTAAAGTGCATCCAAACAAAACAACCAAACCAAAACATTTTTCCAACCATGGATCGCAGGCACATAATGGTTATGCCTAAATCCCTCAGGAAACATCCATACTTGTAAGCTATCTCAGCCTGCGAATTACGCCATGATGACTAGTAGACCGCAGATACACAATGGTTATGCCTGGATCACCCAGGAAACATCCGTACCCTTAAGCTATCTCAGCCAGAAGATTACACTACTTGTACGACCTACATAGATCGCAGGATACACAACGGTTACGCCAGGATCCCCCAAGAAACATCCGTACCCCCAGGCCATCTCAGCCAAGCGAATTACGCTATGCAGTCACGATCATAAGAAAATGGAGATCGCCATGGAATTCGATGGACACTTAAGTATCATATCCGTAAAATCCATATCAAAGAGAATAATATCGATAGAATGAATCCACAGTGTGGCCACAAAGCGGATATCAAGCAGAAGGCACTTTCCATATCTTTACTTCGAAAATATGTATCATATAGTACCTTTCAAATCACTTTCAGATATCATAAAGTCTGTTATATATAAGATTCCATTTTCAAATCAAACACTATCCAAAATCAATAGTATATCAAATCATACTTATATAGACTTCGATTATATAAGATTTCTCTTTCCAACTAGAGTACCTTTCCAAAACAATAGTTATCAAATAAACTTCATACTTATACAAATCCATTTACATAAGTTCGATAACTCCCAAATCACAGTATTTAGTAAAACAAGGTTCTCAATTTCAATTCCTTTCGATAACGTTTCAGTTTCAAAATCATATATGATTTCGCCAAATCATTTCTTCCAAATTACATATATTCAGTTTCAAAGTTTCTTAAAACAATAGATTAAGAAAATAATCCTGATTTCCAAGTAGATAAAATTTAGGTCAAACAAATTCATTTCAAAAACCAATACATAAATGTTGGGTTTTACTATCCAATCTATTTTCAAAACCAAATATCTTTCTCAAAATCAATTATACCCAAAACAATTTCCAAGTTTATAACTATCCCTTTAAGACCTTTAAACTATTTATTTCTATTCAAAAGTTCAATTTACCTTTTTCAAACTATTTAAAACTAAATTTTATTCGAAACATTCTAAAACTAAATTCCATATTGGTATAAATCAAAATAGTCTTATTCATTTACTTAACAAAACAGTTTCAAACTCATTTACTTAATTGAATGATTTATATTCTTTCAGGATTACTTAGCTTTGAAAATTAAACCTTGATTTTGAAGTGCTCGAACTTTAAAATATAGTCGAAGAAATCATATTAAAAATCCAAAAGTTGGAAATCAACAACAAATCAGTAAATCAATTCCCATGGATAAGGTTATACCCGAAACAAATATGAAACTCGAGGGCTGAACACCGGCTTACGTTAAATCATTTCATATATATACACACATATCTTTCGAATAGCAAATCATACTTCGAAATCTGAAATCAAAATTGGTTTCACAAAATCACTCACATAGCAAAGCTACTAGAGTGGCCTCTCCCCCACTCAGAAACTCGAAAATCAATGTCGATAATGCATGCATTCTTCACCGAAATTATTTTCCAATGACATAAGTGGGTTCTGGACTTTTATTTTCTTGAAACTTCTTTGAAATCATTGGAATTCATTCAAATACATTTGAAAATTTCTTATTCGGAAAAATCTTAAAATCATATTATTATTGTTATATATTTTCCAAAAGCTTAAAATCGATTTCAAAATACCGGAGTTCGATTCCTCGAAATTCAAATTCAAAACCCTTCAGTTATAAATCATTTTTATATAAATCAAATTTCTTAAAAATTTCAAAATTTCAAATCCTTTCAAAGCTTTAAATTTTCATTTTTTAAAAGATATATAATCCTTATCGAAAACATTTCACTTTTATATAAAAAGTGGTTATCCTTACCAAAATAATAATTTCGATGTATGCAAAAACTCAAAATACAATCAAACACAAATTTCCAAAGAATGATTCAAGATTAGATTTCAAACAAATGGAGATTCAAATTTAGAGGAGCTCTAATCAAATAGAATCCTGATTCGAAGATAAGCTCGAACGAAGATGAGATTCTTTAATTACCAAGTAAAAGATGGATAAGCCTTTATAAATCGCGGGCGATCATAACCGGGTCAACCGTGACTTCAGGAATATAATCAATGCGGAAATCTAAAGCAAATCGACATTCGATCGCCAGAGATAGAATCCAGATAGAGCGGGAGATAGATAGCATCGTAAACCGAGGATATAGAAATCTCCGGTGAATTAATGCCAAATTGTAAAGGAGTTTCACCCCTTTACAAATCATTCAAGGATTTGCGGAATCACTGATCTTTATAGAGGTTATTAAAAGTGGGTTATGGAATGCTCCTAAATCAAAGGAATACAAATAGGGAAGACAAGACTGGATTTCAGAACCAGTGGGAGCGTTCCAAAGTTCAGGGAATCCTAATTGAGAAGAATCCTAACCAAAGAGATTTTTAACAAGGTGGATGCCGAAGGGATGAAGTTTAGAAAATCTTGATTTCAAAATAAGGAAAATTTTATACCAATATAATCTTTGAAAATCCTTTAAAAATCATTTGGAAATCATTTTATACTTCGAAAATACGTTCTCTCACAAGGAAATGATTTTGAGATTGATTTCACCCATTCTAGGGTATTTATACCCTATCTCTAATGAGTTTTTTCTCCGTAGACTAAGGTTTGGCTAAAACCAAAGCTCTGATACCAATTGTAACAACCTGATATTTTCAGCCATTCGCATCACACATGTTGGACTTGAATTGCTCAAACTACCGCATTGTAAATAAATTTGGAGCAAATGAAAAACAATCGCAGAATCACAGACACAGAAATATCAGAATAACTCGCAACGGAAATTAAAATACCATAGTAGTTCATGAAGCTACTATAACAAAATCTCAAAATAAAATACACAATATCAGTCTGAAAAACATATACAATAGAAATCCCGAAACATAGAAGATCACTAATACAAGAGCTGAAATAGACAACTGAAACTGAAATGGATAGATAACTAGATAAGCCAAAATCTCCAACAATTCCTAGCTCCAGAAAAAGAAATCCAAGGCTAAGCTGTAAATACTCAGGCTGACTCGAGCATAAAGTAAAACACAAAACACTCGAGTCAGGACATATATACTTATATAATGTAAACCAACTTAAGTGAACTGTAGTAGTAATGCACAATAACTTAAAGGATGTCTAGGATCGCCCATCCTCTAAGGATCAGTTAAACCATAAATTAAATACATCCCGTGGTTAAAATTCCAAAATAGTATTTTATACTTCGAAATCAAATATCATTCCAAAATTCAATATCATTTCAAATTCATTTCAAAATATCATATCCTTCCGAAACCTCATTCATTTTATTTAATTTAAATACTATTCCAAATCATATTTAAAATGGTTTATATTTAAAATCAAATATTCCATTTAAATCATTTAAAAATGATGTTATTATATTTTTTAAAAATTAAATATTCCAAAATCCAACATTTTGTCTTTTCAAAATTCATTTATTACTTAAATTTATTAAAAATGGTGAAATTTCAGCTTTAGTAGCATTTTAGAAAATGCTACGGAAAATTTCATTTGAAACAATTTAATTTAACAAAGACAACATTTACCGAAATGCTGTAATAGTTCAGGTTTCAAATAAATGCTTTAGTTCAATTCTGCAATTAGTTGAATTCTGCAACTACAGAACTTTCAAAGTGCTATAATAACCCTTAGTTCATTTTTGCCTTTTAGTTCATTTGTATCAACTACAACACTTAGAATTGCTGTAATCTTTCACTTCAAAATGATAACATTTCCAAAATGCTGTTAAATTAAATTTCAAATTTTCAATACAATTTCATAAACCATTAAACTTTAATTTAAACCATTTTTAACTTATAAAATCATATTTTTCTCACTTTAAAAACAATCATTTAAATACCCTTTAATTTATGATTTTATAAAGTGAAATTTCACAAATAATTATCAAATCTTTTGTTATAATTCACTTATAAAAATATATGTACAATTTTATAACATTTCATTTACTTTACATTTTAATTAAGTTTACCATTTCATAAATTTAATTTAATTTCCATTTTATTTTCTTAGCTTAACTTATTTTTAAAACACTTTTCACATTTTCCAAGTTAAGTTATATTTCAAATTTCAATTATAAACATTTATTTATTTAACTATTTTTTTATTTAGTGAAAATCAATAACACTTTTTAAAATCATTTTAAATTCAAATCAAAATCAAATTATCCTATTTTCTTACTTAATTAAACTACATTTATAAACAAAATCATAAATTCCAAAATTAACTTATATTTCAAATTCTACTCTACTATTTAATTATTTCACTTATTTAACTTGTAGAAAATCACTAATATTTATGAAAATCATTTTAATTAAATTAAAATCAAAATATCATAATATTTACATTTTTAAAATATTTTAAATTTATTAGAAAATATATATTAACCACGGGTCTGTATAGAATTTTCTAGCCTAGGTCAAATGTTACATATGATATATCATTTCAATCCGTAATTTTCAAAGGAAAATCCGGGTTCTATAATTTCAAACCCGAAATCCTAAGTAAATAAAAATAAATAAAAATCACTCAGGCCTATCATTTCATCCCATAATGATTTTTCCCTATTCTAAAGTCCATTCAGGTATGTATCATTTCAACCCATAGTGATTCTAATCTACAGGGAACTTGTAGTGTGATAAACTGATATAAATAAGGAGAATAGCATTACATAACAGTAACAGATGATATGACAGGTGTATAAATAGGGGTGTGCGTCATATGATCATATCACATGCAGTTATAACATAATAATATAATCTACAGATTCAAACGGTGTCAATTTACTAATTATATAAGTACAGAATGCCTTGTGCGAATTACTCACCTCTACAAGCTGGAGATAACAGATTCAGACACACAAACATAGGCCCGGAAAGCATGAAAGCATGACGGCAGATTCAAGTGAGGGGAGAGCCAAAGATATTATCTTGTACGTATCAAACAAAACAAGATATGCACATGAATATACAACCCAAAATATAACATTAAACAACCGAGAAATAATGCATAACAAATAACTAAACAACTTGTACTTGCTTTCACAAATCCTATGCTCGGCCTAGGGTTTGAAATGCATGGCCATAGTGGTGTATTTGGGTCAAGTATGGGTCCAACGTAGCTCGGCCTAGCTTGGGTATGAAGAAGTGGAAGTTGCTTATGGTTTATAACATGAACAAACACAAGTCAAGGCAAAGGTGAAATTTTGTGCAACTACAAGGGTTCGGCTATGGCCTTATGTGGCACGGCCATGCCTGGTGGAGGTCAAGGGATGGTGTGGCAGTGGCTTAGGGTCAAGTAGGGGCTGGAGAAAGTGAGCAATTGGTGGCCGAGAGGGTGTATGGAGTGGTGAAGCAAGTTGACTTCGTGATGCAGCAAGGCATATGGGAATTCAAAAGTTAAACCATATTAGGTCGTACACGAGCTTAAGACGTGCATGCTTGACGAGTCGGTTACGAGCTAAGGAGGGGGCCCTAAGTCGTTTCCGAGATAACAAAGGTCGAGTATCATGGACTTCGGAGTTGAGTCGTCCCCGACTTAGTTTGAGTCGTCTACGACTCAGTGTGAATCGACCACGACTCAACAAGACACGGGAAGAAAAGGCACGAGTCACTGGGAAGGAGTTTGGGGCGGCCATGAGTCCAGACCGACCTAAGGAATCAGGGAAGGAGTTTGGGGCGGCCATGAGTCGGGACCGACCTAAGGAATCAAGTTTAAGAAAGATACGACCTAACTGCAAGGCCATGAGTCGTCCAGTATTAAGTCGGTTGAAGGGACATGACACAAGTAAGCTTGAGTCGTTGGAAGCTGTTGAGTCGCATGAAGTGATGAGTCGTGAGTCGCAGTGTCTTGAGTCGGATGTGATGAGGCAGGCCTGTTGAGTCGCGCTGAGTGTTTTTGTGCCATGAGTCGTAGGTCGTTGCCGACCTAGTATGAGTCGTAAATTGTTCTTGAGTCGGAGGCGGACCTTACATGAGTCGTTGCTTTGTGTTCTGTTGTAAGGGGTTGGAGTTGCGTGTGTTGAGTCGGTAACGACTTATGATGAGTCGGCCGAAATGAGTCGTGTATGTTGGGTCGGTGCCGACTTAGGAGTTGGGTGTTGTATGTTGTGTTGAGTTGTAACTTCTATAAATAGCGTGTGTGTTGTAATTTTTGTGGTTGTTGATTTTGGAATAAAATTCTCTTTTGTTAGCTTTGTGCTTTCATACCAATTGGTAGTTGAGTGTAATCTCCTATCTCCACTTACGTCATTCGAGTGCGCTCGAATCCACGTTTGTTGAAGCCGATTCACGGAATCTAGTGCGCTAGATCAACGTGCGAAGAATCGTAGATCTTTGAACACGGTATAGTGCGCTATCAACGTGTTTGAGATAGCTAGAGTTCGGTATCTTTGGATCAACGAACTTGGGCATTTTGGTATCTTCAACTCACCGATTGCTACATTTCATCGATTGAAGTTTTGTTTGATTAATCCGCTGCGTCACTTCGGCTATCATGCATTCAAGTGGAAAATGCGATCTTTTGTGGAACTTTGCAACATAGGGGTGCACGGCCATGCCTGGTCAGAGGTGGTAGGAGGGGTTTGTAGCCAAGCAAGGTGGTAGTGGAGGAGCTATAGGCCGAACAATATAGTGAAAGCAAGGCATGAAAAATGAATAAAACAAGGAAAAAATGTAAGAAAAAGATGAAAACCATTACCCTTTTTTTGTTCAGGAATGAAGGCCGAATATTTTGAAAATGAGAAGCAAATTTTGCATGAAAAATGATGGGTGATCAGCTGAAGAAAGAATATGGTCTGCCAAATTGAATGCAAGTGTTGATTTGCAAATGAAAAGGTAAAAGGAATATGAAAAGTCTAAAGTAAATGAAAGGTTCAAACTCTTAGTATTTCCTACTTTCTTTTATTCATTTTGAATACATGAAAAATGGAATAAATAGAATAAAAAAAATAAAGTATGAAAGAAAATAAATAAATAAATTTTAGATAAATATAAATTAATTAACAAAATAGCTAAATAATAGAAACCAGGGTTTAAAAATTGAAAATAAAATACAATAAGCTTTGGAAAAATTATAACATCACTTTAAAAATGTTTTAAAATAAAATATATACCTAATATGTCATATAACACATATTAGAACATGACATGAGAAATAAAATATTATTTAAAATAGACAATTTTATTAAATAAATCAATTTACATATAATATTGTAAAAAACATAACTTTCACAGTATAAATCAGATTTCAACGAAACGAAAATCAGTATTCATGAAATTTAATTTATTTTCACAATGAAAGATAAAATTCAAAAATTCAAAAATTTAGATTTTAAATTTTAAAGTCAAAGTTTGACCAGATTGACCAAAAATCCACTTTTCTGGAATAGATTCTTTTTATTCATGTTCGAAATTATAATTCAGATAAAAATTAAAATTTATAGTTAAATAACAAAATTTATCCATTTTAATAGATATAATAAAGTTTTTAAATCTGAAAATAATCAAAATATACAACTAAAATAAATTACAAAATATAGGGTTGTTACATGAATCCTATAAAATGCAATCATCATCGGCATGTAAAAACCATTCGAGTTCAAGCAACAAAGAACAATCATTCAACTCGAATCAAAAGTCGAGTATAGTATAAATAAAAAAGGAACTAGCCTACCAATTTGCGCAACAGATCAACTTGACTCAAATTGAAGGAGCCATGAGCAAAGTGAAGAGACGTCCGATTGCCGACGCAAATCAAAGTAAAATCATTGTAATCGACTTACAATCAATCGGCAACTTCAATTATCCCAAAGCCCTAAATTTTTGAGCAAAGGAAAGGAGGCCGAAGCCATTTCGAAGAAATAGAGACGAAGCCCTAATTCTCTTTTCGCCAGAATATTCGAGAGGCCATTATTATAGCACTAAACAAGAAACATGGGACGACCAAATAATAAGATTTATGACCAAACAAAACTCAAGGGAAGAAAATAATATTGGGCCAGTTTACTTTGGGCTACTCAATTCTTAAAAAGGATTTTGAATATTTTGTTTATACCTTATTGTTTTTTCTTTAAGAATTGTGCATTTACTAGTCGTGTGACTAGGGTACGAACTGCCGTGGTGTAGTTCGAGAATTCGCAACTCGGTGGCTGAGTTGTGGCAGAGTTTTGAGTGTAGAGTTAAGTTAGTCGATAGCGGGTGTCGCGACTTCACATGTGTAAGTGTCTGACTACTTAATTTCTAGTAGAAACCTTGGGGCAGCACGTAGGCAGGGTTTTGCCGAAGCTGGGTAAATCTGTGTGTTATATTTTCTGCTTTTATTATTCTACTATTATCTGTGCTGCTTTCACTCTGCTATTTCCGTGTTGCAATTATTTTATATACTTCCGCAATAAATTTTTATTTTTGTAAATAATATCACCCTAATCAACCCCCCTCTAGGGTGAAATCGATCCTACAATATTATCTCTCTAAGATGGGGTCTAAGTTGGTTAGGTGGAGGGCGAATTTTAAGATGGTCACATCTTTCATTCTATAGCTCGGATTGGGATGCGGTTTCAACTAAGGCACATGTCCTAACCTTGCAAATATTTTTCAACTGGTTTGGGTGTGTTTTGATACTGTGCCAAATTTTTCTAACACCTTGTCTTTCCCTTGTGATTATATGATGGCACCCTTGTTACAACCTTCTAGACTTTCCGTTCTCCTTGATATCTTTTCATATGCACCGTGACGTAGGAGAAAATACCCACGACAATTACCCCATAAGCCATACTTTCATGAAGACAAATGTGATTTTCTATGTCCAAAATAGTCTCCTTTTTATGCAATGGTCTTCTCAAACCTTGAACATCCATATCCTTATTCTTGCCTTTTTCATAAGTTTCCTGTTTCTAGTTTGTTGCGTAGCCTTATTCATTTTGAGGAAAGCTTATTGATCGTTCCAAGACATCTTTGACCACTATGACATTTATATCTTGCACTTGCTTGGCAGTATGGACATCTAGGATGATTTTCTAATCTGTTTCATTTCTTCTTGGTAGGTGTTGCTTCCTCTAGCCCAACCTCTTGCCCCCGATCCAGAAGTCCCTATGCTACCACATGAACATTCTAAGGCGATCAAGGCGCTATAGATAAAGGGAGATACTGAGATTCTATGGTATGAGGATTTGGTGAAGTATATTTTGTGGCATTGAATTTGGTTTAACTGATATGGAATGAATATTTTCTATTTTCTATATGTGATTATTCTACATACTAGTATTATTTTTTCTGATTAAGATTACTGGTCATGATTGATCTTCTTTTGATGTTATACGTTGTTGTTCTTTATATTTATTCATATCATTGTTCTTCTTTTACTGGCTAGTGATATGATATGTTTGTTCCATATGATTGTCAAGTTAGCTTATGCCATTAGTAACCTTTTCGCTGCTTCTGTGCATACTTTTAAGGGATTAATCATCTTTAAGATAGGTAAGGAAGTGGTTTCTGTTGAAGTGTCTTTGTGTATGAAACATGATGTTTGATGCATTTGACGTAATGTTAATTGTGATTTTGATGTTAGTCCAATCTGTAACCGATGCTTTCCCAAGCTCACACTTTATATTTCCTATATGAACACTTACACAAGTGAATATGTATTGTTTAGAAACTTCAAATGGAGTTCTCATACCTAGATAGGATTAGTTGTTGCAATGTGTTTATACATCATCTTGCTTGGGCATCAGCTTTTAAGCATTTTTTTGTTGCAACCTTGTGCACTTTTATAGGATCAATCACCGACAAGTTAAGCAAGATGAGCATACTAGTAAAGTTACTTCCATTTTATTTGTTAGCTCTTTTAGCAATCATTTCATTACTACCTTGCACACTTGCACAGTATCAATCACCATCATGTTCTGCAATGTTGGTTGTTCATCTCGAAGCACCTTTTTTTGTTTCATTAGCAACTTTTTCATCACTACCATTCATGCTTGTATAGGGTCAATTACCAATTAGTATGAAAAGACAAACAGTTCTTCATGATTCAGGTCCTTGCCATCTTTTTAGCTTTTCCAACAGCTTTTCATTTTCCCTTGATATACTTGTACATAATCAATCACTGACAAGTTCATCCAATCTAGCAATCATTTTGGCGTCGTAATTTATTTTTCCATTGACTCTTTTTATAATCTTTCCATCGCTACCCCGTGTACTTATGAAGGATCAATCACTATACAATTTGGCAGGATAAGCGACTTATAATAGGATGTCCTTTCATTCTTACTTTGGGCACTTGCATAGGATCGGCCGCCGTCAAGTTCGGCGAGGTGAAGATCATTGGTGGAGTGCCTCAGTAACCTAGTCATGTGCATCCTTATTGAATTCTAGTTTCTTTATCTTGAGATCAAGCATGCTCATCCACCCTATAAGGCAGAAATACTTGCTATACCTAGATAAAGTAAGTCCATAGGTCGATTACCAATAACGAACTACCTAGTCTGCAACCATATTTCTATCGTAGTTAAATCGGTTCATTGTTGCTAGCCAGAGCTTGTCAGCTAATCGTCCACAATGAACTATCCAGTCAACAATCATGCCTTGATCGTGGGTAAATTGGTTAACTGTTATTGGCCGGGTTTGTCGCCCGATCACCTACAACGAATTACCCGAGTGACTATCATATTCTGATCACATGTAAATCAGTTCATTATTGTGGTAAAATCGTGATGAATGAAAATACCCCATGCCATAATCCATGAAGTTGCACTAATTGGTGTGCAAGAAGAAAACCTAGTACAAATAAATTTTAGAAGATCCACATTTATTAATCGCTACAGTAAAATTGCTTTTATTAAAAGATAATTACAATTGAATAAAAACAAAGTAGATTAAGAAAAATAACGATGGAGGTTTTGAGTGTTCCATTGTTTCTTAAATACCACTATATGTCCCTGGTGCTTAGAATGTAAGTTTCATTCCCTAGATCACTGTTAACAACATATGGTCTGTCCTTGAGTAGGTCAAGTGACCCTGGTTGAGAGAAAATTCATTAAGGACCAGGTCTCCCTCTTTAATTGGGTGATGCTTCACCTTAGAGTTATACCGCTTCGCCATCGTTTGCACGTGTGCAACACGTAGGAGATGTCATATGCCCTACATATTCAGTAACTTCTCATTTTCCTCTAAGTCAAAGCAGCTTCATCTCACTTTTCTTCAATCAAATCTAAAGACATGTTCAGTAACTTCTTATTTTCCTTTAGGTCATACAAGATTCGTCTATAGGGGTGTAAATGGAATCTCGATAGGGAGCATAGCCTTTGACCTATAGGCCAAAGCATAAGCGGCATGCTCCGGTACAACCATGTAGGAGATGCGATATGCTCAAAGTGCCAGTGGCAGCACATCCACCCAAGCTCCCATAGCTTTTTTATTAGGGTTTTGGAGACTTTGTTAACTACTTCAAGTGTCCATTGGCCTGTGAGTGAGCCACTATGAAAATCTTTTATCAATTCCATGCCACCAACAGAAATCGAAAAACTTCTCACAATCAGACTACAATTGATTATTCGACATGATCTAAAGGGGACTCCATACTTACATATAATGTTCCTTACTAAAAAATTAATAACCTAGTGGAGAACGCCTTGGTGAATGGCTCTATTTCCACCCATTTGGTAAAGAATCCATCGCATTATTAGATATTTAGCACTACCCCTAACCATTGGAATTTCTCCAATTAGATTGATTCCTCGATAGGGAAGGACCAAGGGTTGACCATGAAAATTATCTCTGTTGGAGGTAAAAAATTCGATACTGCCACATCTTTTAGCATATTCATTGCAACATTGTTTACAGTTTGCCAAAAGTACCCATGCTGCATGATCTTCTTTGCTAGGGTTTTCCATCCATTGCAGTCTCTGCAGCTACCTTAATGCACATTGTCTGAAACCTCTCGGGCTTCCCTTCTAGCCACGTGCATCACTGGAGGGTATGAAAATCCTCTTGATACAAGATACTGCCCAATATAGTGAAGCGAGGCGCCTTCCGCAATGTTTTCCTTGCTTCGTTCTAGTTCGATGGTAGGACTCCGTTAGTTGAGTACTTAATAGAAGGTATCATCCATGTCCCCTTTATGGTCTATCATATCTAGATAGCAAATATTTTGTTAACCAAGTGCCGGTATATTGCTCCTGCATTTTTCAATCCAAAGGGCATGAATTTGTAGCAATACAATCCTAAATCAGTTACGAAGCCGTTATAATCTTGGTTGGGAACATGCACTAATATTCGGTTATATCTAGATTATAGGTCCACAAAAGAGAGTAGCTCATACTCAGTTGTTCCATCCACCAATTGGTCAAGTCTCAGAAGCAGGAAACAATCCTTGGGGCATCATCGTTTAAATTTTAAAAGTTGATACATGTCCATCATTTCCCATTCGACTTCTTGACCAACACTAGATTAGTTATCCACTTAGGGTCATGGGACTCCTTGATAAAGCCTTTAACAAAGTCTTTATTTCCTTAAGGATGCCGATTGATTAGGACCTATACTCCTCATCTTTCCTTCGCTTCACATCACAAATAACGAGTATGCATCTTTTGGTTGTTCGACATGCGCTCAAAATTGACTAGCGAACTTCTTCTTCTGCATTGCCAAGGAATAAAGAGAATTTGGGAGTAGATGGTAAAACCACATGGTGGCTAAGTTTGCTAAGAATAAAAGAAAGCATTTCCACAAGACCTCCTTTATAACTCCACTCATCAGCGTATGTTGAATATACCATTGCAGATGCATTATAGGGTCAATCAATCCTTTGTACGGCTCCATAGCGTGCATCTTGAAATCTTTAGGGTTCTTAACCGTTTCTATTTCTGGGGAGTAAGTACTTCTAACCTTAACTCATATACCTCACTCCATTTGTTCGCATTGAACATGTTCTCTTGTGATCCATGCCATCCTATCTTCATTCTCAAGTGATTATCTGATGGCTTGACCTCACCCTTCGAGGGGAAAGGTTTCTTTTATTCTCTCTATGAAGGCTTGTGTAACACCCCTAAAATTCAATAAGAATTAATAATTGAAATAAGGCTAACAATGGAAATTTTGGAAATGTCAGAATTTGACCACAGGAGTTGCATCATTACGTCCATAGTGATTTTCTGATAAATTTTCATATATAATTTGCTAAGAACGGAGTCCTTATGAAGAAGTTATAAATGTCTAAAGTTGTCGGATTTAAAATAATTTAAAATGAATTTAGTCATTAAAATTGAACTTAGAGGAAATCTCAAAGGTTTGAATTTGAAATTTAAATATGTAATGTTAAGGGAGACTTAGCGTTTAAGTATAGGTTAATTATAATTGGGTAACGTATGAACTGATTGAGGAATTAATTAATAATTAACATAAACGAATAGAACAAAACAGGGCAACAAATTCGACCTTAACAGGTCATTCCCCAGGTCGACACCCATCGGTCGACCACAAATCGTGTGGTCATGGTCTATTGGTCAATGGCGAAAATGCCCAATTCAGGAAGCGGCGGCTAGAGTTCAGCTAGGGTTTGTTTATTTTAAATGGTCTGGTTTTGTTTAATTTCGATCCAACGGTTCTGGTTCCTTTCTACCTCTATAAATAGACCCCAAATTTTCTCACTTTTCCTTCACAAAGCTAAGGATGCGCTAGTGAAGCTCTATTAAAATCATTTCTTCTAGGGTTTGAGAAAAACGGTAAGCAATAGTAAGGTTTCTAATCTCTATCTCAATCTAAATTCTCAATCCTTCTTCCCTCTATCTTTTAATTTATGTAATCTAATATATGTACATACAATCTATTTGTTGTATATTAATAAAAGGAAGATCAAATAGAGAATTGGGAGCTGAATAAGTTAGATCTCATCGTTTTCTTCTTCTTCTTTGGATTTCTGGATCAGTTAGGGTTAAAAGGTTTAGATATTAATCCTTTTGATTCCCAATTCTTTTCCTCTAGTTTCTGATTATTAATATAATCTCTATATATAATTTACTTTGTTGTATAAAGAGGGAGCTGAAAAAGAGTTAAGCATGGTGGAATCAAATCTAGTGACAAAGAAAGCATGAAATTATCCATGATTGGAAATATTAAGCTTTTCACATTTTTGTAATTGAATAACATTCATTTGAATTTGATGTATGCCTTATGAAATTTTGGAAAATGAAAACATAACATCTAAAACCCCCAAATTTCCCTAAGATCATCTTTGTATATGTAGGAATTTTAATTATTTTTGGTACTGGTATATTAAAATCTAATTAATTGTTATAATTAGATAATCTGTGGTCAATTTAACATATTTTCCCTATTTGAAATTAAAGTGTTAAATGATTCAAAAAGAAAATAAATTTGAAATGGTGTTCAAATTATGGATTGAATTGGTTGTAGTTTGCATTGCTATTTCTACCACTTAAATAAATAAAAAATTCCTTTCTCACTTCAATATATGGTATGTGAAGGTTTAATTGAATATAGGAGATCTACTTTGTGATGATCTTTTCTTTAAGCAGAAAAGTGATTCTAATGTATTAATACAAAACAAGTTTAGATAGTCCTTGTTTTTGAAAATCTGTTCATTTGGTAGTAGCAGTTTATGTGGGTATTATAGATTTGTATGAGCTTGTAAGCGAATTGTTTATGAATTGTCAATATGTAGTGATTTAGATTTTAAATTTTGCACGTAAATATAACATACGCGTATAATATAACATATGAGTTATGGTGTATTGAATATAGCATATTGTCATTATTAAAATAGTTAAGTAACATTATTTAGTTGTATGGTAGTAAAGTAAATTAGGGAATTAATCCCTAATTAGTGGCGTAATAAGGGGATACCTTATATGGCCTAAATTAGCGTTTGTGTGGAATGACATATATGTATATAGGGGACACACATATAGGTTATGACTAAGTTATAGGGATGCGAGGTTAGTCCAAAGCTACATGAAAGTCTGCCTAGTTAAATCTGGCTACCAACGGTGTGGCTTTCCGGATTAATATGGGACATCGTCTATAATAAGTAACTCTAGCAGATGCGAAGTTTGTCCCAATTTTGTAGGGTAAACCCGCCCAGTTAAATCTGGCCACCAGTTCATACAAATAGTCGGACTAATGTGAGACGTCACAAGTTGGTCATGGGTCATAAATTATGTGTCGGATAAGGTAGGTGAAATCCTTAGGAGGGATCCGCTTTGGGTTTGAGGTATTAAGTGGCTATGGTAGGGTCCGCCTCATTTTTAGGGAAGTATTAAGTGACCTAATAAGATTTCTTACGATGTAAATGGGGAAGAATCATGTATGGACCTATCTTAGGGTTAGATCTTAAATGATCGGGATCCGTCTATTTATAGGTCTTAAATGATTAGAGTTTTCCTAAGCCATATTAAAAAGGTATTAAGTGGTTTGAGTATTTCCTCTTGCATCGTACGCGATAGTTATAAAGGGTTTATAGTCAAGCTGGAATGGCCTTCAGGCCAACAGTTGACTTTGGTCTAGTCAGACTGGAAAAGCCTTAAAGCCTACAGTTGACTTTTATGTAGTTGAGCTGAAAAGGCCTTCGGGCTTACAGTCAACTTTGTGTGTGTACAATGATTTTAACACGCAAGACATATTTCTTGTTTAAATAATACCGCCCAGGTACAGATATGGAAAAGCTTGAGATTTTCATTTCACTAAACATTTGTTGTTCTAACCCACTCCTCATTACAACATAGGTTAGAGAGAGTAATGCTTATTTAGGAGACGAAGGTGGGGATGAAGACTTATGGCTATCATCTATCTATTTATGCTTTTAAGTATTTTATTGTACCCAGTGGAGATATTGTACTATAAAGGTTTTATGTGAATATGCTATAATATTTAACATGTTATGTTTATGAAATGGTTCTCTTTTATGAAATGGGTACTTATTTCCGATAATATATTTTATTCATTCCACCGTGAGATTCTAAAAGTATAGATAAATAGATCTATGTACCGTATATTTTTTTAATTATAACAACTTAACAGCTTGTCTTGAGATGGGCTTAAGGTTCTATGGGATCTTATTGGGTCGATATTAGGTCTTTTTTAGGGCGAGTTGTTACACTTGGTATCAGAGCTTTGATTACCCGATCAATGGGGATAGGTATACATATGAGTGGCGTACTTGTTATTTTTGAATGTGTTTTTCAAAAATCTACTTTATATATACATGTACTTAATTTGAATTTACTCTATAGTTTCTGACTTTAGAAGTAGTTGCAACCATATTATGAAGGGATGGATACTATAGGTTGGAAAAGCGAATAGAGTAGGAGAAGTATGATGAAGGTCATATTATAAGGAATGTGAATAGAAAAGACTATAATTCCAATCAATAGGTACTAAATGTGAAATGAATTGGGAAGTTACAAAAAAAATTATGAATAAAGTAAATAAGAAAGAAAGTTGGAAAAGATTGTAACTCTAAAATTAATAAGACAATAAGTGTGCAGTTAATAGGGAGTTACAGTAATTTATTTAGGATATAAATGGACTACTTAAAGAAAGCGTTAAAGCACTTATAGGATTATGAAATTGGAAAGTTGTAACTCTAAAAAATTTAATAGGCAATGAATGTGTAATAATAGAGGAATTACAAGGAATTAAATAACTTAATGAGAAACCATTGAGTAAAAGTTAATAAATTTCTTTCGAAAACGTCTATTAGGATAATAACAGTTTAATATGGACCAAAGGACATTGATGAGAATGATAAATGAAACTGTTAAGTATTGACTGAATATTATAAGGTAGTATAATGCAAGCACTCAAAAGTAAGGGATGAAAGAAAAAGAAAATGTAATAGGAATAACAATTATTAAGGAGTTGTTGTTTTGAAAAGGATTTTCTTTGAAAACTTCCTTTAAATATTTTGAAAAGTTAACAAAGGATCTATTAAGGAGCTATTATTTTGAAAAGGAAAAAAAGGGAATTTTGTACATTCATAAATTAGAAATTTTGAGGCAAAGGTTTGTGAATAAAAATAAATTATAGAGTTGAAAGTTTTGATTAAAAGCTTTTTGGTAAAAAGGAGTTTTGAAAACTCTTAGTCTAAAAATTTTGTTGGGTTAAAAAGTCTCCATTTAAAGATTTTTCGATAAAGTGATTTTTCTTTTTGAAGTAAATGTAAAGTATAGCATACTTGGACTTGATGATTTTTCCTATTTCATAAATTTGGAATTTTTTTTAAATTCTTCTTTTTAAAATGGTAATGAAACTACGATAAAAATGATATAGAAGCCATTTAAGTAGAAAAAATATAAACATAAGCAATAATGGGAGATTTGAATAAGAATGGAGCTAGGAAGTTACAAGATAGGGTTGGTAATCTAGTTAGAGATAATGATTAAACAGAGGAAAATAGAGTAAGAAAATAATAAGATGCAGAATGGTTAGCAAAGGAAAGAAACAAAAATAAAGATAAGGAATAAAAAACAAGAGAAGAGAATAGAAGAAAAGAGGAAGGAATAAAATATCAATCACATAACATGTCGTATATCTCACATCGAATCAGATAAAATATAATAGCCAACATAGATATAAAACAGTTGAGATAGAATTAACTAAGTGATCCAAATATCGGAGTACATATAGATAAAGTTATACATCATACAATAGAGTTTATACAAGTGATAAATAAACATAACCGACAAACTGTCTCTAATAATAACGAGTCAATACTGTCAAGAATCCATAGTGTCATAGAGCGGAATAAATAATAATAAGCTCAAAAATATAAGTATGAGAAAGCATCGCCTCCTGCTAATCTATTTGCACAGCTCCAAATGTTGTTTACCTGCTATCTAGTCTACTCATTTAAGAGCATCTGAGATAATAAGAAGCGAAGCATAAAATATTGAGTCAGACAACAGTCTGATGTGAGCGATAAACAATCTCAAAATACCATAAAAGTAGATATAATATATGGAACAGAGGGTATACTAATCACATCTGACATGTCCCTACAAGCAAAGAGTTAGCACATAACATCGATAATATGCTACTCTATAAAAGTCGTAAAGGGTACTCCATACTTAGTATCTATCTGGGTGTCTAGGTATCTTCATCTATAGTACATACTAAGTAACAGCTGGGTTGTCTAGGTATCCATAAGCCCAATACCTACCTTGTATGACATTCCTAGAATGACATGTGGCTAGTGAAACTATGACAAACATAGCATCCATCAAACAATATTAATTGTCACTCATTGCTCTAGATCTATGATAACTCGTATGGTCATTCTTCTATTAGTGAATAAAAGTCTCGTATTTCAGTTGTACTCCCTTTATCCTAAAGTTGGTCAAGACCCATTCTTCTGCTCTAGGGTATATAGATCCATTCTTTTGATTCGGGGTACCAAATCAGCATACCCATGGGCGTCCCTACGATACCCCTACTTTGAGTACAAAAGAAAACACTATAAGTATCAAAGATCCCTTAGCACACATTTTCATGTTTTTCCTTAGCTTCATCCATTTCCACGATAAAACCATTCTACATTATATCCACAGATCACCCTCCAAGAACCCGCCCATGTGGAACTCATCACGATGTCAGTCAATCGACACAAAGCCTTCAACGTTGTAACCTAACTCCATATCTACCGAGCTACTCATCCGAAGAACTAGACCATCATGTTGAAAACATTGAATCATCACGATCATTGTAAGCACTCGTTGGAGAGAAATACCATCAAGACATAGAGTTAGCCGACACGAACCACCATATCACGCTCCTCGAAGCCTCCTCACCGTCCCTGTCAAAAGTCGACCAAATCGACCATCATAAACAGTGATGGGTACTGAACACTCTACTATGGTCAATACCAGCCACTCTGGTCATGTACTTAGCCAAAAATGGATAAGTACTAACCAATTGAAATATGTCCAACATCCAACATGAAGTCCAAAGCTTGTCCAAATCCATTGTCTTACTTCCTCAGATCCCTCGTTACGCATTCCAACATTCTCTTACAACTTATCCCATTTGTTTGGGTTTTCGATCTAGAGGATGAAACCCTAACACACAGAATATTCGCTAATGCTGGATCGCTAATAAATTGGCGTTTTCAACCTAACAACCAAACTAACATTCATGCATCCAACAAGCATATAAATGTATATAATAATATAAGTATAATATATATAATTCGTTCATACTAACCAATGTGGGAAATCATGCCAATAATAGCTTAAATATACATAATAGTATACGTATAATATGTATAATCCAATTATGCCAACCAATGTGGTAAATCGTATCGATAATAGCTCAAATCTAATAATTTCCTAACTATGGCACATTGACGGAAAATATGTGATATTCTTTATAAGTCATTTCAAAATAATTTTATTTTATTTTATTAAATCTAGTAGATATATAAGTATATAAAAATCACATTTTAAAACCAAATATCATTCTTGAGCATCAGTCTAATACTATCCAACCAATCATAGTATAGTGAGATACGATATCGCTCATCTCATACAAATCTATCCAAACCAGCACTAAATCGATGGGATCTCCATCATGAGCGCACTACAAGAAACGGGGTCCAAAACGGACCTCGTATGCAAAAGATATAGCGTATATAAGTTACACGATTATTTAAATAATTAAATTAACCTAAACAATAATTAATAATACTAATCACCTCACTAATAGTCTTCTTCCCCACCTAATATTTCCTTATAGCGTGCATATCCAACTAGACCCATCATTGTCGTATGCACATTTATAGTGATGCCGAGCCTCGCTCAATGAAATGGAATACCATCTTCACCATTGAACTCCTCGTCCGAAGCTTGACTCGCCCATGCCAAAGCCATGAACTCCTCCCAAGCCTATCAAAACGCATCACTTAGGTTTTTGACTCCTGCTCCAAATGTAATGTCACGCCTTAGGGGATCGAACTGGAAATCAAGGATATGGGATGATGTCGTTCATCAAGAGAAACCCGATGCCACTAGCGCCATTGCCTATCTCACCTCCAATCCACAACTGTAGCTAACCCTAGTTCGCCATTGCAACCGGCCATTTCCAGATCCATGTCGCAGGCTACAAATCAGATATGGGTTCGAAGCTCTCGATCATACGAATCCAACGAAACAAATTTCATGATTTTAGGTTGCCTAGATCTTTGGGTATTAATTTTCTAATCAAAATAAAATAGGCGGCCATGTTTTCTGATGGAGATAAAGATGAACAGTGGTCGGCCAATAAAAAATGGAGGGTTTGAATAAGGGTTTTAATTTAAATAATATTTTATTTTCTTTTGTTTAATTTCTGAAATAAAACAGTACGTGTAAGGAAATTTGACCGTTTTGTAAGGAAATTAATACGAAAACATTATTGGATTTTCCTTCCTTATTTTGTAAGGAAATTTGACCATTTCCTTCCTCAAACGTTTCCTTCCTCATTTTATGGTCAATAGAATCTAAAGGGCTTTCATATTAATATGCTAATCATTAAAACGGTTATAATCTAGAGCGTTAATTTCTCTCATCTTGATCTTGACGGACGATGAAGACTAAGTCTACAAATCTGGAAATTTGGTCCCCTCTCTACCTATAAATATTAACCTTAACCCATCACAAAGGATATAGAAAACACATAAAGGAAGATACAGGAAAAGAGAGAGAAACCACTTCCTTTATCCATTGAAACAACTTTCGACAACAAGCATTGCTGATTCATATACGAGATGCCTGGAGGTATGTTTTATTGATTCATTACATATGTGATAATCATGTAATTATAGATCTTGGGGTTTATGGTATTCTCAAGATATAAACTACATGTGGTATCAGAGCTTTGTTTTAGAATTCATGATTATCCATCAATATATAAAACGAAACTAGCATAGATCTACGATGTGATGTATGTAATTTTACTATGATGATGATAATGATTATTAGTGTTAATATGATTCAAGTTTAATATTTATATTATTTAAGTTATTATAGTAATCATGATTATCAATATTGTTCTATTTACTGTATGCTTAGATCTGGATCTGGAAAGTTTATATTTTTGCAAAAGTTAATTTTTTCTACTTTAATGTTTGACCTACCGTATACTATGGAACAACTTATTGTATGCAAATACTTTTCAGAAAGTATACATATTGAAAACAATTGTTTCCTAGTTTGACATTAAATTCATGATCTAGAACTTGCAAGATAATTGTTATATATGATTTGCAAAATAATTGTTTATATGTGAAATTCATGTATGGAATTTACTTGGATTATTTGAAAGAATGACAAATGTTTATGCACAAAAAAAAGGAGGTGACCACCTGGTTCAATCCGATTTCCCTCTTTTCTCTCTTGTTTTAGTTTTCGCTTCCGCGCTTAATTTCCTTGTTTCCTCTGGTCTGATGCATGCAGCCCCCTCCACAGGCAGATGCTGCTTGAACAAAAACGCATGAAACATTAATGTTTATCATTCTTCCATGAGTATGGTTCTACTGCCTACCCACAGGAGGTGCTAAGCCTAACATCTTATTATGACATGGGTTTTATTCTAATAAAGAAGCCTACATTTCTTTTATATCTGCAGTTGCAATGCCCTCAAACCTTAATTTGTACGCTACGTCTATCATCAGACTCAATGGAACCAACTACTCAAAATGGAAAGAGCAAGTTCAGTTTTCTTTGGGCGTACTTGAACTGGACATGGCTCTCCTTAAGGAAAAAAGCCAGCCCCACTTACTAACACAAGTACACTTGAGGAAAACAAACTCCATGATGATTGGGAACGATCTAATAGGCTCAGCATGATGTTCATGCGAATAGTGATTGATACCAACATCAAAACCTTCCTACCCAAAACTGAAAGCGCAAAAGAATATTTGCAATCCATTGAAAATCGATTCAAGACTGCAGACAAATCCTTTGTTAGGAAACTTATGGCAGATCTTGTAACCATGAAGTTTGATGGTTCTCGCTCAATGAGCGCTCATGTCATTGAAATGATTAACCTTGCTGCCAAACTTAAGAACTTGGGATTGGTTATGGACGATGCTTTTCTCACCCAATTCATTCTCACTAACTCACCTCCTCAGTATGAACCATTCAAAATTCATTACAACACTATTACGGAAAAGTGGAGTCTAAATGAATTGACTAACAAACTGGTTTAAGAGGAGTCTAGGCAAGGCTCGCAAGGCATTAAAGTTGCTTATTTCACTCAAGGGGTTGGAAAACAAGCTGGCAAAAAGAACAACTCACAGCATAAAAGAGCACCACCCAAATCTGATGACGCCACTCAACCATCCAAGAAGAAAAAAGGATGATGTCCGCAAATTCTGCAAGAAACCTGGACACTTCCAGGCAGATCGCATTAAGCGCAAAGCATGGGTCGAAAAGAAAGGTAACCCAATGGGTTTCGTAAGTCATTTCGAATCAAATCTTACTAATGTACCTTCTTCTACTTGGTGGATTGATACTTCTGCTAACGTTCATGTTTCGAATTCTGTGCAGGGATTCATTACGACCCAAACCACAAACCCAAGTGAGAATTTCATTTTCATAGGGAATAAAGATAAAGCTCTAGATGAAGCTATTGGAACTTTTCGTCTTATTTTAGATAGCGGTTATCAGTTAGATTTATGTCAAACTCTTTATGTTCCGTCTATTTTCCGTAATTTGATTTCTGTAAGTGTACTTGATAAATTTGGATATTCTTTTGAAGTTAGAAATGGAAATTTTAGTTTATTTAAAAATTATAGTCTTATTGGTTCTGGAATATTAATTGATGGACTTTATAAACTTCATCTTACACAAAATGCTGAAATCCAACTCACCCTGCATGGAAAAGAAACAAAAGGAAAGTCATCCTAGAATGATTCTTACTTCTTGTGGCATAAAAAACTGGGTCATATATCCAGTGAAAGAATCAAGAGGTTAGTGAAAGATGGTGTCCTATCGGACCTAGACTTCGCTAACATTACAACATGTGTTGATTGTATTAAAGGAAAAACAACAAAAAAACACAAAGAAAGGAGCCACAAGAAGTACACAACTTCTTGAAATAATACACACAGATATTTGTGGACCTTTTGATGTTCCAACTTTTGGAGGAGAGAAATATTTCATCACTTTTATCGATGATTTTTCACGTTATTGCTATCTTTATCTGTTGCATGAAAAATCTCAATCAATGGATGCTGTACAAGTGTTCATTACTGAAGTGGAAAGGCAATTAGAAAGAAAAGTGAAAATCATTAGGTCAGATAGGGGTGGTGAATTATATGGAAGGTATGATGAAACGGGACAACATCCTGGACCTTTTGCTAGACTTCTTCAAAAACTTGGAATTGTTGCACAATACGCAATGCCTGGATCTCGATGGCAGAATGGTGTAGCTGAAAGGCGAAATCGTACATACACGGAAATGGTTAGATCCATGATGAGTCATGCAAATTTACCTATATCATTATGGATGGATGCATTACGAACAGTTGTCTACATCTTAAATAGAGTTCCAAGTAAGGCCATTCCAAAGACTCCTTTTGAACTTTGGAAAGGATGGAAACCTAGTTTAAGACATCTCTAAATTTGGGGTTGCCCGGCTGAAGCTAGACTGTACAATTCAAATGAAAAGAAATTGGATTTTAAGACAGTCAGTGGTTACTTTATAGGTTACCCAGAAAAATCTAAATGATATAGATTTTATTGTCCTAACCATAGTACAAGTATTGTTGAAACCAGCAATGCCAAATTCTATGAGAATGGTGAAATCAGTGGGAGTACAAAACAACAAGAAATGGTCATTCATGAAATAAGGGTGTACCCATTATCTTACCCTCTATTTCGAAAGATATTGGGAATCATTCCATTGTTGAACCTATTCACAATGAGGAAAACCCAATAAATGATCAACAACTCCATAATGAAATTATCACCATTCATAATGTTGATGAAGTACCACAGGAACTAGCATTAAGAAGATCTCCAAGACAAAGAAGATCACCTATTCCGGATGATTATATGCTTTATCTGATAGAATCTGAAGGAACTACGGACCCAATTTCTTATTCACAAGCCATTAAGGATGTTAATTCTATTAAATGGATTGATGCCATGAAAGATGAACTAAAATTTATGGAAAATAATCAAATTTGGGAAATCGTTTAATTGTCGCAAGGACATAAAGCAGTCGGTTGTAAATGGGTCTTCAAAACCAAACGTGACTGCAACGGTAAAATTGAACGATATAAAGCCAGACTTGTTTTCAAAGGTTTTAATCAGAAAGAAGTCGTTGACTATAATGAAACTTTTTCTCCTGTTTTCAGGAAAGATTCTCTTAGAATTATCATGGCATTAGTTGTTCATTACGATGTCGAGTTACATCAAATGGATGTGAAAACAGCCTTTCTAAATGGGGACTTGGAAGAAGAAGTCTACATGCGTCAACCTGAAGGCTTCATAATTGAAGGATAGGAAGACATGGTCAGCAAACTTAACAAATCAATATATGGACTGAAACATGCTTCTAGACAATGGTATCTAAAGTTTCATGAAATCAATACCGCTTTCGATTTCATAGAAAACATAGCTGACCCTTGTATATACCTCAAGTTCAGTGGGAGCAAGTTCATATTTTTGATTCTGTATGTTGATGACATATTATTAGCTAGCAGCGACCTTGGTTTATTACGTGAAACTAAGGATTATCTCTCAACAACCTTTGAAATGAAAGATATGGGTAAGGCTTCCTATGTGATAGGAATAGAAATATTCCGTGATAGATCACAAGGAATTCTAGGATTGTCTCAAAAAGCATATAGTAACAAAATTCTTGAGAGATTTGGCATGACGAACTGTTCCTCTAGTCCTGTCCCACCGCAGAAAGGAGACAAACTTGTTCTTGAGCAGTGCCCAAAGACTCCTATGGAACGAGAGGAAATGACCAAATATCCTTATGCATCTCTTATAAGGAGTTTGATGTATTCACAGGTCTGTAAAGACCTCATATCAGTCATGCAGTTGGTATACTAGGTAGATTTCAAAGTAACCCAGGAATCGCTCATTGGAAAGCTGCAAAGAAGGTACTGAGATACCTAAAGGGAACAAGGAATTACATGCTCACCTATAGAAAATCAAGTTACCTATAGGTAACTGGTTATTCTAATTTAGACCTTGCTGGATGTCCTGACACTAGGATCTGCACTCTTGGCTATGTGTACCTTCTATGTGGAGGTGCGATATCATGGAGAAGCCAGAAATCTGAGATGCTTTTCAGATCCACCATGATGGCTGAATACGTAGCACGTTATGAGGCTTCAATTCAGGGAACATGGCTGCGTAATTTTGTCTCACAATTCAGAACTTTAAGTTTTACCTCTAAGCCACTAACTGTCTACTGCGACGATGAAGCTGCAACCTTTTTCTCCAAGCATGATCGGATAACCAAAGGTTCCAAACACATGGACCTGAAATACCTACTACTGAAGCAAGATGTTAAACTAAAGAAAATTGTTGTTGAATCGATAAGTACTGACTTACAAGTGGCAGACATATTCATGAAAGGACTACCTCCGAAGACCTTTCAGAGACATACTGATAGCATGGGTCTTGCAGATAGTTCCTAATTATCTTCTTATTATGCCATTTATTTTGTACTTAGCTAGACATAACAATTATTGAGCTCTTAATAATTTGGACATCTTTTATTTCTGTTTTATAATGTGTACGCATTTATATTTAGATAAATGATAACAGAAATAGTCTTTTGCTTCAAGACATTATGTGACCATTAAGTTATGCTCATCTACTGTCTAGTTATGAAAGTTGTTAATGTCATAGTACATGGAAGTAAGCATGTTGCAAAATAACATGTACACGTCATGACTTCCATTGACCAATAGATTAGCCAAGATACCTATGATAACTGACTAAAGAAAAGTTTAGCATATCATGCGCGCCTTATGACCTTATTACGAAAACATTAATAGATTTTACTATTGACCAAGTGGGAGACTGTAAAGGAAATTTGACCGTTTTGTAAGAAATTAATAAAAAAACATTAATGGACTTTCCTTTCTTATTTTGTAAGGAAATTTGACCGTTTCCTCCCTCAAACGTTCCTTCCTCATTTTGTGGTCAATAGAATCTAAAAGGTTTTCATATTAATATGCTAATCAATAAAACGGTTATAATCTAGAGCGTTAATTTCTCTCGTCTCGATCTTGATGGACGATCAAGACTAAGTCTACAAATATGGAAATTTGGTCCTCTCTCTACCTATAAATATTAACCTTTTGCCCATCCAAAGGATATAGAAAAACACATAAAGGAAGATATAGGAAAAGAGAGTGAAACCATTTCCTTTATCCATTGAAACAGATTTCGACAACAACCATTGCTGATTCATATAAGAGATGTCTGGAGGTATGTTTATTGTTTCATTACATATGTGATAATCATGTAATTCTAGATCTTAGGGTTTATGTTATTCGCAAGATATAGATTACAGTATGCATTTTGAGCTTATACGCTCAAACGGTACGTCCGATCGCCACGAAACTCATTTACATGCATCATCTCATTTTACGATATGAGTTTCGTCGACATTGTGCTCCGAGATGATAATTTCATGCTTTTCGAGACCGTTTTAACCATCAGATCATCCAATCTCCAAATATTGCATTCCACATACTTATTTTAATTCGCGACGTCAATATAAACTCAACGGAAGTGGTCTCGAGTCCTGAGTCGATCGTGTGTGAAAAATCATATTTTAGGACAGTTTATTAATTAACGATTCAATATTTAAATCGATTATTTAAATATATTATCGTTAAAATTATGGGTCGTTACATCTCTCATCTCTAAATGGATTTCGTCCTTGAAATCCCAAGGATGAGACAACACAACCAAATATCCTCATATAAGCAACGATACAAGGGAAAATCGTCACTTACCACCTCTCGACAACGGTCACTGAAAGTGATCGCAACAAGGGAATAGACTCAGAATCAGCTGGAGCCATCATCCTCACCCGTAAGTACAGTCACTATCGAATCCAAAGTCAATGTAGCTAAGCCAAATGTCTAAGTCATGCACCTATTTCAAAAGAAACGGATAATGGAAAGCAAAGGTGCCAACTCATTAATCGAAAGGCAAGTCAACTAAATATCATATATAACCAACTCTATCAATTATCGGTGACGCCTAATATCTCATATCTTGTCTTTTCTCTCAATTTTGGCTAATGTCACGGAAAATTTCGGCAGCACCTCCTTTGTGCGGCTAGATCTGGAAAAAATCCCAATGCAACATAAACATACACACACATCATTATATAAATAAGCATACTAGATCACACACACACACACACATATACACACACACATACATATATATCAATCATTTCAAATAAAGATGCTATATCAAACCATAACTATCCCACGTGCCTAATAACCATATAAGTAATCATATCAAATGCCAACAATTAAACATCAATAGGCATATATAAGATCAACCATCAAAATAACATCCATGCCTATCCTAACATGTAGGATACTAAACTATCTAGTATAAAAATCAAATATAATATCTGATATGAAAGTCAACGAGAAAACTGAAATCACACCTCCCAAGGAGCTCCGGATAAGCGGTCCTCATGCTCTTCTTGGTCTCCCATATCCTACTGTCTCCACTTTCACTCCACTGAACCTATACTACTCCACTACCCTCCTTCTAACCTGATTCATATCTAATCTATCAGTACTAATAGATCTACAAGGTCTCGAAGTTTATGGTTCAGTCTTGATATCATTAAATCAATTAGTGCTGCATTCTCAAAAGCCCATTATAAGTTCTCCCAAAACCCACTATCAACCAACGGGTTTCGGCCACTTATAATGCACTTGGCACATAATGTGATCACACTATCCATCCTACATATAACTTATCAAACAAGGATGCTGTTCTACTTGACTTAAGGAATATAAATTTAGCATTATTCATCAACCAATCGACTGTGACTCAAATGCCATCACGCTATTCTTAGTCATCGGCGCTCCATCGATGCAGTTTATAAATATATGTTCCTACTACTTGAGAACAAACAATCTCAATCTAGTCTGCACTGCATCACCTCTACAAATACTGCTCACTCTTTAGCCATGATCTCCTCTTGTCTAGCCTAACGCCTCTGACTAGTACCGATCCGCTAAATCAAAGTAGGTCTGATAGTAAAACTAGCCATCATCTTTGGCCATAGCCCATCGAGTTTTGAAGTCATAACCAATGTTAAGCTCAAGAAATGCCCACTCTAGGAATTTAGCTCCCAAACCGGTATATCTTCCACTCGAAACATCAACAACTACATTTCCCATACGGATGTATAGGAAATGTCAAAGTCATAGAAGGCTGAGAACTCTAACCATCACTAGTGGTGAAGGTCAAGGTCCTTCTTGGAGAAGAGACACTACAATGGTATGGAGTCACTGAAAAACTCAAACTCCTCTCCTAATATATACTTCCCTTAAATCTTCAAAGCAAACTCTAGCGCAACCAACTTTGAATCAAGAGTCGGATACTTCCTCTCGTGCAGCTTCAGTTGTCGACTAACATGTGACAACCTTACATTTCGATATCAATACCGCACCCAATTAAGTACCATAGGCATTTGCATACCATCGTCTCCTTGTTCTCGCTCGGAATGAGTAACATCAATGCACTTTTCAACCTCTTAGTTAGACTCACTTACGCGTGTCTGCACCTCGTGTTTCAAATAAAAGTCTGATGCTCTCTTATTAAATAGGTCAACGATGCTGCTATCATGGGTCTATTCAAATTTCGAACTACTGTAATTACTGGATCTACAGCGGATTCATACTCTAAAACATCGTGACCCAAGCATCTCACTTCCCTCCTATTGAAGTGATACTACTAAAATATCATCAGTTGTGTCATGTGCTTTTCTTTTGTCCACCTGTAGAAGAAAGTATCACCAATTAGCACTAACACGAACCTACTCAAGTGATCTTTCAAAACACGGTCCATGAGATCTATAAGGTATGTCGACACATTGGTCAGCCCGAACGGCATAACCAACTAGTCAAAATCAAGGTAGCATACGAAACACTATAATCGACACACTCTTCTAAAATACTCTCAGTTGGTAAAATCTCATTGCAAGGTCCAATTAAGAGAATATCCCGTGCTATAGAGCTGATCGAATAAGCCATCAACAAATAGAAGTAGAAACTTGTTCGTCCTCTCACTTGGCTCATGACAACCAACAAGCATCTCCAAAGAGCCATCTACTCCCATGGCGAACACTATAGGTGCTCCCCACTCAAATATGCTCTTATAGATGAACACTAGCATCAATAGGTCGTCTGCTTGCACATTTAGTCTCCTATGATCCTTGGACATCATATGCTTTAAAGGCATAACTGCTGGTCAAGTATGTCTAACCAGATCGATATGGAACTCAATCTTAATATGGTGGAAATCCGATCATTGAATCGAATGTGTCCAGACACCCTTTAGCTACAGGCACAGATGACAATCCACCCTATGGAGTCTCAAGAGAATATAGAATACTAGCCATAACCCTATCCTCCGACAGGTAGCTAATCATTACCGTCTGCCCCTCCACAGCCTCGACCGTCATCAATAGCCTCTTACAATCCACCCCTATTCCATTCCTCCTCGGCCAGTTGATTTGTAGACTATAATACCAAACCCAAATAAACCCTAATAAACAAACGTCCATGAATCGATAAGGTTAGGTCTTGAAAAATCATATATAGGCTAAGAAACCATGTCGTAAGCTAAGTATAGACAACCCATGTTGCAATATTCTCCAATTTTGAGGCCCGAAACTAAGCGTTATGGATGCTGCAGTCATCCATAGTATTAATTTTTGATGAGAAAATATGGGATGTTATATATGTATAATCCGACTGAGCCCCTAATAAAGTTTTTCATAGTCTAAAGGTTGGTCAACAATTTCAGGTCTCAATCCCATTCTAGGTATAAATCACTAGATATGAAGGAATATGAAACCTCAACGTCGAATAAAACAAGTATGGAAATGTCATGAATGGAAAGCATATTCTGGTGGCGATGCCCGTTCCCTTCTCTTCGTCGATGGAGCAATCAGCGAAGTCGGAATGACATTCAACGCATATGCTTCCATTATTTTCCCCTACTCAACTAATTTGGGACAACCTTCCAACATTGGATATAGGCTCTCATATCATAAATCATTTTCGATCAACATGTCGAAGCCACCGTCACTTCCCAAGATAATCACTTAACCCAATGATAAATTCTCCATCCTTTCCATGTGCACTATTAATAAGAGATAGATCATACTTTGACAGAATCATCGAATTCAGTCACATACTTTGACATGGACATATCACCTTACTTCAAATCGACAAATTCCCTAAACAACATCAACTTTTGAAAAGTCGAGATAAATTTCTTTAAAGTGAACTATGAACTAATCCCAAGTAAAATGATCCACGAGAATCAAAGCTATAAAGGAACTCCATAAGTTCATTGTTCGTCCATGGAGTCATCTAGAGGCCAACTGCTACCTTACGATGTCGTCTAACTCCAAGTCATCGGAGATCCTTTCACAAACATCATCCCATCTTACACCTTAATAGTTAACTCCGTTCTAAGGAACAGTCTACCTCTTAGACTCATATGATATTTATACAGCTCGGCAAAGTCGACTCTAGGTGTTTGCACTTGAGCATCATAATCATTTGGAGCAACTAGGGCATTCTAGAATAATAATTCACACCATCTCTGTGAACATATACTGTAAATAAGGTAAATGGTCCCCGATCCTGCCCACTTCTCAACTTTGGAGATGGAATTGATAACAGCATTTCTCTTATGCCATATCACTCTTAATACGAAATAAGAATGATCAGTCTCTCATATAGAAAAATGCATCAACAATGCCCGTATGCAATATAGCTTATATACTATATGTACTGCAATATAGTTTTGAAAACCAAAATATATAATAAATACGTACTCTCTCGTATATAAGTATATGGTCTATCTAGTCTATGATCAAAATTCCAACCCTATCTCTACCGGATCACGGTATCAACTCAAGTTAATCATGTAACCTCACTCTGATACCAAATGTGGCGACCACCCTACACCTATGATGCCAAATAGTTGTCAAGGGAAAGAAATAGAAATATAGACGAGGAATAGAAAAGTAGAGAAGGGAATAGAAAAAAGAGGAAGGAATAAAATATCACATAATCACATAACCTGTCATATATCTCACATCGAATCAGATAAAATATAATATCCAACTTAGGTATAAAGCAGTTGAAACAGAAACAATTAACTGAACCAAATATCAGAGTACATATACATAAAATTATACATCATATAATAGAGTTTATACAAGTGATTAATAAACACAACTGACAAACTACCTCTAATAATAATGAGTCAACATTGTCAAGGCTCTACAGTTTCATATAGCAGAATAAACAATAATGAGCTCAAAAATATAAGTATGAGAAAGCACCGCCTCAGCTAATCCATCCACGCAGCTCGAAGTGTTATTTACATGCTATCTAGTTTACTCATTTAAGAGCACCCGAGATAATTAGAAGCAAAGCATAAAAGCTCGAGTCAGACAATAGTCCGGTATGCGCGATAAATAATCTCAAAATACTATAAAAGTTGATATAGTATATGGAATAGAGGGTATACTAATCATACTTAACATGTCCCTGCAACCAAAGAGTTGGCACATAACATCGATAAAATGCTACGTTATAAATGTCATAAAGGGTACTCCATACTCAGTATCTATCGGGGGACCTAGGTATCTCTATCTACAATACCTACTCCATACTAAGTAACAGTCAGGGTGCCTAGGTATCCCTTTGCCCAATACCTATCTCATGTGATATCCCTTGAGGGACAGGTGGCTAGTGAAACCATAACTAACATAGCATCCATCAAATAATACTAACTGTCACTCATTGTGCTCTAGATCTATGATAACTCGTATGGCTATTATTCTACCAAGGATTAATGAATAAAAATCCCGATTTCCAATTGTACTCTCTTTATCCTAAAGCTGGTACTAGACCCATTCTTCTGGTCCAGATTATATAGATCCATTCTTCCGATCCAGGGTACCAAATCAACATACCTATGGGTGTCCCTACAAATACCCCTACTTTGAGTACAAAAGAAAACACTACGACTATGAAAGATCCCTTAGCACCCATCTCCATGATTTTCCTTGGTTTCATTCATTTCCATGATAGAACCATTCTACATTCTATCTATGGATCACCCTTCAAGAACTCACCCTGTGGAACTCATCACGATGTCGGTCAATCGACACCAAGCCTTCAACCTCGAAACCTAACTACATATCTACCGAGCTACTCATCCGAAGAACTAGACCATCATGTCGAAAACATTGAATCATCGTCATCATCGTACGTAATCGTTGAAGAGCAATACCATCAAGACACAAATTTGGCCGCACGAACCACCATATCATGCTCCTCGAAGCCTCCTCACCGTCTATTTCAAAGGTTGACCAAATCGACCATCATAAACATTGATGGGTACTGACCACTCCACAATGGTCAAACAACCACTATGGTCATGTACTTAGCCAAAAATGGATAACTACTAACCAATTAAAAGCGTCTAGCGTCCATCCTGAAGTTTGAAGCTCGTTCAAATCCATTGTCTTCCTTCCTCAGATTCGTCGGTATGCATTCCAGCATTCTTTTACAACATATCCCATTTTTGGGTTTCCGGTCAAGGGGACTAAACCCTAATGCACACTGGATCATCAATAAATCAGCATTTTCAACCTAGCAATTAAACTACATACATGCATCTAATATGCATATAAATGTCTATAATAGTATATATATAATATATACAATCTATCCATCCTAACTAATGTGGGAAATCATGCCAATAATAGCTTAAATATACATAATAGTATACATATAATATGTATAATCTAACTATGCCAACCAATGTGGTAAGCCATACTGATAATAGCTCAAATCTAATAATTTTCGAACTATTTCACGTCTTTGGAAAATATGTGATATTCTTTATAAGTCATTTTAAAATAATTTTATTTTCTTTTATAAAAATCTAGCAATATATATATATATAAGTATAGGAAAATCATATTTTAAAACCAAAAAACATTCCCAGCGCCAATCTAATGCTATCCAAATAATCACAGTATAATGAAAGACAATATCACTCATCTCATCCAAATCTGTCCAAACCAATGCTAAATTGAAGGTCTCTCCATTACGAGCGGAATAGCGAGAAATGTCATTCGAAACGGACGTCGTATGCAAAAGATATATCGTATATATGTTTCACGATTATTTAAAAAATTAAATTAACCTAAGAAATAATTGATAATACTAATTGCCTCACTAATTATCTTCCTCCCTACCTAATATTTCCCTATAGCATGCATATCCAACCAGACCCATCATTGCCATGTGCATATTCATAGTGATATAGACCATCGCTCAAATGAAATTGAATATTGTCTTCGTAGTTGAACTCCTCGCCCGAAGCTCGACTTGCCCATGCTAAAACAATGAATTCCACCCAAGCCTATCAAAGCGCGTCACCTGCGTTTCCAGCTGCTGCTTCAAATGTTGCGTCATGCCTCAAGGGATCAGACCCAAAATCGAGGATATGGGGGGATGCTGTTCATCGAGAAAAATGCGATGCAACTAGCACCGTGGCATTTCTGTCTCCAATCGATGATCGATGCTAACCCTAGTTGGCATTACAATCGGCTACTTCCAGATCCACATTGTAGGCTACAAAGCAGATATGGATTCGAACTCTTGATCATATGAATCCAATGAAATAAATTTCATGATTTTTGGTGGTCTAGATCTCTGTGTATCAATTTTTGAATCAAAAGAAAATAGGCAGCCATGTTTTCTGAAGAAGATGGAAATGAACATTAGTCAGCCAATCAAAAATGAAGGGTTTGGATAACGGTTTTAATTTAAATAATTTTTTTCTAATTTCTAAAATAAAACGGTGTGTATTTTGAGCTCGTATGATCAAATGGTACGTCCGATCGTCACGAAACTCGTTTGTGTGCATCTTCTCATTGTTACAATCCCGATGGTATAAGTTTCATCACTATCCAACATTGCATTCCAGGATGATAATTTTGCACTTTTCGAGACCGTTTTAACTATCAGATCGTCCGATCTCTAAACATAGCGATCTATATATTTATTTTAATTGGCAACGTTGATACGAACTCAACGGAAGTGGCCTCGTGTCCTGATTCGGTCATATGCAAAAATTATATTACGGGACCGTCTATTAATAAATAATTTAGTATTTAAATCAATTATTAAAATACATCATCGTTAAAAGTACGGGTCGTTACGAACCCACCTCGGGGTTGGATTTTAAATGATGGGGATGTGCCTATTTATAGGTCTTAAATGATCAGAGTCTACCTAAACCCTATTAAAAAGGTATTAAGTTATTTGGATATTTCCTCATGCATCATAGGTGCTAGTTATAAAGGGTGTATAGTCAGGCTGGAAGGTCCTTTGGGCCTACAATTGACTTTGGTCTAGTCAGACTGGAAAAGCCTTAGAGCCTACAGTTGACTTTCGTGTAGTTGGGTTGGAAAGGCCTACAGGACTATTGTCAAATTTGTGCGTGTATAATGATTTTAACACATAAGACATATTTCTTGTTTAAATAATACTGCCCAGGTACAAATTTGGTAAAGCTCAAGATTTTCATTTCACCACACATTTGTTTTTCCGACCCACTCTTCATTACAACACAAGTTACAGAGAGTAATGCTAATTTAGAAGACGAAGGTAGAGATGAAGATTTGTGGTTGTCTATCTATTCATGCTTTTAAGTATTTTATTGTGCCCAGTTGAGATATTGTACTATGAAGGTTATATGTCGACATGTTGTAATATTTAACATGTTATGTTTATGAAATGGTTTTCTTTTATGAAATGGCTACTTATTTTTGATAATATATTTTATCCGTTCTGCTGTGAGATTCTGAAAGTATAGATAGATAGCTCTGTGTATTGTGTAATGTTTTAATTATATCAACCTAACAGTTTGTCTTGAGTTGTCCTAAGGTTCAACGAGCTTTTATTGGGTCGATATTAGGTCTGTTTTGGGGTAGGTTATTACTGCTTGACCTCCAATTTCGGACATGATCTCGACTCCTAAATTGATCCTGATTATCACTCTATTCTTCATCGATAGCTACTTTAGCAAGCATAGGAGAATGTAGAAGGGAACAAAGTGCTAGCTAAAACTGCTCCCAGTTCGACACCTTTTCCATTTAATTCGGTACCAAATCACTCATCGGGTTCAGCTTCGGGCTGGACTCTTACTCATCCCACATACTTAGTATTTTCTCTCCTAGTCCTTTGATTTTCTTGATTAGACCGCCTTCATAGTGTGTTTCTCTTCATCGCTGGATCCATTAGAGGGGGATGTCCTTGCATTTCTATGTTGTGACAAATAGTTTGCACCTGCACTACTGAGCATGCCATAAATTTATAAAAAATAGCTTATTTTTGGGCAACGAAACGTCCGTTGAGCTCTTTCATAACTCGTTCTAGTTCCCTCAGGTAACAGTGTCCGCTAGACTAGAATGTTTGCTAAATGATCATCCAGATTGCTAGTTGTTTAGTATGATAGTGTTTCCACCATTCCCATTGGTAGAACCAGCCTTATTCTTTGCCTTATTCTTTGATCTCAACGACATCTTGAGTTTAGTTATCGGTGAATGCACCAAAATATTTTCTTATCAAACACCTCCAAGATAATAACATAGAACCGTTCATTAGAGTATAGAGTCCATCTGTTATGTTATAGTCCAATTGTATATTAAAGAGAAGATCACAAATATGATATGTATGGAATAAGTGAAATAAAGTGGAGGACACCCAAGTTTATAGCGATTTGCCCATAGTGAGCCAATATCCACTATCCATTTTCATTATTTTTCCTATGTATCAGTTGTATAATGATAGAAATGTGAAATACAATAATCTGATGCTCAAATGAAAGTAACATGTTATTCCTAGAATTTCTATTTGGCAAGCCTTGGTCAGCTTTTTCTTCCTTTGGAATTTCTTGCCATTACTGTGCAAAGCTTGGGTATTTATTAGACTGACGATATATATGGTCTAGGGTAGTTGTCTCACCAAAATAGGTAGTTTCTAAAAATAATGTATTTGGTTTGTTTATAGGGTTCAATGGAGCTTGGCTGTTCGACAGTGCTTGGTTCGGTGGTGGTTGTTGGTTTGGCAGTTCCTGGTCGATGGTGTTTATTGGTTTGATAGTGCTTGGCTTGCTGGTGCTAGTTGTCTCAGAAGTAGATCACGAAAATAGATTTCTAGTTTGGCACTTGACCACTAAACAAGATTTTTGTTCGACAGTAAGCTACTAAATCATTCATTTTGTTCAGTTGTCTACCAAACTAGGCATATGGACTTAGTAATATTTATCATATCTTTCTAATTTTCCTCATGATAACTTCTAGCTTTCTTACCTTCTTGTCCTAATCCTTTGACTAAGTGATTAAGCTTCGATTTATAATTATTCCATTGCCTGCTAGATCTCTCTGGATTGGTTTTAATATTGTGGGTTGTTCGATCAATAATTGGCAAAGCTCTAATGCCATGAACCTTGAGGTTGGTCTTCCACTACCTCATGTTGGGTGGTTGAATGGGTGATTCAAGATGATTGGATAAGGGTAAGATGATTCCTTGTGGTCTAGAAGTGCTACAGAGATTCGGTTAGGCAAGGTTCGGTTTAGTAGGTATTTGGTTGGGTAGTTTCTGCAACTCTAAGCTTATCTACCATTATTGCTCATCCATCCTCTCTTTCTTAGTTATACTCATATGTGAGTTATTTATAGGCATGATATTATGTAGTAAATGTTTAGGTATAAACAGTTAGGTCCATTCTGAACTTTTTCTCCTGTTTCTAAATCGACCTTTTTTCCATAGCTCCCTTGTTCTAAATAAGAATTGCGTGGAAGTTGGACCGATAGCTTCTTTTCATTGAGTATGACAATCAGATTACTTTAGATTTTTTAATTTAATTAAAGTAGTTGGTAGCTCTCTAAGGTGGGGATTAAGTCGGTTAGGTAGTGGACCAATTTTAAGATGGTCATATCTTTCACTCTGTAGTTCTGATTGAGATGTGGTTTCAACCAAGGTGCATGTCTTGACCTTACTAATATTTTTAAACTGGTTTGAATGTGTTTCGAGGATGTCCCAAATTTTCCCTTAATGCCATTCCATGCCCTTATGATAATACGATGGCACTCTGATTATGGATCTCCGGACTTTTTATGCTCCTTGACATCTTTTCTTATCCACCGTGATGTGAGCGAAAATGCCCACAACAATACTTTTGCCCAAAAAAGAGCCATATTTTCCCCTTTATTTCTCCCATATAGGTAGGGGAGGACTTTTCTTATTTTTAATTAAGTGAATATTAGGCTCAGGTTCTTAAAATTAACCTTAATACACAAACTCCTCCCAACAAAAAGATTGTAAATTAGGTCTCTAGAATTAGGTTACTAAATAATTGCATACATTTATGCAATTATTAGGAAAAAAATTGTAGACATTTATGCAATTATATCCAAAAATTGCATAAATATCCGCAATTATTTAGTGAGTAATTACGGAAACTTTTGTATATTTTTGGTGAATAATTGTGGAAATGTCCGCAATATTTTAATGAATAATTGCGGAAATTTCTGCAATTTTTTAGTGAATAATTACGGAAATGTCTGTAATTTTTGGATGTAATTGAATATATGTGTACAATTATTCGGTAAGTTAGTTCCAGGGACCTAGTTTATATACTTTTTTGGTAAGGATGTTTGGAGTATTTTAAATTTTAATAGGGACTTTGGTCAAACTGTCCCTTTAATGAATGCAAACGACATGTGTCATACTCCTATTACCTGTAGAGATTCATTTCTCACGATGGACTTAGAGGCATAACATTTGATATAATGACACAATGGTTATCGTTTGATGCTTAGATCGCTTCTCGCTCATTTCATCCAATAGTTGAGATTTGAGACCCAAATCTATTAAAGGGAGGGGATCTCGTCTTCATTATCTTTGTCAAACCATTGTTAGAGAAACTCCATTAAATTTCTCCAAGCCGCCTTTATACAAAAGCTCTACGACCATCTCCAATCTCAATCTTTAACGATAATATGTATCTTCTTCTCCTTAATTTCGCTCAAATCTTTCACGGCTTCACCAAAACTTCAATGCTTTATGTTAGGTTTTTTTTAAACTTTTCCCTTTATCGTTCTTGTTTTTCTATCATGTAAGGTTTTAGGCCATAGTTAGTTGAAACTAGGATGTCATTTGGTCAACTTTAATAGTTCATTATCGATCGGCCAATGTCAAACTGAGCTTGATCTTTCCCTAAAAAACTTTGAGAAAATCATTAAATTACTGACCTATTACCCTCCCTGAGGAAGTAGACAGTATGTTGAGCTTTGAGCCAGTGCTCCTTAAGCTATTAGAAAACTGTGTTTAAGTACATGGGTCATGCAGCCTTGGTACATTTTGGATTTTTCAATATTGTTAAGTATGTAGTCGATCTTGTGTTTATGAGGTGCCTTTGAGTGATGTGCTCCAGTCTTGATAACCCACCTCCATGTGGGAGATGTGTTTTCCCCCGGGTCTATTGTGACCCTTAATATTTTGATGAGATGGTTTAGTAATTATGTTACATTATTATCTTTTGCAAATGATGAAATGAAAGAAAATCGCTGCTAAGATACTCTCAAGCACCAGTCTCCCATTTAGAGGCATTTCTTCCAAAATTAGGGAGGATAAGAATGATTTGGTTATAGTCTTGCCAAGCATGTTGTCGCAGGCATTTCCATGTTGTATCTACACCGAGAGGATAGGGAAAACGAATGTCATACTGGTCTCTTTGCTTGGGTGCTACCGTATATGAAGTGTCATTCCCTCCACCCATACTTTATTTACTTCCTGAATATGCACTATGCTTTCTTAGCTCACTAACAATGGCTACAATCTATTGGTCACCCTCTTGATAATCTACCATGACTTGGGCTTTTCTTAATACTCCCCTCTTTTAATTTGGGCCATGTACAAGCTCAACAACCTTACCAGCTGCTTCGAGGGGCTATATTACTTTTTGTAGAGCTGGGTTACTCCAACTATTTGGTTTGTGGGACATGGTGGCTGGCTATTAACACCTTTTCTTCTTCTTGTCGAATTCCACTAACCCTGACCTCCAAGTTTTATAGTATAGGACCTTGTATAAAATTTCCTTTCATATCATAGTTTCATTGTAACCTTTCCTTGGCTTTTGTTCTGATGCATGTATTTTTGTTGCAGCTTTCCCGATGGACAAGTAGTAGAATCATTCCTAGTATATTAGCTGGATTGATATGATTTTCAAGCCAGAGGACAATCGACAAAATGTATTGCCCGTTCTGATGGATGCCAAACTATTCTTGGGCGGTTACTAGGGCCAAGCAAAAACTTGTCTTGGGAGAGCATGACGGGACTAAAGCTCAAGAGTGGGAAGGAAATAATAGGTGCAGTGGTTCATGTGAAGGAGGGTAGTAGTCAGGGGTTGTTAGAGGAATGCATGGAGGCAACGACGACTGATGTGGGGCATGTCACTAGGGAAAGCTCGCCCATGGGCGGACAAGGTGATGAGGGCGAGTGACCTATATATGATCCCTATTTATATGACAATGTAGGAAAAAAATACTATGGACCGCTATCGAGGATGATGGGCTATGGACTAGAATTCAAGCCTTTGAGTGTGATGCCACATAGTCTTATGATTGCACTAGCACACCTGAGACCGCAGAGGTGGAGAGGACTAAGGCATAGGCTGGGTCCTCGAACACCCTAGAGATTACGGGGGACCCAATGATAATAATGACATTGAGTCTTTTTCCAGTCCCTATTTAAAAAGAGGTGTCATACTCAACATAAGGATAGTCATTATTATTACTTTCTTTCTTTGCATGTTCGTAGTTGTTTTTCTTGCATCTTCTTACACACTGCAATTTCTTTTTGTAATGTATTCAAGTCCTAATCGGTTATTGACTTGATCTGTTTTCTGATTTTCCTTTGTAGTGATTCAGTTGGATTTCTCTACCTTAGATGATGCTCCTTAGGGGAATGTCACCTCCGCCTCACCACTATAGCAACAACAATTGCAGTGGCCCTAATTTTAGTTAACATTATTTAGACATTTAATTAGACAAATTAAATTAAATAATGTAGAAGGTTAAGAGGTTGAGATTTGACAATTTCACTTGAGTCATGCCTTATGAGTGAACCAATACATGTAGTTAAAACTTAAGATATGAAGGAGGAAAATTAGGAGGGAAAATAGGAAGAGCCTTATTCTTATATCCTAAAACCTTCTCATTCTTCGTTTACATTTACAAACTAAACTAAAATCTAAGGAGTGTGGCCGGCCATTAAAGAGAAGGGAAACTAAAGATTAAAGCTAAGAGATTCAAGACCAAGAGCTTAGGAAATCAACCTTAATCCAGATCTCAACCTTCTTAATTAAACCAAGCTGAATAATTGGTTTATATCTCATATTTGATATTGATTTCCGTTTTAAAGGATAAATTTGTTTATTTGCAAGTTGTATACCATGCTATAGTGATTTGATTATATGCTTTATGTTGATGATTTATAGAGATTTAATAAGAATTTTATGATATGTTTAGATTAAAAAAACTATTATATGACATCCAAATGAGTTGCGTTTATGATATATGGTCAAAAATATTATTTTAGAAGCGGGCTTCAAGTTTCGTAATTTACCAAGTTAAAATAGAATTATGGTGATTTTCTAAGTTTATAAAATGATTAATTCCGTTTCAAACATTTTAAATGGTTAAAATATGATTTTCGCCCTAAAATTTGGATATGGGGAAGAGAATGATTAATTTGATTTTTGAGAATTTTTCTAAGAGTTTAGAATGATTAAATAAGTTATTTTCAATGATAAGGGCTTATTTTATTTGGTAAAATGTTTAAATTTGAGCTTAAATGTAAATTGTTTGAGTATTCATGCATATAACATGCGGCGGTATTTTTAGAAAGAAATTGGTAAAGTTTTATAAACCTGTAAGATTTTGACAAATATTAGTGATAGGTAAAAAGGAATTTCTTTAGAAGTTTAAAATGTTGTTTTATTAAAATTACATCTTTACCACTACCCTTGTTAGCTTTCAATATCATACACCTAAAACCCCTTCCGCACCCATCTGAAACCAACATACATGGTATCAATCCATTAGTATGTAGTGTATTGGAGATAGGCGGAAGACGGGCCGGTATTGAAGGCATGCACTCGAAAGAGGCAAAGTTGTATTTCCAGGCTTCGAATATATAAACCCGCCTTTGTTTAAAGTATGCTTACGAAAGGGCTGCCGCTTTTAAACCCCTTCGACACCTTAGCTGTCACATTAATACCTTTCATCTTAATAAGAGGCCACTTTTTTAACTCTTTAAATCAATGAGTTTGGAAGGTAGGGTTTCGAATCAATACCCTTCCGCAGCCGCTTTTCTTTTAACTTATACATGCGAAAGGGTAGGTGCCGCTACCATGCCTTTCGATATGGTTGAAGCTGCTTGTTTAAACCCAACTATATATGCAGAAGTATGTCATCGTCACCTTAAATGTTTCAAAAGAATAACTTTGCATAAACCCCTTATAGGCTATGTATTTTGTTTTATTTTCAAATTATGGTTTCGAAAGGAATAACTTAATTGGTTTCAAATGCTTCCATATTTCTTTACTTAAACCCAATGCTTTCAAAAGGAAAGTTTCCAAGTGTTTTGAATGATATGTTTTTAAGTGTTTCGGAAAAGGATGTCTAAGATCTTAAGCAATGGTTTCGAATGTCCTATTTCTAATGCATTCAAAATGAAGGTTTTGGCCTTTCAGCCTAATATTTTCAAGGCTAAAGTATTTAACTTGTTTTTGAAAGGGATGGTTTTAATGATTTCGAAAGGTATTATTTAAGGTTTTAAACAAAGGTTTCGAAGGTAATTTTTTTTTCTTTATAGCCTAATGTTTTCTAAGTTAAAAAGGGTTTTAACTTATTTTAAAGGGATAGGGAACCCTATTAATTTAGGTTTTCATTAACATTATTTTAAAGCATATATCATGACATAAGTATTTTGAGTAAAGAAAAAAGCACGATTTTCTTGTTTTATAAAGATACGATTTTAAGGGTAAATCATTTGTAAAGATTGTTTTCAAGGATAATAAATTTGAAAGGATGGTTAATCTAGTTAATTGCTAAAAGAATGACGCAGATAGTAGAAAACTAGATGGGACTGGTATGGGGTCGCACCCTATACTTTTGCTAGTAACCCCTAGCTAATATAAGTTCAAAATTCTAGTGTGTAGGGCTTTGTCACATGTGAGACTAAAATGATGTTACACACAAAAAGGAATACACAATGTAATGATACGTTATTGGTAAATCTGCAAAACTATTAGGATCAATTGACTCTTGGAGAAGTAAGTTAAGGGCAGACCATCCAGTATTCTGTCTAACAAAAGTTAGAATATTTATCATGTCTGACAGGCCGGAGTTAGCTAGTGGTTAATAGTCAGCCTGATAAAACTATATTGTTCGGACAGATAGTCCATTGATTACCTGATTCATATGCATATATGGCATTGCTATTGTTGTTGTGATTAGTTTGATTGCAGGATTTTGATTTGTAAAAGATATGATTTTAAAAGGATATTAGTAAGGGGAAACCCGTTCCACTAAGCGGCATGGTCTTACTTAATATAAGTAAATGGAGATGTAATAGAATTATTCACACTAGGCTTTATGTCTAACTCGAAGTTTATATTTTCCCCTTAAACTCTCATGTGCTCAAAATTAAATTGAGTCGATTGAGAGTTTAGAACTTTACAGGCTTAGTAGGTTGGACGAATAAGCCTTTGAAGACACGTAGGAGCAAAGCTAGCTACGTAGGAGTTATTTAGTATTAATTACGTTGTGATGTATTTATGACTGATATGCTATCTATCTAGTACTCTGATCATCCAAAGGGACATCTTCACATGTCGCTGTTGGCATAATTTGTAATAATTATACTTGATCAAAAATCCGGGAATCGTTTTGGGATTATGCAATTGAATATGAAATATTGATTCGAAATGTAATTAGAAAAGCCGTTTTGAAATATGTATTGATTTAATTTCATATTCATGTGCTTCTGATATTGTGGATACCATTAACACTACTGTATCTCATCACTGATGGTTAAATACTATAAATGATTGCCGCATCTGTAGCACTTAGCTTGGGGCTTAGAGATAGGGGATGTTACAACATGGTATCAAAGCATAGGTTTATGAAAACTTAAAAGAAATTTTAAACTTAAAATGATTTTTGAAAACATAATCCTAAGTAATTAGAGAAAAATTAGAGCATGGGATAACGTTATAGTAACGTACATGCATTTTCTATATATAAGTATACACTTGATCTCTATTCTCCCTTCTCTCTTAGGCTATTCTTCTGTATCTTACAAAAACTCTAATGTAGATTTTAAAGGAAGTAAGATATGAATGTTATAAATGGAAGAGTTAACCTGCGGAGGAAGCATCACAGCCAATGGAAACTCCAGACCAAATACTTGAAGGAATCTAAGTCAGACACAAGCTGTTAATATAGGCGTTGGTGCACTACAAATTGATATAGGAGCTATGTATCAATTCTTCATCAACATGATGCAACCTGGAGCTGCTGTAAGGCTATTTGGAGGAAATATTAGAGAAGGAAATCAGGAATCTCCGGTGGTCATTAACTATGCAGTATTGAGTAGAGATTGTGCTAGGCTTAGAAAGAAGTCGTTTATTGGGACTAAGGACGTAATTGAAGTGGAGAACTAGTTGCTTAATTGCGAAAGTATTTTTTTCTGATTTAGGACATAATGATGAGCAAAAAAGGAGATCAGCATCCATAAAGTTGCAAAGAGCAGAACTGTACCAGTGGAACAGTGTTACTATGGAAGTAGCTGAAGAGGCCATGACTTAGGCAAAATTCAGAAGGAGGTTTGAGGAAAGATTCATGTTAGAGATCGCCAAGTCTACTCTGCTCAGGAAGTTTCTTGAGTTGGTGCAGGGAGACATGACAGTTCTTGAGTATGCTACCAGATTTGAGGAATTATCGAGATACAGATATGCTATGGTCGATACAGTTATCAAAAGGAATGAGAAGTTTATCCATAGACTAAGACCCAAGCTTGCTAAAGCAACTTTACCACATATTACGAATCTGTGCGATGTAATTGTTGAGATGGCTTTGAGGAATGAGGAGGTGCTCTTTTTTTTAATGGTAATAAAGTAATGGGAACTCAAGGAGGACAGAATCAAAAGAGAACGTTTTTCCTTAATAAGGGAGCTTAGAAAGGTAGAGCTGCCATGAAAGGAAAGACAAAAGTTATGTTCTACAAATGTGATAAGAAAAGGCATTTCGTTAATTAATGTCGTTCAGGAGATGGAAGGAAAGTGATCGGGAAGAAGAATAAATGCTTCAACTGTGATCAGATTCGACATTATAAGATCCAATGCAAGGAACCAGCCAAGGATGGAAAGGGCAAAGTGTTTTTGCTGGAACCAGCTACCTTAAGACCAATGGCAGGGGAGAAAGGAAAAGCTGTGTTGGGATGTATGCTTTTGATTCATGGTATGTCAGTTAGAGTTCTATTTGATATTGGTGCATCGCATTCTTTTATATTTCATTGTTTGGTAGATAAGCTTAATCTAGAACCCTCATACCTAGTTACATCCTTAAGGGTTGCGAATCCGATAGGAAGGCATGCGACTCTTGGGATAAGATGTGACCACTTAGAGTTTGAGTTGTAGGTCATACATTTTCTTGTAGTTTGCATGTATTTGATTCATAGGTTTTAATATTGTTTTTGGTATGGATTGGTTAAGTAAGTATGATGCTAGGATATTTTTCCATGATAGGAAGATATCACTTAGACACTATAGTTGTGGTGATTGGATTATATACACGGTAGAAAATCTGAATTTGGATTTTTGCGCTCTGTTGGAATTATGGTAGAAGAAGACGAGTTGAATCGATTTTTCGTTGTTAGGGGATTCACAGATGTCTTTGATCTCGTGATGGGACTACATCCAAAACAAGCCATTGAGTTTCAGATAGATTTAGTAGCAGGAGCCGAACCTGTTAGTTGACCACCAAGTAGAATGACGGCTACCGAGATGAAGGAGCTAAAGGTGCAGTTGGTGGATTTAGAAGTTTAGAATTATATTAGACCAAGCAGTTTATCTTGGGGAGCAACCGTAATATTTTATAAGAATCTGGACGGATCGTTAGGATTGTGTATTGATTATTATAAGCTGAATGATAAGACGATGAAGAACCAATATTCATTACCTAGGATTGATGATTTGTTCTAGCAGTTGAGTGGCGCCAAAGTATTCTATCAGTTGGATTTGGCTACAGGTTCCATCAACTTAGAGTACTAGAGGATAGTATTTTTTTACGGCATTGAACCAGATATGGATCGTACGAATGGTTAGTGATGCCGTTCAGACTAACTAATGTGCCAACATTCTTTATGGACTTGATGAACATAATCTTCTTAGAGCAACTGGATAGATTTGTGTTAGTATTCATAGATGACATATTGATATATTCCAAGTATGAAAGGGATCATGAAGTTCATTTTAGGATAATGCTTGAGACACCGAGACAACATCAGTTGAAGACAAAGTTTTTAAAGTGTCACTTTTAGAAGAAGGAAGTGAAGTATCTTGGTCATGTAGTCTTAAAGAAAGGATTGTCTGTAGATCTGACCAAGATCGAGGCAGTGAATAGTTGGAAAAGACCTAAGACGGTGATCGAGATAAAGAGTTTGCTTGGATTGGCTAGCTACTAAATATATTCATTAAGGATTTCTCGTGGATAGTAGCACCGACGACTAAGCGGACTAGGAAAGAGGTGAAGTATGTCTAGACCAACAAATGTGAGGAAGCATGCCAGAAGTTCAAACATCTATTGACCAGTGCACCTATGTTAGTTGTTTCAAAAGGGAATTAGGACTTAGTGGTTTATAAGGATGCATGTGGAATAGGATTAGGAGCTGTGCTAATGCAGAGGGGTAAAGTGATTGCCTATGCTTCTCGATAGCTCAAATCGCATGAAGTTAGATATCCAACTGATGATTTGGAATTAGCTGCGGTAATTTTCACGTAGAAGGTATGAAGGCGTTACCTTTTGGGGGAAAGGTTTGAGTTGTTTACGGATCATAACTCACTAAGATATTTATTCTTTCAGAAGGAGTCGAATATGAGATAATAGAGATGGTTAGAGTTCATGGTTGCATATGACTTTGGTATTGAGTACACATAGAGAAAAGGAAATAAGGTTGTAGATGCACTTAGCAGAAAACATTAGAATGCAGTATTAGCTGAGTGGAAAGATATAGAACCATTAACTACATGTAAAGTACCATGGATATCTGAGGCTAGTTCTAGTTGAGAAACTTCCATGTTACCATGTTTAAAAGTTCGGTAGATGATGATCGAAAGGATTGCTTCTAAATAAGGAGAAGATCCATTATTAGCCGAGCGGATCATTAAGGTTAAGGAGTAGAACAGTGAGCGATGACTTAAAGATTTCAGTCTTGACTAGAATGGATGGTTGAGGAAGAAAGGATGACTATGTGTTTCAAGTGTGGGAAATATTAGAAAGGAAGTTCTTAGAAAATTCCATCATTCGAAGTTAACTATTCATCCAAGAGGAACTAAGATGTATTAGGATATGAAAAGGAGTTTCTTCTAGGAAGATATGAAGAGAGATGTAGGTTTATGGGTGAGGCAGTGTTTGGACTGTCAACAGGTAAAAGCTGAACATCAAAAATTGGGTGGGTTACTTTAGCTTTTGGATGTTCCAGTCTGGAAATGGGATTCAATCTCAATGGATTTCATAGGCGGGTTGCCAAGGTTGAATAGGGAAAATGAGAGTATTTGGGTTATAGTGGACAGATTGACTAAAAGTGCACACTTTATTCCCGTTAAGTCGGCCAGGACAACACCAGATTTAGCTAAGTTATTTATGAGGAATATAGTTAGACTGTATGCAATTCCTTGTAGTATAGTAAGTGATAGAGATTCCTTATTCACTAGTGAGTTTTGGAAGAGTCTACAGGATACTGTAAGTACTAAGCTCAGTATGAGTACCGCTTACCTTCCGCAGATAGATGGGCAAACATACGGAGTCAACAATGTCTTAGAGGATTTGTTAATAGCTAGTGTGCTAGATTTCATAGGATCATGGGAATACCATCTACACTTAGTCGAGTTTTTATATAACAACAGTTACCAGACTAGTATAGGGATGACACCGTTTGAAGCTTTGTATGGAAGGCCATGCAAATCTCCAGTATGTTGGTTAGAGATCGGGGATAGATTAGTTCTTAGCTCGGATTTGGTTAAAGAAGCTGCCGAAAAGATTAAGTTAATTCGGGCTAGAATAAAATAAGCTCGGTCTAAGAAGAAGAGTTATGCTGATAAGAACCAGAAAGAACTGGAGTTCGAAGCTGGAGATCATGTTTTCGTCAAAGTGTCACCGATATAGGGTGTGATCAGATTCGGTAGAATAGGGAAGTTGGCACCAAGATTCATTGGATCATTAATTATTATAGAAAGGATCGGGCTTGCGTATAGGTTAGAGTTACGGAATAGTTTGGCAGAAGCCCATAATGTTTTCCATGTTTCTCATCTAAGGAAGTGTATTCGAGATCCATAGACTATTATTACACCGACTGTGTTAGAAGATCTTGTAGTGGAACCAGATATCACTATAGTTGAAAAACTAGTTCGTATAATTGAAAAAGATGAGAAAAGACTTAGGAACAAGACAGTTAGATTAGTCAAAGTCCAGTGGGGTGATGACGAGAAAGACTGTACTTGGGAAACGAGAGCAAGATAAGGGATAGTTATCCTGACTTGTTTCATGATATGTTTTACCTTTATGTTTGATTGTTTTAGGTACGTCATCGTAATTTCGAAGACGAAATTTTTTAAGGAAGGGATTCTATAATGACTCTAATTTTAGTTAACACTATTTAAATATTTAATTAGATAAATTAAAGTAAATAATATAGAAGGTTAAGTTGTAACGACCCGTATTTTACGTGTCGATATATCGTAGAATTTACAGGTCGTTAGTGTTATGTTACTCCTAGTCTAAATCGTATGGAAGTTAACTCGTGTTTGGATTAGATCGAGTTAACGGGTTAGTAATGTTAGCATGTGACGGGTTAACGAGTTAAGGCTTAAGGACTTATGAGTTAACATGTTATCTGATGAGTCGTTAGCGAGTTAGGTAGTGTAGCCGAGTTAAAATGTTAAGTATAAGGTCGTAGGCGACCTATAAGACATAAGCGAGTTGGTAGAGTCAGCGACCTACGAGTTATCAGGTTAGAGGGGATAGCGACTTAAGGGCTGGGATGAGCTAGCGGGTTAGTGGAAGTAACAAGTTAACGAGTCAGCGACCTACGTGTTAGCGAGTCAGTTGTTGGCGAGTTAAGTATGTCAACGACCTAAGAAAAGTTAGGTCGTTGAGCGACTTAAGGGAGTGTTAGGTCGCTGGGCAAGTTAAGTCGTTTAGTAGTTAGGTTGAGCGACTTAGAAGCTCGAGTCCTAACTCGTAACTCGTTAACGAGTTAGCAACGATAGTTAGGTCGCTAGGGAAGATAGGTCGGCAGGATCGATGAGTCGTAACCCGTTAGGTCGTTTGGTTGGACTTAAGTCGTTAGGTCGTTAAACGACCTAAGATAGGTCGTGACTCGTATGTTAGTTAGGCCGTAAGGTTGTTAACTCGTGATGGTGTTAAGCTGTTGAGTGCTGAGTCGTATGAACGACTTAGTGGTGAGTCGTAGGTCGTAACTCGTAAAGGCATTAGGTCGCGTAGGAGCTTAAACCATTAAGCCGTTAGGTCGTGTGACCCTGGGTTTGGTTAGGTCGCGTCTTTCGATGAGTCATAGGTCGTTGGTTAGTTGGGTCGTAGGTCGGCTAGGAGTTAGGTCGGCATCCCTGATGAGTCGTTGGGTCGGCCTTGGGGTTAAGTCATAGGTAGATGAGTCGGTATGATTAGCTAGGTGGCCCTGTGATAAGTTAGGTCGGGGAGATTCTTAGGTCGGCAACGACCTAAGACCGAGCGAGTTAGGCCTGACCGAGTTAAGGGTGATTTCAGCCTATAAATACGCGACCATTTCTTCACTTTTTGGCACCGGTTTTTGAAGCGACGAAGTGCTGCCATTTTGAGAGCTCGACTACAACATTTCTTCATCTCCTTTTCTCCATTCCAATCTAGTTCTAACATCCATCCAAGATCGAAGATTCAAGGGCCAAATTTGGAGATCTTCATCCGTTCGAGTGAGATTTCATCGATTGAAGCGAGATTTTGCCGGATCAAGCTTGGGTATTTGCTGTCCAGATCTGAAGTGGGTTTCTTTTGAAGTGTTTGGGTGATTCGGTGAGTGGTAGTTATCTCTCACGCGGACCCAAAGGAGTATATTGGATTGGTGCCTTATTTGAGTGTTAAAGTTAGAGATTTCATGCATTTTTCTTAGTTCCAAGACTAGATTCATTACTTTTGAAGATGTTTACCTATGCAAGTTCAATTAACAAGTTATAGAGACAAAACCCATGTTTTATATTTGATAGATCTATGCTAAAATCCATGATTTCATATATGTTAGACTTATGCTCATTTATTTACGAAATTGCCATTATAGTTGATATTACTTGATTAGATCTTGTTTGGATGCTTGATTGTTTGGATGCTTGATTGTTTGGATGTATGATTTATTTGATTGTCTCGAGTTAGCTTGTAGTTGATTTGGGACAAGATGGTTGAAGATGATTCAAAAGCTAAGTGGAAAGGCTCTTGAATGGTGAAAGCTGCTGTGGCATATGAAGCGGATAATGAAGCTCATATGGATGGGTTCGAGGACTTTGCTATAGTTAGAGGAAGCAAAGTATGATGACGAAATGGACTTTGCCATGATATGTTGAGGCGAAGTATGATGATGAGATGGACTTTGCTAATATGCGTTGGAGCAAAGCATGATGTGGAAGCCTTGGTTTAATCCAGACGGGATCATCCCAAGCATGTTGATTACTCGATGATGCGGTTCGAGTTGGTGGATAATGGTGGCTCGAGAGGTGCTTGAGCTATAATGGGAATAGTCGTCGAGGAGGATGACTAGAAGGCTGAGATCTTATCGTTATTGAAGGTTCTAGCAAGCTCAAAGCAAGAGTACGTTGGGTAGATCCGTTATACCCAGGCGTGGGTCATGATGACGTGCTAGTACTTTGGGTAGATTCGTTATACCTAGTCATGGGTCACGAGGACGTGCAGAGTTATGTCTAGAACCGGGGTTGCCATTAGCCCTTGACGGATGTTTGAAAGATGAGTTGGTCATTCAATTAACGATAAAATCAAGGCAATGATAACAGTGATAGCCAGAGTCATGGATGTTTGGTTGTATCATCATTCGGTCTCAAGAGCGGTGTTTTCTGGGTGCTTATCTGATCTTGGTTTAGGCCTTGGGGGTTCGTATTTAGAAAACATCGACCTTGACTCGAGTGATTATTGCTTTACTTTAATTATCTGCTTTGCTATGCTTGCTTCTCCTTAGTGTGTGTCTGGGGGCTATCACTGTAGAAAGAGGTGGAGTGGGATGATTTGGGTTCCCATTCCTTTTATCCCTTATGCTCTTTTGGTATGTTTGATAGTTGATTTACTGCTCACTAAGACTTTGTCTGACTCAAGGTTTTATGTCTCCTCTTATTACCTTGGGCTGTTCATCCATGTTTGGGATGGGCAGACTAGGTGACAGGTGACAGGTGCTGATCTTAGTGGTTCACGTTGATGATGACGAAGACGAGCAGGAGGCTTTGCATATTATTTTCATATTCTATGTACTGGATATTTCGCTGTTTGTTGATTACTCTAAGTGTTATGTAGTGAGGCTTCTTGTATTCATGATTCAGACCATGTATAAAGCTATTATGATTAGATGATGATATTCTGTTCTATGGGAGCTTCACTATATTATATTTCTCTATTGTATTTTATCCATGCGCTGTGAGTTTTACGATCAGAGTTTGCGATGTTTATTTTACCCTTGACGGTCACTCATGGCTGCCTGGCACACTTTCAGCGCACCATTCCCTTGTTTCAGTGCGTGAGTCATGGGCGGTCGTCACATTTGGTATCAGAGCCTTGGTTAATCGATTTTAGCCAACGCTCGCCGACGTAAATACGTAAGAGAGACGTAATTGTATTTTGATGGATGATTACTATATAATATAGTAGTTAGAAGGATTTGAACTCCTTATGCAGTTGTTTCTCAAGGTGTTCTAATCATTCTTTTTACAGATATTAAGGATGAGCCGAGGTGAGAGACAAGCTGCTAGGGGAAGCCGTACTGCTAGGGAAGCTGTTGATTATGCTCCTATGTTTGAAGCTATGATGACTTCTATCATGAGAAGGATACCAGCTCCAGGGCCATCAGTGGATGTTGGAGTTCAAGTTCAAGCTCCAAAACCGGTGGATTTTGCTAAGCTTTGTAAGGATTATACTGCTCTTGGAGGGAAGGTTTTCTTTGGAACGGAATCGACCATTGAAGTGCAGAGATGGATGGATGCTTGTAGGAGGATCTTTGGAGATTTAGGAATTGAGGATGCAACTAAGAGGAAGCTTGCATCGAGACAGCTTCAAGGGAGAGCTGCTGATTGGTGGAATTCTATCACCATAGACACTCCAGAAGAAGAGATTACTTGGGAGCAATTCCAAGTTAGATTTGAAGCCAAGTTTATCTCTACAGCTCAGAAGTCTGTTTTGTTTAAAAAGTTTGTTGAGCTCAAGCAAGGTGGGAGATCGGTTCTTGAGTACGTTTCTGAGTTTGAGGCCTTGTCCAAGTATGCTCGGTCGTATATTGAATCTTCTTATCATAAGAATGAGAAGTTTGTGACAGGCTTGGACAGTTATCTTGGAAGGCAGTTGGTGGATCATCTGGACGATCCATTTGAGAAGCTGGTGGAGAAAGCTCTCAGGCACGAGAGTTTGTTTCCTAAGGAAGTATCTGTTGTTGCTGTGACCAAGGAGGAGCCTAAACCACAGCAGGGTGGAAACAAGAAGAGGAAGCAGCAACAACAGAAGGGTAAGGATGGTCAGAAGAAGCTGAAGGGGGAAAAGACCTGCTATAATTGTCGGCAGAAAGGCCATCTCTCCAAGGATTGCAAGAATCCGAAGGTGTTGTTGAAGTGCTACAACTGTGACAAGCTGGGGCACATTAAGAAGAACTGTCCGGAACCGATAAAGGACAGGCAGGTTGTGCAAGCTTATGCTTTGGGAGTTGTCCCGTCATCTTCAAAAGCTCCTACTGCTGAAGAGAAGGGGAAGAGTGTGGTGGTTCAAGGTACTCTTTCCATTTGTGGTGTTCCAGTTAGAGTGTTGTTTGATACTGGAGCGTCGCATTCTTTTGTTTGTGATGTTTTGGTAGGCCGGTTAGGTTTGAAACCGGATATTGTTGATAGGCCACTGGTTGTGACAAATCCAGTTGGGGGTTCGTCATGTCTGTGTATGATATGCCATGGTCTAGTTGTGTCGAGTCATGATTGTTCGTTTGTTTGTGATTGCTTTGTTCTGAACTTTGCGGGGTTCGGAATTATTTTGGGTATGGACTGGCTTAGGAAGTATGCGGCAAAGATTGATTGTGAGAGGCTGGAGGTGACAGTCGGGAATGTGGAAGGGCGAAAGGTTATGATACGATGTAAGCATGAAGAAGGCGTCTTCATGAGCTTCATGTATTCGCTGGTTGTTCCACGGGATGGACTGTCATCGGTGCCTATTGTGAATGGATTTGAGGATGTCTTTGACGAAGTCAAAGGGTTACCGCCGCATAGAGAGATCGAGTTTCGTATTGATCTAGTTGAGGGAGCCAGACCCGTTGTGATGCCTCTTAGGCGGATGGCGCCTAGGGAACAACAAGAGTTGAAGGTGCAAGTTGATGACCTTTTACGGAAAGGATTCATTCGGCGTAGTGTATCCGAATGGGGTGCACCAGTTGTGTTCGCAACCAAAGCGGATGGATCGTTGAGGTTGTGTGTCGATTATCGTGAGCTGAATAAGATGACTAAGAAGAACAAGTATCCATTGCCGAGAATAGATGACTTGTTTGATCAGCTTCACGAGGCTAAGGTGTTTTCTCAGATGGATTTGGCAACGGGATTTCACCAGTTAAGGGTGGTGAAGGATAGTGTGCCGAAGACTGCTTTCAGGACACCATCCGGTTTTTATGAGTGGCTGGTAATGCCGTTTGGATTGACTAACGCACCAGCATATTTTGTGGATCTTATGAATAGAGTGTTCAGAGATCAGTTGAATAAGTTCGTGCTTGTGTTCGTGGATGATATTCTGATTTATTCCAGAACTGAGGAAGAGCACAAGACGCACTTGCGTATTGTTTTGGAAATCTTACGGAAACATCAGCTGAAGGCTAAGTTTTCGAAGTGTCACTTCTGGAAGAGTGAAGTGAGATTCTTAGGCCATGTTATCTCTGGAAATGGAATAGCGGTTGATCCCGCTAAGGTGGCAGCAATCCAGGATTGGGTTAGACCTAAGAATGCATCCGATGTGAGAAGTTTTCTTGGATTAGCAGGATATTATCGTCGGTTTATCAAAGACTTTTCCAAGATAGCTGCACCATTGACAGGATTGACGAAGAAGAACCAAGTGTTCAGTTGGGACGCTAAGTGTGAGCAAGCTTTCGTAATCCTGAAAAAGCGACTGACAAGTGCTCCTGTTTTGACCATTCCTAGTGGGAATGATGAGATGGTGGTTTACACCGATGCATGTGGTACTGGACTTGGAGCAGTGCTAATGCAGAAAGATAAAGTTGTTGCGTACGCTAGTCGACAACTGAAGCCGCATGAAAGGAATTATCCGACACATGATTTGGAGTTAGCGGCGATTGTATTTGCTTTGAAGATGCGGAGACATTATCTTTTGGGAGTTCGATTCGAGTTGTTTACGGATCATAAGTCGTTGAAGTATCTGTTTTCCCAAAAGGATTTGAATCTTCGGCAGCAACGGTGGCTAGAGTTTTTAGCATCGTATGATTTTGGTATAGCTTATACTCCGGGTAAAGGTAACGCAGTAGCTGATGCGTTGAGTCGAAGACATGCAGGATTGGGAGCCATGTTTTCGGAATGGAAGAGTCTCGAGTATTTAGCTGGATTTGACTTCAGGCCTAGATGTGAATTGGAACCTGAGATGTTGGCAAACTTATCGATAAGGCCTACTCTTGTGGAAAGAATTGGCAAGAGCCAAAAGCGAGACGATAAGCTTGTCAAGATTATCCGTGATTTGGAATCTGGATTGGAACCAGAGAAGGATAAAGGATTCGAGGTCGATCGAGAGGGTTGGCTTCGGAAGCAAGGACGACTAGTTGTTCCAGATATAGACGAATTGAGAGATGAAGTTCTGAAGGAAAGTCATCACTCGAAGTTGACAATTCATCCAGGAGGAAATAAGATGTATCGGGATATGAAGAGAACCTATTACTGGGAAGGCATGAAGAAGGATGTTGGAAATTTTATTTCCAAGTGTATAAATTGCCAGTTGGTTAAAGCAGAGCAGAAGAAGCCAAGTGGATTGCTTCAGCCATTAGAAGTTCCTACATGGAAGTGGGAGCAAATATCAATGGATTTTATTGATGGTCTACCTAGAACCAGAGCAGGGAATGAGGGGATTTGGGTCATAGTAGATCGTTTGACCAAGAGTGCAAGATTCATTCCTGTTCGATCGACTAGGACTGCATCGAAGTTGGCTGAGTTGTATGTTAAGTGGATAGTTCGATTCCATGGTGTTCCGAAGAATATAGTGAGCGACCGAGATCCTTTGTTCACTAGCGGATTTTGGAAGAGCTTCCAGGATGTTTTGGGAACTGAGTTGTGTTTGAGTACAACTTATCATCCCCAAACAGATGGTCAGACTGAGAGAGTCAACCGAGTTTTGGAAGATCTTCTCAGAGCTTGTGTTTTGGATTTCGGAGGATCGTGGGAAGATCATCTTCATTTGGTGGAGTTTGCGTACAATAACAGTTACCAGTCAAGCATTGGTATGGCACCATATGAAGCGCTGTATGGAAGACCGTGTAACTCTCCGACATGTTGGTTGGAAACTGGAGAAAAGCTGATACTTGGGCCAGAGATGATTCGACAGACTTCAGATTGTATAGGGATCATTCGACAACGAATGAAGGCAGCCCAAGATCGTCAGAAAAGTTATGCCGATAAGCGTCGTAAAGATTTGGAGTTCGACGTAGGTGATATGGTTTTTGTGAAGGTTTCTCCTCTGAAGAATGTTATTCGAGTCGGGAAGAAAGGAAAATTGACTCCGAGATTTGTTGGACCATTCCCGATCATCGAGTGGATAGGAAAGCTCGCTTATAGATTGGAGTTACCAGAGAAGATAGCGGGTGTGCACAATGTTTTTCATATATCTTATCTACGGAAGTATGTGCACGACTCAAATACGGTGATTTCTGCTGATAGCTGTGAAGGTTTGGAGGTTGATCCAGTGGTTACGAGACCTCGTAAGCCGCTTCGTGTTGTTGAAATCGACACGAAACAGCTTAGGAGGAAGACGATTACGTTGCTCAAGATACAATGGAGTGATGATGTTAACGACTGTACGTGGGAGGAGGAAGAGAGGATGAAGGCAGCTCATCCCGAACTCTTCGAGGTATGGCCCTAAGGTGTCGTGACATCTCATGAATTTGTACCTTATTCTAGTCTTAGAATTCTGCATGCTAGGTTAGAAATTGGATGCATGGTTTGATTGATTGCTATGGATGGTAGGCATGCAGGATAGTTTTGATTGCTATTGTTTGTTTGGAATTTCGGGGGCGAAATTCCTAAGGGGGAGAGAATGTAACGACCCGTATTTTACGTGTCGATATATCGTAGAATTTACAGCTCGTTAGTGTTATGTTACTCCTAGTCTAAATCGTATGGAAGTTAACTCGTGTTTGGATTAGATCGAGTTAACGGGTTAGTAATGTTAGCATGTGACGGGTTAACGAGTTAAGGCTTAAGGACTTATGAGTTAACATGTTATCTGATGAGTCGTTAGCGAGTTAGGTAGTGTAGCCGAGTTAAAATGTTAAGTATAAGGTCGTAGGCGACCTATAAGACATAAGCGAGTTGGTAGAGTCAGCGACCTACGAGTTATCAGGTTAGAGGGGATAGCGACTTAAGGGCTGGGATGAGCTAGCGGGTTAGTGGAAGTAACAAGTCAACGAGTCAGCGACCTACGTGTTAGCGAGTCAGTTGTTGGCGAGTTAAGTATGTCAACGACCTAAGAAAAGTTAGGTCGTTGAGCGACTTAAGGGAGTGTTAGGTCGCTGGGAAAGTTAAGTCGTTTAGTAGTTAGGTTGAGCGACTTAGAAGCTCGAGTCCTAACTCGTAACTCGTTAACGAGTTAGCAATGATAGTTAGGTCGCTAGGGAAGATAGGTCGGCAGGATCGATGAGTCGTAACCCGTTAGGTCGTTTGGTTGGACTTAAGTCGTTAGGTCGTTAAACGACCTAAGATAGGTCGTGACTCGTATGTTAGTTAGGTCGTAAGGTTGTTAACTCGTGATGGTGTTAAGCTGTTGAGTGCTGAGTCGTATGAACGACTTAGTGGTGAGTCGTAGGTCGTAACTCGTGAAGGCATTAGGTCGCGTAGGAGCTTAAACCATTAAGCCGTTAGGTCGTGTGACCCTGGGTTTGGTTAGGTCGCGTCTTTCGATGAGTCATAGGTCGTTGGTTAGTTGGGTCGTAGGTCGGCTAGGAGTTAGGTCGGCATCCCTGATGAGTCGTTGGGTCGGCCTTGGGGTTAAGTCATAGGTAGATGAGTCGGTATGATTAGCTAGGTGGCCCTGTGATAAGTTAGGTCGGGGAGATTCTTAGGTCGGCAACGACCTAAGACCGAGCGAGTTAACTCCGAGCGAGTTAGGCCTGACCGAGTTAAGGGTGATTTCAGCCTATAAATACGCGACCATTTCTTCACTTTTTGGCACCGGTTTTTGAAGCGACGAAGTGCTGCCATTTTGAGAGCTCGACTACAAAATTTCTTCATCTCCTTTTCTCCATTCCAATCTAGTTCTAACATCCATCCAAGACGAAGATTCAAGGGCCAAAGTTGGAGATCTTCATCCGTTCGAGTGAGATTTCATCGATTGAAGCGAGATTTTGCCGGATCAAGCTTGGGTATTTGTTGTCCAGATCTGAAGTGGGTTTCTTTTGAAGTGTTTGGGTGATTCAGTGAGTGGTAGTTATCTCTCACGCGGACCCAAAGGAGTATATTGGATTGGTGCCTTGTTTGAGTGTTAAAGTTAGAGATTTCATGCATTTTTCTTAGTTCCAAGACTAGATTCATTACTTTTGAAGATGTTTACCTATGCAAGTTCAATTAACAAGTTATAGAGACAAAACCCATGTTTTATATTTGATAGATCTATGCTAAAATCCATGATTTCATATATGTTAGACTTATGCTCATTTATTTACGAAATTGCCATTATAGTTGATATTACTTGATTAGATCTTGTTTGGATGCTTGATTGTTTGGATGCTTGATTGTTTGGATGTATGATTTATTTGATTGTCTCGAGTTAGCTTGTAGTTGATTTGGGACAAGATGGTTGAAGATGATTCAAAAGCTAAGTGGAAAGGCTCTTGAATGGTGAAAGCTGCTGTGGCATATGAAGCGGATAATGAAGCTCATAGGGATGGGTTCGAGGACTTTGCTATAGTTAGAGGAAGCAAAGTATGATGACGAAATGGACTTTGCCATGATATGTTGAGGCGAAGTATGATGATGAGATGGACTTTGCTAAGATGCGTTGGAGCAAAGCATGATGTGGAAGCCTTGGTTTAATCCAGACGGGATCATCCCAAGCATGTTGATTACTCGATGATGCGGTTCGAGTTGGTGGATAATGGTGGCTCGAGAGGTGCTTGAGCTATAATGGGAATAGTCGTCGAGGAGGATGACTAGAAGGCTGAGATCTTATCGTTATTGAAGGTTCTAGCAAGCTCAAAGCAAGAGTACGTTGGGTAGATCCGTTATACCCAGGCGCGGGTCATGATGACGTGCTAGTACTCTGGGTAGATTCGTTATACCTAGGCACGGGTCACGAGGACGTGCAGAGTTATGTCTAGAACCGGGGTTGCCATTAGCCCTTGACGGATGTTTGAAAGATGAGTTGGTCATTCAATTAACGATAAAATCAAGGCAATGATAACAGTGATAGCCAGAGTCATGGATGTTTGGTTGTATCATCATTCGGTCTCAAGAGCGGTGTTTTTCTGGGTGCTTATCTGATCTTGGTTTAGGCCTTGGGGGTTCGTATTTAGAAAACATCGACCTTGACTCAAGTGATTATTGCTTTACTTTAATTATCTGCTTTGCTATGCTTGCTTCTCCTTAGTGTGTGTCTGGGGGCTATCACTGTAGAAAGAGGTGGAGTGGGATGATTTGGGTTCCTATTCCTTTTATCCCTTATGCTCTTTTGGTATGTTTGATAGTTGATTTACTGCTCACTAAGACTTTGTCTGACTCAAGGTTTTATGTCTCCTCTTATTACCTTGGGCTGTTCATCCATGTTTGGGATGGGCAGACTAGGTGACAGGTGACAGGTGCTGATCTTAGTGGTTCACGCTGATGATGACGAAGACGAGCAGGAGGCTTTGCATATTATTTTCATATTCTATGTACTGGATATTCCGCTGTTTGTTGATTACTCTAAGTGTTATGTAGTGAGGCTTCTTGTATTCATGATTCAGACCATGTATAAAGCTATTATGATTAGATGATGATATTCTGTTCTATGGGAGCTTCACTATATTATATTTCTCTATTGTATTTTATCCATGCGCTGTGAGTTTTACGATCAGAGTTTGCGATGTTTATTTTACCCTTGACGGTCACTCATGGCTGCCTGGCACACTTTCAGCGCACCATTCCCTTGTTTCAGTGCGGGAGTCATGGGCGGTCGTCACATAAGTGGTTGAGATTTGATACTTAAACTTGAGCCATGCCATATGAATGAGCTAATATAAGTAATTAAAACTTAAGATAAGGAGGAGGAAAATCAAGAGGGAAAAATAGGAAGAGACTTATTCTTATATCCTAAAAACCTCTCATTCTCTACTTCATTCATTCATTCATTCGCATCTACAAACTAAACTAAAATCTAAGGAGACGGCCAACCATTAAAGAGAAGGGAAACCAAAGATTAAAGCTTGGAGATTCAAGACCAAGAGCTTATCAAATCAACCTTAATCCAAATCTCAAACCAAGGCGAATAATCAGTTTACATCTCATGTTTTGATAATTATTTTGGTTCTAAAGGATAAATTCGTTTATTTGCAAGTTATATGCCATGTTATCGTGATTGAATGATTATATGCTTTAGGTGGATGATTTATAGAGATTTAATTAGAATTTTATTATATGTTTAGACTAGAAAACCTTTCATATGATATCCAAATGAGTTGTGTTTTCGATCTATGGTCATAAATATTATATTAAAAGTGGGTTTCAACTTTCGTAATTTTCCAAACTAAAATAAAATTGTGGTTAATTTTCTAAGTTTAAAAATAATTTATTCACTTTTAAATATTTTAAATGGTTAAAACATGATTTTTGCCCTGAAATTTGGATATAGAGAAGCGAATGTTTAATTTGATTTTTGAGGATTTTTCTAAGAGTTTAGGATGCTTAAATAAGTTATTTTCAATGATAAGGGCTTATTTGCTTAGGTAAAATGTTTAAATTTGAGCTTAAGCGTAAATTGTTTGGGTATTCATGCATATAGCATTCGGCGGTATTTTCAGAGAAAGAAATTGGTAAAGTTTCTATACTAATAAGATTTTGACAAATATTAGTGGTAGGTAAAAAGGAATTTCTTTAAAAGGTTAAAATGCAGTTTTATTAAAATTACATATTCACCACTACCCTTGCTAGCTTTCAGTATCATGCACCCTAAACCCCTTCAACACCCATTCGAAACCAACATACATGGTATCAATTCATTGGTATGCAGCGTGTTGGAGATAGATGGAAGATGGGATAGTATCGAAGGCATGCATTCGAAGGGGTAAAGTTTTACAGGTTTTGAATCTATAAACCTGCCTTTGTTTAAAGTATGCTTACGAAAGGGTTACCGCTTTCGAACCCTTTCGACACCTTAGCCGCCGCATTAATGCCTTTCGCCTTAGCAAGAGGTCACTTCTATAACTATTTAAATCAATTAGTTTGGACGGTAGGGTTTCAAATCAATACCCTTCTACAATTATTGAAGCCGCTTTTCTTTTAACTTATACATGCAAAAGGGTTGGTGCCACTACTATACCTTTCGACATGGTTAAAGCCGCTTGTTCAAACCCAAGTATACATGCAGAAGTATATATGCAAGAAACAATTTGCAAAACCAAAGTATCAATGATTGACAAAGAAATATAAAATATACTTATTTTAAATCCTTTGGTATGTTTTTATTTCGTAACACATGCAAGAAATAATTCACAAAACCACTAAAACATTTATGCCTCAATCGCTTAAGTATTTATTTGTCCAAGACTGTGTATTGTCTTTTATGAAATTTAACTCTCAACAAATACATGAATATAGATATTTGATCCATATTCAATCACATATACATGTTATATGATGAACAGTCGTTATTCATAATGTATGAAAGTTCAATGAAATTATCATTGGAAATAAGCAAATAAACCATATGTGAAATTGTGTATTCAATACGATTGATTATAATGAGGATCTCCTTTTTTAATGGTTCGACCATTTAGAAAAGGAAAGTAAATTTACAAGGGTAGATGTAACTTAGGCGCAGTTGGGATAAATAGAATGAATAGTCAACTCTACTTCATGAAGTGTTGCCAAAAATGAGAATTGTACAAAATATGAGTAGATACTTAATACGAAATGTAAGTGTAATTTTTATTCCAATTGTGTTTTTTATATAGATTTTTTTATAAAAGTCATTTCTATGAGTTCAAGATATTTGATCAAAAATTGTCTACTATAAACTAGTTACAATAAAAGAAATAAATAGCCCATAATAAGTAGTTGAATGGAGCTTTGTATTTCATATGCTATTATTGTATAAATAGTGGGAGCATGTCATACAGTACTTATCAGTGGATGAATCAAGATTCAAAAAATTATTTTCCTAATTATACCAAATATTATTTACGAAATAATAATTAATTTCAAAATTGATCGAAAGCGAAGATAGTTTTATATTATGATGAATGTTTTGAATATTCTTTATGAGATAAATCTACTAGAATAATTGTGTTTATTGCATTAGCAAAATAACACAGAAGCATCTATAATTTGTTATAATTAATTAAGGACAAAGCTCCACTTAGTGGGAGCGACATAAGAGTTAGTGCACTCTTTAGATTGATACATAAAGATATATGCGGTCGAAAGTCCAGTAATACAAAAATAGTTCCATATATTTCGCTTAATTCACAGATGAATTAGCATAAAATGAACATGTATACTATATTTATTATAAGTTCATCGAATATAAAATGGAAGTATAAAACGTAACATACAAAGGAAATATGAAAAATTGATTTGACCAAGTAGGTGAGTATATAGTGAAAAAGTTCCAAAAGTGCCTAAAAATGAACAAAAATTCAATCTCAAAAGTCAGTCCTCCCTGTGATACATAATGATGTATCGATAAGAAGTAATCTAACCTTGTTGGAAAAAGTACAATTGATAACAAGTGAAGTTGAATTATTCTTTTTATAAGGTCGTGTACTTAAGAGTAAGTGCATAAGGCTAAAATTTAGTTTCATCTAAAGAATAGTTTACAAGATTAGACAAGATGAATGTTTATAAGAAACCCTACATATCCTAGCTCAAGGAGTTGACAGGTTGCTTGAGTTAAGAGGCTACGTTAAATCCTTTCTTGTAAAGCATCATGTGTGGACCACCCAAAGTAGTTTGGGAGTGATCAATACTGATTGATCAATTTATGTTATGAACACGAGTACTCCCGCACGTGCTCCACGTGTGTAATTAAAAAAAGATGAAAGAAAGAGTTGCTTCGCATGTGGGAAGGAAAACCATTTATGGCAATGGCAAGCCCTTCAAAGATGCCATTGATAATATTTCGTAAATGTTACCATTTTGAAGTCTAACGTTCTGTTGAAACTGAAAGTAAAAGCTATGGAGCATCCGTTGTACATGTAAAGAAAAATATGAGTTAACTTACATTAATGTAACCTATATACATACGTATGTATAGATGTGTGTGTGTATGTATATATATATGTGTGTGTGCGTGCGCGCGCTTGTATATAATTGTATATATATGGGTGTGGGTGTACATGTACCTTAACTTTCTAATACAAATTGACTAATAAATTGGTTAAAGCTTTTTCCATAGTTCTATAAAAAGAATTAACCAACAACTATGTATCTACACTTTCATGTGTGTGTATAAACATAGATAAATACAAAGAATTCAAAGCTTTTGGACCTTAAGATAAGTGTAATTCGATAGATTTTTATACATACTCGTATAAATCTCCATTTCTCCTAAATCGCCATAAACTTAATATACCTTTAATCTTATTGTACTCAAATGGGTCTTATAACCACAGATATATATATACTTGCATATACATATAAATGTATACGCCGTTTGATGTTTCTTCCCTCTTTTTTCACGCACATTGGAGCGTCAACAATCACAAACCGAATTAACTCTCCAACTAAGATCCGATATAGGCTTCACTATCCCTAGCTCACCAATCACAGCTCACAATCTCTATAACATTACAGGCTTGACCTTCCCTAGCTCACCAATTACCACTCCATACTCAGCCCAGCAAACTGCAGTTCATAGAATACCTTCTTGCATCACATTCTCTAATAGACAGTAACATGTATATGCAGTAAACCCCACCATGCAATAACATGCAACCTCACTGTGACTTTCATCAACTGTTAGGGGGATCTCTTCATTGCTACTTGCGGTCCAACCATACTCTGCCTAGCATCATCGATACTGTCGGATTACAGTGCATCACATGATCGCTATTGCAGCTCAATATTCATCAACATCATGTCCTTGATTTGAAGCATCACCAGTACCACTTCTTGCATAACAGAAACCTCTAAAGCTTCACTACTTGTCTCAGCCACTTGTTTACACACATCACCACTCATTATTGTCATTTCATTGCTGGGCTTCAACACATTACTCAATGGTCCTGATGCGCTTCCTATGATATCTCCACTCTCTATTATAGAGTAGTATCATTCTGTAGCTGAGCCTGGCATTACCATTAATTGTAATCATATTATCTTATTTACTTCCATTTATCTCATCTCGTTGATCATTATAGTGATTATTTGCATTCTTGTGATAGCTAAACCCAACAAACTATGGTATGGTTTCTAATTTTTGTTTAATAAAATAATGAGTGCTCTTCTCATAATAGGGCCACTCTTTCATCAAAAAAAAGTAACATATAGACTCAAAATCATCATGTCATACATTAAGGAAAAAATCTATAGGTAAGTTCTAATTTTTTTCCACATTCAATGGATGAATTTTGTACAAATTATCAATTTAGAAAAAAATCAAACATAGTAATCAATAATTATGTAGCATAATTAATTTGCAAGTACACCTTTTGCTACTAATAAAATAAGTACGAATATCAAATATAAATATCCATAAGGTAGCAAATGCTGCTATTGTACGGTTTAAGTTATGAAGTCTAAAATATAGTAATTTACAACCATGAATATAAAGAAGCAACATTCATGTATATTAAAATTTTAAAACACTCTTGGCGAGTTATGTCCAGTAAGAAAGGAGTTAATTTTGCAAAAGTACTAATTTGTAGAAAAACTATTTTTGATTTATATCGAAGCCAAAAAACAACTATCGCTTGCATCATGATAAATGACAACGAACTTACTATTGAACGTTTTGGTTTCCTTGGCTTTGATTTAACTTGGTAATCAAGTTGCTCTAACAGTGTTTTCAATAACATATCCTAAAGCAGTAGCCTTTAATTGAAAAATCACGTCCTCAAGTGTAACTTTTCTGCTTACCTTCTGTCTGGTTTTAGCTGTAGTTGATGCAGGATCATCGTCGTCTTGACTAATCTGGTTTATAGAGGAATCAGATAGTGTGAAATTCTTTGGTTCCTGTTCATCAATATCAATGCTTTCATGTTGAATTTGATATATTCCTGCAATCCTATTGGAATTCATATTACTCTAACTATGAAACTTGTATTTCATTTTCAACCCAGGCTTTGTTATTTTGTTATGTCCCCGATTTGCATTCGTGAATTACAACATTAGCACTGTCATTTTGCTGAAGCTGGAGATTGTAATCATTATATATTTTAACTAATGAACTATCTATATTAAGGACTGGAATGTGAACATTAACCGACTGTCCTGCATTTTTCTATGTATCCATGTTCAGTGTATTTTGCAAGCTGCCCTCAATACTTGTACACATAAACACTACTTATCATGGTTTATGCTCTATTTGTCAATAAATTATTTTTCTGGGTTATTCATTACATCAATGTCCATTGGATTTTGGCAATTATCATTTGTACTCACTTTGGTCTTCTACACCTTTTCAAAAACACGATATCTTTTACTAACTTTTTCTTTGGATATGATACTATTAAATATCAAAAATAGGTAAACTTTGACAGATAGGTGAAAAATATTAGCATGATAGTATTAAACAGCAAAAATATTAAATCTCGATTATAGCAGCTGCATTGAAAACATTAAAATACACACACACATGACACATAATTTATTATCATAGCAACTGAATAAAATTATCTTCTAATCTTTGATTTTCATTATGTTATATAACAATGAGGTAAAATGTCAGAAGTACATTTTGCAAAATGTCAGAAGTACAATTTGCGAAATGTCATACATCAGATCTGAGAAATCAAATTACTGAGAGTAAAAAACAGTGAGACACCATACTATTGCGAGACCATAAATCAGATCAAGAGTAAAAAAACAGTAAGGCTACAAATTGCTAAGAGAAAAAACAGCAAAACCATAAATTAGACCGGAGACCATAAATCAAATCAGAGAAATAAAATGACGCGAGAGCAAAACTATCGGGACCGTCTAAAAATTTATGGTAACCAAAGCATGTAACAAATTAGTCAAAACATAGAGGTTAAAGAAGTGAACCTTATAGAGAAAATAAAGGCAATAGAAACTGCCTGCCGCCTGAGTTGACCGATCAGTGAGAAGTATACCATGCAAGGCACGTTGCTGTGAGGTCAAGTTTAGGGTTGAATGGAATTAGGGGTGAATTAGGAGGGCGTTGAAGAACTGAGATCAAATTTGGTAGTCGCAGTTTAGGAAGTTCGACGTCGAGGAAGGTTGCCGTGGAAGTTATGTGGCGATGAGATTAAATTTAGGAATGAATAGAAGCACAATTTTTTTTATCAAATTCGAAGATGAAGAGAATTAGGATTTAGAGGGGAGAAAGGGAATGAGACGAATGGATGCGGTGGGAAGTAAGTGTATAGCAATGGATGTGGTAGGAAGCAAGCGTAGGAGTGAAGGGTAATTCAGGTATTTCAAAAAGACACGGTTTAAATCAGTTCATAGAATTCTTATTATTAGTAGTAAAGATAAGTATCGTAAACTAAAATAATTTCATACATATTTTTAAGTAGTTCATAAAATGTTTGTGGATACCTATTTCATTGCATTGAGAAACAATTATGGTTTCAAGAAATGCCAACTTCGTAATGAAGGTCTTTTAAAAGTTATTGTTAGTAAAATGGATCTGGGTACGATCCAAAGAAAAAACTAATAATGTAGGATGGAATAAAACTAACCACACTAAATAGACGCAACACATTAATACATCTAATGATAATCACATACATTAAAGAGAAATTATGAATTTTATTAATGTCGAGAATTGAATTTCCTTAGTCTTAAGTATTCCATTAAGAGTATTAACTCTACCATATGGCATGATGTGCAAATCTAGAATAGATTCCAAGTACGTTATTAAAATATGATTTTGATATTGTTACCCCAAAAAAATATGATCCATCGGCTGTAAAAGTGTCTCCAAGATATAATCTATGCAGTTGGAATGTAAGCCACGTTGATAAAAATAACGTTGTGAATTTCAATTACTGAAACTAACATAACAGATTCATCATTCAACGCGCTTTAGTTAATTCAGATTTTACTCACAAAAGTTATCGCTCGGTATGACTTTGAGTTCTGGTACATATATCTTGAAACAAAAAATCTAAGTAATGATTTAGAATAGACTGTTTGCACATAATAGCCAAAATGTCTCAAAGTTAGTGGGAGCAATAATTGAGTTTGTGAATATTTGATACAATCCAAAAAATGATATGAAAGTGTCATTCGATAAGCATCAGAGTTAAGAATGTATTTTGATTGAGAAATCAAATAATTTGAATTTCAGTCAAAATGCAGCAAAAGCCTATGGCTATAAGAAATTAAGGATATTAATAGATACTAAAATATATTTTAAAATTATAAGTAAACAACAAACTTATGATTGTTAATGATGTATTCATATAGAATTATTTCTATTTTGTTGTTTAATACTCGAAATTGGTTTTGAAAATGACATCATTTATAATCAGTATAAAAGGATGATGGGATTGTCCTAAATGATATACGCAGATGTGATATTAAAATTATTTAATATGGATCATGTTAGATAGGTTTCTTATACATTGGCAATATGAATTATCATACATGTTATATTATCTACAATACCACACTTCACTCATGTATTTGATGCACAAAGCAAACAACAAATCTGAACTAAGACCACTTAATGATGTTTAGAGTGTTCTCGATTACTTATGAGATACTAGAGAATCATTTATACAAATAACGAACTCCTTATAAAGGAGTGTGTGGACTTGAACTTCATTAGTGATTATTGTAATGACCCTAATTTTGATTAACATTGTTTAGGATATTTAACTAACAAAATAAAATAAAATAATGTAAATGGTTAAGGGAATTGAGATTTGAATAATAGAAGGGTAGCCGTACCTAGATAAATAATGAACTGAAGAGAATTAAAATGAAATAGGAAAGGCTAATAGATACGGGTAAAATAGGAATAAGTTATATTCATATACCCTAAACCCTTCATGCCACTTTCATTTTACACGCTCACAAACTAAAATTAAATCAAGAGAGGCCGACCACCATTAGGAGGAACCTAAAGGAAGAAAAGAAAGAATCAAAAGAAGGAAGCTTAATCAATCTAATTCAAGAAGCAAATCTCAAAGTCCTTAATCAAAAGCTAAAGTCGAACAATAGGTTACATCTAATATTTTCTTATTTTCGGTTATGGTTGAGATCCAAAATTATTTTGCAAATGATTTTCCATGTTTTGATTGTTTAAATAGAGATATATGCTTGTTGATGATTTATGTTATTTCATATAGACCTTATGACAAGGTTTAACTTGAAAAACTAATCAAGTGACATCTAAATGCCTTGCGATTTGGATTTAAGGTCAGAAAAGGAAATGGTTAATTGGGTTTAAAACTAATTATGATTATTTTGTATTGTCTTTGGGTCAGGAATTTATATATGTTGGGAAACATATTAAAATTAATTTATGGTAATTTTTGGAGAATTTTCCTAAATGTTTTAATAAGTATATAAAAATATTTAAGTATGGGACTTAAATGTTTTATATGTTTATGAAAGGAGAATGGGAAATTTGGAAATGTTTCAAATTGTTAATCTCTACAATTTGCAGCATTTTTAGAAGAGATTTTGGAAAAGTATTGGCAACCAATCATATATTGACAAACATAGCAGGTTAGTTGAAAAGAATTGCTTTTAAAGTTAAAAATCGATTTTATAAGGTTTTTGATGTTTCACCACTTTCAGCAGCCACCTTTCGACCATATACTACTGCCTCCACTTTAGTCGAAACCAATACACAGAGTATCAAGGACTTGGTATGTAATGGATTAGAGATAGGCGATAGGTATAGAGTAGAAACAGGGCTTTCGAAGGGCTCGAGACCTTAATTTGCTTTCAAAAGGAAATGCTGCTTGCTTTGCTTTCGAATGAGATAGCTTGGCCAAGTGTTTTAAAAGAAAAAAGGGTTTTCGAAAGAAGTTACCGCCTTTGTTTTAAGAAAATGTTTTCGAAGGGGTCGAAATCCCTAATGTCGCATCCTACCTTTCAAAGCAATGCCTTCGAAAGGGTTCTTTTGCTTTAAATCCTAAGCTGCTTCTCCAATGCTTTCAAAGGGGTTGGTTTTGACACCATCCATTTACTTATGAAATTTCTTTCAAAAAAAGATGCTTTTGACTTAGTTCTTTAAGACCCTTTTGATATTTTGAAAGTTAAACCCAAAAGGTTTCGAAAGGAATGGTTTTAAATGGGTTTGAAAGGTTGTTCCACATGTTTTCACTTGAACCCAAATGATTTCGAAAGGTTTGACTTATGTAAAGGATTTAATGCTTTCTAAAGGTATATGATAAAGGTCTCGAAGGGGTGATTCCCTCATGTTTTCAAACAGTTCAACTTTGTGTTTAAATTGAGGGTTCCAATGTTTTCCGAAGGCATATTTAAAGTGTTTTGAAAAGTGGACGCCTAAGGTTTTATAAATCTTTCGAAAGGATATTTTCAATGTTTTCGAAAGGTCTATAGTACGTGGTTTCGAAAGGTATGTTTTTACCTTTTAGCCTAAGATTATAAAGTAAAGTAGTTTACTTGTATCCAAAGGAGTATTTTCAATAGTTTCGAAAGGGGTACTTTCAAAGATTTCGAAAGAGATTATTTAAAGGTTTTAAACAAAGTTTTCGAATGTTTTCATCAACAATATTTTATGTAAAGTATATATAAAATGGCAAAGAGATTTAAGTAAAGCATAGAGTATATTTTTCTTGTTTAAGTATGATTTATAGGGTTAAATCAATTTGAAAGAAATGTTTTCAAGGAAAATTTGATTGGTAGTTGACCCTAAATAAATGACTCAGATATTAGAATACCAGATGAGACTGATATAGGGTCATGCCGTATACATTAGCTATAGCCCCTAGCTAATTTAGTCTAAAATTTCAGTATGTAGAGCTTTATCACATGTAAGACTAAAATGTCACACATGGAAAGGAATATACAGAGTAAAGATAAGTTATTGGTAAGCCTGCAAAACTATTAGGATCAGTTGACCCTGGAAGAAGTAAGTTAAGGACAGACCATCCAGGAGTGTTTAACAGAAGTTAGATTATTTTTTTATTTTGTCTGGTAAGCCTGAGTCAGCCAAAGATTAGTGGTTAGCTGATCAGAACAATATTGTTTGAATAAATAGTCCATTTATTACCTGATTTGTATGCATACATGATGTTGTTGTTATTGCTTTAATTAGTTTGGTTGTATAATTTTGGTTTGCAAAAGATATGTTTTAAAAAGGCATATTAGAAAGGAGAAACCCATTCCGCTAAGCGGCGTGGCCTCACTTAATATCAGTAAACCAAGATGTATAGTATTATTCACACCGGAGCTTATGTCTGACTCGAAGTTTATGTTTTTCCCCTTAAACTCTTGAGTGCTTAAAATATGATTTGTGTAGGTTGAGAGTCAAGGATTTACATGTTTTAGTAGGTGGGCGAATAAGCTTCTGAAGACGTGCATGAGGCATGTATAGCTATTTAAGAGTTGTCATTTTTATTTCCAATGTGATATATTAAGACTGTTATGTCTATTTAGTACTCTGATCATCCAAGGGGGCATCTTCATATGTTGCTCTTGGCGTACTTGTAATAACTATATTTGATCGAAACTTGGGAAGCGTTTAGGATTATGTAATGGAATATGAAACATGTTTTTGAAGTGTAATTAGTTAAGTTGTTTTTGGAATCTATGATTTTGTTTCTTATTCATGTGCTTCTGATATTATGGATACCATTAACATTACTGCATTTTATCACCGGAAGTTAATACTATAGATGACTGCAACATTTGTAGCACTTAACTCTGGACCTCAAAATAGGGGGTGCTACAACTTGGTACCAAAGCATAGGTTTATGAAAAACTTTAAACTTAAAATGATTTTGAAAACATAATCCTAAGGAATTGGAGAAAAGATCAGGGTATGTTATAGTAACGTACTTGTATTTGCTATATATAAGTATATGTTTTATCTCTATTCTCCCATCTCTATTAGGCTATTCTTCCATATCTTACGAAGGCTCAAATGAAGATATGGATGTTGGAATTGCAAGCGTAAACCTTGGTAGGGGGAGCATCATAACTAATGGAAATGCCAGACCAAATACCAGGAGAAACATAGGCCAGGTATAAGCCGCAAATGTGGGTGCTGGAGTTCCGCAAGTTGTCATTGGAGCAATGTATCAGCCTTCGTAAACATGATGCGAACGAGAGTTGTTGCTAGAGTAGTTGGCTGAAATGCTGAAGGAAGAAATCAAGAAGTTCTGTTGGTGAAGAACTATGCTGTTTTGAGTAGAGATTATGCTCGGTTGGGAGGAAAGCCGTTTATTGACACTGAAGATGCAATTGAAATGGAGAATTGGTTACTTCATTGCGGGAGGATTTTCGCTTATTTAGGGCTCAATGATGAGCAGAAGTGGTGACTCGCTTCTTAACAGCTACAAGGAGCAGCACTGTATTGGTGGAAAAATGTTACTGCTAGAGTTAATAAGTAGACTATGACTTGGGCTAAGTTCAAAAGAAGGTTTGAGGAGAGGTTTATATCAGAGATGCTAAGTCCACTCTGCTAAGGAATTTTGCTGAGTTGGAGCAGGGGAATATGACTGCACTGGAGTATGCAACGAGATTTGAGGAGCTAGTGAGATATGGCTATGCTATGGTTGATATTTTTATTAAGAGGAATGAAAATTTCATTCGTGGGTTGAAGCCTAAGCTCGTAAAGGCCATATTACAACATATTAGGGACCCATGTGATGTTGTTGAGATGGCCTTGAGGCATGAAGAGATGCTTGCTTTTTTTGAAATAAATAAGGCAAAGGAAGCTCATGGAGGACAGAGTCGAAAAAGGAAGTTTTTCCACAAGAAAGGGGCCCAAAAGGGTGGAGCTTCTAAGAAAGGAAAGGCGGAGGTTGTCTATTATAAATGTGGCAATAAAGGGAATTTCGCAAATGAATGTCACTCAAGATATGTAAAGAAGGTGATCGGGAAGAAGAATTAGAACTGTGATCAAATTGGACATTATAAGAACCAGTGCGAGGAGCCAGCAAGGATGGAAAGGAAAAAGTGTTTGCATTGGAGCCAACTACTTCGAGGCCAACAGTAGAGGGAAAGGGAAAGGTTGTCTTAGGAGGTGCGCTTATGATTCATGGTATGTCAACTAGCATTCTATTTGATACCGGTGCATTGCATTCTTTTATATCTCATTGTTTGGTAGATAAGCTTAACATAGTATCCTCATACCTAGCTACTTTCTTAAGGGTTGCAAATCTGATAGGAGGTAATGAGACTCTTGGGATGAGATATGACCACCTAGAGTTTGAATAGTTAGGTCATCCATTTGTTTGCAGTTTGCATGTGTTTGATTTCGTAGGGTTCTAAATTATTCTGGGAACGGATTGGTTAAGTAAGTAAGATACTATAATATTTTGCCATGATAGGAAAATATCGCTTAGACACCCTGACTGTAGAGATCGGATCATATGCTTCGTAGAAAACCCTAGTTTTGAGGGTAACACTTTATTGGGTATTGTGGAGGTAGAAGACGAGTTGAATCGAGTTTTCGTTGTTAGAGAATTGTAGACGTCTTTGAACCTGTAGTAGGATTGCCACCGAAATGAGACACTGAGTATCAGATAGATCTGCTACCAGGAGCAGAACCAGTGAGTAGACCACCAAAAAGAACGACACCTACCGAGATGAAGGAACTCAAGGTTCAGTTGGTGGATTTGGAAGGCAAGAACTTTATCAAACCAAGCAGTTTGCCTTGGGGAGCATCCGTAGTGTTTGCAAAGAAGCCAGACGGATCGTTAAGGTTATGTATAGATTATCGTAAGTTGAATGAGAAGACGATGAAGAATCGACATCCGTTACCTAGAATTGACGATTTGTTCGACCTGTTGAGTGGAGCCAAATTATTTTCCCTGTTGGATTTAGCAAGAGGGTTCAAACAGCTTAGAGTGAAAGAGGATAGTATTCTTTTGACAGCGTTTAGAACTAGATATGGATCGTACGAATGGTTAGTAATGTCATTCAGACTAACTAATGCGTCGACATTCTTTGTAGATTTGATGAACCGAATTTTCCGAGAACACTTGGATAGGTTCATGTTGGTTTTCATAGATTATATATTGATATACTTTAAAGACGAAAGAGAGCATGAAATTCATCTTAGAATGGTGCTCAAGATGCTGAGGCAACATCACTAAAGGTAAAGTTTTCGATGTGTCATTTTTGGAAGAAGGAAGTAAAGTTTCTTAGTCATGCAGTCTCAGAAAAAGGATTGTCTGTAGATCTGGCTAAGATCAAAGTGTTGAATAATTGGAAGAGGCCCGAGATAGTGACTAAAATAAAGAGTTTTCTTGGATTAGCTGGGCATTATCAGAGATTCATTAAAGATTTCTCGTAGATAGCGGCATCGATGACCAAGTTAACGCAAAAGGATGCGAAGTTTGTCTGGACCGATAAGTGTGAGGAGGCATTCTAGAAGCTGAAATACTTATTGACTAATGCACCTGTGTTGGTTGTTCCAAAGGGGAATCATGACTTTATGATGGACGCGGATGCATGTGGAACAGGATTAGGAGCCATGTTAATGCAAAGAGGTAAAGTGATTGCCTATGCATCTCGATAGCTTAGACCGCATGAGGTTAGGTACCCGACTCACAATTTGGAATTAGCCGTGGCAATTTTTGTGTTAAAGGTGTAGAGACATTACCTTATGTGAGAGAGATTTGAATTGTATACGGATCATAAGTCGTTGAAGTATTTATTCTCTCAGAAGGAGTTGAATATGAGACAGCAGAGATGGTTAGAGTTTTTAGCCGCTTATGATTTTGGTATTGTGTACACACCAAGAAAAGGCAATAAGGTTGTTGATGCACTTAGCAAGAAACATCATAATGCTGTGTTGGCAATGGTAGTCGAGTGGAAAGATTTTGAAGTGTTGACTACATGTGGAGATCTAAAGCTAGATCTAGTAAGAAAACTATTATATGTCATGCTTACAAGTTTGACTGGTAATGATCGAAAAGATTTCTTCTAAGCAGAAAGAGGATCCAGTGGTAAATGAGAGGATTAGAAGGTTTGAGTTTGGAACTAAGATTGATGATCTAAAGGATTTTATTCTTGACCAAAAGGGATGGTTGAGAAAGAAGGGACGGTTGTGTGTTCCAAATGTCGAGGACTTAAGAAAAGAAGTTCTTGGGGAATGTCATCGATCCAAGTTTACGATTCATCCCGGAGGGACCAAGATGCATAAAGATATGAAGAAGTTTCTTCTGTGAAGGTATGAAGAGGGATGTAAACTTGTGGGTGAAAGAGTTTGAACTATCAATAGGTAAAAGCTGAAAATCAAAAACCCACTATACTTCAGCCTTTAGGTGTTCTAGTATGGAAATGAGATTCTATGAATTTCATAGACGGGTTGCCAAGATCAAATAGAGGAAATGAAAGTATATGGGTCATAGTAGACAGGTTAACCAAGAGTGCCCATTTCATTCTAGTTGAGTCAACTAGAACGCCACCTGTTTTAGCTAAGTTATTCATGAAGAATATAGATAGACTGCATGGAATTCCTAATAGTATAGTAAGTGATTGGGATGCCTTATTCATTAGAAAGTTCTGAAAGAGTCTATAGGAGACTTTGGGTACCAAGTTCAAGATGAGTACCGCTTACCATCCACAAACAAAAAGGATTAACAAAGTCTTAGAAAATTAGTTACGAGCTTGTGTGCTTAATTTTTGGGGATCATGGGAAGACCATCAACACTTAGTCAAATTTTCGTATAACAATAGTTATCAAGCTACTATAGGGATGGCACCGTTTGAAGCTTGGTATGGAAGGCCATGTAAATCTCCTGTTTGTTGGTTAGAAACCGAGGATAGGTTAGTTCTTGGTCGGGATTTGATTAGAGAAGCTGTAGAAAAGATTGAGTTAATTCAAGCTAGGATGAAGGAGGCTCAATCTAGGCAGAAGAGCTATACAGATAGAAGAAGGAAAAAATTAGAATTCCCAGTTGGAGATCATTTTTTCGTCAAGGTATCACCGATGAAAGGTGTAATTCGAATTGGAAATTCAAGAAAGTTGGAACTGAGGTTTTAGGACCATTCCCTATTGTGGAAAGGATCGGGAAACTCGCATATAGAGTAGAGTTACCGAACAACTTGGTAGGAGTCCACAATGTTTTTCATATTTCTCAGTTAAGGAAGTGCATTCAAGATCCGGAGACTACTATAGCACCAACTACGTTAGAGGACTTAGTAATGGAACCGAATTTGACTGTAGTGAGAAAGCCAGTTCGTTTAGCCACGAGAGATGAGAAGAGGCTAAGGAATAAGACAGTCATATTAGTTAAAATCTAGTGGAGTGACGATGAGAAAGGATGTACTTTGGAAATTGAGAATATGATTAGAGACGTTTATGCTGACTTGTTGCATGGTATGTTTTACCTTTATGATTGATTTTGATGAGTACCTTATTGTAATTTCGAGGATAAAATTCTTTAAGGAGGGGAGTCTGTAACGACCCTAATTTTGATTAACATTATTTAGGACATTTAATTAGTTAAATAAAATAAAATAATGTAAATGGTTAAGGGAATTGAGATTTGAATAATAGAAGGGTAGCCTGCCTAGATAAACAATAAACTAAAGAGAATTAAAACGAAATAGAAAAGGCTAATAGATAAGGACAAAATAGGAATAAGTTATACTCATATACTCTAAACCCTTTCATTTTACAAGTTCACAAACTAAAATTAAATGAAGAGAGGCCGACCACCATGATGAGGAACCTAAAAGAAGAAAAGAAAGAATCAAAAGAAGGAAGCTTAATCAATCTAATTCAAGAAGCAAATCTCAAACTCCTTAATCACAAGCTAAAGGTGAATGATAGGTTACATCTCATATTTTCTTATTTCGGTCATGGTTGAGATCCGAAATTATTTTGCAAATGATTTGACATATTTTGATTGTTTAAATAGAGATATATGCTTGTTGATGATTTATGCTATTTCACATAGATTTTATGATAAGGTTTAACTTGAAAAACCAATCAAATGACATCCAAATGCCTTGCGATTTTGATTTAAGGTCAGAAATATTATTTTAGGGTTGGGTTTCAAGTTTCAAAATTTCTTGAATTAATGTGGATTTATTAAGAATTTTCTAGTGAAGAAAATGGTTAATTGGGTTTAAAATTAATTACGGTTATTTTATATTTGCTTTGGGTCAGAATTTATATATGTTGGAAATCATATTAAAATTAATTTACGGGAATTTTTGGAGAATTTTCCTAAGGTTTTAATAAGTATATAAAATTATTTAAGGTATAGGACTTAAATGTTTTATATGTTTATAAAAGGAGAATGGGCAATTTGTAAATGTTTTATATTATTAATCTCTTAAATTTGGCATCATTTTTAGAAAAGAGTATGAAAAAGTATTGGCAACCAATCATATTTTGACAAACAAAGCATATTATTTGAAAAAAATTGCCTTTTAAAGTTAAAAATCAATTTTATGAGGTTTTTGCTATTTCGCCGCTTTTGACAGCTACCCGGCCATATACTTCTGCCACCACCTTAGTCAAAACCTACAAATATCGAGCTTTGAGGAGGTGAACATAGATATTACTATCAACGAAGAAGAAATTTAGAAGAAGCCCAATCACCAATTCTTGAACAAAGGAGTCTTGCCAAGCAATAGAAACAAAGCTAGGAAAGTGGTGCAGAAGGCACCTTACTTTACTATTCAAGATGGCAATTGTATTAGAGGGATTCCCTAGCCCATTATTAAGATGTGATGTCGGAAAAGAAGCTTGTGAAGTGTTGGAAAATATACAATGGAGCAGTTGTAGGGACCACACTAGGGGAAACATTGGAAAAAATGTGTTGTGATATGGATATTTTCGGCCAACATTGAATTGTGACGCGATAAAATATGCAAAATGGTGTGAAAATGTCCAAAGATATGCAAAAATCCCAAGGTTTTCCCCAACCAAACTAATACATATGGTTGTCATTGGCCTTTTGTAGCGTGGGGGATTGATTTGATTAGAGACCTTCCTATGTTTTGGGGAGGAGATAAACATGAAATAGTGGTAGTAGACTATTTTACTAAGTTGGTTGAAGTAGAATCACTTACTAAAGTATTTTCCGCTAAGGTCATCAATTTTTTGTCAAAAATATAATATGAAGGTACGAAGTCTCACTTCGGATTATCTCAGACAATGGATTACGGTTTATTAATAAGGAATTCACCGACTTCTACTAGTAACTGAAATAAAGAATTTTTTTCTGTAGTGGTGTTTCCACAGTCCGATGAATAGGTAAAAGCAATCAAGAAGGTTCTTAAAACCCTTATAAAAAGAAGAATCTGAAAAGGGTAAATAGGGGCATGGATGGACGAAATACCACTAGCACTATGGACTTATTGCATTTCTAGAAAACTACAATAGGGCACATCCTTTCTCCTTAGCTTATAAGTCATAGGTCTTGCTCCCTGTCGAGACCGTAGTACCATTCTATTGAAAAATTCATTACGGTCCAAAGGAGAATGAGGTGTTGATGAACATGTCGCTGGACCTAATTGATTAAAAGCATGTTGAGAGTCATGAGACTACTCTAAATGCCTCTGAAAACAAGTAGAAGGTAGCCGACAATACAACTCCAAAGTTACACACTGCATGCTAAAGGAAGGGGATCTAGTCTTGAAACGAATACTCCCTAGATAGGAGCACCTGATCTGATCTAGGAAGTTACCAACGTCATTAACAAGGACTTTCGTAATGGAGTATACATTCTTAGCACAGTAGATGGAGCTGTATTCAGAAAAGCTTGGAATGCACAAAACCTTCATTACTATTTTACCCAATTCCTATTGTCTTTTCTTTACCAAAAAACTATTATCCTTTAATAAAGGTAATTTTGTAGTAATTATTAACAAATGTGCATTTCTTGAAATCTTATTATGTTAGGTTTCTTTTTCTTTCTCACACTTGGATCATTATGAATGCTTAGACCATAAAATAAGGCATTATTGGTCGCTTCAATTTTAATAACTCCTCTAAGTGGGTTGTGAAACCAATAATAAGCGATTGAGTTTTCTTGATCCATACAAAGCTCGTTGTCCATGCTACCTAGTTTTTCTATCACCTTTCAGGCAGGATCTCCCTATGCTTGGGGAGGGGAAAACTGTACTATAGTAGCACAAGATTCGCCTATGAAAGACTATGGTCAGCAATAATAGACCGGATTTACCTATGGTCAGGACCTAACCGTGACTAGGTAGTTCACCATTGATGATCTACACAAAAAATTTGTCTAACGTTGGTAGACCAGATTTATCCATGGTCAGGACATGACCACTGGCTATGCAGTTCAACATTGACAATCAGCCGAAAATTTTTGGCTGGCAGTGGGGACTAAACTTACCTGTGGTCAGGACATGACCACTGATTGGGTATTTCAAAATAGACGATCGACCCGAAAACTTTGGCTTGCAATGGTGAACCAAAAATACCCATAGTCAGGACATGACCAATGACTTGGCTCTTCATCACCGATGATCGGTCTAAAAACTTTGGTCGGTAAGGGTGAAGCTGATCTAACGTTGGTATGGACATGACCAACAACCGAGTAGTTCACCATTGACGATCGGATCGGAAACCCCAGTTAGCATTCACAAACTAATCTTATCCAAGATAGGAAGACATTTTCCAAAGGGGAACTCACGACCAATAGTCAGTTCCCATGTTTACTTATGTGAATACTTCGGGTTTAAAAGATGAGGATATTTTCCTAGAGTTGGAACACATGATCCCCTATGCTTAACTTTGCAATGTATGGTCATCCACGATAACCGAAGACGTCACCATAGAGAGAATGTAACGGAAGCAATGAAGACCTAGAAATGGCCACAATAAGAACTACTTTCTTGCTATGATCATTTAGTGGTTGTTTCTGAACAAAAGCATTGAGCAAGTAGAACATAATTGCTAACACGTGAAAATTTGAGCAGCGATGCGATGCGGGTCAACGCTTTATAGCAATAAAACTTGAAAAAGTATGAAAATCTTGCATGGAACATAAATGAGATGTATATATGTTTGTGTAAACAGTCAATAAGAAGAATAAAAAATGATGTGGAACAATAGGAAAATAGACTATTTAAATTTCCAGCATTTAATGGTCATAACACAACTAAGCATCTAGGTTGGAGGGTCAAAACCACAAAAAATAACATGCACATGACCTTATAAAAAACCATTAAAATTGGACACATGCCACTACAATGATGGTATACAAAAAATAACAAGGCATAGAACATTAATCGGGAGTGGAGTAGTGATCATTTGGATCGAGATGAATGAGGCTTCCCAGAAGATGTGGATCAGTCGACTTCGTTTCTCCTTGCCTTTTGTAACTTTAGATTGGGCAACAACATCGAACTCAACTTGTTTCCTTTTTGTAAGCCCAAGATCCAACACTACTTCAAGCTTGACTCTATCCATTTATTATGGATACTGGGCCATTATGCTTGCCTTGAGAGCCTTGTCCCCATCAAAGTCCTTGATCCTTCGTTATATCCCATAATTTCAATATTTGCATCATCTTTTAAGGTGGCAATCATCTCCAATAATCCTCTTCTACGATAAGTTTGACGGGCCTAAGAGCATGAATTATGACGTAGAAGTGGTTGATGGTGTCATGGCTCCAGCTAGATCTATCATGACCATATCACCTACATAAACATAACGAGGACAATCGAATACTGAATTGTCTAAACAAGCTCATATATACCGAACAGTGGCTCATAGAATGTAAAGAAGTATCCTACCTCTTGCTGGAGCTAGTGAAGCATTATCAAGGGTCGGCTTTAGGCAGTTACATCTTATGAAGCGATAAACAAATAGTCGGACATCATGCATAAGACTATAGAGAACTGGTTTAGAGGTTTGAACTTAGGGCATGGAGCTGGAATTAGAGCCTCCCTCTTTCTTTTTACCTCCCTCCTCTTGTTTTATCCTCCCCTCTTATTCAATGGCCAATTTGGGATAGCGTTGACAAATAGCCCCCCTTTCCTTCTTCAGAAAATCTAGCATCAATGGCATCCAAGACGAAGGGTGGTCCTCCTTGTTTTCTCTCCTCTTTGGCCTCCCTTAACAACCTTTTACAAATGGATGTCATGGTTTCAGTAGTTGTCCAACCACTTCAAATTCCCCTCTGTGTACATCAGAAAGTACAATTTGTCAAGAAGCTCCTTAGCCTGATCCAACTGGCTATTCAAGACTTCATTCTCTTCTTAGAGGCCTCTTTCGGTATTTTCCCCAGCTTCTTTCTTAGCAGACAAGGCTTTAATTTTGTTTGAAGGGAAGCTTTCTCCATTTCCACTCCTCATATAACTTGTTATTTCATCATGATCAGCCTCCACCTTGTCAGCCTTAGCCTCAATCTTATCCAACCTTTTCACATATTTAGCTTTTGTATTCTTTTAGTCTTTATATAATCCTGAAGCCTAGGAGTTGTACTTATATCTTAACGCACTAAACTCGACAAGATGTTGCCTTTTCAATTGTTCCACTTCCTATATATAGGCATTCCTGAGCGTTTGAACATCCTTAGCATGGGTCCACTCTAGAGTGTCTACAAACTCCTTGTGTTTCTCGTCCTTTGGATAGATTTATTTTCGATGGTAAAAAATTTCCACATGTTTTTCCGCATTTTGCCGACCAATCTCTTCTCCAACCTTTACCACCTTAGCATGGAATTCAGACAGTGCCTTTCTAACACTAAACCTATCCTCGAAAATATTGATTACATCATCGATTTAGGTGGGAGGAGCACTAACTAGTAGTCGAGCCAAGGTGTTCTTGGGCTAATAATCCTATTGAAACTCATCATAGTTAGGATCGTTGGGGTGGGTGATCACAATAGCTCTTTTCTTTTCCTTCTCCTCTATGGGAACTTTAAACAACCCCTGAAGTGGAAGTCTCTTGGGTTATTTGATGCTTTCTCTCTTACCTCTCTTTTGCTTGGAAAATTCAGACCTTGAAAGAGTAAATGTCGACGTCCTTAGAGACTTTAGAGGAATAGGAGGCGTCCTGGACCTTTATTTTCCTAGGAAGCATGGTCTTTTCCATGAGCCACTCCTACAATCCCGATCAGTCTATTCCCAGATGGATAATAGGATAACTTTTTCCCTATTTTAAAACTCCATGTCAGGCTACCCTACATTTTGGTTTGAGCCAAAGGAGGTGACTGTCATCTTAATTTTCTCCGGGTCTTCATGCAATATCATTTTCTTGAACTTCGGATTGTAGCTTGCTCCTTTTAGAACTCATGTTTCTTATAAATAAAATGGGATTAGGATGTTAGAACTGTTTCATTACAAAGAAAGTTCATTAGTGCAATAGATATGAAGCCATATGTGTGTAGTGCATGTAGCATTTAAACGAACTCTTAGGTTCCTCTAGGGATTATGCCATTGTTGAATCACCACCAGTGATGCAGAGTCCACATAATCAATGCCCAATTTCGGGTTTTATAGATAGTCAAAAATTGTGATGTCTCCAGGGACGAGCTCTTCCATACTCTCTGACCCAAAGGTCTTGCGTAATGCCTCCCGACATCAAGGTTGGTTAGCGGTTCAAGACCAATGCTTATGGGGGAATGACATTTATCCTGGCCATATAATGGCCTTACTATATATGGTGTGTAAACTTTACCCTCTGCAGCTGCATTCTTAACTTCATCATTCTCCCGCTCTCTAAGAGATATCAATTGGCCCGTATGAATCGAGAAAGACTCTGAATCCTCAATCTATGTGTCGACACCTATCTTAGTGTTAGATGGGGCCAATGCAAAATTTGTATCAAGTGTAAGGGATTGAGTAGATAGCTCCTAACTTGTCTCACCATCTTTTGAGGCCTTTGGTTCCCTTTTTCTCCTGGGCCTTTGCGCTAAAGGGCCTCTAATTTTCCTAATCGAATGGCTTCGGTAAGCAGCCCATACTATTTGATGGTCTTGCTAGTCACTAGACTACAGACTTCTCCCGACCTCATGGGAATCCATTTGAACATGCTATATTTGGAGTATAAGTCCTCCATGGGCTTGAACATACTACCCACCTCAAGATTGAAAAAAGAGGATCCCTTATCTTTTCTCTTAACTACATATCCAAATATGATCTTTCGATGAGTGCGAGGTTCTTGAAATTCCCTTATGAACATGGCATATAGGCTTGTCGGAAGAGCCTAGCCATTAGGATAGAGCTAGAATAAGTGATCTTCAAGTATACCAGAGCCCCTTTTATCCATTAGTGAAGGAGAGGCGAGGCTCCCACTATGCAGTGGTATCATGAAAAAGCCATATATCCGCCCAAAGGAGCATGTGCCCACTAGTCTTGGGTTGGTAAAAGCATATCTCCCTTTAGCAATCCATGGGCAGCAACAATAGTATCTAACTGCCTGGCGGTCAAGGTAGTGGCAGGCAACTCTATGTGATCTACTAATAGCTGAGAAGGACTGGCCATGGACCAAAGAACGAGCTAAACAAGGTTGGCCAACCCTTGTCCCAGATGATGAAGACTCTATGGTAGTGGATGAGGTAAGAGCCCGAGGTTTAGTAGCACTCGAAGATCAAGTATGACGCTTGGCCGACATGCCTATCTAATATATCAACCTGTCATATATACTACCATTGAATATACATATGTGTATGTGCCATAACAAATGCAATAGAAAGTCCTTAAGAGTAAAAAAACATATGGAAAGCCAAATATGTACTTAGGATTATAGTTAAGATATAAACCTACAAAACAAATTTAGTTAATCCAATATCGCTAAGTGTTTGGTTAGGTTACCGAACCAAGAATAACCTAACCTAGATTTTTTTTCCAAGTCTACTGTTCGATGGTAGGGGAACTGATATGTACAAACACATACATACTATGTCTGTGTGCACGTGCGCGCTCATGTATGTGTGTGTGTTAACCCACTAAGGAACCTTGCTCGGTATTAGATCATGGTTTGAGTACGGTGACTTAAGAAATACCAATAACTGAGCAAATTCCATTTCTATATCTTAGTTCGGTAATCCAAGAACTTTAAGCTCTATGACTGAACCATTCACGCATTATTTCTGAACTACACCCTAGTATTAAGTCGTACCTAAAAAATAAATGAGACTTTGGAAACATGGCCTATGACAGCCCAGCATGCCTCGGTCGTTTCTTTCCTCAATTGTCTTTATTCGGTAGCAAAAACCTTAGCTGAACCTTAAAGTTCCCCAAAATAAATAAACACAAAATTTTAAACCTCAGTCCTTCCTAAGATCATGGTATACCAAACCAAACCATTACCTGAAACTCCAATTGGTTAAAGTGACCAAAGCCCTAGTTTTTATTACCAAACCCAAAGAGCGAGGTACTCAAATGAACAACAAAAAATTGGTTTATTGATGCACTAAGTATTTGGTAGTATATGAGAGTTCATACCTTGTTTAGATTATAGAAATAATGACCAAAGTTTTGAATCTGGGTGCTTGCGCAAGAGGGAGACTTTGAAGCAACGATCGAAGTAAAGGAAGTATATGCGATATAGGGACGCAATATTTATATAGTTTGTGGCAGCACTGTCCGATGCTAGACACAGGAACCTTGGACAACTTTTAGCTAAAGAGAAAATTTTGTTCGATGATAAGTGCTGAGCCAAATTTGAACTGAGGTGGATGGAGTATGGAAATTACTTCAGAAGATAATATGCAAATCTAGAGGCCTGTGACAAGCTCTTCATAGAAAAATATAGAAAGAATACTTCATATTCTACGAAGCATACTTTGTGGGTAGAACTATGTGCATTTCCACCCATAAAACGGTGAATACGAAGATTTTATGCACGACACAGGGATAACAAATAGTGAGTGATATAAAGGTTACCACTTGACAAAGGATCCAAAGTAGGAAGGAAGAGGATCCCAAAGTCGCATGAGAAGAAATGAAAATGAAAATAAGAAAAAACACAAATACGTTCTTGCCCAGTACAACCACTAACGGGTGGAAATTACTATCCTCTAGTACTACTACTAGACAAAATTTCTTGGCTGATAGTGCCACTACCAAACATGTATTCGTGTCCGGTAGCATACTCGTCGAATAAGATTTCTTTTCGGTAGTGACACTACTAAACATGAATTCTTGCTCGACAGCCGAAAATAACAGACCCGAACGTGTCAAAGGCTGAAGATGACTAGGGACTATACTATGCTTACCTATCAGTAAAGGCACCACTGAACCCCCATTTCTTTTGTCAAACCAAATAAACCAGCGCATATAAGGAAATTCCGGATTCATTCTTTTGTATATGGAGATTCTAGATCGTATCTTCTGTAAATGGAAATAATCGACCCAAGAGAGCTAAATAAAGAAATTGCCTATTTTATTGGCCTAGCCTCCCCGTATCTTCACTCGTATGAATACCCAAGCTCTCAACAACCATGCAACCAATTCGAGAGAGCAGAAGCAACTGAACTGAGTTTGTCAGACAGAATCCTTGGAAGTTATATTTCATTATAGATCGTTGTATTTTGTATTTCAATCATTATATAACTGATCTGTAAGAAGAGTAACGAAAATGGATGGTGGATGTAGGCACTTTTGGCCAAACTATTATAAATCCTTCTGTACTTTACATTATTGCATTTTCTTTTTTATCTATAGTTCACTCTCTTAAGAAAATATAAAACCACATATAACATGGTTGTATCATACACTCAACATACATAGCTCTATGACAAATTGATTGGAGGTGTTTGCCCATTTTTTGAGCAAACACTCATGACTACTATCCCTTGTAAGTATTATATTATAACATATCATTTAAGGATTTTCTATTTTAATATACTTTAAATTAATTTACTTAATTTATTATATAACTATATAATAGAGTATATAATAGAAAATAAGAAAATTTTATTTTGAACTAGATTGGTTATAGAGTTAGATATATGTAACAAATTACATAATTTCCCATAAGGAATACCCCTAACTCTTTTAATCTTCCACTTGTAATTGGGGTCAATTATGGATCTTATTCTTTCGTTTAAATCGATTTTCTCAAACCGATCAAGCTAGTCCCTTTGTGAATGAATATGTTATATGCATTAATTATATACTCTATCAACCAAACCCACTCCAAAATGATAAACTGCCTTTATCATGTGGAACTTTTCTGAGTAGTTTCTCGACTTCTAGTGAGCTTCAGGTTCTTCTGTCATCTGTAATGTATCATTGTCATCATACAACAATGTCATAAGATTCTCAACATTTGGAATCACCTAGCTCGGTTATAAAATTATGCATTTATTTGTATATAATGCTTTTATTGTTGCACTTATTCAAGACGATGTACATAGTCTGACTGTTGAATTAGCCACAACCTATTTTTCGAAACATTCCAACATAAAGCTTCCTATCTAAAATTGATTATTAATTAGGATTGACATATTCTACTTGAAATCATTTATGAAGTTCGAGTCTGAATACTCCTTCACAAGGAGTTCGTTGTTTCCATAAATAACTCCATAGTATTTTATAAATACTTGTGAATTCTCCTAATAATTATTAGAGATATTAGTTCGGATTTGATACTAGCTCAATATACCAATTACATAAGCGATTAGTAATATAGTAGACAATATAACATATATGATGATTCCCATTTCTAATTCATAAGGAATTTATCTTAGACACTCCATATTACATGCTTTAATATGGAGTTTATATATATCATATGGGACTATCCCAACATCCTTTTATATCGGTTATAAATATGTCATTTTCAAACCCAAAGTCGAGGATTAAACAACTAAACTAAATTGATTTTAATATGGGTACATCATTAATAATGATAAGTTTATCTTTTACTTATAGTTTTAGAAATTTTTTGCACTTTTAATGTTCTTTCTTATAGGTACATCCTTTGTTACATCCCGTGTTTAGAGGCAAAAAGCTAAGCACTACAGATGCTGCAATCATCCATAGTATTAACTTTTGGTGATGAAATACGATAATGATAATGGTATCCATAATATCAGAAGCATATGAATATGAATAAAACCACAAATTTCAAAAAAACAACATTTTGCTGATTACATTTCAAAACAATAATTCATATCCATATTACATAATCCCATATAGTTTCCTAGGTGATGGTTAAATATATCATTACAAAAATACGCCAAAAGCGACATATGATGATGCCTCCTTGGTTGGTCGAAACAGTATAGTCATAACTGACTTAATATACACAGTGAAAACAAAATAAATGAAACTCCTAAATAGCTATCGTCAGTCACCTGCTCATCTCCGGAAGCTTTATTCGCTAAAAGATTAAAACCTGAAAACCTCAACCCTTGGCCTAGTCAAATCAATTTTGACTAGCTAAGTTTAGTAGGAAACTAAAGCTTCGAGTGGGACATAAAGCCTAGTGTGAATAATTTTGTTACATCTCGATTTACTGATATTAAATGGGACCACACCACTTAGCGGAATGGGTTTCCCCTCACTAATATACTTTTCAAAATATATATTTTGCAATCCTTTCCTACAACCAAACTGGTTAATCAAACCGATTATATCAAAATAGAAATGTCCTTTATGCCATTAAATGGACTATCTGTCCGTAAAAACAAGTAATGTGTAAACTATCTGCCCACACCTAATAGCAAGGTCCTTTATGTTACAAATGAACTATTTGTCCATAAAACTGGGTTGACTGCCCGTAAACTGGACTAACCGTTCAAAATCTAGGCCGACAGCCTGCACAATGGACTACTATCGAAATCATTTTCTTAGGGTTAACTACCCTTTATCTTTTTCCTTAAAAACCTTTTCAAAATGATTTAACCCTTTAAATCATACTTGTACAAGAAAATTATATTCTAATATTTACTCTAAGTTATTTTGCTTATTTTGCCATGATATTTATACTTTACTCAAAATAACATTGATGAATTTTAATAAGGATTAGCCATCCTTTCAAAATAAGTTAAAGTCCTTTTTAACTTGAAAACATTTAGCTATTCTGTCTATTCAATATTTTGAAACCTTTTTTTAACCTTTAAATAACCCATTTGGAACCCTTGAAGGTAACCCCTTCAAAACGAAGTAAAATCCTTTACTTAATCTAGATCTAAAGGCCAAATCTTACCTTTCGAAACAATTGAAAGTTACACTTTCGAAACCAATAAAAGTCTTTCCTTCGAAAGCTTTAAAACATTTAGACTTCCCTCTTTAAAACCTTTAACTACTGCCTTTCGAAAACATAGGGAAAAATCTTTTCCTTCAACCCTTTCAAAACCCTAAGGAAACACTCCTTTCAAAACCATTCATTAAAACCTTTCGAAATAGTCAAAACTTAATCCTTTTGAAAGCACTTTGGATTCAATTTAAAACATGCGAAAACCTTTTGAAACCATTCAAAAATTTACCCCTTCAAAACTATTTTGGTCGAAACCATTAAAGTCGAAAGCTTCTATGTCGAAACCCTTTGAAACTATCTCTTTTGAAACCATTTAGATTTTACTTCAATTATAGAAAAAGGTTCCTTTAAAACATTTAAGTCGAAAGCACCTGTTTCAATGCCATTTTCTAAGTATAGAAGTGATGGTGTCGAAACCATCCTTTCGAAAGCATTAGAGAGGTGGCCAGTTTTTTTTAAAACAAAAAACACTTTTGAAACCATCTGAGTCGAAAGGTAGGAAGCGGTAGCTAAAAGGGTTCGACGTAGTCGAAATCAATCATTTAAAACAAAAGGACAACTTAGTCAAAACCATTCTTTTTAAAACCATTTGATTTAGTCGAAAGCTACTTAGTCGAAAGCCATTTTCGTCGAAAGCAAGCGGGAATATTTTTATTTCAAAGTCAAAACAAAGCTTTAACCCTTTCGTAACCCCTAGTTTCGACCCTATACCTTTCGCCCACGTCCAATTCATTACATACCAGTTGCCTGATACTATATCAATTCGTTTCGACTGTGTCCGAGGCGATAGTATGGAGGCAAAACCTGGTGCCGAAAGAGACGAAACAGTGGAAAACATGTAGCAAATAGTTTTTTTTACCCAACCCGCTTCACGTGTTTAATTTTGATTGGTAACCTCTTTTTTTACCAATAAAAAGTACTGCACTTTTCAAAAGTACTACCGACCTTTCATATTTTATAACTTAAATTATTTTACAAAAAGTTCGTTCTCCTCTTTTAATTATGTAAAACATTTAAGTCCCATTTCTTGAATAATTTTATATAACCCTTAAGTTATTAGGAAAAATCTACAAAAATTTCAGAAAATCTCTTTTAACATCTTTTCCAACATATAAAAATCTCAGACCCAAATCTTTTATTATTTAACCAAAAATAATTAATAACCCAAATTAACATTTTCTTTACTAGAAAATTCATATAAATTCCACATTGTTTCATAATATTCTGAAAATTGAAACCCACCTTCCAAATAATATTTATGATCTTTACTAAAATTCGCAAGGCATTTAGATGTCATTTTATAAGGTTTTCACCTTAAAACATATCATAAATTCAATATGAATAACCATAATTCACCAACAAGTATATATATATATATATATATATATATATATTCATTCCATCATTCAAAAACATGGCAAATCATTGCAAATTATTCGGAATTCATATTAAAAACAAAAACACAATAAAAAATGAGACATAAACATTGTTCACCTTAGCTTTAGAGATTACAGAGATTGAGATATGAATGGATTTGATTTGAATTAGCATTTCCCTAGTTTTCTTCCTCTTTTCCTTGTTAATGGTGGCCAGTCTTGAGTTATAAAATTTTGAAGAATGAAATGAACGTGTATAGGAATACATGGCCTAAGGGAATGGTTATAGGAATGGTCTCCTTCCTATTTTACCCCTCTCCTATTTCATATTAAACTCTTCTTTTAGTTCATTGTTAAATGACACGGCTACCCCGAATTAAAATCAAATCTCAATCGTCTAATCAACACATTATTTTATTTTATTTTATTTAACTAATTAAATATTCTAAATAATGTTACTAAAAATCTGGGGTGTTACAGACTCCCCTCCTTATGGAATTTCATCCTCGAAATTACGATAAGGTACACAACAATTCAAACAAGAAGGTAAAACATACCATCAAATAGGTAAGGATAAGTATCTCTAATCCTACTCTCAATCTCCCAAGTATTGTCTCCATCATCATAGCTCCATTGGACTTCGAATAATCTGACCATCTTGGTTCTAAGCCTCTTCTCATCTCTCGCAACAATGTGAATTGGCTTTCTCACAATAGTAAAATCTGGTTCTATCACTAGGTCATCTAGCATAGTCGATGCAATTGCATTCCCTGGGTCTCTAACACACTTCCTGAGACGAAAAACATGAAAAACATCATGGACTCCTGCAAATTGCTCGGTAACTCAACTCTGTAAGCGAGCTTCCCGATCCTCTCAATAATAGGAAGAGGTCCAACGAATTTCGGTGCTGACTTTCCCAATTTCCCAAACCTGATAACACCTTTCATCGGCGACACTTTGACAAAAATCTAATCTCCAACTGAGAACTCTAAATCTTTTCGTTTCTTATCTGCATAACTTTTCTTCCTAAACCGAGCCTCCTTCATTCTAGTTCGAATGGCCTCAATCTTTTCTGCAGCTTCCCTAACCAAATTTGGACCAAAAACCAACCTATCCCTGGTCTCCAACAAGAAAACGGGAGTTTTACATGGTCTTTCGTACAAAGCTTCAAACGGTGCCATCCCAATACTAATCTGATAACTTTTATTATATGAAAACTCGACTAAATACAGATGGTCTTTGCATGATCCGTCGAAATCTAATACACAAGCTCTTAACAAGTTTTCCAAAACTTTGTTAACACTTTCCATTTACCCATCTGTCTACGGATGATAAGCGGTACTCATCTTGAGCTCAGTTCCCAAAATTTCCTACAAACTCTACCAGAACTCGCCAGTGAATAAAGAAACTCTATCACTAACTATGCTACTAGGAATTCCATGCATTCTAACCACATTCTCCATAAATAACTTCACCAAACCAGGCGTCGTTCTGTTTTATCTGATTGCAATGAAATGAAACTCTTGGTCAATCCGTACACAATGACCCATATACTATCATTTCCCCTGTTTGAAATTGGCAATCCGTCAACAAAATCTATTGAAATAGAATCCCATTTCCATATCGGAATATCCAATGGTTGAAGAAACCTACTTGGCTTCTGGTGTTCAGCATTTGCCTGTTGGCAAGTCAAGAACTGCTTCGCACACAAACCAATATCTCGCTTCATACCTTCCTAGAAGAAACTCCTCTTCATTTCCTGATACATCTTCGTTCCTCCTAGATGTATAGAGAAATTTGAATGATGACATTCCTCCAAGACTTCTTTCTATATGTTTACTACACTCGGAACACATAACCTTCCTTTCTTTCTCAACCACCCACTCTGGTCTAGACTGAAATCTTTCATGTCATTGCTCTCGGTTCCATCTCTTAACTTCCTGATCCATTCAGCTAAAACTGAAACCTTCATCTATTTAGAAGCAATTCTTTCGATCATCACTGGTCGAACTTTCAAACAAGATATACTACGGTTTCTCTACTAGACCCATCCTCAGACCTCCATTGCACTATGCAATCTACTAATGCTTCCAAATCTTTCCACTCACCAATCATCGCTAACACTGCAATCTAATGTTTCCTACTAAGTGCACCCGCAAATTTGTTGCCTTTCCCCAGTGTGTACTCAATCCCAAAGTCATAAGCAGCGATAAACTCTAACCAACTTTTTTGTCTCATGTTTAGCTCATTTTGAGAGAACAAATAATTTGGCGGCTTATGATCTGTATATAACTCAAACCTTTCTCCCAAAATGTATTGTCTCCACACCTTCAATTCAAAAATCACTGCAGCCAATTCTAAATCACGCATCGGATACCTGACCCCATGCGGTCTAAGCTGTCTAGAAGTATAGGCAATCACTTTATCTCTCTGCATCAACACAGTTCCTTATCTTGTTCCATACGCATCTATATTAACCACCAAATCCTGATTTCCCTCTAGAATACCAACATAGGCGCATGGTTCAATAAGTGTTTCAAACTCTGGAATGCTTCCTCACACTTATCAATCCATGCAAACTTCACATCCTTTCTTGTTAGCTTGGTCATCGATGCCACCATCCATGAAAAATCCCCAATGAACCTCCTATAATAACTAGCTAACCCAAGGAAACTCTTTATCTCCGTCACAGTATCAGGTCTCTTCAAACTATTCACCACTTCAATCTTAGTCGTATCTACTGACAACCCTTCCTCTGAGACTACATGAGTAAGAAACTTCACTTCCTTCTTCTAGAAATGACACTTCGAAAACTTCGCTTTCAGCTGATGCTGCCTCAGCGTCTCAAAATCATTCTAAAATGAACTTCGTGCTCTTTTTCATCCTTAGATTATATCAAGATATCATCTATGAAAACCAATACGAACCTATCCAAGTGCTCGTAGAAGACCCAGTTCATCAAATCCGCAAAGAAATATGGCGCATTAGTCAGTATGAACGGCATAACTAACCATTGTTCCATATCTGGTTCCTAAATATCGTCAAAGGTATTTTATCCTTTGATACTCTGAGCTGATGGGAACCTATCGCTAAATCCAACTGCGAGAATACCTTGGCTCCACTCAACTAGTTGTACAAATCATCAGTTCTGGTCAATGGATATTGATTCTTTATTGTCCTCTCATTCAACTTACGATAATCGATACATAGCTTTAACGATCCGTCCAGCTTCTTAGCAAACACCACGGTTGCACCTAAAGGCATACTACTCAGCCTGATAAAACTCTTACCTTTTAAATCCACCAACTACACCTTCAACTTTCTCATCTCTGTGGGAGCCATCCTGCTTGGCGGCCTACTCACTGGTTCTGCTCCTGAAATCAAATATATCAGAAACTCAATGGCTCATTTTAAAGGCAATCCAACTACATGCTCAAAAACATTCGCAAATTCTTTAACCACGAAAACTCAACTCAACTCATCATCCAATTCCATAACACCTAACAGAGCATGCGTCTCACTGTCAGAACCTTCTACGGTATAAAAAAAATCGGATCACTACAATCAAGATGCCTAAGAGATATCTTCCTATCTTGGTAAAATATCCTAGCATCATACTAACTTAACCAATCCATACCAAGAACAATCCCAAACCCTACAAAATCAAACACATGCAAACTGCAAACAAAAGTATGACCTAACAAGTCAAACTCTAACTGGTCACATCTCAACCATAGAGTTGCATACCCTCCTATTGAATTCACAACCCATAAGGAAGTAACTAAATATGTGGTTTCTGGGTTAAGCTTATTTATCAAATATCTAGATATAAAAGAATGCGATGCACCAGTATCAAATAGAATACTAACAGTTATACCATGAATCTGAAGTGTACCTCCCAAAATTGCCTTTCCTTTTTCCTGAGCTATTGACTTAGAAGCAGCAGGCTCTAATGCATACACCTTTCCCTTTCCATCCTTAGCGGACCCTTGCACTGGCTCTTGTAATGGCCAATTTGGTTAGAGTTAAAGCACCTGGCATTCTACTTTCTAACCACTTCCTTTGCCTTTTCAACACGACACTCATTAGCGAAGTGCCCCTTCTTGTCGCACTTGAAGCAAACAACCTCAGACTTTCTTTTCTTAGTTGCTCTACCCTTCTAAGCACCTTTCTTAGGAAAGAAGTTCCTTTTTTGATTCTGCCTAACATGGACTTCGTTACCTTGCTCTTCCCTAGAGAATCAAGAATTTTCTCATGCCTTAAGGCAATCTCCATTACAAAGTCAAAAGGGTCTCTAATATGAGGTAATGTAGCCCTGGCTAACTCAGGCATTAACCTCATGATAAACTTTTCATTCCTCTTCATCACTATATCCACTAAAGCATACCCATATCTAGCAAGCTCCTTAAACTTTCTGGCATATTCCAGAACATACATCTCTCCTTTCTCTAACTCAGCAAACTTTTTGATCAAAGTAGACTGTGCCATTATAGACATAAACTTATCTTTGAACCTTCCCTTGAAGTCTTCCTATGACAAAGTTTCCTTGTCCACACCAGCCATCACACTATTCCACTAGAACAAAGCTGCTTCCTGAAGCTGTCTGGATGCCAACCTCCTTTTTTGCCCATAATTGAGTCCTAAATATGCAAAGATTCTCTCATAGTGCAGAAACCTATATTCCACCTCTGTAGCATCCTCTATTCCCAAAAAAGGGTTCCCTCCAAGCTTGGCGTAATCTCTGCTCAGTTATCATAATGGTTAACTAGTGGAACTTTCGAAACTCTGCCCCTTCAGCATCCCCTCCTAACACTCTAGCCGCAACTCCCGCTTGCATCATATTCATGGAAAACTGATACATAGCTTCTATTCCAACCCATGGGACTTTAGAATATACATTTTCTACTTGTGCCTGACCTTGGGTCCTCCTTATACTAGGTCTGGCATTTCCTTCGGTGCCCTCCCCTCTTGGGTTAACTCTTCTTCTTCTACCTTCCATATCTGTATTAAAACCTTATGAGATACATAATAACCTAACAAGGATAGGAGACTAGAGATAAAGCATATACATATATATAGCACATACAAGTATGTTACTATTGCGTTATCCCATACCCCAATCTCTGCTTTCTTAGGATTATGTATAAAAACCATTTTTAGTTTAAAATTTTTCATAAACCATGCTCTAAAACTAAGTTGTAACATCCCATATATGGAGGCCAAAAGCTAAGCACTACAGATGTGTAATCATCAATAGTATTAACTTTTGGTGATGAAATACGGTAATGATAATGGTACCCATAATATCATAAGCACATGAATATGAAAAAAATCACAGATTTAAAAAAAACAGCATTTTGCTGATTACATTTCAAAACAATAATTCATATCCAAGTTACATAATCCCACATAGTTTCCCAGGCAATGATTAAAAATATAATTATAAAAAACGCCAAGAGCGACATATGACGATGCCCTCTTAGTTGATCAAAACAATATAGTCATAACTGACTTAATATACACAGCGGAATCAAAATAAATAAAACTCCTAAATAGCTATCTGTCAGCCACCTGCTCATCTCCGGAAGTTTTATTCGCCAAAAGACTAAAACCTAAAAACCTCAACCCTCAACCCTCAGCCTACTCAAATCAATTTTGAGTATCCAAGAGTTTAAGGAGAAACAAAAACTTCGAGTTAGACATAAAGCCTGATGTGAAACTTCTGTTATATTTCGGTTTACTGATATTAAGTGAGGCCATGCCGCTTAGCGGAACGGGTTTCCCCTTACTAATATCCTTTTCAAAATATATATTTTGCAATCCTTTCCTGCAACCAAACTGGTTAATCAAACTGAATATATCGAAATAGCAAATCCTTTATGCTAATAACTGGACTATCTGTTCGTAAAAACAAGTAACGTGAGAACTATCTGCCCACACCTAATAGCAAGGTCCGTTATGTTACAAACGAACTATCTACCCATAAAACTGGACTGACTGCTTGCAAACTGGACTAACTGTCCAAAATCTAGGCTGACTGCCTACGAAATGGACCATCTGTCCAAATCATTTTCTTAGGGTTAACTAACCTTTATATTTTTCCTTGAAAACCTTTTCAAAATGATTTAACCCTTTAAATCATGCTTATACAAGGAAATTATATTCTTAGCTTTACTCTAAGCTATTTTGCCATAATATATATACTTTACTCAAAATAATGTTGATGAATTTTAATAAGGATTAGCTATCCTTTCAAAATAAGTTAAAGTCCTTTTTACCTTGAAAACACTTCGGTTATTCTGCCTATCCAATATATTCAAAATCTTTGTTTAAACCTTTAAATAACCCATTCGAAACCTTTTGAGGTAACCCCTTCGAAACGAAGTAAACTCCTTTACTTAATCAAGGCCGAAAGGCCAAATCTTACCTTTCGAAACCATTGAAAGTTACTCTTTCGAAACCAATAAAAGTCTTTCTTTCGAAAGCTTTAAAATATTTGGTCATCCCTCTTTAAAACCTTTAACTATTGCTTTTCAAAAACATAGGGTAAAACCTTTTTCTTCAATCCTTCGTAACCCAGGGGAACCACCCCTTTCGAAACCCTAGGGAACCACCCCTTTCGAAACCATTCATTAAAACCTTTCGAAATAGTCAAAAATCAATCCTTTCAAAAGCACTTTGGGTTCAATTTAAAACTTGTGGAAACCTTTTGAAACCATTCAAAAATTTACCTATTCGAAACATTTGAAAACTGTTTCGGTCGAAACCATTAAAGTCGAAAGCTTTTGTTTCGAAACCCTTTGAAACTATCTCTTTTGAAACCATTTGGGTTTTACTTTAATTATAGAAAAAGGTCCTTTAAAACATTTAAGTTGAAAGCACTTGTATCGAAACCATTTCCTAAGTACAGAAGTGATTGTGTCAAAACCATCCCTTCATAAGTATTGGAGAGGTGACCCATTTTTTTGAAACAAAACAACCCTTTCGAAACCATCTGGGCTGAAAAGTAGGAAGCAACAGCTAAAAGGCTTCGACTTATTCAAAAGCAATTATTTAAAACAAAAGCACAACCCAATCAAAACCATTGTTTTTAAAACCATTTGATATAGTCGTAAGCTACCCAGTCGAATGCTATTTTATTCGAAAACAAGCATGCATATTTTTCTTTTAAAGTCAAAACAATGCTTCAACCCTTTCAGAACTCCATGGTTTCGACATTATACCTTTCGCACACATCCGTTCATTATGTACCAGTTGCCTGATAACATATGCATTGATTTCGACTGTGTCATAGGCGATAGTATGAAGGCAGAACCTGGTGTCGAAAGAGTCGAAATAATGGAAAACATGTTGCAAATAGTTCTTTTCACCTAACATTCTTCACATGTCTAATTTGGATTGGTTGCCTCTTTCTTTACCAATAAAAGGTACTACACTTTTCAAAAGTGCTACCGACTTTCCAAATTTTAGAATTTAAATTATTTTACAAAAAGCCCCCTCTCCTCTTTTAGTTAGATAAAACATTTAAGTCCCATACCTTAAATAATTTTATATGACCCTTAAAACACTTAGGAAAAATCTACAAAAATTCCAGAAAATCTCTTTTAATATGTTTTCCAACATATAAAAATTTCAGAACCAAATCTTTTATTATTTAACAAAAAGTAATTATTAACCCAAATTAACATTTCTTTACTAGAAAATTCTATAAATTCCACATATTTTTAGCAAATTCCAAAAATTGAAACACATCTCCAAAGTAATATTTATGATCTTCATGAAAAGGTTTTCACCTTAAAACATATCATAAATTCAATATGAATAACCATCATTCATCTACAAGTATACATATTCATTCCATCATTCAAAAACATGGCAAATCATTGCAAAATATTCAAAATTCATATTAAAACTGAAAATACATTCAAAAATGAGATGCAAATATTATTCACCTTAGCTTCAGAGATTGAGATATGAATGGATTTGAGTTGAATTAGCTTCTTCCTTTGCTTTTCTTCCTCTTTTCCTTGTTAATGGTAGTCGAATTGAGTTACAAAATTTTTAAGAACGAAATGAACGTGTATAGGAATATATGGCCTAAGGGAATGGTTATAGGTATGGTCTCTTTCCTATTTTACCCCTTTCCAATTTCATATTAAACTCTTCTTTTAGTTCATTGTTAAATGTCACGGCTACCCCTAATTAAAATCAAATCTCAATCTCCTAATCAAAACATTATTTTACTTAATTTAACTAATTAAATATTCTAAATAATGTTACCAAAAATCCGGCGTGTTACATGCTTCCTCTGCATTTTAACTAAAAATCAAATTATTTGATTTTTTGTCCAAATATTTGCTAAATTTGATGCTCGTTGAACAATACCTCTGTATTAGATTTTGCATCTTGACCAAAACCTATAGACTCTACACCGCTCCCACTAACTTCGTGATACTTCGACTGTCATGTGCAAATAATCAATTCTAAATCATAATTTATAATTTCTATTTTGATATATATGTACCAAAACGCAAGGTCATACTGGTATATAATCTTGTGAGTAAAATATGCGCTAATTCAAGCAAGCTGAATGACGATTCTGTCACGTTAATTTCAACAATTAAAACATATGATGTTATACTAATCCACGTAGCTGACTATTCTAACTACATTTTCCTTTTTGCAAAGACTTTTTATGGTTGATGGATCATATCCCATTGGGATAATTACCAAAAAATCAAATTTTAATAATGTACTTGGAATCCATTCTGGAATTGCGCATCACACCATATGGTATAGTCAATACTCTAACGGCTTACTGACAAGTGAGGAAATTCCTTTCTCGGCATTTATAGTTGTTTCTCTTTAGTGCGTGAGAATTCTTTTTAGACATTCCAATTTGTTTTTTCCAAATAGGATTTGTTAATTTCATTTCACCCTTCATAGTCAGTCTTACCTCTGAATAATGTCCAAACCCATTTCATGACCAATAATTTCTAAAAGAAATTCTTTTGTCACGAAGTTGGCATTTCTTAAAACAATAATTGTTTCTCGATGCAACTGAATAGGTATTCATAAATATTTTATGAACTACCTTTATATTGTATAAAACTGATTTAGCTCTTAGTTTATGAGATTTATGTCTATAACATAAGTTGATCAATCAATATTGGTCAATCTCAAACTCCTTTGGGGCAGTGCATATAAGATCCTCCACGAGCAATTATTACGTGCACCCTCTCGACTCACACAACCTATCAACTCCTTGGCCTAGGATATGTTAGGGTTTGTTATTAATTTTTATTTTGTAAGAACTCATAAACTATGCTTTAGATGAAATTAATTCCTACTTTGTGTAATTACTCTTAAGTATACAACCTTACTGAATGGATTTAACTTAACTCCACTCATCATTAACCATAATCTTTCTAAGAAAGTACGATTACCACTTATCAATACATCATTATGATTATAGGGATGAATGAATTTTGATATTCATTCATATTCGTTTTTAGGTATTTTTGGAATCCATTCCAATACGCTCACCTAATCGATCAAAACGAATATTTATTTCTTTACGTGTTATGGTTTTCTACTACTATTTTATATTTAATAAAGTTATCATAAATACAAGAACTATTTATCAAATACATATGTTCATTTCTATGATAATTCATCTATGAATTTAACGAAGTAAGTAGATTCGTTTTAGTAATAATGGACTCTAAATTGCATATATATATATATATATATATCATTCTGAAGACTTAGTAACTCTTTTGTCACTCCCATTGAATGAGTACTTTGCCCTTAATTTTCTGAGATATAATTTGGTGATACAAATGATTCATTATCATATGATTATTAAATTTTTCCTCAGACACATGGCTTAGACCAAAATTCCAAAATAATTGTAAAAATTCCAAATACTTGTATATTTTCTAATGCATCACTTCTGTAATGAAACACCCCATACCCCTTAATATACCCAAAAGGACACACTAAATGTACGTTGTAAGTATAACTGAAACTAACAGAGCTAAGATTCACAATACAAAAAATATGTAAAAACAATTGAAACTAAAATAATAACATATTCAAAACAAAAACTTTAAAATTACTTCATAAACCAAGTAAGTCAAATAACAAATGCAACATACATGTCTCAAAACCCAATATGTCTCACGAAATAAAAACTCGTAGTCTCAACAAAAATTAGAGTATAAATATCCCTCTCAAGTGCCAGTATGAAGAAAGAAAAATGGAAATAAAGTAGGGAAATACATTGCAGAATCTTCTCCAAGAAACCTCCAAGAAACAACAATCTAATTCCCTCTCCCTTGATTTCCTATGGGGGGAGGAGAAAATAGAAGAGTGGGTAAGAATAAAAGTATGGTAAGTGGGTAAGAATAAAAGTCTGGTAAGTGATAGTAACTACTAGAATCTTTAAGGAAAGTAAAAGCAATAGGCTGTTCAATAGTTCTAGTATATACAACAGAAAACAAAGGAAATAGGAAAGAGATAAACTGGAAAATGCGATTAAAATATAATAATTGATAAGATAGGTCAACTTTAATTGTTTGCACTTGTCTTTGATAGCTGCTTGATTAGGTCGAATTCCTAATCCTATAATTAGGCTGAAATCCTAATTCTACCCTTTGATCGACCTGCTACTCCATAGACCTTACCACGGACTAGACGCTACATCACTCCCTATACAGCAGCCATTGGTAACTACAAAAGATATACAAAGTACCCACTACGGACTAGATGATATATAGCTCCCTACACAAAAGGCAATGGTGTCTACGAAAGACAGACATACCAAGCGCTTGGAACTCATAGCGATTACTGAGCACCAAAATGGAAGTCACATATGTAACTGCCACCATGATCATGTCACCTCTTGCTCCACCTATTGGGTTGTATTATTATGTTGATTCAGCATAAGCGTGCCCCTCGTCTCAATTCAGGATTATGTGAAGCAACGTGTCCATAGAAAATATAGGGGAATGCTGCCGGTACTGGCCCGTCACCCAAACAATATCTAATAGCGTCCTTGTCCAAACCCCTCGTGATTTGAACATCCATATATTGACCAATTACTACCACTACTAGCATAAATGCGCCCCTCGTCTCACTTATTACATGAAACACCATATCCATAGAAAATATAGGGCAATGCTATTTGGTGCAGGTCCAACTTTAATTCTTTGCTTATTAACTTAGATAAATTATTTAAATAAGCCTTTACTCTTGTTCCTACTATCTATGCTTATTAATTTATCCTAATTCTTAAAATAAGCCTTATTCTGTTCTATTTCTTATTATAACCTACGTTATAATCATGCTTATTACTTAACCCAAGGTCTAAGTGTGAAAATAAGCTTATTTTCTTCTTTTATTCTTTTTAGTTATAATTCTATGCTACAACTAGGCCAATCTTCTTAATTCGATAATTAGGCATAACTTTAGTCCAATTCCATTTATAACGCAGTCTTTATAATATACATCTTATATTCTATTATTTCAGATTTCTTATAATTTAGTTCAATTTTGCATTAATTATATTTTAATCCATACGTAAAGAAGGATAAGGAGAAATAAAATAAAACCGAAAATAGAAGGAAATCCAAGGTGTAAGAAGAAGATGTAAATAATGCATAAATAACAATAAGTAAACTGTGAATAAATGGAAAAGCTAGAAATAATTCGAAATTAATTGGAAAGAATGGCTGGAAGAAATAGACTGAAAATAGTTCTAAAAACAATAAATAAATTACTAGAAAGGTTACTCCAAAAATCATAGTAAAACTACGACTATTGAAAACCATATTATTTTAAATTACTTAAAGAAATTTAAAATAATTACAATCACTCACCTCTAGTCCTTAGCTCTTCCCTTTAGGCCTTCGGATGCATGAATGGAAGGGCCAGGTTGGTCAAACAATGCGAAATATGTGTTCAACCATTGCTGAATCTTTCAAACAAACATTCGTTCGCTTGCCAAATGACAAGGTGGATCAACCGGGGGATCGACCACCCCCTTCCCAGGTCGACCGGTTGGTCGATCTGCATTTTTTTCCATTTCTTTGATTATTTCATTCTTTTCCCATATTATCTCGGATACTAACGTTCTATATATGGAAATTGTCCAAAAAAATTACCACGGACACAATAGTGCAACTCACGTGGCTCAATTCTGAAATTTTCGTAAAATTATTTTATTATTTAACTAATTAACTAATTAATTATTATGGATTAAATTTCGGGTTATTACATTCTATCCTCCTTAAGGGATTTCATCCCCGAAATCTCTAAGGATAAAAGAATGTACAAAATGTTTTCATTCAATTCTACAACCAACTACTCAATCATCATCCATTCGTCCATTGTCCTTAGATTTTTCTAATGCACTTTATGATATTTATGCAATTAGTGTAGCGTAAATGTCCCTAACTAATGAAAAAGGTTAGGCGGTCCACTGGTTTAGTTGACCTCTTTTATGTAATCATGTCCGTGCCATGTATCAAATGAATGCGAAAGTTTCCTATGGTAACTGGTATTTCTATATGTGTGCTACAACCACCATCCAAATGCAACAATCATATGATAAATATCCATTTATAGCAACCAAGGAACTAAAATATAAATGCACACACATCCATATGCATATGCTCTAGTACCCTAGATAGGCCGATCCCTAAAGAATAATAGTGCCTAGTGTACCTATATGCATCCATAGCATCCACTAGCAAACACTTGCAACCACTAGCATTCATCATTCATAACATGTTCTATTGACATGTTTGCATCAAATTCCACCGTCCATAGGCCAAATCCTAAGTTTTACCTTCCTAATGGATAATAAAGGAAAGAACTTATTCTGTTCTAAAGATGGAAAAAGGATTCTAAAAGTCACTGTCAAAAATATGTGGATAGGAAGCACGAATCCTCTTTCTGCTTCCCATGTGGCGTCTTTAATATCATCTCCCCATTGCACCTTTACCTGTGGAACCTCCTTATTCCTTAGTCGCTTGATGTCTCTTCCATCAATCTTCGTGGAGATACGCTGAACAGAAGCTTCCTTTTCTACCTCCACCTCCTCTAAATGGCTAGGCTCTAAAACCTCCGCAGAGTCATGTAAGCACTTTTGCAAGTGCGAAACTTAGAAAACGTCATGCACTCCCGTGAGCCTATTGGGTAGCCTTACTCGGTAAGCCATCTTCCCAACTCTCACAGGAAATGGTCCAACAAATCTAGGGGCTAACTTCCCATTTGATCCGAACCTTACCACCTTTGTAAGCGGGGATACTTTGATAAAACGAAGTCTCCAACCTCAAACGCTAAGTCTCTCGTCCGCTTATTTGCATAAGACTTCTGCCTGTCTTGAGCTATCTTCATCCTCCTCCGAAACAAATGCACCCTCTTAGATGTCTCTTTAACCATATTGGGCCCAAGTAATAACTTCTCCGTAGACTTTACCCTACATGATGGGGACTTGCAGGGTCTCCCATATAAAGCCTCAAATGGTACAATTCGTATACTTGTATGAAAATTATTATTGTAGGCAAACTCAACCAATGGAAGATGCTCCTCCCAATTCCTATACTTGTATGATAGCTATACTTGTATGATAACTATTATTGTAGCAAATCCTCAAGCACCCTATTCACTCTCTCTATTTGGCCATCTGTCTGAGGGTGATAGGCTGTAATCAATCTAAGTTGCATCCCCAGCACCTCCTGTAAGCTCCTCCAAAACTTACTAGTGAAAATGGATCTCTATCACTCATTAAACTAGAAGGACTCCATGAAGTCGGACTATCTCTTGAACATAAAGGGATGCCAAATATGACGATGTATGCTTGCTCTTAACTAGGATGAAGTGGGAACTCTTGTTCAACCGATCAATAATCACCCAAACGCTAGTATTCCCCTTCCAAGAACGAGGAAAACCATATATAAAATCCAAAGAAATGATGTCCCACTTCCACTCTGGCACATCTAAGTGCTGAAGTAGTCCACCGGGCTTCTGCTGCTCTTCTTTTACCCTTTGTCATATGAGACACTTAGCTACGAACTCTGCCGCGTGAACTCTACCGCGTCCTTCTTTATGCCATTCCAATAGAACATCCTCTTCATATCTCGATATATTTTGTCACCACCTAGATGAATAGTCATACATAAATATTGGTCTTCCTCCAAAATCCCTCTTAACAAATCTCTAGCGCATGGAACAAAAGCCTCCCATCTCTCCTAAGACACCCTCTGCTATCCATGGAATAACATTGAAGATGCCTAGAGACCTCTTCTCGGCTAATCCTATCCATCATATCCATAAGCTCCAAATCCTCTTACTGCCTTGAGCCAATCTGATCCATAAGGGTAAGCCTCACCTCTAATGTCAACAACAATCCCAAAGTAATGTCCGTAGAGGGCTTAAAATCAAAAGTCGAAATAAACTCCAAGCTCCTTCACTCTACGAAAAAAGAACTAAGGGTTGTTTTCTTCCTACTCAATGCATCCACGACCACATTACCCTTGCCAAGGCTATAAGCAATTTCAAAATCATTCGAGGCTATAAACTCCATCCATCTCTATTGCCTCAAGTTCAAGTCCTTCTACGAGAATAGGTACTTCAATGACTTGTGGTCGGTGAAAAGCTTAAACCTCTCTTCAAGCAAATAGTGCCTCTAAGACTTGAGTGCAAAAACTATGACGCAAATTCCAAATCATGGGTAGGGTAGTTCTTCTCATGCGTCCTCAACTGCCTACTACCATAATATACCACCCTCCCTTCTTGCCTCAACACCGTTCCTAGACCAGTTGTGCATGCATCAGTGTATACAGTGAAAGGCTTAGCTCCATCGGGTAAAACTAACATTGATGCACTAGTAAGGGCTCTCTTAAGCTTCGTGAAGGAATCCTCACAATCCTCGTCCTAGTAAGGCAGCGAGTAGTGCCGAAATTTTGGAAAAGTCTCTAATGAACTTCCTATAGTAGCCAGCCAATCCTAGAAAGCTCCTTACCAAGGTAATGTTCTCAGGGGCCATCCAATCTTGCATTGTAATAACCTTGGCGGGTTCAACAACCAAACATTCCTTCGAGACTACGTGCCCTAAGAAATGAACTTCCTCTCTCCAAAAATGACACTTTGAAAACTTAGCTCTCAAATGATGACCACGAAGTGTGCGAATAACTTCTTCTAAATGAACAACATCTCCTTTATATTCGTGGAAAATATCAAGGTGTCATCCACGAATACCACTACAAACTTATTTAGGACATCCCTAAAGACGCTGCTCATCAAATCAACGAAATAGGTTGGAGCATTGGTTAGCCCAAAAGGCATAACCAAATACTCGAAGAATCTATCCGGTGTCCTAAAGGAAGTCTTATCTATGCTGTCATCAATGACTCTAAGATGATGGAATCCCGTGGCTAGATCAAGCCGAGAGAAAACTGAAGAACCTACCAACTAGTCAAACAGATCATCTATCCTAGGGATTGGATACCAGTTCTTCTTGGTGAGCTTATTAAATTCTCTATAATCCACGCAGAGTCGGAGAGAACCATCCCCTTTAGTGGCAAAGACGACCGGTGCTCCTCAGTTCGACATGTTCCTTCTTATAAATCCCTTCTCCAAAATCTCGTGGGTCTACTTGCTCAATTCTTTCTTCTCCATAGGTGTTAGGTACCTCACAGGTAATGCTACTGGCTTAGCATTCTCGGTCAAATAAATCCTAAAGTCAATCTCTCTCTTAGGGAGTAGTCCCTTAACCTGCTCAAAGACGTCTGCGAAATCTCTGACGACAGGAACTGAATGCAACTCCGACGAAGATGAATTGAGGAAATAGAGAAAACTCAACATGACCGACCCTTGCGGGTCACAAGATACCTCTAGAGTCCTATCGCTGCGAGTCTCAAGTCTAACGACTCTCCTCTCGCAATCTAATATAGCTTCATATATGGATAGCCAATCCATCCCTAAGATCATCCCATACTCCGAGAATCCCAAATCATAGGTGTCGCAGTAAAATTCTATGCCTAGGATAAAGATTTTCAGACCCCTATAAACCATAGGTAAGTTAGTCGATCCTCCTATGGGGTTTGAAACAATAATTGGGTCTACTACTAATGATATATCCAAGTGCAAACAATCTACTAGAGAACTAGAGATAAAAGAGTATGATGCTCCCAAATAAAATAAAGTCTGAATGGAAAAATCAGATATAGAAATCAAACCTTCAACTGTAACTTCCCTACCTCTATTTGAAATGCAACTGGAAGGTGCTGTGTCTAACGCCTGAATCTGCACAATTGGTGCACTTGTTCCCTGACCAGCTCCCTAGGGACAACTCCTACTCATATGACCGGGCTTCCCGCAATTGAAGCACTTTCCCTTCATCTTTTCCTTTTTGCAATCCTTGGCGATATGCCCCATAATTACACATCTATTGCACCTCAATCCTTTCTTAATCTGCTTCTAAGGGCCATCGCCTTTCTTCTTCTCTTTGTTGTTCCTCCACCATTTCCTCTTTGGACGTTCTGACTTAACAACTTCCTTAGACTCTCCTTCCTTGACTGCATAAGACATAAGTGCCATCTCTACCAAAGACTCTTAAGTAGCTCCCATCGGTACGTGAGTCAACAACAATCCTTGAAGGGGCTAATTCAATCCCTTCGCAAACTTCATAGCTTTCTTATGCGTTGTATTCACCAACTCACTCCGAACCGAGACAATTCATTAAATTGATTGATGTACTCCTTCATCGACAAACTTCCTTGCTTCAAATTAATAAACCTCTCTAACTGAACACCCTCCTCTGCTTAAGACAAAAACTTCCTATCAATCAGCTCCCGTAATCCATTCCAAGTCACCTCCCTTCCTTCTAACTCTATGAGCTCCCACCAATACGAAGCCTCCTCTTTCAACTGCCAAGATGCTAGCTAAAACCGCTGCTAGTCCTCCAATCCTAATAAGCCAAATATCCTCTCGGTGACCCTAAGCCAAGCTCTTGCTTCTACAAAAGTCTCCTTGCCAGAAAAAGTCTTTCCACCTGAACTCGTAAAATCCTTACAAAGCCTAGAGAAATTGATGGTGGCAGGTGAGTTAATGAGGTTCCCACTTGCTGGTGTAGGATTGGGCGCAGGCCCGTGCACCCCTGGAGTTGTGGCTTATAAGTACCTATGAAACCAGGCTGGTACTAGAATTCCCTCGGGAAGGTTCGGGGCATCAGCCATTCTACGAAAAGAAAAAGATAGTTTAGGAAAGAGTCAAAGGGAGATTGAACTGGACTTATGAGGGGACTGTTTTTATAAAAACTCTTTTATTCTTAAAAACATTTCAAAGAGTTCTTTCTGAAAAATACTCTTTAACAAGTTATCTTGAAAACATACTTTACTTTTAAAAATAAATATTTAGGAATCCTATAACCTTAGGTTCTGATACCAAGTGAAACGCTCCATGCCCCTTAATATACCCAAAAGGACACATTAAAAGGCCTATGCATTGTAGGTATGACTGAAACTAACAGAGACGAAGATTCACAAGAGAAAAATAGGTAAAAATATCAGAACCTAAAATAATAACTTATTAAAACAAAAACTTCATAATTACTTCATAAAACAAATAAGTCAAATACCAAATACCACATACATGTCTCAAAACCCAATATGTCTCATGAAATAAAAACTCATAGTCTCAATAAAAATCAAAGTATAAATGCCCTTGATTGCCTATGGGGTGAAGGGGAAATAGAGAAGTGGGTGAGACTAAAAGTCTAGTGAGTGATAGTAACTACTAGAATCTTTAAGCGAAGTAAAAGTAATAGACTGTTCAATAGTTCTAGTATATACAAAATAAAACAAAGGAAATAAGAAAGAGATAAACTATAAAATATGATTATACTCTTATAATTGATAAGATTGGTCAACTTTGATTATTTGCACTTTTCTTTGATAGCTGCTTGATTAGGCTCAATTGCTAATCATATAGTTAGGATGAAATCCTAATTCTACCCTTTGATCGGCCTGCTACTGCATAGACCTTACTGCGGACTAGATACTATATAACTTCCTATACAGCAGCCAATGGTAACTATGAAAGATACACAAAGCACCCACTATGGACTAGACGATACATGTCTCCCTACACAGAAGGCAATGGTGTCTACGAAAGACACGCATACTAAGCACTTGGAACTCATAGCGATTACTGAGCACTGAAATGGAAGTCACATGCATAACTGTCTCCATGCTCATGCTACATGTTGCTCCACCTATTGGGTCATATTATTATCTCGACTCAGTATAAGCGTGCCCCTCGTCTCACTTCAGGATTATGTGAAACACCGTGTCCATAGAAAATATAGGGGAATGCTTTCCGTACTGGCCCGTCATCCAATCAATATCTAATAGCTCCCTTATCCAAACCCCTCGTGATTTTAACATCTTTATATTGACCAATTACTACCAGTACTAGCATAAGCGTGCCCCTCGTCTCACTTCAGGTTTATGTGAAACACCGTGTCCATAGAAAATATAGAGGAATGCTATTTGTTATAGGTCCAACTTTAATTCTTTGCTTATTAATTTAGATAAATTATTTAAATAAGCCTTTACTCTTGTTCCTACTATCTTTGCATATTAATTTATCCTAAGTCAAAAAATAAGCCTTATTATGTTCTATTTCTTATTATAACCTACATTATAATCATGATTATTACTTAACCCAAGGTTTAAGGGTGAAAATAAGTTTCTTTTATTATTTTTATTTATAATTTTAAGTTATTACTAGGCCAATCTTCTTAATTCGATAATTAAGAAAAATTTAATCCAATTTCATTTATATTACAGTCATTATAATTTACATCTTATATTCCATTATTTCAGATTTCTTATAGTTTAATCCAATTTCACATTAATTCTATTCTAATTCATACGCGAAGAAAAAGGAGGAGAAATAAAAGAAAACTGAAAATGGAAGGAAATCCAAGGCATAAGAAGAAAATGTAAATAACGCATAAATAACATTAAATAAACTAAGATACTGTAAATAAACTATAAATAAATGGAAAAGCTTGAAATAAACTGAAATTAATTAGAAAGAATAGCTAGAAGAAATAGACAAAATTTAAATAAGTGGAAAATTTATAGCATTTAAAAATTTGAATTAAAATTGAAGTGTAACTGAATCAAATTAAATGAAGGTGAATTTGAGGAAAATTATAGGTAAACTAAATAGAATGGTTATTGAAATAAAATTTGTTATTGGAAATAGATTTGTAAATGAACAAACGAATTTACATTTGTATGTAAATGGAATTGAAATTTAATATTGGAATTGTGTAAAGTGAAGTAAAGTTGTATAACTAGTTCAAAATGAACTAAAATAATAAAAGTTAGGAAGTAAATATGGTTTAAGATGAATAGAATTCAATATTCAAAATTTGAGTGTAAATTGAATTCAAGTGGAATTGTAAAGGCAAAGTGAATAGAAATGGATATAAAATTCAGTAGTGAAGTGAAAATAAATTTAAGAAGTATATAAAATATTTATATTGAACTTAAGAAATGGATGGTAAGATTCCTAAGTAAAATTTAAAATGGAGAATAGTGTCGACTCAAGGGGTATGAGTTTGCGGGCAGTTACATAACTTTTCTTGTTTGTTTAAATGATAGATTTGACCGAATTTTCCATTGATATGTTTGTGAATATATCTAAATATACTCAAGTATATATAGTGTAAGTGCAACATCATATTGTGTATATAGTTAATGTATGCGTGTATATGTGCTGGGAATTACATTGCAACAGACACATTCACCCTTTATATACACATTAGCTGTCCAAAACATTATTTTCAAATCTATACACATACACAAAGATATTTATGTATATATTTCAAATATTTGTTTCCAAAAATAGAGTTATTTGATATTGTAAGACAATAAAATAGATCTTGATTTGTATATTCAAATATATACGATATATTAATGATTTAAAACAAAAAAATAAAGGTATTTTATAAATATAATTACATATGCGCATGTGCGCATACACAAATATATATATATATTGTATATATATGTATATATATATTCTTTTGCCAAAAATATAACAATTTATTTTCTTTCTTATGTTCAATGGATATGTTTTATTTCGTGATAAAATTGTTAATTGAAAGTTGAATATGGATATTATTGTTAAATTAACATCTTGACCTAAAATAAAAGATTGATTTTTTATTTTCTTTTTTTATCAAAAGGAAAAAATTATTAAACAAAACTTGGGTTTTAATTTAGGCTCAACACAACAAAATAGACCTCCTTTAATATTATATACCTACGTACATACATACGTACATACACTGATATATATAATATATATATATATATATCTGTGCATGTGCGTATATTTTTTTTGTTAAACCATTTGTTGTAAATTTGTTCTCAAATTATTTTTAACACATACACACATACATATGTATACGTGTTTTAAAACGAAAGACTAATAATGAATCAGTGGAAATTAACATTGGTATTCAACTAAATAAATATATACATATAAAATAATAAATTGGTTATTAGACCTACATCTAAACAACATTGACAACAATATAAATTAAAACAAGAATTAACAATTAAATCATTATTATTAATTTCAAGTCCAATCCAAAAAAACTAAAAAAAAATAGATCTACATGTGTATAAATCAAAGTTGAATAACAAATGTGTATACAAATTCATTAAAGCAATCAAATAGCTAGAGCTATAATATCATAATGAGAATATGTAAATAGAATATATTGAACCTTATTAGTGTGGCCCTCAAATGCACTTAGTTGAAAAAATTGGTCGTAGATACGAAATCCAACTCCTAGCTTTGCATGAGAAGAAGAACCACTTTTTATTTGTTTCAATCTTAGATGTCATCTAAAAATTTATTTTAATTTTTTAGTTTGATTTGAAATTTTGGCTAGAAATGATGTAAAAGGAAGGCAGAGGCTAGTTGAGATAGAGAGAAAGAGACTGGTTAAGAAAGGAAAAAAAGAATTAACTATGGTATTTACAGAAGGAATATTAATTAATTTCTTTAATTTTTAGCCCCTTTCTTCCATATTCTAGATATAACCCTTGGATTTTCAAGCCCTTTCTGCTCATCTCATGGCTTTCTATGAATAGACTAGATGGACCCTCTAAACATTGTAAAACATTTAGCGATTAATAATTTTAAATCAAATTCAAACGTGTATCGATATCATACAATGATTAGTACATATATAACTTTTAGATATGAATCTTGAACTTTCGCCTTTATACTGATCAATTTTTAAGTTTAATCATTTTTTACCTATGTAATATTCTACAACATATATTATACAACTTTGCAAACATCAGTATATATATTTATATAGTTGTTGTCATCAAAATCAATATTTGAGGTATTAACAATCTCACCTTTTTTTACGATGATAGCCATGTAAATATTTCTGTATATAAAATAAAATATAACCCCCCCCCCCCCCCCCCCGAGTTAAATAACCCCCCTTAGTATATGAATGTGTTATATTTTAATTTTTTCTCCTCTTTATCATCAATAAAAAGGGGTGAAAAATAAAATTCCACCTAAATGTGATACAGTTATGAATTATGGAGTCAAAATCAATATTATTAACTAAACATATTTAAGACATATCATTCAAAATCAATTATATTATCAATTAAATTCAAACACATCTTACATAAGTTCTAAATACAGATCAAACGATGTATCATATTCAAACAATCCTAAACTAACAATTAAACCTAAAAAGAAGACACGCCTAAACCATATAACAAACTAACATATATACACGCCTAGAATACAAATTATTGCTTTGGTTTAATTATCAACGATTTTTGAATGAAGCAATCTGGAAAGTGAAGACAAAAGTTTCCCTTTTATTCTACCAAGTTTCCATAAACATCATAGAAGACTTCTCCAGCACAACGCACTCTGTCTTCATCCCCAATATCATCATTATTCTCTTTTTCTTCCTTTTCTTCATCATCTTGATTCATAGGATATGAATCGTAAGATTTTCAGAGTCTCCTACTTCGATGATTATTAGATTTTCTTCATTATCCAATAAGTTTTTCTGTAAATTCCTAAGCATTCTTCCGTACTTGTCTTATTTGTTCTTGAATCGAATTTGCTGCACTTCTATTTCAGAAAGCATGGTGAGGACATGCTTTAAATATTTTTTGATTTTACTGAGTTTGGAGAAAGTGAAGTAGTGGAAAGGGCTACTAATTTTTCTAGAGGTTTGGAATTTGAGGGATTAGAGTTTTCTAAAGGAAGAATATGGTAGAATGGGTTTGAAATTGAAATATGGTTGTTAAATAGTAGGTTTTCAAATTTTATATTAAGAAGCGAAAAAGTATTTTTATGAAAACTGCCAGGTATGTTGACCTATGCTTCCTGGGTATGTCAACATATACATAAAAGTTTAATTTTTCATTTTTCTTTTTAATTTGTAAATAAACATTATTGTTTCTAAATTTCTGTAAACTAATAATGTTCCAAGTTCTCTTCTTAATTTTATGAAAGTATTTTCTGCCAATGGGTGTAACACCTAATTTTTGTTTAATATTATTCAAAAGATTTGATTAAATTAATTAAATAGAATAATGTGATGTGTGGTATGACAAAAGGATTGAGATTTGTTAACTAACAAGGTCGGGACTTGACTAATTTACTATTAAGATTTGTTTTAAAACTTAACATAGAAGAGAATGTATGAGAGGGGAAAAGTAGGCATAAGTTTATCTTTTATGTCGTAAAACCTTTCCCTCTTATAATTCTCATTTACACAACATCAAAAAAATTAACGGAAAAGAAAAGGGATGCCAGCCACTAAACAAGAAGAGTAGAGGAAGAAAGCTCAGGAAATTAAGACGAATATCTAAGGAAACCAAATTAACATTCAAATCTCAAGTCTCATTATCAGTCGAGGTGAATAATAATGAAACCATCTCATTTATGCTTGTGTTACTTCAAATTTATGGATTTCTGAATTGCTTGATGAATTTAAGATATGTCATGTATAATTATTCCATTATTTGATTAACTAAAGAATATGAAATTATTGTGATAAGTTTATGAGCAAAACCTTAGTAATTAATCTCCAAACAACTTTATTTTAAGATAAGTTGTGTAAAACATAATTTTGAACATGGGTTTTTAGTTACATAATTTTTCGAATTAATAGGAATATTTTATGAATTTTCCAGGGGTAAAAGGGCATTTATTTTGGGTTATGATTATTAAAATGATTTCGGCATCGAAATTTTTATATGTTAAAGAATATGTTATCTATGATTTTAGGTGAATTTTAGGGATATTTCCTAAGTGATTTTGATTTATTATGAATTTATTAGGCTAGAGAAGCTTGATAATTATGTTAAAATAATAACAAGGGATTGCAATGATTTGAAAATGATAAAAATTTTGAGCTGTTGAAGTTTTTCTGAAAATTAAATGGTAAAAAAGTTATTAACCAATAGAAATTTGATAAAAAATAAGAGTTTGTAGAAAGTATTATCTTTAAAATAAAATAATTCCGTTTTAAATTTAATTACAGAATTGCCATTAGACGACATCAATATTGCCGCAAATCATCAGTGTCGACGACAATCATCAATGTTGACGCCAATCATCGGTGTTGACTCAAATCATCAGTGCTGGCGACAATCATCAACGTTGATGACAATCATCAATGTTGACGCCAATCATCAATGTTAATGCCAATCATTCATGTTGGTATCAATCATCCGTATTGACGACAATCAACAATATTGATGCCAATTATTAGTGTTAATGACAATCATCAATATTGATGCCAAGCCTCAGTGTTGGAGCGAATGATCAGAGTTGATGACAATCATCAATGTTGACGCCGATCATCAGCATTGGGGTCGATCATCAGTGTTGGAGCCAGGGGCCGATCATCGGTGTGGGCGTCGCCGATCATCGGTGTTGGCGGTGCCAATCATCAATGATGACACCAATCATCGCCGATGATGCCAATCATTAGTGTTGACACCAATCATTAGTGTTGACGCCAATCATCAATATTTACGCCAATAATCCGTGTTGGCGCCATTCATCAATATTTACATCAATCATCAGTGTTGGTGCCGATCATCGATGTTGATGATAACCATCAATGTTGATAATAATCAACAATGTTCAAGCCAATCATCACTGATAATGACAATCATCATTGTTGATGACAATCATCGATGTTGATGCCAATAGTCAATGTTGATTCCAATCGTTAATGACAACGACAATCATAAATGTTGATGCCAATCATTAATGATGACGACAATCTTCAACGTTGAAGCCACCTCTTTAGACACATATCTTTAATGTTGATATCACCTTTTTGGACATATGTCTTCAATGTTGATGACACCTTTCTGGACCTACAACATCAACGGATGTTGTTTTCCTTGTTTTAAAGAATGATTTTAAGTGGTTTATCAATGTTAAAGATAATTTATTTCATGGAAATAAATGGTGATTTAGCCCAATTTTTTCTGAAGTTGCCAATGGAAAACCTTATTTAATTTCAAGTAATTTTTTTGTGCCTGTGACTATTGATTGAACATATTTTACTGAATAATGCTATATGTTCTTTGTATCAATCGAACAGTTAAACTCGCATATTTTATTATTACCATACTCACATTTCATGATCCAAAGCTGCATCTTGGGATTTTGAGGGCAGAATTACTAGTTAGGTTGTCCCAGTAGTGAGTGTAGACAGGCAAGACTGTAGTGTGAGTAGAATTGCATCTAGAAGATCAGATAAATCAATTGTGTTAGGATGCCTTGAACTGATCCAAAGACATGACTCATGAATTTAAAGCCAGATAAGATTATAGGTGGGACTGATGTAAGGATGCGCCCTATGTTTTAGCCATTGGATCATGGTTGGCAAAGGTCCACAATTTCAGTGCTTAGGGCTTGTTAGCAGTGAGACGAAAGAATGTTTACGCACAGAAAGGGACTTGTAGCTCTATATGCTCACTAGATTATTTAAGTTATTTTACTCCTAACAGTATTTGGAGATTTGTGGACATCTGGTTGTGATTTGGCCCGAGTCAACTCGATAGGTTATTGGTTGGCCTTCCAAACTATTAGGTTCATAACGACCTTAGGAAAAACTATGATTTGAGACAGACGGTCTATTGTTGGGGAGGAAAAATTTTGGGTGCACGTAACCCTATGATGACAGTATAATCAGACTTTCCCAGGTTGCATGTAAGCATATGAACATATTATGTTTTGTTCTAACCATTATGGTTGCAGGTAAATGACTATGATTGACATATTTTGGTAAGATATCAATGATGGTCTTACTAGATATCTATTTGTTCGAGATGGTTCGCACCATACTTTTTGTCTTAATCAAAGTTTTTGTTTTTCCATCTAAACTTTCGGGTACTCATTTGAGTAGATCGAAAGTGGGGATTTTCAGGTTAGACAAATAAGCTTTCGAAAACGTGCAAGAGGGAAATTAGCTAATATAAGAGTTTTTATTTCCTCTGTATTATTGAAAACTTATGCTATGTTTGAATGGATTTAATGTCAAAATTTATAAATGTTAAGTGTTAGAATCTGATCAACCAAGAAGGCATCTCTATATGTCTCTCTTGGAATATTTAATAATTATTATATTTTTCTCTAAACGTGGCCAATGAATAGGATTATGTAATGAATGTGAAAATATTATTTACCAAACATAATGAAAGTTGACTAATGAGAAAAGTTTGAATTTTTTATATTTATATGCTTCTGATGTTATCGATATGCTTAACATAACGATATTTTGTCACTGGTGAATGATTACTACAGCATTAGTAATGCTTATTTTCGGGCCTCAAAATATGGGATATTATAACTTTGTATCAAAGCATAGGTATATGAAAATTTTAAAAGATTTAAATGTTTATGAAAACATAATCCAAATAAATCAGAGAGTAAAATTGGAGTATGGGATAATGCTTTAGTAATGTACTTGTATTTTCTATATATAAGTATGCATCTATCTTTATTCTCCCCTCTCTCTTAGACCACTCTTCTGTATCTTACAAAGATCCTTATGTGGATTCAAAGGAAGTAAGATATGGAAGCAAGAAATGGAGGAGTGAATCTTGGTGGAGGAAGCACCACAACAAATGGAAATGCTCGTCCAGGACTAGAAGAAATTAGGGTTGACAGGCAAATGATAATCAAAACGCAAATGCTAATGTAGGTGCTGGAATCCCTTCAATAGATATGAGGACTATGTATCAGTTCTTTGTTAACATGATACAAGCTAGAGCAACAGCTGATTTGTCTAGAGGGAATGTTGTTAATATGGGAAGAACTAATCTCATGGTGCCAATTGGCAATAACTATGAAGTATGTTTGGACAGATAAATATGAAGAAGCATTCTTAAAGCTAAAAAACTTTATTGACTAATGCTCCCGTGTTAGTTGTTCCAGATGGGAATCAATATTTAGTGGTGTATACAGATGCATGTGGGTTAGGGTTAGGAGCTGTGTTAATGCAAAGAGGTAATGTGATTACTTATGCTTCTGGATAGCTTCGACCACATGAAGTTAGATATCCGACTCATGATTTAGATTTGGTAGCGCTGATATGTGTTTTGAAATTATGAAGATACTACTTTTGGGAGAATGATTCAAGTTATTTATGGATCATAAGTCTTTGAAGTATTTATTCTCTCAGAAGGAGTAGATATGAGACAACAAAGATGGTTAGAGTTTTGACAGCTTATGATTTTAAGATTAAGTATATGCCAGGGAATGGAAACAAAGTTGCAGATGCACTTAGCAGAAGACATCATCGTGCAATTTTCGCTATGTTAGTAACTGCTTGTGGTGTAAGGCTAAGGTTGATGGCTAGTTCTAGTCGATATACTGCAATGTTATCATGTTTGAAAGTTTGGCCAGTAATGCACAAAAGGATTACTTCTAAGTAGAAAGATGATTCATTACTAGCTGAAAGGATTAGTAGGCTTAAAAGGGAACCCAGATCGATGATTTAAAAGGTTTTAGTCTTGATTAGAAAGAATGGTTTTAAGGAAGAAGGGACGGTTGTGTGTTCCAGATGTTTATAACCCAATGAAGGAAGTTTTTGGGGAGTGCCATCGATCAGAGTTTACCATTCATCCTAGAGGAACTAAAATGTATTAGAATATCAAGAGGAGTTTCTTCTGGGAAGGAATGAAAAGAGATGCAGGCTTATGGGTAAAATGGTGTTTGAATTGTCAACAAGTAAAAGACATAAGTAAAAGCCATGCATCAGAAACCAAGTGGACTGCTTCAACCTTTAGAAGTGCCACTTTGGAAATGGGATTCCATATCCATGAATTTTATTGACGGGTTGCCAAGGTCGAATAAAGGAAATGAAAGAATATAAGTCGTGGTAGATGGAATGACCAAGAATTCTCAATTTATCCCCATTAAGTCAACAAGGATGGCACCTACCTTATCGAAGTTGTTTATGAAGAATATTGTTAGACTGCATGAGATTCCTAGCAGTATAGTTAGTAGTAGAGATACTTTATTCATTAGTGGATTCTGCAAGAGTCTATAAGAAGTTTTAAGTACTAAGCTAAAGATGAGTACTGCTTACCATTCACAAACGGATGGGCAAACGAAAAGAGTTAACAAAGTTCTCGAGGATTTGCTGAGGGCTTGTGTGCTTGATTTTGGAAGGTCATGGGCAGACCATTTGTACTTAGTCGAGTTTTTCTATAATAATAGTTATCAAACTAGCATAGGAATGGTGCCTTTCGCAGCTCCTTATGAAGGCTGTGCAAATCACTAGCATGTTGGTTAGAGACCGGAGACAGATTAATTCTTGGTTCAGATATGGTGACAGAAGTCATGGAGAAGATTGAGTAGATCTGAGCATGGATGAAAGAAGCTCGGTCTAGGCAGAGAAATTACGCAGATAAGAGGTGTAAGGATTTATAATTCTTGGTTGGAGACCATGTTTTTGTGTTAAAGTATCATCAATAAAGGGTGTGGCATAGTATGGAAAAACGAGAAAATTGGCACCAAGATATGTAGGTCCATTCCTACCATAGAGAGGATCGGGAAACTTGCTTATCAAATAGAGTCATCGAGCAGTTTGGCAGGAGTCCATAATGTTTTTCATATTTCTCATCTTAGAAAGTGTGTACATGATCCAAAAACTACTATTAATCCGACTGTATTGGAAGATTTTATAGTCGAACCGGATATGACTATTGTTAGACAATAGGTCCATGTTGTGGCTAGAGATGAGAAGATGTTAAGAAAGAAGACGGTCAAATTGGTGACAGTCCAATGGAGTGACAATGAGAAAGACTATAATTAGGAGACAAAGGACGGGATTAGAGAAATATATCCTGAGTTATTATGATGGTAAGTTCTATATTTGTTATATAGACTTTGTTGTCGGATATACTAGCATTGGTTGTTGCAAATGGTTGCAAGACTGATATGCTTATTATGTTATCCTTGCCCAATTTCAAGGATGAAATTCTTTAAGAAGAGGAGCCTGTAACACCCCTAATTATTGTTTAACATTATTTAGAAGATTTAATTAGATAAATTAAATAGAATAATATGATGTGTAGTACGATAAGGGGATTGAGATTTGATAATTAACAAGGTCGGGCCTTAACAAATTAACTAGTAAGATTTGTTTTAAAACTTAACATAGAAGAGAATGTATGAGAGAGCAAAGTAGGTATAGGTTTATCTTTTATGCCTTAAACCCTCCCCCTCCCATATCACTTTCATTTACACAACATCAAAACAATTAAAAGAAAATAAGAGGAGGTCGATCATTAAACAAAAAGGGTAGAAGAAGAAAGCTTAGGAAATCATGAGGATAATCTAAGGAAACAAAATCAACCTTCAAATCTCAAGTCTTAATGTTAAGTCAAGTTAATAATAATGAAACCATCTCATTTATGCTTGTGTTATTTCAGATTTTATGGATTTCAAATTGCTTGATGAATTTCTAACGTGCTATGTATGATCATGTCATTATTTGATTAATCTGTGAATTATTAGAATTTTTACGTAGTTACTATGATAGGTTTATAAGCAAAACCTTAGTACTTAATCTCTAAACGACTTGATTTTTGGATAACTAGTGTAAATCGTAATTTTGGAGATGGTTTTTTAGTTTCATAATTTTGCGAATTAATGCAATAATTATGAATTTCCTAAGGAGAAAAGGACATTTATTTCAGGTTTTAATTAATAAAAATAATTAGATAACAATTTTGGCTCTGAAATTTTTATATCTTAAAAATATGCTATTTTTGATATTTCGGTGAATTTTGGGCATTTTTCCCAAGGGTTTTGATTTTATTATGCTAGAAAAGATTAATAATTATATTAAAATAATAATAAATAATGAAGGGTTGCAAATTATTTGAAAATGACAAAATCTGAGCTATTGTAGTTTTTTTAAAAAGAAAATGGTAAGGAAAGTTTTTAACCAATTAAAATTTGACAAAGAACAAGAGCTAGTGGAAAGTATCATCTTTAAAGGAAAATAATGCAATTTTCAATTTAATTACAAAATTTCCATCAGACGACATCAATATTGACGCCAAATCATCAGTGTTGATGAGGATCATCAATGTTAGCGTCAATCATCACTGTTGGCGTCCATCATCAATGTTAGCGCTAATCATCAGTGTTAGCTTCCATCGTCGATGTTGATGACACTCACCAATATTGATGACAATCATCAATGTATACGCCAATCATCGGTGTTGATGCCAATCATCAGTATTGATGATAATCATCAATGTTGACGCCAATCATTAGAGTTGGCGCCAATCATTAGAGTTGGCGCTAATCATCAATGTTGATGACAATCATCAATGTTGATGCCAATCGTCAATATTGACGCCTATCTTCATTATTGATGACAATTATCAGTGTTGATGACAATCATCAATGTTTACGCCAATACTCAGTGTTGGCGCCAATCATCAGTGTTGATGACAATCATCAATGTTAACGCCAATCGTATTGGCGCCAGTCACCAGTGTTGATGAAGGTCATCAGTGTTGATGACAATCATCAATGTTGACATCAATTATAATTGTTGGCACCAACGATCGGTGTTGATAACAATCGTCAATGTTGATGCCAGTCATCACTGATGATGATACTTATGGGTGTTGATGACAATCATCAATGCTGATGCCAATAATCAATGTTGATGCGAATCATCAATGTTGACGCCAATCATCAATGTTTATGCCAATCATCAGTATTGGCACCAATCATCAACATTGACATTAATCATCAGTGTTGGCGCCAATCATCGGTGTTGACTATAGTCATCATTGATGACGACAATCATTAATGTTGATGTCAATAATCAATGTTGAAGCCAATCGTCAATGTTGACGCTAATCATCAATGATGAATACCATCATCAACGTTGAAGCCACCTCTTTGGACACATGTCTTTAACATTAATGCCACCTTTTCGAACATAAGTCATTAATGTTGATGCCACCTTTTTGGATCTACAACATCAATGGATGTTGGTGTTAACCTGCTTTTTGGCAAGGCCGTAGACAGACGGATTTAACTAAATCGACTGCTCGTTTGTCGAAACAGGAATACGATGATTTTAGTCAACTAGATGGATAGATGGTCAATCACAGATGATAATCCTGATTGTGAAGTCGGGGTACGGCATAGTCGATGAAAAAAGGTCATGGGATACTCGAAATATAGGTTTAGACAAAAGTCGAGTGGTCGCGAGTCACCAACGGTTTACTTCGAATCATTCCCAGGTTTGTTTCGAGTTTTCATGGAATTTTCTTTAGGTCACATTGAGTCGTGCTTCAAGTTGCTCTGGGTCGGTAGGAGTTCACGAGTGGGTCGGTGTTCTGAAGGTTTTGGGTCGGGAGGAAGGTGGTTTGGTCATGTTGAAGTAGGTCGGTAGTGGTATGGGTCGGTGATTGGAGTGGGTCGGCATTGAAGGTGGTTCGACATTTGGATGTGTCGTTGTTTGCTTCGCTCGAAGATGGACGTGGGTCAGTGTATGGAAATCACCGGGACCACTATAGAGATGGATTATGGATCGACATGTTGAAGTGGGTCGGCATGATGGTATGGATAGGCATGATGGTGTGGATCATTAGGCAGGTGATTCGGTCATGGTGGAGTGGATCGGCATGGTCGAGTGGATCGGGGTCGGCACAGGATTATACTCGGGTCAATACTCGAACATGCTTGGGTCATTGGATTGTTTCTAGATCGATGAACATAGGGTCGGCGTAGGAAGAGTATTCGGGTCGGCCTCTATCTCTGCTATGGGTCAGTAAGCTACAAACTCTGAGCCAACTACATACTTTCTCCGAGTCGGCCATTTGTAGACTCTAGGTCAGCATATCAAAGGAAAGGGGATCAGTGTGCTTGCTGCTTCGAGTCCCAGCTTCATTTACTTCGTGTCAGGGATGAGCTTCGAGCCAATGCTATGTTTCCTTCGGGTCGGCAAAACTCTAGCAGGGGATCGGTTATAGTAATGAATTTAGGATCGACTATGGTCTTGATGGGCCTGGACCATTCGAAAAGCCCAATAACTCAAGTTTTTCCTACAGATACAATAGGCAGAGCTTCAGAAAAAGGGATCTGGATTCTGTTACCCTTCCTCTTCTCCACTAAGGCTACACTGCCATTATTATTGTGAAAACTCGAGAATGCAACTGTACTTGATTCTGATATCAATAAAAAGGAAATTTCTACAGTGGACATAGGCCAGAGTCAGCCGAACCACTATAAATCCTCTGTTATTACTTCTTTTTTTAATTTTAAATATTCTTCATATTTATACTCTCTACATACATTCTATATGTGATCCATGACTTTGATTTGGTGCTTTAATCTGGATTTGGGTGTTAGTGACCAATTTTGGCGCTAACAGTTGGTTTCCTTGCTTTAAAGAATGATTTTAAGTAGTTTATCAATGTTAAAGATAATTAGTTTCAAGGAAATTGATGGTGATTTAGCCCAATTTTATATGAAGTTTCCAGTGGAAAGTCCTATTTAATTTTAAGTAATTTTGTCGTGTATGCAACTATTGATTGAACATATTTTATTGAATAATGCTATATGTTCTAGGATCAATCTATCAGTTAAACCCACATATTTGATCATTGCCATACTCACATTTCATGACCTAATACTGCATCTTTGAATTTTGCGGGCAAAATTAATTTCCAGGTTATCCCAGTAGTGGGTATGGACAGACTAAACTCTAGAGTGAGTAGAATTGCATGCAGAAGATCAAATAGATCAATTGTTTTAGGATGCCCTGAACTAATCCAAATATATGACTCATGAATTTAAAACCGGATAAGATTGTAGGTGGCACTAGTGTAGGGTCATACCCCATGCTTCAGCCTTAGCCCCCGGTTGGTAAAGACTATGATTCTAGTGCGTAAGGATTTTCAGTAGTGAGACAAAAGGATGTTTGTGCACAAAAAGGAATTCGTAGCTTTATATGCTCATCGGATTAGTTAAGTTATTTTACTCCTAAACATATTTGGAGATTCGTGGACATCAAGTTATGTTTTGGCCTGAGACAGCACTATAGGTTATTAGTTGGCCTGCAAACCATTAGATTCATAGTGAACCTGGTAAAAACTATGATTTGAGATAGATGGTATATTGTTGTGAATGGTAAACTTTGGGTGCACATAATCCTAGCATGATAGTATAGTCAGATTTTCCCAGGCTGCATGCAAGCATATGAACATATTATATTTTGTTCTAACAATTGTGGTTGCAGGTGCATGATTATGATTGACATATTCCAGTAAGATACTAGTGAGTGGAAAATCCATTCCGCTTAGTGACGTGGTCTCACTAGATATCTAATGGTTTGAGATAGTAGACTACCAACACCAAACTTTTTATCTGGTTCGAAGTTATTGTTTTTCCCACTAAACTCTCAGGTACTCGTACATCGAGAATAAGGATTTTCATGTTAGAAGAATAAGCTTCCGAAGATGTGTAGGAGGCAAATTAGCTAACAGAAGAGCTTTTATTTCTACTGTGTTCTTAAAAGCTTATGTTGTTTGAATGGATGTAATGACCGAATTTATAACCGTCAAGTATTACACTCTGATCAACTAAGGGGCATCTTCATATGTCTCTCTTGGAGTATTTTGTAATTATTATATTTCTCTGAAAGTGAGCAATGAATGGGATTATGTAATGAATGTGAAAATATTATTTTTGAAATGTTATGAAAGTTGACAATGAAAAATGTTTGAATTTTATTTTTCATACTCATATGCTTCTGATGTTATCGATAAGATTAACATAATCGCATTGTCACTGAAGAATAATACTATTAATGACTGCAGCATCAATAGCGCTTATGTTCGGACCTTAAAATGGGGGATGTCACAACAGTTTAGTTAAAATATTAGCTATTTGATTTTTTGTATTTATGAATTCTAGTGTAATAATTTATTTGTTAATTTTATCTCTCTTAGGAAATGGTGCTTTATGTCTACATTTTTTGTTCTAGCATGATGTGTTGGATTTTTAGATAAGTTTATCACACTAGTATTATCAAAATATACTGGTGGTTGTTTTAAATTGAGACCAAAATCTTTTAGACTTTGTTGCATGCAGATAACCTGCGAACAGGCTAATGCAGCTGGGATATATTCTGCCTCTTTTGTGGATAGTGATATAGAATTTATCTTTTTGCTAAATAAGGAAACAAGAGAGTGTCCTAAAAAGTGACAAGTTCCACTTGTGATTTTTTTGGTCTAATTTTCATCCAGCATTATCAGCGTCACTATATAACAAAGTAGTCTTCTTTTGGGTTGAAGAGTCCATAGTCTAGTGTGTTGTTTACATATCTTAGAATACGTTTTGAAGGTTTTAGATGAGTTTACGTAGGTTAAGATTGATGTCTTGCATAGTGATATACACAATGCATTATATCAGGTCTACTAGCAGTTACATAAAGCAAAGATCCTATCATACCTCTATATAGCTTTTGATCTACATCTTTTGAATTTTCTTTCTTAATCAGTTTTTCATTAGTTGCCATGCGAGTTGGCTTTCCGCTAATATTGGGCAAACCAAATTTCTTTACTGGTCCTTAGCATAGGTTTCTTGACTTATAAATATATCATTATTCAATTGTCTTATATGTAATCCGTAAAAGAAAGTTAGTTCTCCCATATGACTAGTTTCAAATTCCTTAGTCATTATATCAGAAAATAATTTATTTAACTATTTATTTGTTTACCTAAACATAATTTCATTTACATATATTTGAATAAGTTGAATATCGTTGTTTATTTAATAAGTTGTGTACTATTTACTTTTCCTATTTTAAAGTTTGTACTAAATAAGATTTAAGTCTTTCATACTAGGCTCTAGGAGCTTGTTTTAAATCATTTATATCTTTCTTTAATTTATAAACATGATTTGAAAGTTTTCGACTTCGAAAAGTAAGGGTTGTTCCATATAAACATCTTCTTTAATAAAATCATTTAAAAAGGCACTTTTGACGTATATTTGGAATAATTTAATATTATTAAGGTTTGCAAAAGCAAGTAAAATTTTAATGGCCTCTTATCTAGAAACACGGGCAAAAATTTCATCAAATCTGTAACTTCATTCTGACTACTAACCATTCTTTATTTCTAATGACTACCCCTTTTTATTCATTTTATTTCTATACACCCACTTAGTTCCTATTACAGTTTTTTTAGTTCTTGGTGCTAATTCCCGAACATCATTTATGGTAAACTGATTCAATTCTTCTTGTATAGCAAGAATCGGTGAATCATTTAATGATGATTCCTTTGGATTTTTAGGTTCATTAGTTGAGATAAAAGCTACATTGCTCATTTTATTTAATTGATTTCTGGCTTTTACGACCGACTCTATATTTCCTACAGTATTCTCTGTAGGATACTCTTCCAAATATTTTGTTTTTTTATTTGGATATGAATTTTCGGAGTTATAATTACTTTCATTATTTGTGGTTTCATTATTTGCAATTTCATAATTTTCATTAGGATTAATATTTTCTTCTTCATCAATACCTGTATTATTTATTTTAAAGTTTTCATCAAATAAACGTGTAGTGTTGGTTTTGGTATTTTCATAAGCTTTACTTCTATTAGAATAACCAATAAAAATTCCTTTGTCTGACATAGAATCAAATTTGTCTAAATTATCTTTTGCAGTTAGCATAAAACATTTACTATCGAAAATTCTAAAATAAGATATTTTAACCTTTTTATCATAGAATAATTCATAAGGAGTTTTCTTGGTAAATGGTCTTATTAAAATTCTATTTAAAATATTGCATGTTGTGGTAATTGCTTCAGCCCAGAAATGTTTTTGGTAAATCACTATCATTTAGCATAGTCCTAGCACATTCTTGTATGGTTCTATTTTTACATTGTGCCACTTCATTTTGCTGAGGTGTTCGTGGGAAAGAAAAGTTATGAGTAATTTGTTTCTTAGTACAGTTTTTTTCAATGATTTCATTTTTGAACTCTCCTCCATGATCACTCCTAATCATTTTAATTTTAATTGATTTTGAATTTTCTTAGAAAATTCATTTCGAATGCTTCACTTTTATATTTTATAAATGCTATCGAAGTATATCTTGAAAAGTCATCTATTATTACGAAAACATATATATTATGATCTATTGATTCTATATTGATGGTCCAAAAAGATATAAATGAAGAATTTTAAGGGTTAAAAAGTTAAAATCATATCTTTTGATTGTAAATTTTTTTAATGAAGTTTTCCTCGTTGGCAAGCATCACATAGGTTATTGACATTAAAACTCATTTTAGGAAGTCCCCTAACATGTTCATTAGTAGCAAATTTAGAAAAGTGTTTAAAATTTAAATGACGAAATCTTTTTTGTCAAATCCAAGGGTCACTCGATTCAGCAAAATGACAAAGATTGTCATAGACACTTTCATGCTTAATATGTAAATATTATGTTTCCTAAACATTCAAAGGTAATTTTAAGACTCGTTATCCTTGATGTGGCAAATATGTTTTCCAAACTTAATTTTAGAAATCCTTATCACACAATTGACTAATACTAAGGAGGTTATGTTTCAAATTCCTAACTAATAAAATATTAGAAATAATATGAGTTTTAGAGTTATTGACATTGCTGATGCTTATCGCATATCATTTTGAATTGTCTCCAAAGTTAATCGATCTTCCATCTTTGTAAACTATATCCTTCAAGATCTTCGGATTTCCAATATCGTGTCTTAAGCATCCAATATCTTGTATCCATTTGTCCTTCTTGATTTATAATGTATGAATATTAAGTGTCTGTCCACTATTAGCCGTATAGCATACTTGTTGCTGCAATTTCACATTATACATTTCCAAAACATCAACTGACTTTTAAGAATAATTAGTTTTAATCTATTTGATAGTAACATATATATTTCTTAACTTTATTTAACAAAAGTGTTAAAAAGTAAACTATCAGTGTTACTAGCCATTTATATCTTTCAAAAATAAAATTATGAAAGTTTGTAAACCTAATGGTCTGAAAACAAATATGGGTTCATATCTTAAGGCTACTTTAACACTAGAAGAGGGTGAATAGCATTTTATAACTTTTATGAGTATTTATAAATTAGTTTCAAGATTTAAATCAAATCACAAATTATCAACATGGATCTATACCGATCAAGCAGTCATACATGCAATCATAGATAAATATAAAAGCAATAACAAAGAGTTAAGTAAGAGAGATTTTATACCGGTTTGGATTAACCAATATTACATCCAGTCTCGTATAATAATTTATATATTTCTTTTCAATTGTCTACTTTTACCAAGTAAAAAGCAAAGCAAAATACAATCTCGATTTCAAGGCTGCGAGATTTACCCTCTGTAACATCCCTAATTTTTGATAACATTATTCAAGAAATTTAATTAGATAAATTAAATAGAATAATGATGATAAGAAGATTGTGATTTGAATACCCATATATAGGGCCCTGCTTATTAACAGGGTAAATGGGGGCTTTAATTGGGTTATTAGCTAATAAAGGTACACATGGGCATATTAGTAAAATAACGACTTCATTATACATGGCTATACACTTCTCATCCTTATCGATTCACGTTTATTTTTCTCAAAAACAAAAATAAACACAAAAACCCTAAGGAGCTAGAAAGTATAAAAGTGGTAGATTATAATCAAAAGCTAAGGATCAAAGATAGGAAGAATTAATCAATAACAAATCTCAAATTCCTTATCGTGTCTAAGGTGAATAATAATTTCATAGCATCTCTACTTTATTCTATGATTATACATTTTTGGATTTATGATTAAATTCATTTTTACGATGATATGGATGACGAATGCTTGAAATATATTATGTTTGATTTATTTTAATTCGTTCACATATGAATTTGCATAGTTTTGATGCATAACCGAGAGACTATGATTTTAAAATGCCATAGAAATTTTTTACGTTAAGTAAAATATGATTTTGGAGATGAGTTTTAATTTTGAAAATTTTCCAAGCTATAGAAAATTTATTATGAATTTCCAAAGGAAAATATGATATAATTAGGTTTAAAATTTAATTTAAATATTTCAGAAAGAAATTTGGTCTGAAATTTTACTATGTTTGATTACCTGATAAAATTGAATTTTTGTAATTTTTGGGGATTTTTCCCAATTGATTTACTAAGGAAAATAAATTATTTCAAAAGAAGGACTTATTTGCCAATACTGATTTTGTTAATTGAAGGGCTTAAACATTCTAATTTCTCTTATTTAGATCTAATTAAATGCGACAGTTTTATTGTAAAGTATTTGAAAAGTTTTGAGGCAACCAATCAAAGATTTACAAATAGGCAAGTAGTTACGAAGCAATTACTAAAAGTGGCTAAATTTTAGACTTTAATGCAGAAAAGTTAGTTCCGCCTCAAATAGCAGCACCTTTAGACTACATTGACTTTGCACCATCCCAGTGGAAATCCATATAGTCGAAACCCACATAGTCGAAACCAATAAACAAGGTATCTCTTAGATGGTACGTAGTGGATTGGGAGGAAGGAGAAAGCCATGGTGTCGAAAGGATTGGTTCCGACCAAGTCAAAACCCAATCGCTAATTTCCTCTTTCGTCTGTATTGAAGCCGGTCTTTGCTGTTGAAGGGTTATGTCTATTTTAACTTAAACTAAGCCATTTTCTTGAATGCTTTCGAAGGGGGTTGGTGGTTTCGAAGGAAATGGAGTCGAAAGGGTGTTTCAGTTCTATCCTTCATTGTTTTAATTTATAAGGTTGTTGCTCTCGACTATATGGCTCCGACACCATCAACATTTTCCCCAAAACAATTCTATAATTGGTTTCAAAAGAGATACTTTCATATATAACCATTTTGACCCAAAGGATATTTTAAAGAGCAAACCCAATGCTTTCGAAAGGATACTTTATTTGTTTCGAAGCTATGTTTTAAAGAACGTTTTGATACCATCGAAAGGTATGTTATTATGTTTTGAAAAGAAGTTTATGCTTTCGACGGAAGTCATCCAGAAGTTTCGAAGAGATGTTTTAAGATTTGAAAAAATAAACCCAATCTTAAATTAATGGAATAACCATAGCATAAGTAAACAAAGGGTTTTGAGATGAAGAGTTTTCAATGATTATAAAGGTTAAAGGGTTTAACCAGGAAATATATAAGAAAGATGATAAACCATAGGTGATGGTATTATTTGTTGTTATGAATAATTCTTCATATACTTATTCACATTGTTATTAACCCATAACAGAATTTTCGAGGAAGGGTAGAATAACCAGCTAGGTTGACCCAGTAGAGAATATAATTTAAGAAATGTTAAAATCTAAATTATATATATTGGCAGGAGCCAATAAATTCACAGTAAACCTGTGAAAACTGTGTTTAACTAAAGATATTGGTAGGAGCCAATAGGTTCATAGTCAGCCCATGAAAATAATGACTGAAATTAGCAGGGTCCAGTAGGTTTATAGTTAGCCCCTGAAAACTATATACAAATTAAGATATTGATAGACAGTCAATAAGTTCCTAATTAGCCCATGAAAATTAGGATAAGCGAAAAGATATTGGAGTTACTAATAGGTTCTTAGTGATCCTATAAAAACTATGAAATCAGATAGTCGATAAACATTTAATAGGTTAATAGTAACCTGAGAAACTATAACTGAAACAGTTAGTCAGATTGAATGGGGATGGGTAATCCAGATTTGATTTATTTGTTTTCTTATCAATATAATGTTTTGAGATACTATGTTTTAACTATTGTGGATGCAGGAGCACAGTATAAGGTTTTATAAATGTTTTAGGATACTAATGGGAGGAAACCCGTTCCGCTAAGTGGCGTGGTCTCAGCAGATATTTAAATCGTTTGAGATGGTAAATTATTATTCATACCAGGCTTTATTTCCGACTTGAAGTTTTTGTTTTTCCCTTAAACTCTCGAGTACTCAATTGATTTTGAGTAGGTTGAGAGTTAAGGTTTCAAGGTGCTCTTTTAGAAGAATAAAGCTTACGAGGACATGCAGAAGGCAAGCTTGTTATTAGAGTTTTTTTTAATTTCCTCCGTGTGTTTTGATTGTAAAGGAATTTTTTCTTCTTGCCTTATTATATTCTTTGATCAACTAAGGGGGCATCTTCATATGTCGCTCTTGACATATTTTGTAATAATTATACGTTATCTGAACATGGTTTGCGAGCTGGGATTATATAATTAATTTGGAATATTTTGAAATGGAATGTGGAATTTGTTAGCTGTTTAATATTTTTTCCATACTCTTATGTTTCTGTATCGATGTACCTAATATCATCGTATTTCATTGCCAATGATTAATAACTACGGATGACTGCAACATCCGTTGCCGTTATTTTTGGGCCTCTAAGTAGGGTGATGTTACAAGTTGTTATCAGAACATAGGTTTTGAAACTTTAAAAGAAATTTAAACCTAATTTTTTTAAACATAATCTAATGAATTAAATAATAATATTGGGGTTCGGGTTGACGCTATACTAACGTAGTTGTATTTGATATATATAATTATATATATAAGTACGTATTCTCCGCTCTTAGACCATTCTTCTATATCTTACTAAGGCTCGTGTGTAGATCTACGAGAAAGGAGATATGGAAGTAGGACACGGAAGAGGAAATCTTGGTGGAGGAAGAACCACAACTAATGGAAATGCTCAACCCACTACAAGGAGGAACCTGGGTCGATCGGCTAATGCTAATATTCAAAATGCTGTTGCCAATGTAGGTGTTAGAAATCCACCAGTAGATATGGGAGCGATGTATCAGTTCTTTGTTGGTATGATGCAGGTAGGAGCTGTTGCTGGTGTTGCTAGAAATGTAGTAGGAGATAATCCTATGGCTCCAGTTGGAAATAACTATGCTTTGTCGAGTAGAGATTACACTAGTTTCTATGGGAAGCCATTCTTGGTAATGGAAAGCGCCATAAAGGTTCAGAACTGGAAGTTGCATTGTGAGCGTATATTTACTGATTTGGGTTTGAATGATGGGCAAAAGAGAAGGTTGGCCTCTAGACAGTTGCAAGGGTTTGCACTACATTAGTAGAATAATGGCACTGCCGGAGTTCCGAAAGATCAGTTAACTTGGGCTGATTTTAAAACGAGATTTGAGAAGAAGCTTGAATTTGAGTTTGCTACGTCAAAACTGATGAGGAAATTTATGGATCTAGCTCAAGGAGAGATGTCAACAGTCGAGTATGCTACTAAGTTTGAAGAGATGTCTCGATATGGATATGCTACTATAGATACTGACATCAAAAGGAATGCGAGATGCATTTGGAGATTGAGGCCCGAGCTTGCTAGATTGACCATGACACATGTCCATGATCCTTGTAATATAGTGGTGGAGATGGCCATTCGCCATGAGAAGTTACTTGCTGATTTTGCTAAAGAAAGGCCAGTGGAAACTTAGGGTTCTCAAGGTAAAAAGAGGAAATTCTTTAAAAAGAAGGGAGCCCAGAACGGAGATACTGTTAAGAAGTCAAAGGCTTAGGTAGTTTGCTGTAAATGTGACAAGAAGGGTCACTTTGCAAATGATTGTCGGTCAGGAAATGAGGAGAAAGCTGCAAGTAAGAAGAATGTGATCAAGTTGGGCATTACAAGTATCAGTGTCCAGAGTAGTTAGGGAGGACAATGGAAATTTTTTTGCTATTGGAACAGCTAGGCCTACTGTAGCTGATAAAGGAAAGACTATGATGGATTGTACGTTTTTATTCAAAGTATACCAGTTAGGTTACTTTTTGATACCCATGCATCACATTTATTTATATCTCGGTATCTGGTTGATAGATTATGTTTAGAACCCACCTATCTTGTTACTTCCTTATAGGTTGCGTATCCAATAGGAGGATATGCAACTCTAGGTTAAGATGTGACCAGTTAGAACTTGATTTATTAGGTCACAAGTTTACCTGCAATTTGTATGTTATTGATTTTGTAGATATCGTAATCATTTTGGGTATGGATTGGTTGGGTAAGTATGGTGCTAGAATATTTTGCCAGGATCGGGAAATATCACTAAGACAACCTGATAGTCATAACCGAATGATAATCTCAGCAGATAATACTGACCGGAGCATTAGTGCTTTACTTAATGCTATGGAGGTAGGAAATGAATTAGGTTTGGTTCGGGTAGCAAGAGAATTTACGGATGTCTTTGAGCTAGTCACTAGACTACCACCGAGCAGAGCTGTTGTGTTTAGAATAAATCTTGGCCCGGAGCCAAACCTGTAAGTGGACCACCTTGCAGGATGACACCGACAGAGATGAAAGAATTGAAGGTGTAGTTAGTGGACCTTGAAGGAAAGAATTTTGTTAGACCAAGCAGTTCGCCTTGGGGAGCGACTGCGGTGTTTGTCAAAAAATCAGATGGGTCATTTAAGGATGTGCATTGACTATCGTAAGTTAAATGAAAGAATGATTAAGAATAAGTGTCCTTTGCCCAGAATAGATGTCACGACCCGAAATCCAACGTTCAGAAATTGACATCAAGTACCTCACTTGTATTCGACTGCCAAAAATTCAAACGTTGAACTCCAGTTCGGATGGAGCTTATAACAACATTAGATGAATATAAACAACGGAAAAATGAATATCATTGAACATAACATAGATACAACTTTGATACAATATCCATTATAACATCGATCACCAATATCATAGTGCTACACATATGATACAACAAAACAAATGGTAACACCACAGCGGAACAACAGAGACTTCAAAAGTTCCATCATACTTCACTTCTATAAGGTCTTCAAATAAAACTCCAACACTTCAAAAGATTTCCAAGGCCAAAAGCTTTCCAGAATCCGACAGCTACCAAAAGATTTCAAAATCCAAGCTAGCTCCAAAACACAGATAACCTGTTTCTAGGCTGCCCGTGTGGAAATTATGGGCACCCAGAGTTTAGGAAGGGAACAATAAACTCCGGTTCAATCATGAGACTGGTATGAGTAAACAAAAACAGTTGTTTGTACAAAATAGTTTATAAAAGAAATCTGATATGCTTTTGGAAAATGAAACTATCATAAGACCTCCCTCCACAAAAACAATGCAATCGTAGAATTGGAGGAGATTTCTTCTTATGATAGTCAAATATGCTTGATACGAGAAAACTCTTTTGATATTATTATTAGTGCATAGTGTAGAAAACATTTTTGAAAGTATAATATTAATTTTAGCCAGCAAAGACATTTCGTACTATGCCTACTATAGCTACCATCTAAACAGTGGTGACCACCATAAGTAAATGGCAGGTTATACAACTAAAACCGTAAAGGGATCGTATTGGATGATTGGATTTCCAATAATGGTCAAGCAATGGAACTTCCTACACAAAATGGAATGCCTCTGGAGGGACGTCCCAGAGAACCTAACCGGATCTGTGCCAACACAAGGCGGGTTACCTCTGTAACTGGGTAACTACTGACACAAGTATTCCATCTCCCGGTCGTTCCCAACCTTTATCCGAGGTGCCTCTCAATAAACAACCACAAAGCAATAAGTTTGCAGCAACCACAAAGTTAAATATCTGGGCTCCGTACCATGATACCACTTATAATCCAGAAGAAAATGGACATACCCTCAGGAGGCACTACCCCCAAATAACCTTGCTGCAACGATTCCTGTTTCGACCATAACCAGATTGTGAGGTTCGATGAAGTATCGTCCATAAAGCTACGCTTTCACAAAAGTCATGCTTCGATCAACAAATGATCAGCATCACTCAGCATGCCACAATACCAAATTGGGAGTATATCACTGATAACCATCAACTACATAACCTCTGAGCTCGTACATCTCAGAGAAGGGTGTAAGCTAAGAGAATAAATTCTCTGCCACCAACATAAATGTATTTGAAATAGATCAGCTTTATATCTCAAAGTGTAATGTCAGACATACAACCATACAAGTCTGTTCAGGGTTCGAACAAAACCGAAGGTACTTCCAAAGAAGCCCTTGCAATCCAGACATCCACAATCCCGATCGGACTCCCCATCACATATGGAGATCTCTATACCGGAGCAACTCAGTGTAGAGTCATTCGACAGGTTATCCTATCTTTCTCGAAGACGCCCGGTCTTCGCCACCGTCTTCAAATGCTATCCATTTCGTCGCATCATTATTCGAAATGGGTTATATCACACAAAGGTTCTCCCCCGGCTAAACCGAATAATGGCGCTTAATTTTAAAAACATGTGAATATATCATTCACAAAGATTCACAAGTTCGATGTGGGTTTTGGATAACCAACTGAAATCCGACTCCCTGTCGCATCGAAATTCAAGTGCCGTTTTACGGGCCAAAGGGATTTCTCATTCACACAGTAATATATTCATCACATACATCGCAGCTCAGCACAAAGCAATCATATCTCGTAGCATCACAATTACATATCAAAGATATTGATCCAATACACATCATTCAATAATAATCAATCATCATCAATTAAGATGAATTAATTTGTGGTTTAAATTAATTAACTACATAATTACTTTCATTAATTATACTTAATTAATGATTGATTATCCTTAATTATAAATTAATTAAATCTTAATCACCTTAATTAATTATTCCTTAATTAATTATCTTAATTAATTAATCCGTAATTAATTATCTTAATTAATTAATCCTTAATTTCTAATTAATTAAATCTTAATTACTTTTATTTATTAATTATTCCTTAATTAATTAATTATTAATTACAAATCAATTAACCTTAATTATTTGTTTAATTAATCTTTAATATTGAATAATTAATCAAGTAATTATTCTTAAGTAATTATATTAACAAATCATTAATTATTTAATAAATCAAAAGATAAATCTTTTTTATCTTTATTAATTATTTTGATCATCTTTTAAACCTTGTTTAATGAATCATCTTTATTACATTAGTTACTTTAAAAGGTTAAGGTTAGTTTATGTAATACTTTATCATAATTACCCTTTTAATTACATTATTTACTAAAATATAAAAAACTTAATAAAATAATGTAACCAATTAAATAAATTAAAATTTATTACTTTAAAAATATCTTACTTAAATCGTTAATTAATTCAAACTTTAATCAAAAGTCATCATTAGAAAACATAGTTTAAAAATGTTTAAAAGTTTGAATTTATTATAAAGTAAAACTGTTCCACATATCTAACCTGAGGCCACTTCTAGTCACACACGAGAACATCTCCCGTTTGCTTTGAGTTTTACCAAAAATCAACCTGTATGCCTAAATTTTTCAAGCTTAAATTTTTTCTAAGTGTTTACTCGGTGCATATAGAAATTTACTCGTGCCAACACACAATCCTCCCGAAGATTGCTTCGAGTCACCAATGCTTCTTCCTTCTACTAGACCACCTGATACAATTCCGGACTCGTGCACATGCACAGTTGATACAGCCACCTCTGGTCGGAGCTCCGATCGTCAACACGTCAGTGACAACCCTTCCAAACCCTTAAGCCACCCATAAGTCAGAGATCACGATGAACTTGCAATCGAGTAGTTTGACCTAAACTAGAACACAAGTTCGAATGACTAATCCACCTCGTGTCGATGGTACAGATCACCAGATTCCATGCACTTCCGTCACGAGCTCCTCCAATCGACCACGCGTAGCCACCAATCGTCCCTGTCTAGTTTCGATGTGGCGACGTCATTGCAATTGGTCAATTTCCGACCAATACAAACTGTAACCTTAAAACCCTAGATCACCGATCCTTAGCCACCACGTTGATTTATAAATTCATTCAACAATTTTGTGATGATCCTAGACCACCATTGTGATGTCCCGGAAATTTGGGGAATATTTATTTAATAATTTCATTAATAATTATTTTAAAATGTGAAATACTGATTTAATAATCCAATTCAAATATAATTTTCTTTTGAAAATTTATAATTATTTTGTTAATAAATGATATTCTTTTGGAAATTTATAATAATGGAATTTGAGAATCTTATTGTTTTAAAATGTTAAAAATATTTAAATGATAAAATTTTCTTTATAAGCTGATTTAAAAATATTTTATTTATAATGTATATATGTGTATATATTGTAAATAGGTATTTTGATTTTATTTCAAAATTTAATAAAAGATCTTTTCAAATTTAATATATATAGGTATATAATTTATGGATTGATTTATATTAAATTGAAAATAGTATTGAACTTTGTATAAGTCAAGTTATAAATCTATCTTGTATTTTTTGGAAGAAATTATAGTAAATACTTTGTTATAAATATATAGTTAAGAATTGTATTTTTATAATAAAGTTTATTTTGTTTTATTTTAAAATTGTTTTGAAATAAATTTAGTTTATTTATATTTAAGTATAATATGTTGATTTGAAATCTTTTAAATAAAATATAATTCAACATTGTTCTTTTCTTTCTAAAAAGGTTTCTCTTTTGAAATTTGTTTTAAAATAATTCTTGAAATATTCAAACAAATATTTGTATATGTTTGGATAATTCATTTGTAAAGACTAAATACATATGAAACATATATAAACATCTTAAATTTAAATTAGATTGGTTTTATCTTTAATTAAAAACATTTGTAAACATATAAATTCATCTTATTATCTAAATCATACATGTGTAAGCTTCATATTTTTAAAATTGACACTTGTAAATAAATCTTTACATTCAAATAACAAGTGGCATTCTAAAACCTATTTGACTTTATTATGTTAAATAAAACTTAAACATATCTTTTGTTTCAAACCATTATCTTCTTTGTAAAATTAAAATTCAGATCTATTGAAACTGAAATCAACTTCACTCAAAAATCCACAACCCAAACTCAATCTCTACTTTGCAAATAAATTCAGTCAAGATCTGCAAAACAAATTCTTGTAAACCCTGCAAAAGAAAAATTCCACAAACTATACTCAAATCTAAACTCTGCATATTCTTTAAACCTGCAAATTCTGTTAACCTGCAACCCAATCTCTACTCTGCAAATCAAAGTTTTTGAATCTGCAAACAAACAAAGTTCTGCAAACCAACTTCTTCAACCTGTGGGAAATAATCTGCAATCTGAAAGACCAATGCAAGCAATGATGGAAGAGGGTCTGCATGCAGTTCCAAAGCCTGAAGCATCATGGCATCATCAAATGCAAATTCAAATAGGCCTGCAAGCATCAAGTTAATACCATCTTCAAGTGAAGCAAGCACAGATTCAATCATGCAAGAAGAATTCAGGCTGCAGGGATGAATTCATCTGGATTGCTCTCTGTCTGTTTCCATTTTTAAAGGTGAGTAAATCTATGGTTTAAAAACAGTTCTTCATTTAATAATAAAAAAATAAAAAAATCAAGCTATCAAGATTTACAGAAACTAAAGTTAATTCCAAATGCCTTCAAATAAGAACTGTAAATCAGTGATAACTAAAGACTGTTCTGTTTTTTTTAATAAGTAACCTTAAAATTTTATAGGATGTACTAAATTTATCTTTGCATAAGTATTGATATAACTGAGTATGTCTTGTTTGTTGTACGATGGATGCTCTGTGTTTTTCTGGAATATGCAGGAAAGTGTGATGTGAATATTTTGTGAATATGCCTGCATACATTCTTGTTTATGCAGACAGTTGTGATGAAAAATTTCTACAAGCTTGCCATGGTTTTTATTAGGATTTTAAATACAAATCCATTTAATTATGTCTGAATCTTAGTTAGGAAGTATGGTGTGAATAAATTGTGTTTGTTCTGCATAGATTAGGCCTGAAAATTTTTAATTTAGAAAATTAAAACCTGATACTTGAGAAAATCAAGAACAACAGTCAATAGTTACCAGAAGTGAAATTTGTAAACATCTTTAAAATTATTCAAACAAGTTTTAAGCTTTAATGCATGTTTAAAAATATGGAAAATAAAAACATGCATCAGGTTATAAAGCTACTGAGTAGTCTGTGATTTTGGTCTGTGCAGTAGTTGAGATTTTTGGGTATAAATTCATAAGTTACTTGGGGATCTGAAATTTCATCTGAAGATGGGAGTTTGACTGGGAAATGAGGGGAAAATAAGGGAAGTTGGTCATAGAGTTTGTGTTGATGGCAAGAGTGGGTTTCAGGTTTGAATTCCAATTGAAAGTGATGAAGTTTTGTCACTGTCTGAAACCATGTGATGGTTCGAGTGTACTGAGAATTTGGGGTATTGCAAAAGGTGTATAGGAGGAGCAGTGGCCGGAGTTAGAGGCCATAAGATGACCAGAGTGAGTTGTGATGATGGTTGACAGGTTTTGTTGATTCTGGTGCAAGTTTTGGAGGTGCAGGTTTGGTGACTCGAAGATGGTACAGTGCAGTTGCTGTTGTGACTCGAAGGAAGATATGGATTGACTCGAAGTAATTTGTGATGGTCTCGGGTTAGTGTGCAGGGTATAAACCTGAGTTGGGTTTTTTTTAAAAATCTGGAAATTTAAAATGTTTAAAAGCTATGAGTTAAATTCAAGTATAGTTTGAATTGAATTCAAGTAAGTTTTGAATTCAGGAAGTTTAAATGATAATTTAAATTTGAGGGAGATTTAAATTTTAAATCTGGGAGAAACAGTAAATGTAGTTTATGTTTTGAATCCAGATTTTTTATCTAAAAACAGTTTGTTCTTTTAAAAATTTAAAAGTGGATTCAATATTTAAAACAAAATTCAAATTTAGGTTTGAATTGGAATTGAGTTTAAATTCAAATATGGAAACAGTGCAAGTGTAGTTTTCAGGTTTTAAATCCAGATTTTTATTAAAAACAGTTTTGTTTCTTTTTAAATTTTTTTTAAAGGAATTCAATGTTTAAAATTAAGATTCGAATTCAGGTTTGAATTTGAATTATATTCAGGAATACTTTGAATTCAAAATGAAACATTTGAATGATAAGCAAGATTTAAAATTGGGTTTGAAATCAAATTCAAATATGATTTCAGTTTTTACTTTAAAACCTGTTTTAATTCAAATCAGTTTGAAAAGTTTTAAATATTGAACAAAAATGTTATTAAGTAGAATTCAAATATGGATTTGATTTCAAACAAAGGTTTAAATTTAAAAGAATTCTTTCTTTCAAGTATTGAAATAAAATGATGATATGTTTAACTTTAAATGGAAAAGTTAAATAATTTATTTATTTTCAAATGTTTGATTTCTTAGTAAAATCAAGTAATATTGATTTTTAAACTTTTCTTATATAGTAAACATTTGAAATCTTAAATTTAAAATGAAAGTTGAATTAAATTTTAGAAATGTATTATTTAAATACATTTTGAATATTAATTAAGTTATAAATAAGTAAATGAATTATTTTGAAAATAATTAAGGATTTACTTATCTATTTGATTTTTAAATAATAACTTGAATTAATTTTAATTAAAGATGATTAATGAATAATTAATTTAAGGTAATTATTCTTAAGTAAGGAATTAATGAAATGTTGTTAATTATCTAAGGATAATAAATAATTAATTAATGTAATTAATTTTGATGGATTAATTAGATTAATTAATTTAAGAAAATAAATTGTAATTTGTTAAGTATAATTACTCTATAAAAGTAATTAGGGGATTAATTACATATTGTAATTAATTCTGATATTGTGTTTTGTTAAATCAATTAATTTAGTTTAATTAATTTAAGAATAATTTAATGATAATAATTACTAATGTAATTTTTGGAGCAGGATTACTTAGAGAAGTAATAATTACTGGAATGTAATTAAGGAAAGGTGATTTATTTAAAAGTAATTTGGATAATTACTTTTGTAATTAATCAAGGATAAATTAAGGTAGATAATTAATTATTGGATAATTAATTTATTAAGGAAGTAATTAAGGGTAGTTAATTACTGGATTTAAATATTAATCAAGGTGATTAATAATTGTAATTAATTTTAATTGAGTAATTAATTTAAATATTAATTAGATATCATTAATTATTATAATTAATGATGTAATTAAGAATTGTTTAATTAAGAATTAATTAATTAATTAAGTGATTAATTAATTGTAATTAATTAAGGGTGAATGTAATTAATTATAGTTAATTAATAAATTAAGTAATTAAATGTTAATTACTTATGATAAGGTTAATTAATTTTATGGAATTAATTTAAGACTAATTACTTATTGTAATTAGTGAATGATTAATCATAAATGTTTAATCAAATTGAATACTTAATGAATGATTATTTAACTAGGTTGATTAATCAATAAATTTATAAGCAAAATTTATAGATGGATAATTAATTTATTTTATTTTTAAATTAATTAAGGATAGAAGTAATTAATTTAATTCATTTTAAATTAATTATAAATGATGGATAATATATCATTGTTTGTGAATGATATTGATATACCTTTGGATGGTTGTGATCTCAGAAATGAGATGAGTAGAATCTATAGAATATGGATGCTTAGTTATAGTATGATGGATGATTTGATTGTGATGATTGTTGTTGTGATATTTGACTGTTGTGATGATTATCTGTTGTGATAATGTTATGAGTTATCTATTATGATGTGAATATGTAGTTTATCTATCTGTGTGAAATAGATAAAAATAAAATGAGTTAATTGTTTAAAACCCTTAAGTATAACTTGGACATTAAAATGGCGTTTGGTTTCGGTGAGACCGGGATCGGGTTTCCATATTTGGATATCCGAAAACCACATCGATTCCAATTAAACGATAGGTCGTTAATCCAAGTGGAGCAAGTGAAGACTCGAGGTGTAAGGGCTATACGTCAGTATAACTCTGTGGGTGATTCCGTAATGAGTTTGACGGAATAGTACTTATAGATTCGAGATGGTGGTTTAGAGTGCAAGGGTTATTGTCGTTAACTCTGAGGGTGATTCCAAAATGAGTGTAACGAGATAATGCCTTCGGTTTCGTTCGAACCCGGAACGAACTTGTATGGATTGAATGCTTTCAGAACATCGTCAGGTGGACGATGAGCATTCTAAGATAGATGTGTTCTTTAAAGGTAATCGCAGCCTCAAGCCTCATCAACCGGGAATGGCTAAAACAGGGGAGGTGCAGCAAGGCTTCGTGGGTCGCACCTACTGGAGAGCGAGATTTACCCCTGTCTAGAGGTCCCTTTATATTTCGGCTGTGTGGACGGTTTTTGAGCTCCAACCGTCGGGGTTATCTTGTTCGGAACTATTCTGTAAGGAATGGGTCCGGCCTTGTGTTGCAGGGGATGAAGGGAGTAATCCTCGGTACGGTGATCTAGGCCACGTACTGTGACGGGCGGTACCCCAGTAGCCCTGCCATTGTTGGAAACCCATTTTCCCTACGAGACCCTACGGTTTTGTTTGTATTACCCACTTTTGTGGCTAGTAGCTGGAATTTAATCATGTAACAATTTCGGCTATTTTCATATTTACTTGAAAACCCTAGACACTATTATAATATCACTGGATTTCCTATCAAATGTTTTGGTTAGCGTAAGGTAAAAACTTTTCCATGTTTATGTGTGGGAAGTCTTACGTGATACCTTTTGTTTTCAAAGGATTTTCTAAAGTTAAGCAACTTTTAAACTATTTACTCACACCAGACCCCTGTCTGACCCGAGTGTTTATTTTCTGTTTTATTAAACTCTTGGGTACTCATATTATGTATGAGTAGTCAAGTGATTCAGGATTGCTTTGACGAGTTATGGAGGAGCAAATGGAGCAGGAGGCTTCTGCGTTGTAGTTATCTATTTTCCGCTGTGTTGGTATCTCTGAGTCATCTCTCTGAGTTGTATCTTGTACTGTTTAGAGATGTATAACTAGACAGGTGTTTATAACTGTCTAGTATGTGTTGTATTGGCTGTAAAACTCTGATGTATATGATACTATGTAAAGTATTTATGTGATATATTATATTTGATTCGTTCCGCTGTGAGATTCTGATGTTGTTTGTGTTCTTCTTTCTCTTTCTTTTCTTCTTCTATCCCTTTCTTTCTTCTTAGCGATGCAATTTCCTGGAGTTTGGAAGTTGGGTCGTTACAACGTGGTATCAGAGCAGTAGGTTGAGTGAATACCTAGGCTCTGTAGTGGTGTCTTTCTCGAGAGAGCGTACTTGTAATTTTAAATATAAATATATTTAATTCTACCTATCTGTTGGGTTACCTGTTCAGGTTTTCCAATATAAGTAGTAAAGGTAGATAGGGTAGTGGTGTGTGTAACACAACTACCAATGGTTGGAGTTCTGAGTGTTTGAGCTGGGAAGTGATCTGCTAGGGCAGTGTTGGGCATCTTGAGTAGTTTGGCAGTTTGGTGTGAAGGATTTTTCTGATCTCTGGGGGAGAATCTTTTCAAGATTCAGAGTGTATCTTTGGATTTTTAAGCTTGATTTCACTCTTGTGAGAGGATTTTTCTTGAGTCTGGATCAGTTTGGAGTACTGAAGCCAGCAATGATATTTTGGCAACCTTAGGAAGGAGTTATGTCTGTATTTGAGTATGAGACTCAGTTTGGCAGGGTATTTTGTGCTTGGTTTGAAGGCGAGTTTCCTGAGGGATATCTGTCTTTTGAAGGCTCTTTTGTGGAAGTGGCAGGTGTAGCTTTGAGGTTTGATGAGTTTTTTGGTAAGAAAGTTTTTGGCAGCAGTAGCAGCCGTGAGTGGCCTGTTTCTTCATTGGTTCTGAAGTCTCTGTGATTCTTTTGTCAGTAGGCCGGGCAGATGGTGAAGCTTGTCCGTTTCTTCTAGAAGCTCAGCTGGGTGTGATATTTGTGGTTGAAGGTGGACCACTGGTTTCCCTTTTGATTTGAAGGCTTTGGCTGTTCTGATTGTTGAAGAGAGAATGATCTGAACTGAGTAGAATCGCAAAAGTGACTTGCGATAATCCGGAAGTTTCCTGAGTAACCTTTGTTTGGATTGAGGCATCTCCAGAAGATGTTTGAGTTATCGAAGTGGTTTGGTATTTTCTGGATGTCTTCGAAGGAGTTAAGTTTTGCATCCGCATCAGGAGATGGAGTTCTGTTTCGACTTGGTTTTTGGAGATTTTATGGAATTTGATGAACAATGTTTTCGGGGTAAGTTGATCAAGTGTACCTGTGTTCATTAACAACATTCTCGAATCAGAGTTGCGCAGTGGAAGCATGGTGGCAGCTATTTCAGAATTAAAGCAACACCCTATTCATTGGGATTTGTGTTTTGTCTTGGATCAGAAGATTTCTACCGGAAATTCATTTTTATCTGGAGATTTGGATGTCTTGGGCATCTGTTCTGTTTTCTGAATAAGTGTTGTTTGTCTGAAGTTTTCTGATATCTGTAGTAGAGTTTGTGTGATGGATTGGATTGATCTAGAAGTTGAAGGCAGCCCAGGATCGACAGGAAAGATTTGTGGATAAGAGATTGGACCTTTCTGTTTTTCTCTTAAGGGTTAAGTGATTGATCTACAGGATTGGATTGCCAGTTTGGATAACTGGGATTCGATGAGTTTCACGTATCTCTGAGGGAATAAGTGTATGATCTATCTCTGGTTGTGGAACCAGCAGTTTTGGAGTTTTGGTTGTTGAGTCAGACTCGTTTGTAGTCTGATATCTTTTCTTGTGTTGTAGATATAGTTGTATAGGAGTTTTTGGAGCTTCTTAGTATTGATTGTTTGGATTCTCTAGAGCGAGTATCCCGGTATATATATATACTAGGGGAAACTCGATAGAATGTTATCCAGAATTTGTTTGGATAATTAGGTTTGTTTGATTGGTTGAATTGGTTGTTTTGATTGTTAGCATATGTTTGATATATGCTTGTGTTTTAAATAAAATCTTTAAAGAGATTATTAAATTACCTTTGCTTTTAAATTTCGGGGACGAAATTCTTTTAAGGGGGGAGGAATGTGATGTCCCGGAAATTTGGGGAATATTTATTTAATAATTTCATTAATAATTATTTTAAAATGTGAAATACTGATTTAATAATCCAATTCAAATATAATTTTCTTTTGAAAATTTATAATTATTTTGTTAATAAATGATATTCTTTTGGAAATTTATAATAATGGAATTTGAGAATCTTATTGTTTTAAAATGTTAAAAATATTTAAATGATAAAATTTTCTTTATAAGCTGATTTAAAAATATTTTATTTATAATGTATATATGTGTATATATTGTAAATAGGTATTTTGATTTTATTTCAAAATTTAATAAAAGATCTTTTCAAATTTAATATATATAGGTATATAATTTATGGATTGATTTATATTAAATTGAAAATAGTATTGAACTTTGTATAAGTCAAGTTATAAATCTATCTTGTATTTTTTGGAAGAAATTATAGTAAATACTTTGTTATAAATATATAGTTAAGAATTGTATTTTTATAATAAAGTTTATTTTGTTTTATTTTAAAATTGTTTTGAAATAAATTTAGTTTATTTATATTTAAGTATAATATGTTGATTTGAAATCTTTTAAATAAAATATAATTCAACATTGTTCTTTTCTTTCTAAAAAGGTTTCTCTTTTGAAATTTGTTTTAAAATAATTCTTGAAATATTCAAACAAATATTTGTATATGTTTGGATAATTCATTTGTAAAGACTAAATACATATGAAACATATATAAACATCTTAAATTTAAATTAGATTGGTTTTATCTTTAATTAAAAACATTTGTAAACATATAAATTCATCTTATTATCTAAATCATACATGTGTAAGCTTCATATTTTTAAAATTGACACTTGTAAATAAATCTTTACATTCAAATAACAAGTGGCATTCTAAAACCTATTTGACTTTATTATGTTAAATAAAACTTAAACATATCTTTTGTTTCAAACCATTATCTTCTTTGTAAAATTAAAATTCGGATCTATTGAAACTGAAATCAACTTCACTCAAAAATCCACAACCCAAACTCAATCTCTACTTTGCAAATAAATTCAGTCAAGATCTGCAAAACAAATTCTTGTAAACCCTGCAAAAGAAAAATTCCACAAACTATACTCAAATCTAAACTCTGCATATTCTTTAAACCTGCAAATTCTGTTAACCTGCAACCCAATCTCTACTCTGCAAATCAAAGTTTTTGAATCTGCAAACAAACAAAGTTCTGCAAACCAACTTCTTCAACCTGTGGGAAATAATCTGCAATCTGAAAGACCAATGCAAGCAATGATGGAAGAGGGTCTGCATGCAGTTCCAAAGCCTGAAGCATCATGGCATCATCAAATGCAAATTCAAATAGGCCTGCAAGCATCAAGTTAATACCATCTTCAAGTGAAGCAAGCACAGATTCAATCATGCAAGAAGAATTCAGGCTGCAGGGATGAATTCATCTGGATTGCTCTCTGTCTGTTTCCATTTTTAAAGGTGAGTAAATCTATGGTTTAAAAACAGTTCTTCATTTAATAATAAAAAAATAAAAAAATCAAGCTATCAAGATTTACAGAAACTAAAGTTAATTCCAAATGCCTTCAAATAAGAACTGTAAATCAGTGATAACTAAAGACTGTTCTGTTTTTTTTAATAAGTAACCTTAAAATTTTATAGGATGTACTAAATTTATCTTTGCATAAGTATTGATATAACTGAGTATGTCTTGTTTGTTGTACGATGGATGCTCTGTGTTTTTCTGGAATATGCAGGAAAGTGTGATGTGAATATTTTGTGAATATGCCTGCATACATTCTTGTTTATGCAGACAGTTGTGATGAAAAATTTCTACAAGCTTGCCATGGTTTTTATTAGGATTTTAAATACAAATCCATTTAATTATGTCTGAATCTTAGTTAGGAAGTATGGTGTGAATAAATTGTGTTTGTTCTGCATAGATTAGGCCTGAAAATTTTTAATTTAGAAAATTAAAACCTGATACTTGAGAAAATCAAGAACAACAGTCAATAGTTACCAGAAGTGAAATTTGTAAACATCTTTAAAATTATTCAAACAAGTTTTAAGATTTAATGCATGTTTAAAAATATGGAAAATAAAAACATGCATCAGGTTATAAAGCTACTGAGTAGTCTGTGATTTTGGTCTGTGCAGTAGTTGAGATTTTTGGGTATAAATTCATAAGTTACTTGGGGATCTGAAATTTCATCTGAAGATGGGAGTTTGACTGGGAAATGAGGGGAAAATAAGGGAAGTTGGTCATAGAGTTTGTGTTGATGGCAAGAGTGGGTTTCAGGTTTGAATTCCAATTGAAAGTGATGAAGTTTTGTCACTGTCTGAAACCATGTGATGGTTCGAGTGTACTGAGAATTTGGGGTATTGCAAAAGGTGTATAGGAGGAGCAGTGGCCGGAGTTAGAGGCCATAAGATGACCAGAGTGAGTTGTGATGATGGTTGACAGGTTTTGTTGATTCTGGTGCAAGTTTTGGAGGTGCAGGTTTGGTGACTCGAAGATGGTACAGTGCAGTTGCTGTTGTGACTCGAAGGAAGATATGGATTGACTCGAAGTAATTTGTGATGGTCTCGGGTTAGTGTGCAGGGTATAAACCTGAGTTGGGTTTTTTTTAAAAATCTGGAAATTTAAAATGTTTAAAAGCTATGAGTTAAATTCAAGTATAGTTTGAATTGAATTCAAGTAAGTTTTGAATTCAGGAAGTTTAAATGATAATTTAAATTTGAGGGAGATTTAAATTTTAAATCTGGGAGAAACAGTAAATGTAGTTTATGTTTTGAATCCAGATTTTTTATCTAAAAACAGTTTGTTCTTTTAAAAATTTAAAAGTGGATTCAATATTTAAAACAAAATTCAAATTTAGGTTTGAATTGGAATTGAGTTTAAATTCAAATATGGAAACAGTGCAAGTGTAGTTTTCAGGTTTTAAATCCAGATTTTTATTAAAAACAGTTTTGTTTCTTTTTAAATTTTTTTTAAAGGAATTCAATGTTTAAAATTAAGATTCGAATTCAGGTTTGAATTTGAATTATATTCAGGAATACTTTGAATTCAAAATGAAACATTTGAATGATAAGCAAGATTTAAAATTGGGTTTGAAATCAAATTCAAATATGATTTCAGTTTTTACTTTAAAACCTGTTTTAATTCAAATCAGTTTGAAAAGTTTTAAATATTGAACAAAAATGTTATTAAGTAGAATTCAAATATGGATTTGATTTCAAACAAAGGTTTAAATTTAAAAGAATTCTTTCTTTCAAGTATTGAAATAAAATGATGATATGTTTAACTTTAAATGGAAAAGTTAAATAATTTATTTATTTTCAAATGTTTGATTTCTTAGTAAAATCAAGTAATATTGATTTTTAAACTTTTCTTATATAGTAAACATTTGAAATCTTAAATTTAAAATGAAAGTTGAATTAAATTTTAGAAATGTATTATTTAAATACATTTTGAATATTAATTAAGTTATAAATAAGTAAATGAATTATTTTGAAAATAATTAAGGATTTACTTATCTATTTGATTTTTAAATAATAACTTGAATTAATTTTAATTAAAGATGATTAATGAATAATTAATTTAAGGTAATTATTCTTAAGTAAGGAATTAATGAAATGTTGTTAATTATCTAAGGATAATAAATAATTAATTAATGTAATTAATTTTGATGGATTAATTAGATTAATTAATTTAAGAAAATAAATTGTAATTTGTTAAGTATAATTACTCTATAAAAGTAATTAGGGGATTAATTACATATTGTAATTAATTCTGATATTGTGTTTTGTTAAATTAATTAATTTAGTTTAATTAATTTAAGAATAATTTAATGATAATAATTACTTAATGTAATTTTTGGAGCAGGATTACTTAGAGAAGTAATAATTACTGGAATGTAATTAAGGAAAGGTGATTTATTTAAAAGTAATTTGGATAATTACTTTTGTAATTAATCAAGGATAAATTAAGGTAGATAATTAATTATTGGATAATTAATTTATTAAGGAAGTAATTAAGGGTAGTTAATTACTGGATTTAAATATTAATCAAGGTGATTAATAATTGTAATTAATTTTAATTGAGTAATTAATTTAAATATTAATTAGATATCATTAATTATTATAATTAATGATGTAATTAAGAATTGTTTAATTAAGAATTAATTAATTAATTAAGTGATTAATTAATTGTAATTAATTAAGGGTGAATGTAATTAATTATAGTTAATTAATAAATTAAGTAATTAAATGTTAATTACTTATGATAAGGTTAATTAATTTTATGGAATTAATTTAAGACTAATTACTTATTGTAATTAGTGAATGATTAATCATAAATGTTTAATCAAATTGAATACTTAATGAATGATTATTTAACTAGGTTGATTAATCAATAAATTTATAAGCAAAATTTATAGATGGATAATTAATTTATTTTATTTTTAAATTAATTAAGGATAGAAGTAATTAATTTAATTCATTTTAAATTAATTATAAATGATGGATAATATATCATTGTTTGTGAATGATATTGATATACCTTTGGATGGTTGTGATCTCAGAAATGAGATGAGTAGAATCTATAGAATATGGATGCTTAGTTATAGTATGATGGATGATTTGATTGTGATGATTGTTGTTGTGATATTTGACTGTTGTGATGATTATCTGTTGTGATAATGTTATGAGTTATCTATTATGATGTGAATATGTAGTTTATCTATCTGTGTGAAATAGATAAAAATAAAATGAGTTAATTGTTTAAAACCCTTAAGTATAACTTGGACATTAAAATGGCGTTTGGTTTCGGTGAGACCGGGATCGGGTTTCCATATTTGGATATCCGAAAACCACATCGATTCCAATTAAACGATAGGTCGTTAATCCAAGTGGAGCAAGTGAAGACTCGAGGTGTAAGGGCTATACGTCAGTATAACTCTGTGGGTGATTCCGTAATGAGTTTGACGGAATAGTACTTATAGATTCGAGATGGTGGTTTAGAGTGCAAGGGTTATTGTCGTTAACTCTGAGGGTGATTCCAAAATGAGTGTAACGAGATAATGCCTTCGGTTTCGTTCGAACCCGGAACGAACTTGTATGGATTGAATGCTTTCAGAACATCGTCAGGTGGACGATGAGCATTCTAAGATAGATGTGTTCTTTAAAGGTAATCGCAGCCTCAAGCCTCATCAACCGGGAATGGCTAAAACAGGGGAGGTGCAGCAAGGCTTCGTGGGTCGCACCTACTGGAGAGCGAGATTTACCCCTGTCTAGAGGTCCCTTTATATTTCGGCTGTGTGGACGGTTTTTGAGCTCCAACCGTCGGGGTTATCTTGTTCGGAACTATTCTGTAAGGAATGGGTCCGGCCTTGTGTTGCAGGGGATGAAGGGAGTAATCCTCGGTACGGTGATCTAGGCCACGTACTGTGACGGGCGGTACCCCAGTAGCCCTGCCATTGTTGGAAACCCATTTTCCCTACGAGACCCTACGGTTTTGTTTGTATTACCCACTTTTGTGGCTAGTAGCTGGAATTTAATCATGTAACAATTTCGGCTATTTTCATATTTACTTGAAAACCCTAGACACTATTATAATATCACTAGATTTCCTATCAAATGTTTTGGTTAGCGTAAGGTAAAAACTTTTCCATGTTTATGTGTGGGAAGTCTTACGTGATACCTTTTGTTTTCAAAGGATTTTCTAAAGTTAAGCAACTTTTAAACTATTTACTCACACCAGACCCCTGTCTGACCCGAGTGTTTATTTTCTGTTTTATTAAACTCTTGGGTACTCATATTATGTATGAGTAGTCAAGTGATTCAGGATTGCTTTGACGAGTTATGGAGGAGCAAATGGAGCATGAGGCTTCTGCGTTGTAGTTATCTATTTTCCGCTGTGTTGGTATCTCTGAGTCATCTCTCTGAGTTGTATCTTGTACTGTTTAGAGATGTATAACTAGACAGGTGTTTATAACTGTCTAGTATGTGTTGTATTGGCTGTAAAACTCTGATGTATATGATACTATGTAAAGTATTTATGTGATATATTATATTTGATTCGTTCCGCTGTGAGATTCTGATGTTGTTTGTGTTCTTCTTTCTCTTTCTTTTCTTCTTCTATCCCTTTCTTTCTTCTTAGCGATGCAATTTCCTGGAGTTTGGAAGTTGGGTCGTTACAACGTGGTATCAGAGCAGTAGGTTGAGTGAATACCTAGGCTCTGTAGTGGTGTCTTTCTCGAGAGAGCGTACTTGTAATTTTAAATATAAATATATTTAATTCTACCTATCTGTTGGGTTACCTGTTCAGGTTTTCCAATATAAGTAGTAAAGGTAGATAGGGTAGTGGTGTGTGTAACACAACTACCAATGGTTGGAGTTCTGAGTGTTTGAGCTGGGAAGTGATCTGCTAGGGCAGTGTTGGGCATCTTGAGTAGTTTGGCAGTTTGGTGTGAAGGATTTTTCTGATCTCTGGGGGAGAATCTTTTCAAGATTCAGAGTGTATCTTTGGATTTTTAAGCTTGATTTCACTCGTGTGAGAGGATTTTTCTTGAGTCTGGATCAGTTTGGAGTACTGAAGCCAGCAATGATATTTTGGCAACCTTAGGAAGGAGTTATGTCTGTATTTGAGTATGAGACTCAGTTTGGCAGAGTATTTTGTGCTTGGTTTGAAGGCGAGTTTCCTGAGGGATATCTGTCTTTTGAAGGCTCTTTTGTGGAAGTGGCAGGTGTAGCTTTGAGGTTTGATGAGTTTTTTGGTAAGAAAGTTTTTGGCAGCAGTAGCAGCCGTGAGTGGCCTGTTTCTTCATTGGTTCTGAAGTCTCTGTGATTCTTTTGTCAGTAGGCCGGGCAGATGGTGAAGCTTGTCCGTTTCTTCTAGAAGCTCAGCTGGGTGTGATATTTGTGGTTGAAGGTGGACCACTGGTTTCCCTTTTGATTTGAAGGCTTTGGCTGTTCTGATTGTTGAAGAGAGAATGATCTGAACTGAGTAGAATCGCAAAAGTGACTTGCGATAATCCGGAAGTTTCCTGAGTAACCTTTGTTTGGATTGAGGCATCTCCAGAAGATGTTTGAGTTATCGAAGTGGTTTGGTATTTTCTGGATGTCTTCGAAGGAGTTAAGTTTTGCATCCGCATCAGGAGATGGAGTTCTGTTTCGACTTGGTTTTTGGAGATTTTATGGAATTTGATGAACAATGTTTTCGGGGTAAGTTGATCAAGTGTACCTGTGTTCATTAACAACATTCTCGAATCAGAGTTGCGCAGTGGAAGCATGGTGGCAGCTATTTCAGAATTAAAGCAACACCCTATTCATTGGGATTTGTGTTTTGTCTTGGATCAGAAGATTTCTACCGGAAATTCATTTTTATCTGGAGATTTGGATGTCTTGGGCATCTGTTCTGTTTTCTGAATAAGTGTTGTTTGTCTGAAGTTTTCTGATATCTGTAGTAGAGTTTGTGTGATGGATTGGATTGATCTAGAAGTTGAAGGCAGCCCAGGATCGACAGGAAAGATTTGTGGATAAGAGATTGGACCTTTCTGTTTTTCTCTTAAGGGTTAAGTGATTGATCTACAGGATTGGATTGCCAGTTTGGATAACTGGGATTCGATGAGTTTCACGTATCTCTGAGGGAATAAGTGTATGATCTATCTCTGGTTGTGGAACCAGCAGTTTTGGAGTTTTGGTTGTTGAGTCAGACTCGTTTGTAGTCTGATATCTTTTCTTGTGTTGTAGATATAGTTGTATAGGAGTTTTTGGAGCTTCTTAGTATTGATTGTTTGGATTCTCTAGAGCGAGTATCCCGGTATATATATATACTAGGGGAAACTCGATAGAATGTTATCCAGAATTTGTTTGGATAATTAGGTTTGTTTGATTGGTTGAATTGGTTGTTTTGATTGTTAGCATATGTTTGATATATGCTTGTGTTTTAAATAAAATCTTTAAAGAGATTATTAAATTACCTTTGCTTTTAAATTTCGGGGACAAAATTCTTTTAAGGGGGGAGGAATGTGATGTCCCGGAAATTTGGGGAATATTTATTTAATAATTTCATTAATAATTATTTTAAAATGTGAAATACTGATTTAATAATCCAATTCAAATATAATTTTCTTTTGAAAATTTATAATTATTTTGTTAATAAATGATATTCTTTTGGAAATTTATAATAATGGAATTTGAGAATCTTATTGTTTTAAAATGTTAAAAATATTTAAATGATAAAATTTTCTTTATAAGCTGATTTAAAAATATTTTATTTATAATGTATATATGTGTATATATTGTAAATAGGTATTTTGATTTTATTTCAAAATTTAATAAAAGATCTTTTCAAATTTAATATATATAGGTATATAATTTATGGATTGATTTATATTAAATTGAAAATAGTATTGAACTTTGTATAAGTCAAGTTATAAATCTATCTTGTATTTTTTGGAAGAAATTATAGTAAATACTTTGTTATAAATATATAGTTAAGAATTGTATTTTTATAATAAAGTTTATTTTGTTTTATTTTAAAATTGTTTTGAAATAAATTTAGTTTATTTATATTTAAGTATAATATGTTGATTTGAAATCTTTTAAATAAAATATAATTCAACATTGTTCTTTTCTTTCTAAAAAGGTTTCTCTTTTGAAATTTGTTTTAAAATAATTCTTGAAATATTCAAACAAATATTTGTATATGTTTGGATAATTCATTTGTAAAGACTAAATACATATGAAACATATATAAACATCTTAAATTTAAATTAGATTGGTTTTATCTTTAATTAAAAACATTTGTAAACATATAAATTCATCTTATTATCTAAATCATACATGTGTAAGCTTCATATTTTTAAAATTGACACTTGTAAATAAATCTTTACATTCAAATAACAAGTGGCATTCTAAAACCTATTTGACTTTATTATGTTAAATAAAACTTAAACATATCTTTTGTTTCAAACCATTATCTTCTTTGTAAAATTAAAATTCAGATCTATTGAAACTGAAATCAACTTCACTCAAAAATCCACAACCCAAACTCAATCTCTACTTTGCAAATAAATTCAGTCAAGATCTGCAAAACAAATTCTTGTAAACCCTGCAAAAGAAAAATTCCACAAACTATACTCAAATCTAAACTCTGCATATTCTTTAAACCTGCAAATTCTGTTAACCTGCAACCCAATCTCTACTCTGCAAATCAAAGTTTTTGAATCTGCAAACAAACAAAGTTCTGCAAACCAACTTCTTCAACCTGTGGGAAATAATCTGCAATCTGAAAGACCAATGCAAGCAATGATGGAAGAGGGTCTGCATGCAGTTCCAAAGCCTGAAGCATCATGGCATCATCAAATGCAAATTCAAATAGGCCTGCAAGCATCAAGTTAATACCATCTTCAAGTGAAGCAAGCACAGATTCAATCATGCAAGAAGAATTCAGGCTGCAGGGATGAATTCATCTGGATTGCTCTCTGTCTGTTTCCATTTTTAAAGGTGAGTAAATCTATGGTTTAAAAACAGTTCTTCATTTAATAATAAAAAAATAAAAAAATCAAGCTATCAAGATTTACAGAAACTAAAGTTAATTCCAAATGCCTTCAAATAAGAACTGTAAATCAGTGATAACTAAAGACTGTTCTGTTTTTTTTAATAAGTAACCTTAAAATTTTATAGGATGTACTAAATTTATCTTTGCATAAGTATTGATATAACTGAGTATGTCTTGTTTGTTGTACGATGGATGCTCTGTGTTTTTCTGGAATATGCAGGAAAGTGTGATGTGAATATTTTGTGAATATGCCTGCATACATTCTTGTTTATGCAGACAGTTGTGATGAAAAATTTCTACAAGCTTGCCATGGTTTTTATTAGGATTTTAAATACAAATCCATTTAATTATGTCTGAATCTTAGTTAGGAAGTATGGTGTGAATAAATTGTGTTTGTTCTGCATAGATTAGGCCTGAAAATTTTTAATTTAGAAAATTAAAACCTGATACTTGAGAAAATCAAGAACAACAGTCAATAGTTACCAGAAGTGAAATTTGTAAACATCTTTAAAATTATTCAAACAAGTTTTAAGCTTTAATGCATGTTTAAAAATATGGAAAATAAAAACATGCATCAGGTTATAAAGCTACTGAGTAGTCTGTGATTTTGGTCTGTGCAGTAGTTGAGATTTTTGGGTATAAATTCATAAGTTACTTGGGGATCTGAAATTTCATCTGAAGATGGGAGTTTGACTGGGAAATGAGGGGAAAATAAGGGAAGTTGGTCATAGAGTTTGTGTTGATGGCAAGAGTGGGTTTCAGGTTTGAATTCCAATTGAAAGTGATGAAGTTTTGTCACTGTCTGAAACCATGTGATGGTTCGAGTGTACTGAGAATTTGGGGTATTGCAAAAGGTGTATAGGAGGAGCAGTGGCCGGAGTTAGAGGCCATAAGATGACCAGAGTGAGTTGTGATGATGGTTGACAGGTTTTGTTGATTCTGGTGCAAGTTTTGGAGGTGCAGGTTTGGTGACTCGAAGATGGTACAGTGCAGTTGCTGTTGTGACTCGAAGGAAGATATGGATTGACTCGAAGTAATTTGTGATGGTCTCGGGTTAGTGTGCAGGGTATAAACCTGAGTTGGGTTTTTTTTAAAAATCTGGAAATTTAAAATGTTTAAAAGCTATGAGTTAAATTCAAGTATAGTTTGAATTGAATTCAAGTAAGTTTTGAATTCAGGAAGTTTAAATGATAATTTAAATTTGAGGGAGATTTAAATTTTAAATCTGGGAGAAACAGTAAATGTAGTTTATGTTTTGAATCCAGATTTTTTATCTAAAAACAGTTTGTTCTTTTAAAAATTTAAAAGTGGATTCAATATTTAAAACAAAATTCAAATTTAGGTTTGAATTGGAATTGAGTTTAAATTCAAATATGGAAACAGTGCAAGTGTAGTTTTCAGGTTTTAAATCCAGATTTTTATTAAAAACAGTTTTGTTTCTTTTTAAATTTTTTTTAAAGGAATTCAATGTTTAAAATTAAGATTCGAATTCAGGTTTGAATTTGAATTATATTCAGGAATACTTTGAATTCAAAATGAAACATTTGAATGATAAGCAAGATTTAAAATTGGGTTTGAAATCAAATTCAAATATGATTTCAGTTTTTACTTTAAAACCTGTTTTAATTCAAATCAGTTTGAAAAGTTTTAAATATTGAACAAAAATGTTATTAAGTAGAATTCAAATATGGATTTGATTTCAAACAAAGGTTTAAATTTAAAAGAATTCTTTCTTTCAAGTATTGAAATAAAATGATGATATGTTTAACTTTAAATGGAAAAGTTAAATAATTTATTTATTTTCAAATGTTTGATTTCTTAGTAAAATCAAGTAATATTGATTTTTAAACTTTTCTTATATAGTAAACATTTGAAATCTTAAATTTAAAATGAAAGTTGAATTAAATTTTAGAAATGTATTATTTAAATACATTTTGAATATTAATTAAGTTATAAATAAGTAAATGAATTATTTTGAAAATAATTAAGGATTTACTTATCTATTTGATTTTTAAATAATAACTTGAATTAATTTTAATTAAAGATGATTAATGAATAATTAATTTAAGGTAATTATTCTTAAGTAAGGAATTAATGAAATGTTGTTAATTATCTAAGGATAATAAATAATTAATTAATGTAATTAATTTTGATGGATTAATTAGATTAATTAATTTAAGAAAATAAATTGTAATTTGTTAAGTATAATTACTCTATAAAAGTAATTAGGGGATTAATTACATATTGTAATTAATTCTGATATTGTGTTTTGTTAAATTAATTAATTTAGTTTAATTAATTTAAGAATAATTTAATGATAATAATTACTTAATGTAATTTTTGGAGCAGGATTACTTAGAGAAGTAATAATTACTGGAATGTAATTAAGGAAAGGTGATTTATTTAAAAGTAATTTGGATAATTACTTTTGTAATTAATCAAGGATAAATTAAGGTAGATAATTAATTATTGGATAATTAATTTATTAAGGAAGTAATTAAGGGTAGTTAATTACTGGATTTAAATATTAATCAAGGTGATTAATAATTGTAATTAATTTTAATTGAGTAATTAATTTAAATATTAATTAGATATCATTAATTATTATAATTAATGATGTAATTAAGAATTGTTTAATTAAGAATTAATTAATTAATTAAGTGATTAATTAATTGTAATTAATTAAGGGTGAATGTAATTAATTATAGTTAATTAATAAATTAAGTAATTAAATGTTAATTACTTATGATAAGGTTAATTAATTTTATGGAATTAATTTAAGACTAATTACTTATTGTAATTAGTGAATGATTAATCATAAATGTTTAATCAAATTGAATACTTAATGAATGATTATTTAACTAGGTTGATTAATCAATAAATTTATAAGCAAAATTTATAGATGGATAATTAATTTATTTTATTTTTAAATTAATTAAGGATAGAAGTAATTAATTTAATTCATTTTAAATTAATTATAAATGATGGATAATATATCATTGTTTGTGAATGATATTGATATACCTTTGGATGGTTGTGATCTCAGAAATGAGATGAGTAGAATCTATAGAATATGGATGCTTAGTTATAGTATGATGGATGATTTGATTGTGATGATTGTTGTTGTGATATTTGACTGTTGTGATGATTATCTGTTGTGATAATGTTATGAGTTATCTATTATGATGTGAATATGTAGTTTATCTATCTGTGTGAAATAGATAAAAATAAAATGAGTTAATTGTTTAAAACCCTTAAGTATAACTTGGACATTAAAATGGCGTTTGGTTTCGGTGAGACCGGGATCGGGTTTCCATATTTGGATATCCGAAAACCACATCGATTCCAATTAAACGATAGGTCGTTAATCCAAGTGGAGCAAGTGAAGACTCGAGGTGTAAGGGCTATACGTCAGTATAACTCTGTGGGTGATTCCGTAATGAGTTTGACGGAATAGTACTTATAGATTCGAGATGGTGGTTTAGAGTGCAAGGGTTATTGTCGTTAACTCTGAGGGTGATTCCAAAATGAGTGTAACGAGATAATGCCTTCGGTTTCGTTCGAACCCGGAACGAACTTGTATGGATTGAATGCTTTCAGAACATCGTCAGGTGGACGATGAGCATTCTAAGATAGATGTGTTCTTTAAAGGTAATCGCAGCCTCAAGCCTCATCAACCGGGAATGGCTAAAACAGGGGAGGTGCAGCAAGGCTTCGTGGGTCGCACCTACTGGAGAGCGAGATTTACCCCTGTCTAGAGGTCCCTTTATATTTCGGCTGTGTGGACGGTTTTTGAGCTCCAACCGTCGGGGTTATCTTGTTCGGAACTATTCTGTAAGGAATGGGTCCGGCCTTGTGTTGCAGGGGATGAAGGGAGTAATCCTCGGTACGGTGATCTAGGCCACGTACTGTGACGGGCGGTACCCCAGTAGCCCTGCCATTGTTGGAAACCCATTTTCCCTACGAGACCCTACGGTTTTGTTTGTATTACCCACTTTTGTGGCTAGTAGCTGGAATTTAATCATGTAACAATTTCGGCTATTTTCATATTTACTTGAAAACCCTAGACACTATTATAATATCACTAGATTTCCTATCAAATGTTTTGGTTAGCGTAAGGTAAAAACTTTTCCATGTTTATGTGTGGGAAGTCTTACGTGATACCTTTTGTTTTCAAAGGATTTTCTAAAGTTAAGCAACTTTTAAACTATTTACTCACACCAGACCCCTGTCTGACCCGAGTGTTTATTTTCTGTTTTATTAAACTCTTGGGTACTCATATTATGTATGAGTAGTCAAGTGATTCAGGATTGCTTTGACGAGTTATGGAGGAGCAAATGGAGCAGGAGGCTTCTGCGTTGTAGTTATCTATTTTCCGCTGTGTTGGTATCTCTGAGTCATCTCTCTGAGTTGTATCTTGTACTGTATAGATGTATAACTAGACAGGTGTTTATAACTGTCTAGTATGTGTTGTATTGGCTGTAAAACTCTGATGTATATGATACTATGTAAAGTATTTATGTGATATATTATATTTGATTCGTTCCGCTGTGAGATTCTGATGTTGTTTGTGTTCTTCTTTCTCTTTCTTTTCTTCTTCTATCCCTTTCTTTCTTCTTAGCGATGCAATTTCCTGGAGTTTGGAAGTTGGGTCGTTACAACCATGCTAGCTTCTGCCTTGATCGCGAGACGAACATTGTCGCCGATCACCAGTAATCACCAAATATTCCAATATCGTTCAACTTCATATTTCTCAATCTATAGTTCAATAAAAATCTTGATTTTTCTTTCAAAAATCATTATTTTTAATAACGTTTCAGATAATATATTTGAAACTAGGATTTTCGATGTTTGAATTTTATCAAAATTTGAATTCGTGCCTGTATTTTCAACTTTCTAGAAACCCTTTAATTTATTTTTGCTTAAACCCATTTTTAAAATTTAAACCATGTTTTAATAAACAGTTTCTGTTTGAATTCTAAAAGCTAAAAATGATTGAGGAAGAAGAAATTGTAATTTTTTGAACAGGCTTATGCATGTAAACCTGGAACAGAGGATTCATCCCTGTGTAGACATGCACAAGCATGCATGTTCCCATTTATACATATATGCTACATAATTTTACTCCAGCCATATCTCATCACAGCTTAACTTAACATATTTAACATTTCATCGAGATTAAAAATCAGATCAAGATGGTGTACTCACCTATGAAGAAGAAACAGAGAAGTTGGTGTTGACAGTTTTGAAGACTGGGAAAAAGATATTTTTTTTCTTTGATTGTTGAATTGTTGATGTGGGCTTGATCTTAGAGTCCCTGTTTGTTGAGTTGAATTTTGTCTTATAGCTTGTGATTATTTCTAGTTTTTGAATTTTGTTCAATCACCTGATGACTTTGCTGAGTTGTTTTAATTTCCAGGTTTTTCTTTAATGATTCTTTGGTTTTAAATTTTTTTGAAGTTGCTTGATGATATTTTTCTTTTCGGGTTTAAAAATTTGTACAGGTTTTTATCTTTAAAAAATGAAGGTGAAAGAAATTGGAAAGGAGGAGATGAAGTGTTATTATAATTTTGTTTTCTTGCTTGAATTAAATTGTCAAAAATGAAAACAAAGAAAAATGACACTTGTCTTGATTCATTAACACTTTTAAATTTACTCACTTCATGTTTCTAACACTTGTTATGCATGCATAAAGATTTAAATAAATTTTTATATTATTTTTTCTTATTTATATAATTACATTCCTTTTTGTATTATACAATTTTTAAAAGAAGATGTTTTTAATATTAATTTATACATTAACAAAAATCATACAAATATGTTAATATTTTGAATCCATATAATTTTAAGATATTTTATATTTAAATTTAAATTCAAATACAAGTTCAAATTCAAATTTGAAATCCAATCCATTCTAATTACATATAGATATATAATTAAACAAACAAAATATTCATATGTTTTGAAAATTTAAAATAAATTCAAATTAACTCCAAATTAAATTTCATAATTTCAAATAAATTGCTGGTTTTAAATTGATAAAATTTTGGGGATGTTACAATTGATAATCTATTTGATCAGTTGAGTGGAGGCAGAGTATTTTCCAAGTTAGATTTGGCGATAGGTTTTCATCAGTTAAGAGTGGAAGAGGACAGTATTCCTTTGATAGCATTTCAAACTAGGTATGGTTCATATGAGTGGTTGGTGATACCATTTGGATTAACGAATGCACCTGCTTTCTTTGTGGATTTGATGAACGATTTTTTCGAGAGTATTTGAATAGGTTTGTGTTGGTGTTTATAGATGACATTCTAATTTACTCTAAGGATGAGAGAGAGCTTGAAGTTCATCTTAGAGTGGTATTTGAGACGCTGAAGCAGAATAAGTTAAAGGCGAAGTTTATCAATAGTCATTTCTGGAAGAAAGAGGTTAAATTTCTTGGTCACGTGATTTCAGAGAAATGATCGTTAGTCGATACGGATAAGATCAAAGCAGTGAATAATTGAAAGAGACATGTGACTGAGATTAGGAGTTTTCTTGGGCTTGTTGCCTACTACATGAGATTCATTAAGGACTTCTCACGAATAGCAACACCCTTTACTAAGTTAACCAGGAAGGAGGTGAAATTTGTTTGCTTAGAAAAATGCGAGGAAGCATTCCTTAAGTTAAAGCATTTGTTGACCAATGCACTCATGTTAGTAGTTCTAGACGGAAACTATGGATTGGTGGTGTATACTAATGCATGTGGAACTAGATTAGGAGCAGTGTTGATATAGAATGGTAAAGTTATTGCCTACGTATCCAAGCAGCTTAGCCTGCATGAAGTTAGATACCCTACTCATGATTTGAAGTTGGAAGAGTGATCTTCGCATCGAAGATATGGAGATATTATCTCCTAGGGAGAGGTTTGAGCTTTATACCGATCATAAGTCTTTACGATATTTATTCTCTCAGAAGGAGTTGAATATGAGGAAGCAGAGATAGCTAGAGTTTTTTGCTGCATATGATTTTGGTATAGAGTATACACCAGGAAAAGGTAATAAGGTAACAGATGCTCGTAGCAGAAAACATCAAAATGTGGTGTTAGCAATGTTGGTAGATTGAAAAGATTTAGAAGCATTTGTCAGTTGTGATGTGCAGTTAAGATCGACTACTGGTTCTAGTCAGAGTTCCACCAGGTTGTTTGTTTAGAAGTTCGCCCAGTATTGATTGAGAAAATTGCTTCTAAGTAGAAGGAGGATCAAGTGTTGGCTGAGGAGATCAGAAGGCTTGAGATTGGAACTGAGATTAATGATCTAAAGGATTTTAGCCTTGACCAGAGAGGATGGTTGAGAATAAAGTGATAATTGTGTGTTCTGAATATTGAGGACTTGAGGAAAGAAGTTCTTGGAGAATACCATTGTTCCAAGTTTACGATTCATCCTGGAGGGACCAAGATGCATCAGGATAAGAAGAGGAGCTTCTATTAGAAAGGTATGAAGATGGATGTTGGCTTGTGGGTTAGGTAGTGTGCAAACTGTCAACAAGTGAAAGCCGAACATCAGAAGCCCAGTGGATTGCTTCAACCTTTAGAGATTCCAGTTTGGAAATAGGATTTGATATCCATGGATTTTATAGACGGGTTGCCAAGGAAAATAGGGGTAACAAAAGTATATGGGTTATAGTGGGAAAGTTGACCAAGTGTGCCCATTTCATTTCAGGTTGGTCAACCAGGACGACACTTGTTTTAGCTAAGTTGTTCCTGAAGAACATAGTTAGACTGCATGGAGTTCCTAGATGCTTTGTTCACTAGTGAATTCTAGAAGAATCTATAGGAAGTAACGGGTACCAAGCTTAATATGAGTATTGCGTATCACCCTTAGACAGATGGGCATAACAAAAGAGTCAGCAAAGTACTTGAGGATCTATTGAGAGCTTATGTATTGGACTTTGGTGGATCTTAGGAGGATCAAAAACATTTGGTTGAGTTTTCCTAAAGTAACAGTTATCAGACTAGTATAGGAATGGTGCCTTTTGAGGCTTTGTATGGAAGACCATGCAAATCATCAGCATGTTGGTTAGAGAATAGAGACAGACTAGTCTTAGGTCTAGATTTGGTCAGAGAGGAGTCATAGAATATTGAGTTAATCCGAGGAAGGATGAAGGAAGCTCGGTCAAGATGGAAGAGTTATGCAGATAAGAGGCATAAGGACTTAGAATTCTTAGTTGGGGATAAGGTTTTCATCAAGGTATCATCAATGAAGGGTGTAATATGATTTGGAAAGTCAGGGAAGTTAGCCCCAAGATATGTAGGTCCATTCCAGATTATAGAGGGAATTGGAAAGCTCGCATGCAGAATAGAGCTATCGAGCAGCATGGCAGGTGTCCATAATGTATTTCATGTGTCTCATCTTCATTAAGTATGTGCATGATCCAGGTACTACTATTCCTTCGACAATATTGAAAGGCTTAGTAGTAGAGCCTAATATGCTTTTGTTAGACAACCAGTTCGGGTTGTAGCTAGAGATGAGAAAAGATTAAGGAATAAGATAGTCGAGTTAGTGAAAGTCTAGTGGAGCAACAACAAGAAGGACCGTACTTTGGAGACAGAGGACAGGATTAGAAATACTTGTCCAGATCTGCTTTGAGGTTATGTCTATGTTATATTTGTATAGATAATTGCTAGTTAGTTAGAGTAGTATGATTGTTAGGAGTTGTTACAGATGATTGCTAAGTTTAGTATTTAGTCCTTACTGAATTTCGAGGATGAAATTCTTTAAGGGTGGGAGCCTGTAACATCCCTAATTTTTGATATATTCAGAAAATTTAATTAGATAAATAAAATAAAATAATAATGATAAGGGGATTGAGATTTTAATAAACCATATATAGGGCCATGCTTATTAATAAAGTAAATGAAGTCTTTAATTAGGTTATTAGCTAATTAAGGCACACATGGGCATATTAGTAAAATATCCACTTCATTATACACGGCTATACACTTCTCATCTTTGTCGATTCACATTTATTTCTCCCAAAACAAAAATAAATGCAAAAACCCTAAGGAGCCGACCATTATCAAAGAGGAATATTACAATCTTAAGCTAAGGATCAAAGCTAGGAAGGATTTATCAACAACAAATCTCAAATTCTTTGTCATACCTAAGGTGAATAATAATTTCATACCATCTCTATTTTATTCTATGATTATATATTTTTTGATTTATGATTAAATTCATTTTTATGATGATACCGATGATGATATGTTTGAACTATATTATGTTTGATTTATTTTAATTCATTCGCATATGAATTTGCATGGTTTTGATGCAAAACTGAGAGTCTATGATTTTAGAACGCATGGAAAATTTATACGTTAAGTAAAACATGATTTTGGAGATGGGTTTTGACTTTTAGAAATTTCCGAGCTATAGAAAATTTATTATGAATTTTCGAAGGAAAATATGGTATAATTGGGTTTTAAATTTATTTCAAGTATTTCAGGAATAAATTGTATCTGAAATTTTAATATGTTTAATGACCTAATAAAATTGAATTTCTATGATTTTTGGGGGTTTTCCCAATTATTTACTAAGGAAAATAAATTATTTTAAGAGAAGACATATTTGCAAATACTGGTTTTGTTAATGGAAGGACTTAAGCATTATAATTTCATTGATTTAGATCTAATTAAATGCAGCAGTTTTATTTGCAAAGTACTTGAAAAGTTTTGAGGCAACCAATCGAAGATTTACAAATAGGAAAGTAGTTACAAAGCAATTACTAAAAGTGGCTAAATTTTAGCCTTTAATTCAGAAAAGTTGGTTCCTCCTCAAATAGCAGCACCTTTCGACTCCATTGACTCCTGCACCATCCCAGTCGAAACCCATATAGTCGAAACCCACATAGTCGAAACCAATACACAAGGTATCTCTAAGATGGTACATAGTGGATTAAAAGGAAGGAAAAAGCCATGGTGTCAAAAGGGTTGCTTCCTATGGGGACGAAACCTTGTTTTGTTATGCAAAGTTAAATCCTTAGCTTGTGGTATTTAAAGCTTGCGACATAGTCGAAATATATGCTTTCGAAAGGATTTTTCTTAAAGAGCTTTCAAAGAAGGTTGCTATATTATGTAAAAGTGTTAGCTTTCGAAGGGGTACCTTTTCCTTTAAATAAGTGCTTCCGAAAGGATTGGTTTCGACCAAGTCGAGGCCCTGCCACTAATTTCCCCTTTCAACTATATTGAAGTCATCTTTGCTATTGAAGGGTTACCTCTGTTTTGACTTAAAATAAGCCTTCTTCTCGAATGCTTTCGAAGGGGGTTAGGGTTTTCGAAGACAATAGAGTCGAAAGGGGGTTTCGGCTCTATCCTTCAATGTTTTAATTTAAAAGGTTGTTGCTCTCGACTATATGGTTCTAACCTGTGCAGTTAATGCGCTCGGTAGATTAAAAGCGGTGGAGGTGCAAAAAGTCATAGCGGGGATACAATGAGGATATAGCGAATGGCTCTAAAATTACATATAAAACTCGTACTTAATGTTTTTACAAATATATAAATGTTAATTAAATGAAAAATTATCATTCAATTGAATTATAAATAATACACAAGTAATTTTAAATAAAAATATGTGCGAATATACTTTAAATAAACGAAAAACTGTTATATAACATAATTGAATTTGGTAGAATATTAGAGTATTTTCATTTTTGAAAATATATTAAAAATTAAATCTAATAAATTAGTTTCATAATTTTATAATGTATAAATGCAATTTTTCAATTAATTTTATTAAAAAAGATATAGCGGGAATAGCGGAAATAGCGGGGATTAAAGCGGAAAGGCTATATTTTGGGGCTATATGGAAAAATTATAGCGGGGTTGTAGCGGGGTAATAGCGGGGCATTAACTACACAGGTTCCAAACGATCAACTTTTTCCCCAAAATAATTCTATAATTTGTTTCGAAAGAGATACTTTCGTATATAACCATTTTGATCCAAAGTATGTTTTTAAAAAGTAAACCCATTGGTTTCGAAAGAGGACTTTAGTTTGTTTTGAAGCTATGTTTTAAAGAACGTTTTGATACCATCGAAAGGTATGTTTATTATGTTTTGAAAAGAAGTTTATGCTTTCGATGGAAGTCTTCCATAGGTTTCGAAAGAGATATTTTAAGATTTCAAAATATAAACCCAATCTCAATTTAAAGGAATAACCATAGCATAAATAAACAAAAGGTTTTGAAATGAAGAAGTCTTCATTGGTTATAAAGGTTAAAGGGTTTAACCAGGATATATATAAGGAAGATGATAAACCATAGGTGATGGTATTATTTGTTGTTATGAATACTTCTTCATATACTTCTTCATATATTTATTCACATGGTTATCAACCCATAACAATATTTAAGGAAAAGGGCAAAATAACTGGCCAGGTTGACCCAGTAGCGAATATAATCTAAGAAATGTTAAAATTTAAATTAAAGATATTGGTAGGGGACACTAGGTTCAAACTAAGCCCATGAAAACTGTGTTTAACTACAGATATTGGTAGGGGCCAATAGGTTTATAGTCAGCCCATGAAAACTATGATTGAAATTGGCAAGGGACAATAGGTTTTTAGTTAGCCCATGAAAACTATATTTGGATTAAGATATTGATAGTTAGTTAGTAGTTTCCTAGTTAGCCCATGAAAAATAGGATGAGAGAAAAGATATTGGAGTTACAGATAGGTTCCTAGTGATCCCATGAAAACTATGAAATTGGATAGATAATCCGTAAACATTTAACATGTTAATAGTAAACCTAGAAACTATAATTGAGATGGGTAGTCGGAATGAATGGCAATGGGTAGTCCAGATTTTATTTACTTGTTTGCATATCATCATAACATTTTGAAATATTAAATTTTAACCATTATGTATGCAAGAGCATAGTATATGGTTTTATAAATGTTTTAGGATACTAGCGAGGGGAAAACCCATTCCGCTAAGCGGCGTGGTCTCACTAGATATCTAAATGGTTTGATATGGTAAATTATATTCATACCAGACTTTATGTCTAACTCGAAGTTTTTATTTTCCCTTTAAACTCTCGGGTCCTCAATTGATTTTGAGTAGGTTGAGAATTAAGGTTTCTAGGCGATCTTTTAGACGAATAAAGCTTCCTAGGACATGTAGAGTTCTTTTATTTCCGCCGTGTATTTTGATTATAAAGGAAAATTTGTTTTCTTGCCTTATTATATACTCTGATCAACCAAGGAGGCATCTTCATATGTCGCTGTTGGCATATTCTATAATAATTATATGTTATCTGAACATGGTCTGCAAACTGGGATTATGTAATCAATTTGGAATATTTTGAAATGAATGTGGAATTTGTTTGCTGTTTCTATATTCTTGTGTTTCTGTGTATCAATATATCTAATATTGCTGTACTTAATCACCGAGGAAGAATAACTATAGATGACTACAGCATCCGTAGCTGTTAGTTTTGGTTCTCCAAGTAGGGCAATGTTACACCCTCCCGTCTCACATGTTCGGGCCAATCTCTCTTGATTTACCAGGCAACAAGTTCACCCACTAGATATAGACGGGCTACTAAGCACACCTATTTGATTTGAATGGGCAACAAGCACACCCAAACAAATAAGAGTAGAGTTATTGATTTTCAAATACAAACATTTTCCATTGGGATACAAGATATCCTATAGCTTCTGATAGCAGTTCGATCTTTGAATTCATAGATAGAATGCTTCAAAAATAGTAGATAATTTGTATAGAATCAATCTAGTAGAGTATGGATTGATTCTATGTAGTTTTAAAGAATGTAATAAGTATTTTTCAAGAAATATTTTAACAAAGGCGTAAGAAGAAACTAATAAAATTAGTTAAAAAATTTGTTTACACTCCCCTTTATATGGTTAATGAAAAGATGTATCCATTCTTAAGGAGGTGCGTCCAAAAGATACTTGTTTCAAAATTTAAAAAACAAACCAACGACCACTATGTCGACATATCTAGGAGGGGTTTGTCAAATTTTAAAAAAATAATTTTATTTTCAAACTTCTATATTTTGTAAAATAATTTAAAAATAGTTTTTAAATACTTTGAAAATATAAAAAAATTATAAAGTATTTGTAAAAAATTATTTTGAATTTCAAACAATTTATTTTGATAAAATATTAAAGGTCAGAAATTTATGATAAAGTATATATCTACTATCGGGGACTTTAGTAATTTATTCTAATGACTCATACTGAAGTCTTGAGCTCTTTAAATCTTTATGTTTAAACTCATGAGTCTTAATCATCTCTAAATCTTGAACTTTATCTTTATACAGATCAGTCTTCAAGTTTAATCATTTATACCTATGTAACATTCAACAATATTTACTATATAACTTGAAAAAACGTTACTATCTATATTTATATGATTGTTGTTATCCAAATCAATATCTGAGGTATTAACAGTGTAACTCTATGGATCTATGCTCTGATATTTGGTTCACTCAGTTATCATTGTCTCTCCTATCTTTTATCTGATGTATATTATATTTTATTCCATGCATTGTAAGATATCAACATGCTCTATCATTGGTTTTCTTTACTTTTAACCTTTGATAATCATCCTACATCGACCAAGCACTATAGCAGCACACTTATATATGTATATTGGGTGTTGGTGGTGTAGGGTGGCCATCATAATTGGCATCAGAGCTTAGGTTACATGATTAGCTTGACTTGATACCATGGTCCAGTAGAGATAGGAATGAAGTTATCACCCTAAACTGGATTGAGAGTGTATAAATATATGAAAGAGTGTGTACTTACTATAAAATTTTGGTTTTCAAAACTTTATAACAATATATATCGTATAAAAGTCGCATGTGCACACAAGTACCATTGATGAATTTTTATAAGAGACGTTCTTTTATAGATTAAGAATGAGTCGGCATATAAGAAACACTGTAAGACATGCTACTAGGCTATCTATCCTTAACTATCTTCTTCTAATGTCAACTGATCCTAATGGTTTTGCGGGCTCACCAATAACCTATCTGTACTCTGTATATTCCCTTCTGAGTGTAACATTATTTTAGTCCCATCCGTGACAAATGCCTACACGCTGGAATTTTGGACTTATATTAGCCAAGGGCTATTAGCTAATTATAGGGTGTGACCTTATACCAGTCCCATCTAGTCTTATGATATCCGAGTCATAAACTTAGGGTTATCTACCCTATTCAAATTTCATTTCCTGTCATATACTTAGGGTTAACTACCCAATTCAAATTTCATTTCGTTGTAAACAATCATTGTAAATGATTTACCCCTGAAATCGTATCTTTATAAAACAAGGAAATCATACTCTTTGCTTTACTCAAAATACTTACGTCATGATATATGTTTTACACAAAACAGTGTTGATGAAATCTAATCAATGGGATCATCTATCCCTTCTAAAACCCCTTTTTAACTTAGAAGTCTTTAGGCTATAAGGCCAAAATAATACCTTCAAAACCTTTGTTTAACCTTAAACAATCTCTTTCGAATTCATTGAAAGTACCCCATTCAAAAAAAGATACGTACTTTATCCTTGAAAACATTAGGCTGAAAGGCCAAAACATCCTTTTCGAATGTACTTGAAATATGCCTTTCGAAATGATTACTTAACCCTTAGATATCCTCTTTCGAAACCAATAAACTTATCTTTCGAAAGCATTGGAAACCTTCTTTTCAGAACACTTGAAACAAACCTTCTGGTACGCTTAAATATACCTTTCAAAATATTGGGGTTTCCTCTTAGAAACTCTTATAACCTTCCACAACACTCAAAATATACCTTTTAGAAACACTCAAAATATACCTATCAAAATCATTGGAATCCTTCACTCAAAACGTACCTTTCGAAAGTGTTGGGTTCAAGTAAGGGTTTGTGGAAACTTAGCTTCAAAACCATTCCTTTTCGAAACCATTGGATTTAACATACAATATAACTATTGGGTCATAAAGAACAAAGGCGAAAGCGTTGCTTTTGAAAGCATAAATCCCAAGTAAAAGAAAGAGGATAGTTTCGAAACCCGTTCTTTCGAAACCATTGCCTCTAAAACCATTTTGAAAGTGACTATACGACCCTTTCGAAATCATTGAGAAGTAGCTTCAAAGTAAAGGGCGAAAGCACCCTATCGAATACATTTGTAACATATTCTATGTAGAGGCCCAAAGCTAAGCGCTACAGATGCTGTAGTCATCTATAGTATTAACTTCCATTGACTAAATTGGGCCATGTTAATGGTATCCATAATATCAGAAGCACTTGAATATGAAACAAATCATAAATTTCAAAACAAAAATTTTCTTTTACATTTAAAAATAGATGTTCCATATTCAGATTTACATAATACCAAATGTTTCCTAAGCAATGATAAAATATACTTATTACAAAATACGTCAAGAGCGACATATGAAGATGCCCCCTTGGATGATCAGAGTCATATAGTCATAATTGACTTAGTACATACATAGCGGAAATAAACAACAAAACAAGAATTGCAACTCCTAGTAGCTATCCGTTAGCCTCCTACTCGCCTCTGGTAGCTTTGTTCGTTATCCTATTAAAACCTGTAAAGCCTTAACCCTCAGCTTACTCAAATCGATTTTGAGCACTCGAGAGTTTCAGGGGAAAAACATAAACTTCAAGTCGAACATAAAGCCAGGTGTGAATAATACTATACATCTCAGTTGCTAATGTTAAGTAAGAGGACGACGCTTAGCGGAACGGGTTTCCCCTCACTAACATCCTTTTAAAACATATCTTTTGCAAACCTTTATCCTGCAACCAAAATTGATTAAAACTGCACAGCATCATTATGTAAACACACATACATACATACATACATACATACATACATACATACATACATACATACATATATATATATATCAGGTAACAAATGGACTATCTTTCCGAACACTATATTTTTGTTTGGCTTATTATTAACCTTTGGCTGACACGAACCTACAAGACAAAAAATATAAAATAATCTAAACAACTGTTAGACAACTCTTCTGGACGATCTGCCCTTAACTATCTGTTAATACTTCTCTTCTAGATGGTCTACCCTTAACATCTCTCAGGGTCACTTATCCTAATGGTTTTGCAGGCTCACCAATAACCTATCTATATACTTCAAACATTCCTTTCTGCGTGTAATCATAATTTTAGTCCTACCTATGATAAAGCCCTACATATTGGAATATTGGACTAAAATTAGCTGGGGGCAATAGCTAATGTATAGGACGCGACCCTATACCGATCCTATCTGGTATTCTAATATCCGAATCATTTCATTTAGGGGTACCTTCCTATAACTTTCCTTGAAAAACCTTTTCATCTGAAATTGATTTGAAACCCTTTTTAAACCAAACTTAAACAAGGAAAACCTTATCCTCCACGTTTTACTTAAAATCATCTTGCTATGCTATATATACTTTACCCATATCTCTGTTGGTTAAAACCTTTAAACATTTGAAAGTACCCCTTTCGATCCTATTGAAAGTACCCCTTTCGAAATCAAGTAAAACCCTTTCTTTTATCTAGGTTGAAAGGCCAAACCTTCCAATCGAAACTAGTCATATAACTTTTCAAAACCATTGAAAATCCGCTTTTCCTTCGAAAGCTAAAAATCTTAGACATCTCTCTTTAAAATCATCAAATATTGCCTTTCGAATCGATAGAAAAACCTTTCCTTTAAACTTATTCAAAACCAATGGAAAAACCTTTCCTTTAAACCTTTCAAAATCATGGAAAAACACTTCCCTTCATCTTCTACGAAACCCCTTAGGAAACCACACCTTCGAAACCATTTTCAAAACCTTTCGAAAGCATTAAACAATTTAAAACTCAAACCTTTTGAAAGCACTTCGGTTTAATTTAAAACACGTAGAAAAACACCTTTCGAAACCATTTAAGCCAAATCCATTATATTTCGAAACCACTGGTTATTTCTTTATAAATCACCAAGGGTCACAAACAACATGGTCGAAAGTTATAACTTAAGTAAGAAAGTGATGGTGTCGAAACCACCCCCTTTCGAAAGCATTAAAGAAGCAGCAGGGTTTTTATAAAACAAAATAGTACCCTTCGAAAGCTCTGTTTCAAAAGGTAGGAAGCGACAGTATAGGCTTCAACATAGTCGGAAGCAATCATTCAAAACAAAGATAAAATTATTTCAAAACCAATGACTTAGTCGAGAGCATTAAGTCAAAAGCTTTTACTTAGAACGAAGGCGCAACCTTAAAACCTTTTCTTTAAATCAATTGACCTAGTCAGAAGCCAACTAAGTTGAAAGTATCTTAGACAAAAGCAAAGCATGCGCTTTTCTCTTTTTAAAACATAAAGGTGCTTCAACCCCTTCGGAACCCCTTAGTTTCGACTCCTACCTTCCTCCTTTGTCCAATTCACTATGTATCAAAAATTTGATACTATGTGCATTGGCTTGAGGAAGTAGGCAGAGGGTCTTAGTCGAAAGCTACCTGGGCGGAACCAAATTGGGCGAAACACACTTTTAACATGAATTTCTGATTTAAAACCTTTTTAAATAATTTTTTTAATAACCTGCCTTATTTGTCAAATTCTTATTGGTTGCTAATTTTTCTTCTCTAAAAATACTGCCACAATTCGAGAATATATTTATTTACATTTGCAAAATACCCATTCTCCTTAATTGAATATATAAAACATTTAAGTCCCATACCTTAAATAAATTTATATATTCATTAAAAGTCTTTGGAAAATTACAAAAAATCCAAATAAATATATTTTCTAATATATATAAATTTCATACCCAAATAATTATTTATTTAACCGTAAATAATTTATAACCTAATATATCATTTTCTTCACTAGAAAAGTAATATAAAATCCACGTTAATTTAGAAAATTATGAAAATTGAAAACATCTCTAAGATAAACTTGCTGGTCCATATCTAAAATTGCAAGGCACTTGTATGTCATTAAATATTGTTTTCACATCTGAAATCATCATAAAATCCATATGAACAAGCATAAGTCATCAACATGTATATATAAACATTTTGCTTTTCAAAATCTTGGATAAATCATGCAATATAAACTCGGATTTCATCTTGAAACCGAAAACATATAGAAAAGTGAGATGTAGTCATTATTCACCTTAGCTTTGTGATTAGCATGTGAGATTTGATGTTGATAATTGGTTTACTTCTTCCTCTTGAAATTCCTAGCTTTATCTTCTCTCGAGAAACAAAAATGGTGGTCGGCCTTAATGTATTTTCGTTTGTGAAAAATGAAATGAACGTGTCCCATTTTTCCATTCCTTTTTTCCTAACACTTAACTCCATATTAGTTCATTTATTTATTCTATTAGTATAGCACGGCTACCCTTAATTTTAATCGTAAATCCCAATCCATAATCAACACATTATTTTATTTAATTTATCTAATTAAATATTCTAAATAATGTCACTAAAAATATGGGGTGTTACAATCTCCCTTCCTTAAAGAATTTTGTCCTCGAAATTAGGATAAGGAACACAACAAAAATAATGCAAAATATATCATCACACAAATCAGGATAAGGGTCTCTATTCCTGCTCTCAGTCTCTCAAGTACAATCTCTAACATGGTCACTCCATTGGACTTTCACTAATCAGACAGTCTTGTTCTTCAACTTCTTCTCAACTCTCTCGACTATCTGGACAGGCTTCCTAGTTATAGTAATCTCTAGTTCCACTACTAAATCTTCTAACACAGTCAATGCTATAGTTGTGTCTGGATCCCTAACGCAATTCCTCAGATGAGATATATGGAAAACATCATGGACACCTACCAAACTGTTTGGTAACTCAATTCTATGTGCGAGTTTTCGGGTCTAACCATATTCTTCATAAACAGCTTAGCCAAAATATGTGCCGTCCTAGCTGTCTTAATTGGGATGAAATGGGCACTCTTGGTCACTCTATCCACTATGGCCCATATACTTTCATTTCATCTATTAGATCTTGATAACCCATCTACGAAATCCATAGAAATAGAATCCCACTCCCATATCGGGATGTCCAATAGCTGAAGTAATCCACTCGGCTTCTGAGGTTCGGCTTTTACTTACTGACAGTTCAAGCATTGTTTCACCAATAAGCCAACATCCCCCTTCATGCCTTCTCAAAAGAAACTTCTCTTCATATCTTGATATATCTTTGTTCCTCCTGGATGAATAGTGAACTTCAAATGATGGCATTTCTCTAGAACTTCTTTCCTTATATCTCCCACATTTGGAACACATAATATACCCTTCTTTCTCAACCACCCACTCTGATCAAGACTGAAATCCTTCAGGTCATCGCTCTCTGTTCCATCTTTTAATTTCTTGATCCTTTCAGCTAACACTGGTTCCTCTTTTTATTTAGAAGCAATCTTCTCATTCAATATCGGTCGGACTTCTAAACAAGATAACACAACGGATCCCCCACTAGACCCAGCCTCGGATCTCCATTGCACTCTGCAATCTGCTAATGCTTGCAAATCTTTCCACTCAGTAATCATCGATAACACTGCATTATGATGCTTCCTGCTAAGTGCATCTACAACCGCGTTGCCTTTCCATGATATGTGCTCTTCCGAAATCATAAGAAGCTAAAAACTCTAACCACCTTTGTTATCTCATGCTCAGCTCCTTCTGTAAGAACAAGTACTTTAACGACTTATAATCCCTATAAAACTCAAACCTTTCTCCTAAAAGATAATGCCTCCACACGTTCAATGCAAAAATAACTGCAGCTAACTCCAAGTCATGTGTTAGATATCTAACTTCATGTGGTCTAAGATGTCTAGAAGCATAGGCTATCAGTTTACCCCTCTGCATTAGCACATCTCCCATTCCTGTTCCACACGCATTAGTATAAACAACTAAATCTAGATTCTCCTTCGGAACCACCAACACCGGTGCATGAGTCAATAAGTGTTTCAAGCTCTGGAATGCTTCCTTGCACTTATTAGTCCATACAAACTTTATACCCTTTCATGTTAGCTTAGTCATCGGTGCTGCTATGCATGAAAAATCCTTTATGAATCTCTTATAATATTCAGCCAATCCAAGAAAACTTCTTATCTCATTCACTATTTCTGACCTCTTTCAACTATTCGCTACTTCGATCTTAGTTGGATCTACTATCGATCCTCTTTCTGAAACTACATGACCAAGAAACTTCATTTCCTTCTTCCAGAAATAACACTTCAAAATTTTCGCCTTCAGCTGATATTCTCTCAATTTCTCAAGGACCACTCTAAGTTGAACTTCATTCCCTTTCTCATCCTTAGAATATATCAAAATATCATTTATGAACACCAATACAAATCTATCCAAGTGTTCTTTAAAAATTCAATTCATCAAGTCTATAAAGATACTCAACCCATTGGTTAGTCTGAATGGCATGTCTAACCATTCGTACGATCCATATCTGGTCCTAAACGCCGTCAAGGATATACTCTCTTCTACCACCCTAAGTTGATGGATGTTGTAGCCAAATCCAATTGAGAAAATACACTGGTTCCGCTCAGCTGATCGAACAAATCGTTAATACTAGGCAACATGTATCAGTTCTTTATCGTCTTCTCATTCAGCTTACGATATTCGATACATAGCCTTAATGATCCAGGCTTCTTAGAAAATACTACAAAAGCTCCCTAAGATGAACTACTCGGTCGAATAAAACTCTTGCCTTCTAAATCCACTAATTGTACCTTCAATTTCTTCATTTCTATAGGTGTCATTCTGCTTGACGGCCTACTCACCGGTTCTGCACCAAACACCAAATCAATATGAAACTCAAAGGCTCATTTCGACGGCAATCCAACTACTAGCTCAGTGACATCCGTGAATTCTCTAACCATAAAAATGCGATTCAACTCATCTTCTAACTCCACTACACCCAACAAAGCATTCACCTTACAACTAGGATTTTCTACGGTATAAACTATCCATTCACTACAATCAGGGTGTCTAAGAGATATTTGCTTATCTAAGCAAAATATCCTAGCATCATACTCAATTAGCTAATCCATAACCAATATAATACCAAACTCTACAAAGTCAAATACATGCAAATTACAAAAAGGTGTAACCTACTAATCAAACTCTAAGTGGTCATACCCTCTTATCGGATTTGCAACTCTTAAGGTCGTAACTAAATATGAGGGTTCTAGGTTAAGCTTATCTACTAAACATCTAGATTTAAAAGAGTGTGATGCACCAGTATCAAACAAAATGCTGACAAACATATCATGGATCGGTAGCATACCTTCCAGTACTGCTTTTCCTTTCTCCTGCATTGTCGGCCTTGAAGTAGCAGGCTCCAATAAAGACACTTGCCTTTTTCTCTTTTAGCTGGCTCTTTGCACCGGTTCTTATAGTGCCAAATCCGATCACAATTGAAGCATCTAACTTCTTTCTTCTCAGCAGCCTTCTTCCCTTTGCCTGTCCGACAATCTGACGCAGCGGATTAATCAAACAAAACTTCAATCGATGAAATGTAGCAATCGGTGAGTTGAAGATACCAAAATGCCCAAGTTCGTTGATCCAAAGATACCGAACTCTAGCTATCTCAAACACGTTGATAGCGCACTATACCGTGTTCAAAGATCTACGATTCTTCGCACGTTGATCTAGCGCACTAGATTCCGTGAATCGGCTTCAACAAACGTGGATTCGAGCGCACTCGAATGACGTAAGTGGAGATAGGAGATTACACTCAACTACCAATTGGTATGAAAGCACAAAGCTAACAAAAGAGAGTTTTATTCAAAAATCAACAACCTTTAAAATGTACAACACACGCGTATTTATAGGAGTTACAACCCATAAGTCGTGACCGACTCAACAGGTGACACGACACACGACTCATCATCACCATCAACGACTCATAACCAACGACTCATCATTACCATCAACGACTCATAACCAACGACTCATCATCAGCGACTCAAGACTACAATATACAACAGTACACGACACATCACTACACACGACTCAACAAGCGCAGCCTCATTACCACACCTCCGACTCAAGAAACAAATAACGACTCAACTTATAAAACGACTTATGACACAACCGACTCATCAACTGACCGACTCAACACCCATACGACTCAAGTTCCTTGCGGCATGTCTCTTCGAACGACTCAGTTAGGTCGTGCCCCACTTCCTCCGCCTCAAGGCTTTCCCAAGATGGAGCTTTCCTTTGCTTCATGATGAGTCGCTGACGACTTATACGTTGAGTCGTGGACGACTCAATTCCTCCCAACACCGAACGACTCATAGTTTGGCTAGGCCGTGCCTTCTCTAACTCGTTCCCCTTTGCTTTAATAAGTCGCAAACGACTTAGGGATAGATCGTTGAGTCGTGGACGACTCAACTCCGATACCTCCTCCATCCGACCCATGGTTATTACTCCCCCTTGTAACTCCTTAAGTCGGAAACGACTCTGGCCTTTATTGAGTCGTGGATGACTCATCAAGTTGTACCATAGACTCATATTTTCAGGAATTAAATACTGCGCAATTTCCTCTCTGGCCTTAGCTGCATCATCCTCCCCTGGTTGAGAAAAATTCGTCCTCGAATTTGTACATTCTTCTTCATCTGATTGTTTACCTCCGTAATATGGAACAAGATGTTTAACATTGAACACGTCAGACGTGTAAACATCTTCTGGCAGCTTCAACTTATAAGCATTTTTATTAATTTTCTTCACAATTTCAATCGGACCGATTTTTCGCGCTTTCAACTTGTTATAAGCACCCATCGGAAAACGATCCTTTGTTAACACTGCATAAACCAAATCGCCTTCGTTAAATTCAACATTTCGTCGCTTCAAATCTACAGACTTCTTATACTTCTCATTCGATTTCTCCAATCGTTCCTGAACGATTTTATGACATTCAGTCAGTTCATCAACAAAATCAACAGCCCGTTTAACTGTTCCCTTCGACTGTGGTACTACTGCCAAATCCAACGGTCCCCTGGGTAAATTTGAATAAACAATCTGAAATGGACTGAATCCCGTGCTACGATTCACTGCATGATTATGTGCAAATTCAGCTTGGCATAACTTCATGTCCCAACTTCTCAAATTATCCTGTACAAGACATCGCAACAAATTTCCCAATGACCTGTTAACAACTTCTGTCTGTCCATCAGTTTGTGGATGATAAGCACTACTAAATTTCAGCTTCGTTCCCACCATCTTCCACAAACTCAACCAAAAGTGACTCAGAAAACGAGTATCTCGATCAGAAACAATAGATTCTGGTAAACCATGAAGTCGATAAATCTCCTTGAAAAATAACTGTGCCACTCGAACTGCATCTGCTGTCCTTTTGCAAGCCACAAAATGTGCCATCTTTGAAAACCTGTCCACCACAACAAATATCGAATCATTTCCCCTTTGAGTTCGAGGCAAACCCAAAACGAAATCCATGCTAATATCAACCCATGGCTTAGATGGTACTGGCAATGGCATATACAATCCTGCATTCGTTGCTGTCCCCTTTGAAATTTGGCAAATATGACATCGCTCCACGAATCTTTCAACCTCTTTCCTCATCGATGGCCAAAAATAAGATTGTGAAATCAACTGCAAAGTACGATCACGGCCCACATGCCCTTCTTCATGTAATTCCTTCACAATCTTCATCCTCAAACTACAGTCCGGTATGCATAAACGATTCCCTTTAAACAGAAAACCATCAACCAACATGAATTCATCGGTACTCCCATCCTTCACTTTCTCAACATATTTCACAAAGTAAGGATCTTCTTCAATCATCTCTGGCAACATTTCAAACCCCGTCACTTCCACCTTCATTGTCGTTAGTAAATGACTCCTCCTACTCAAAGCATCTGCTACTCGATTCGTCACCCCTGATTTGTGCTTAACGACAAAAGTAAACTGCTGCAAATAAGCAATCCATGACGCATGTCTCGCAGAAATCTTATCTTGCCCATCGTATGTACTGTATCTCGTCTTCGCCCCTGACAACTTTTCACTGAAATAAGCAACTGGCTTCCCATTCTGACTCAGAACTCCTCCAATACCAACCTTCGAAGCATCAGTGTGTAATTCAAACAACAACTGAAAATTTGGTAAAACAAGAATTGGTGCAGACGTCAACAATTCCTTGATCTTCTCAAAGGCAACCCCCGCTTCCTCTGACCACACAAACTGTTTACCCTTCATGCAATCAGTCACTGGAGCCATCACGCTACTGAAGTGTGGTATGAACCTTCGGTAGAATGACGCTAGCCCATGAAAACTTCTCACTTCTGTAATTGTCTTTGGCTGTGGCCAATTCTTGACTGCTTCAACTTTGCTCTGGTCAACTTGAATACCTTTCCCTGAAACAACATAACCCAGGAACAAAACAGTAGGTGTCATAAACACACATTTCTTTGTAGCAGCATAAAATTGTTCTTCACGAAGAATAAGCAACACTTCCCTCAGATGTAGAACATGCTCCTCCGTACTCCTGCTATAAATCAAAATATCATCGAAATACACCACGACGAACTTTCCAATGAATGGTCTAAAAATTTGATTCATCACCCGCATGAATGTACTAGGTGCATTAGACAAACCAAATGGCATAACCAACCATTCGTACAACCCCTCTCTAGTTTTGAAAGCTGTCTTCCATTCGTCTCCAGGTCTGATACGAATTTGATGATAACCACTCTTCAAATCAATTTTCGAGAATATAGTTGCCCCACTCAACTGATCCAACAAATCATCCAACCTCGGCATAGGAAATCTGTAACGAACAGTGATCTTATTCAAAGCTCTACTATCAGTGCACATTCTCCAAGTTCCGTCCTTCTTTGGTACTAACAATGCAGGTACAGCACACGGACTCAAACTTTCCTGAATACGACCCTGTTCAAGTAATTCTTCCACCTGCCTTCGTAACTCCTCATGTTCCTTCGGACTCATTCTGTAATGTGGTCGGTGTGGTAACACTGCTCCCGGAACAAGATCAATTTGATGTTGAATGTCTCTAAGTGGTGGTAACTCCTTCGGTAACTCCTCTGGAAAGACATCTTCAAACTCTTTCAAAACAGGCTTCACTTCTTCAGGAATCTCAACTTCTTCGCTACTCTCTCTCCCAATCAACAAAAACACTTCCGGTTCTTCCTCCACTTCTTTAACAAACTCCTTCAAAGTCAACAGAGTTTTCAATTCTTCAATCTCTTCTAGCTTGCTCTCCTTCTGCTGCTGTCTCTTAGGAACTAAAGTGATTTTAGTACCCTCGAACATGAAACTGTAACTGTTGGCACGACCGTCATGCTGAACTGCTCTATCAAACTGCCATGGTCTGCCCAACAATAAGTGACAAACATCCATATCTACGACATCACACCATATTTCATCTTTGTACTTCTTTCCGATTGAAAAATTCACACAAGCTCTTCGACACACTTTCACTTCACCTCCTTTCCTTAACCATGCTAGCTTGTATGGCTTAGGATGCTTCTCGGTCTTCAAATTCAACTTCCTAACTGCCTCTGTAGAAATAATATTATCACAACTCCCCGCATCAATAACGAACTTGCAAACTTTCCCCAGAATAGTACATGTCGATTGAAAAATATTGCTTCTCAGCCAACTACAATCCTCCTCTTGCTTTGGTGTCAAACAACTTCTCCTCATCATAAGATTACATCCTTCATCTCCCGACACTTCTTCTTCCTCCTCAACATAAGGTACATTTGAATACTCTGCCTCCTCACCATCATCTGCTTCAACCTCTGCAACCATGGTTCTCTTCTTCGGCTTCGGACATTCGTTGCTTCTGTGACCCAACTCCTGACAATTATAACATTTGAAAATACTACTAGCCTTCGCCTTCTCAACCTCCTTGACCACTGGCTTTGTAACAGGTTTAGGAACATTAGAACTTCCGCCAACACCCCTTGCTTGATTATTGGAATTAGTAAACACACCACCTCCACGCCTTCCTTGTTTCTCCCAAGCTAACGCTTTTTGATGTGCCTCTGCAACGGATCTAGGATCAAACATATTAACCATATCCTGGATCTGCATTCTCAAACCCCCAACGAATCTAGCAGTTAACTGCTCTTCTGTCTCCATGATATCATTCCTGGCAATGAGTTGGTAAAATTCATCAGCATAATCACTAACAGACTTTGTCCCCTGCCTCAGATTCTGCAACCTCTGATACATAAGTGACTGGTAATTATAAGGTAAGAAAGTAGATCTCATCAACTTTTTCATCTTCTCCCAAGATTCTATCTTTGACTTCCCCATTCGTTCTCGAGTAAGTTTAGTTTGCTGCCACCACGCCAAAGCTCTCCCCCTCAGCCTTGTAGCAACTAACTTCACCCTTCGATTCTCCGGCACCTCCTTGAAATCAAAGATTTCCTCCACATTAGACAACCAATCTAAGAATTCCTCAGCAACCATCCCGCCTTTAAACTCCGGAATCTCCATTTTCATACCCGACTCCCAACGACGGTCATCCTCCACATCACGGTAAGAATTTCGAACTTGGTCTCGATCTCGATAATGAATACTTGCTCTATCACCCTCTTCAACAAAATCAAAAGTACGCCTACATCGATCTCGACCAATGTCATCCCTTTGTTCATGCATGCTTCTTTGACTATGTCTCTCCTCATCTCTATATGCTTCATGGTCAAATTCACGTTGACTTCTTCTCTCTTCATGTGCATAGTCATGATGATCTCTTCGTGATGAAATTGATGTTTCTCTTCTATCTCTACAAGAATGTGGTGATACCCTCCTCGCTTCCGTAACCAATGGCGAAACTCGGTTTCCTCCATGGTTCGAGTTTGGTGATCTCCTCCTTTGATTCAAATTATTCATCAATCTCTCCAATTTACCAATGCCTTCATCAAATTTCTCATTAATACGTTGTTCCATAAGCTCGGCTTCTTCTCTACGATACAAAGCTTCAACGTTTTGATGACGATTAGCTCTCCTTGGTGGCATGGTTAAAATTTTCACAAACTTCAACAAATTGAACACAAGACTTCAAGCTTCAACAAAATAACAAGTTATGGCTCAACACTACACGGCGATGCTTGTCTCGGCTCTCACTAACTCGGCAACGAGTTAACGACTCAAGCAAGATCGGCTCCCACTTGTCTCGGCTTGGCACAAAGTATACACGGCCTCACCTTTCAAACCTTGGCGCGCAACTTCAACAAGACTAAATTCAAACAAAGTCCAACTCCTCGATCCAAAATGAAATAGATCAAACACTCCAAACTTGATGCAACTTCAATATGAACACGATGAACAACTTCAAACTTCAAAAACTTGGCTCCAAGAATCAAACTTAGCTATGATTGGCTAAGTATGGCTCTGATACCAATAATGACGCAGCGGATTAATCAAACAAAACTTCAATCGATGAAATGTAGCAATCGGTGAGTTGAAGATACCAAAATGCCCAAGTTCGTTGATCCAAAGATACCGAACTCTAGCTATCTCAAACACGTTGATAGCGCACTATACCGTGTTCAAAGATCTACGATTCTTCGCACGTTGATCTAGCGCACTAGATTCCGTGAATCGGCTTCAACAAACGTGGATTCGAGCGCACTCGAATGACGTAAGTGGAGATAGGAGATTACACTCAACTACCAATTGGTATGAAAGCACAAAGCTAACAAAAGAGAGTTTTATTCAAAAATCAACAACCTTTAAAATGTACAACACACGCGTATTTATAGGAGTTACAACCCATAAGTCGTGACCGACTCAACAGGTGACACGACACACGACTCATCATCACCATCAACGACTCATAACCAACGACTCATCATTACCATCAACGACTCATAACCAACGACTCATCATCAGCGACTCAAGACTACAATATACAACAGTACACGACACATCACTACACACGACTCAACAAGCGCAGCCTCATTACCACACCTCCGACTCAAGAAACAAATAACGACTCAACTTATAAAACGACTTATGACACAACCGACTCATCAACTGACCGACTCAACACCCATACGACTCAAGTTCCTTGCGGCATGTCTCTTCGAACGACTCAGTTAGGTCGTGCCCCACTTCCTCCGCCTCAAGGCTTTCCCAAGATGGAGCTTTCCTTTGCTTCATGATGAGTCGCTGACGACTTATACGTTGAGTCGTGGACGACTCAATTCCTCCCAACACCGAACGACTCATAGTTTGGCTAGGCCGTGCCTTCTCTAACTCGTTCCCCTTTGCTTTAATAAGTCGCAAACGACTTAGGGATAGATCGTTGAGTCGTGGACGACTCAACTCCGATACCTCCTCCATCCGACCCATGGTTATTACTCCCCCTTGTAACTCCTTAAGTCGGAAACGACTCTGGCCTTTATTGAGTCGTGGATGACTCATCAAGTTGTACCATAGACTCATATTTTCAGGAATTAAATACTGCGCAATTTCCTCTCTGGCCTTAGCTGCATCACAATCATAAGCATAATGGCCTTTCTTATTACACTTGAAGCACACCAAGTCAGCCTTTGCCTTCTTGGAAACCTCCCTTTTCTGAGCATTCTTCTTGTGGAAAAACTTTCTCTTTTGGCCTTGCCCAACCCGGACCTCCTTCTCTTTCTTCTTCTCCAAAAAAGCTAACATTTCCTCTTGTCTCAATGCCATCTCCACAACTACATCATATGGATCTTTGATGTGTAACAAAGTTGCCCTTGCCAATTCTGGCTTCAAACCTCTTTTAAACTTTTCATTCATTTTCATCACTGTGTCAATAGTGGCATACCCATACCTAGCCAATTCTTCAAACCTGCTAGCATACTCTAGAACTATCATTTCTGCTTGTTCCAACTCAGTGAACTTACAGACTGCATCATTACTGATATGAACCTTTCCTGGAACCTTCTCCTAAACTCAGCCCATGTCATCTCCTCCTCGTTCACCCCAGCTGTTACACTATTCCACCAAAACAAAGAAGCTCCTCGAAGCTGTCTTGAATCAAGCCTTCTTTTCTGCTCGTCATTGAGCCTAAATTAGCAAAAATCCTTTCACAGTGTAGCAGTCAGTTCTCCACCTCGATAGCATCCACAGTCCCAATAAATAGCTTTCCTCCTATCCTCGTATAATCTGTTCTAAAGTTAGCATACTGACTGGAGCTTCCTGAACTCCTCCCACAGCAGTTCCTCCAACAAACCCAGCAGCAATCACCGCTTGCATCATGTTTATGAAAAACTGATACATGGTCCCCATCCACTTGTGGGACCCTGACATCAATATTCTCATCCTGAGCCTGACCTTGACTTCTTCTAGCATTTGGTCAGGCATTTCAATTTGTGGTGGTTCTTTCTCCTCCTAGGTTAACCCTGCCTCTTCTTCCATCCATATTCTGTATTCAAGCCTTGTTACATACAGAAGAATATCCTAATAAAGATTGGAGTCAAGAGATAAGCGTATACTTATATATAACAAATACAAGTACATTACTATAGCGTTATCCCATAACCCGATCTTAACTCTAATTCCTAAGGATAATGTTTTCAAAAATCATTATTAGTTAAATTATTTTTACAAACTTATGCCCTAATATCAGGTTGTAACATCCCCTATATAGAGGCCTAGAGCTAAGCGCTACAGATGCTGCAGTCATCTATACTATTAACTTCCGGTGACTAATTACGGCTATGTTAATGGTATTCATAATATCAGAAGCACCCAAATATGAAACAAATCATATATTTTAAATTGACATTTTTCTATTGCATTTCAAATAAAATGTTCTATATTGAGATTTACATAATCCCAAACGCTTCCCAAGCAATGATAAAATATCCTTATTACAAAATACGCCAAGAGGAACATATGAAGATGCCACCTTGGATGATCAAAGTCATATAGTCATAATTGACTTAGAATATATACAGCGGTAATAAACAAAAAAACAAAGAAATTCAACTCCTAGTAGCTATCCGTTAGCCTCCTGCTCACCTCAGGTAGCTTTATTCGTCATCCGACTAAAACCTATAAAGCTGTAACCCTCAGCCAACTCAAATCGATTTTGAGCACCCGAGAGTTTAAGAGGAAAACATAAACTTCGAGTCAGATATAAAGCCTGCTATGAATGGTACTATACATCTCCGTTATTAATGTTAAGTGAGACCACTCCGCTTAACAGAACGAGTTTCCCCTCACTAACATCCTTTTCAAACATATCTTTAGCAAAACTTTATCCTATAACCAAAATTAGTTAAAACTGTAAAGCATTATTTTGTATGTTTGTGTATATATATGTATCAGATAACAAACAGACTATATGTTCGTACCCTATAGTTTTGTTTGGCTGACTCGGGCCTACCGGAAAAAATAACAAAATAATCTAACAACTGCTAGACACCTCTACTGGGCAGTCTGCTCTTAACTATCTGTCAAATACTTCTCTTCTAGATGGTTCGTTCTTAACTTACATCTCCCAGGGTCACCTAATCCTAATGGTTTTATGGGCTCACAAATAACCTATCTGTATACATTCATATATTTCTTTCTATGTATAATCATAATTTTAGTCTTACCTATGACAAAGCCCCATACACTAGAATTTTGGACTAAAATTAGCTGGAGCCAATAGATAATGTATAGGGCATGACCCTATACCAGTCCCATCTGGTATTTTAATATCTGAGTCATTTCACTTAAGGATACCTTCCCATAATTTTCCTTGAAAACCTTTTCATCTGAAATTGATATTAAACCCTCTTTAAACCAAACTTAAACAAGGAAAACATTATACTCTATGCTTTACACAAAATCACCTTGCTAGGCTATATATACTTTACCTAAATCATTGTTGATGAAAACCTTTAGACATTTGAAAGCACCCCTTTCGATCCTTTGAAAGTTCCTCTTTCAAAACCTTGTAAAACCCTTTCTTTTATCTTGGCCGAAAGGGCAAACCTTCCTTTCGAAACCAGTTATATAAACTTTCAAAACCATTGAAATCCCTTTTTACTTCGAAAGATAGAAGCATTAGACACCTCGCTTTAGAACCATTAAATATTGCCTTTCGAAACCATAGAAAAACCTTTCCTTTAAACTTATTCAAAACCATTGGAAAAACATTTCCTTTAGACCTTACGAAATCATAGGGAAGCACTTTCCTTCATCTTCTACGGAACCCCCTAGGAAACCAACCCCTTAAAACCATTTTCAAAACCATTCGAAAGTATTAAACTGTTTAAAACTCATACCTTTCGAAAGCTCTTGAGTTCAATTTAAAACATATGGAAAAACACCGTTCGATGACATTTAAGTCGAAACGTTCTCTTTCAAAACCATTGGGTTATTTCTTTATAAATCACTAAGGGTCACAAGAAATAGAGTCGAAAGCTATCTCTTTCGAATGTTACAACTTAAGTAAGAAAGTGATGGTTTCGAAACCACCCCCTTCCAAAAGCATTGGAGAAGCGACAGCCTTTTTATAAAACAAAACGGTCCCCTATGAAAGCTCTGTTCCAACAAGGAGGAAGCAACAATATAGGCTTCGACATCGTCGGAAGCTATCATTTAAAACAAAGATACAACTATTTCAAAATTAATGACTTAGTCAAGATCATTAAGTCGAAAGTCGTTATTTTGAATAAAGGCGCAACCTTAAGGCATTTTCTTTAAATCAATTGACCTAGTCGGAAGCCAACTAAGTCGAAAGCATCTTTAGTCAAATGCAATGTAGGCGCTTTTCTCTTTTGAAAGCATAACGGTGCTTCAACCCCTTCGGAACCCCTTGGTTGTTACACCTACCTTCCGGCTTTGTCCAATACACTATGTACTAGCAAGTTAATACTATGTGCATTGGTTTAGGAAAGTAGGCGGAGGGACTTAGTCGAAAGCTACCTGGACGAAACCAAATTGGGCGAAACATACTTTCAACATGGATTTCTGATTTAAAACCTTTTTAAGTAAACTTTTTAACTAACCTGCCTTGTTTATCAAGCTTAATGGTTACTAATTTTTCTTTTCTAAAAGTACTGCCATAATTCTAGAATTTATTTATTTAAATCATTTTGCAAAATACCCCTTCTCCTTAATTAAATATATACAACATTTAAGTCTCATGCCTTAAATAATTTTAGATATTCATCAAAACTCTTTGGAAAATTCTACAAGAATTCTCGAAAATCCGACTAAATATATTTTCTAACAGATATAAATTTTAGACCCAAATAATTATTTATTTAACCATAAATAATTTACAACCCAATAAATTATTTTCTTCATTAGAAAATTAATATAAAAGTCACATTAATTCAAAAAATTATGAAAATTGAAACCCATCTCTAAAATAACATTTTTGGTCCATATCTAAAATCGCAAGGTATTTGGATGTCATTAAATAGGGTTTTCACATCAAAATTATCATAAACTCTATGATCAAAGATAAATCATCAAAATGTATATATTAACATTTTGCTCTTCAAAACCGGCTAAATATTGCAAGATAAACTTGGATTTCATCATAAAAACCGAAAACATATAGAAAAGTGAGATGTAGTCATTATTCACCTTAGCTTTGTGATTAGGATGTGAGATTTAATCTTGATTAATTGGTTTACTTCTTCCTTTTGAAATTCCTAGCTTTATCATCTCTTGAGAAAAAAATGGTGGCCGACCTTAGTGTATTTTTGTTAGTGATAAATGAAATGATTGTGTGTTTTCAATTCCTAAGGGTTTAGGGTATAAGTCCCTCTTATTTCCCGTTTTGCCCATCCTTATATCCTAATACTTAACTCCACATTAATTCATTTATTTATCCTATTAATATGGCACGTCTACCCCTTGATTTTAATCACAAATCTCAATCCATAATCAACACATTATTTAATTTAATTTATATAATTAAATATTCCAAATAACGTTACTAAAAATATGGGGTGCTACAACATTACTTTAAGGCTATAAAGCAAAGCGGCCTTAACTAGTTCGAAAGGTAAAAATGCTATAGCATGGGTTTCGAATAGGTTTAAAGTGGCTATCCCTTTGAAAGCTTCTTTTAAAACAAAATGCGACAATCCTTTCTAAAGCTCTTTTCTAAATCAAAGGCAAGTTGATTGATTCGAAAGCTATTACAGTTGGTTTCAACTCCCTTTGAAAGCATTATTTATAAATAGAAGCAGTTCAAAGTTAATAAGAATAGCTTCTACCCCTTCGAAAGCATTATTTCGACACGATTCCTTCTGTCTTTCTCCAATGCACTACGTATCAACTACTTGATATCATGTGCAATGGTTTTGAATGGGTTCACAGGTGAAGGTATGGTGTCAAAAGCTACTGATGGAAGTGGCGAAGTGTTAAATCGAAGAAAAATTGATTTTTAGCCTTTAAAAGAAATTCCTTTTTCACTTAACTTGCCTTACTTGTCAAAATGTAATTGGTTGTCATTTCATTATCAAAATTCTTTTCTAAAAAGGCTATCGAATTCAAAAATGTTAATGAAAACATTTTAACTAATAAGCCCTTCTCCTTGGTTAAAACTTATGAAACATTTAAGTCCTTCAACTTGAATACTTTTATAACCATAATAAATACATAGGAAAATTCCCTAAAAATACCCATAATTCACTTTTATTTGTTTCCAACGTATTTAAATTTCAGACCCAAAATCGTTATATAACTGCTTTAAATAATTTAACCCAATATTAACTATTTTATTTCATAGAAAATTCATAATAATTCCACAACAACTAAGAAAATTATGAAACTTGAAACCCACTCCTAAAATAATGTCTTTGACCATATATCAAAAACGCAAATTATTTGGATGTCATTTAATAACTTTTTCAATCTAAACTTATCATAAATTCTATACGAAACATCATAAATCATCAACAAGCATATATATATATATATATATATATATTCATTTAAACAAACATAACATAGCATATTATTTGAATAATAATTCGGATCCAATCTTGCAACTGAAAGAATTAACAAAAGTGAGATGTAAACCAAGTTATTCACCTTAGCTTAGTGTTAAGAAGGTTGAGATCTGCTTTTTGATTTAATGGCTTAAGCTTCCTACTTGAATCCTAGCTTTTCTTCTTTTGATTCTTCTTAATGGTGGCCGACAAAGCTCTTGGGGTTTTAGTTTTGTTTATGAATGTTGAAATGAATGAGAAATGAAGGAAAGAAGGGTTTAGGGTATAAGAACTAAGACTATTCCTATTTTTCCTTTATCATATTACTCCTACTTACTTATCTTTAATTCTCTTTTTCTTATGTATTCACTAAGGCACTACTCCTTTATACATTTACAAATCACAATCCCTTAACCATCTATATTTTTCATTTAATTTATCTAATTAAATGTCCTAAATAATGTTAGTCAAAATTAGGATCATTATAGACTCCATTCCTTAAAGAAATTCGTCCTCGAAATTACGATAAGGTACCCATAACAACCAAACATAAAGGTAAAACATATCATGTAACAAGTCAGGATAAATGTCTTTAATCCTGCTCTCAGTTTTTCAAGTACATTCTTTCTCGTCGTCACTCTACTGGACTTTGATTAATCTTACTGTCTTATTCCTTAGTCTCTTTTCATCTCTCGCAACTATACAAATTATTTTTCTAACTATAGTCATATCTGTTTCCACTATTAGATTGTCTAACATAGTCGATGTAATAGCAGTTCTGGATTTCAAATACATTTCTTAGATGAGAAATATGAAAATCATTGTGGACTCCTACCAAACTATTTGGTAACTTTGCTCTATACATGAGTTTTTTGATCCTTTCTACAATGGAAAATGGTCCAACAAATCTTGGTGCCAATTTTCCTAATTTTCCAAATCTGATTACACCTTTTATAATGACACCTTGAGAAAATATGATCTCCAACTAAGAACTTTAAGTCTATTCATCTTTTATCAGCATAACTCTTCTGCCTAGACTGAGCTTCCTTCATCCTAGCTAGAATTAACTCAATCTTTTATACAGCTTCTCTAACTAAATCTGGACCAGTAACTAACTTATCGCCGGTCTCTAACCAACAAACGAGAGATTTGCATGGCCTTTCATATAAAGCTTCAAACAGTGCCATCCCTATACTAGTCTAATAACTGCTGTTATACGAAAACTCGACTAAGTGTAGATGATCTTCCCATTATCCCTCAAAATCTATCATACAAGATCTTAACAAATCTTCTAAGACTTTGTTAACTATCTTCGTTTGCCCATCTGTCCGCGGATGGTAAGCAGTCATCATCTTGAGCTTGGTACCTAAAGTCTCCTATAGACTCTTCCAGAACTCGCTAGTGAATTAGAAATCTCTATTACTTACTATACTACTAGGAATTCCATGTTGTCTAACATACTCCTTATGAATAATTTAGCTAAATCTACTACTGTCCTGGTCGACCTAGCTAGAATGAATTGAGCACTCTTCGTCAAACCATCCACTATAACCCTTATACTTTCAATTTCTCGATTCGACCTTGATAATCCATCTATAAAATCCACTGACATAAAATCACATTCCAGACTGGAATATCCAAAAGCTGAAGTGAGCCACTCGGTTTCTAATGTTCATTTTTTACCTACTCACAGTTTAAGCACTACCTTACTCATAGCCTTACATCTCTCTGCATATCTTATCGAAAAAACTCCTTTTCATATTATAATACATCATAGTTCCTCCTGGATGAAATGTGGACCTTGAAAGATGGAAATCTCTACAAACTTCCTTCCTAATGTTTCCACATTCGAAACACATAGTCGTCCTTTCTTCCTCAACCATCCGTTTGGGTCAAGATTGAAATCTTTCAAGTCATCGCTCTCTGTTCCATCCCTTAACATTCTGATCCATTTAACTAATAATGGATTTTCTCCATGCTTAGAAGCAATCCTTTCAATCATCACCGGTCGAACTTCTAAACATGAAAACCTAGTAGTTTCTTGACTGGAACTACTCTTAGATCTCCGTTGCACTCCGCATGTAGCCAATGCCTCTAAATATTTCCACCCACCTATCATTGCCAGTACTGCATCTTGATATTTTCTACTAAGTGCATCTGCAACTTTATTCTCTTTTCCTGGTGTGTATTCAATACCAAAGTCATAAGCGGCTAAAAACTCTAACCACCTCTGCTGTCTCATATTCAACTCCTTTTGAGATAATAAATACCTCGGTGACTTATGATCCGTATACAACTCGAATCATTCTCTGAAAATGTAATGTCCGCGCCTTTAACGCAAAAGTTACTGCAGCTAATTCCAAATCATGTGTTGGATATCTAACCTCATGCTGTCCGAGCTATCGAAAAGCATAGGAAATCATTTTGCCTCTTTGCATTAACATAGCTCCTAATCCAGTTCCATAGGCATCCGTGTACACCACTAAGTCCCTGTTCCCTTCTAGAACAACTAACATAGATGCATTAGCCACCAAGTGTTTTAGTTTCTGGAATGTCTCCTCACTCTTATCAGTCCAGGCAAACTTCACATCTTTCTAAGTTAGCTTAGTTATCGGTGGTGCTGTCCACGAAAAATCCTTGATGAATCTCTGATAGTAACCAACTGATCCAAGAAAACTCTTTATCTCAGTCACTGCCTCAGGCCTCTTCCAACTATTCATTGCCTCAACCTTGGCCAAAACTAGTGACAACCCTTTCTCTGAGACTACATGACCAAGAAACTTCACCTCCTTTCAGAAGTGACACTTTGAAAACTTCGCTTTCAGTTGATGTTGTCTCAGCGTCTCAAGGACCACTCTAAGATGAAATCCATGCTCTCTTTCATCGTTAGAGTATAACGAAATGTAATCTATGAACACTAACATAAATTTGTCTAGATGTTCTTGGATGATCCTGTTCATCAAATCCACGAAGAATGCTTGCACATTAGTCAGTCCGAACGGCATCACAAACCATTCGTATGATCCACTGATCCTAAACACCGTCAATGGAATACTATCCTCTGCTAATCTAAGCTGATGGAATCCTGTTGCCAAATCCAACTAGAAAAATACTTTGGCTCCACTCAACTAATCGAACAAATCGTCAATCCAAGGTACAGATATCGGTTCTTTATAGTCTTCTCATTCAACTTACGATAATCAATACCCAACCTCAACAATCCGTCCGATTTCTTTACAAATCCTACGGCTGCCAAGGCGAACTACTTGGTTTGATAAAATTCTTACCTACTAAGTCCACCAATTGCACCTTTAACTCCTTCATCTCGGTAGGGGTCATTCTACTTGGTGGTCTACTCATTGGTTCTGCTTTCGGTACTAAATCAATCTGAAACTCAATGTCTCTTTTCGGTGGTAGTCCTATCATGGGCTCAAACACATCTGTGAATTCTCTAACAAAAAAAACTTGATTTAACTTATCTTCTACCTCCATAACATCCAACAAAGCAATAACCTCAGAACTAGGGTTTTCTACAGAGTATGTAATCTGATCACTACAATCAGGGTGTCTAAGAGATATTTTCCTACAATGGCAAAATATCCTAGTATCATACTTACTTGAACCAATACATACCCAAAATAATTAAGAACCGTATGAAATTAAACATGTGTAAACTGCAAGCATATACATGACCTAACAATTCAAACTCTAAGTGGTCATATCCCATCCCAAGAGTCGCATATCCTCCTATCAGATTCGCAATCCTTAAGGAAGTAACTAGGTATGAGGGTTCTAGGTTAAGATTATCTACCAAACAACGAGATAAAAGAATGCGAGGCACTGGTATAAAATAAAACTCTAACTAACATACCATGAATCAAAAACGTAACTCCCAACACAGCTTTTCCATTTTCCTCTACTGTTGGTCTTGAGGTTGCTGGGTCCAATGCAAACACTTTGCCTTTCCCATCTTTTGCTAGATTCTTGCATTGGTTCTTATAATGCCTAATATGATCATAGTTGAAATATTTTACAGTTTTCTTGCTAGTAGCTTTCTTCCATTTGCATGTCCGGCACTCATGAGCATAGTGTCCCCTCTTATCGCACTTATAGCAAACTACTTCAGCCTTCCTTTTCCTGGCTGCTCCTCCTTTCTGTGCGCCTTTTTTATAGAAAAAAAACTATCTCTTTTTGTTCTGCCCACCTTGAGCTTCCCCTGCTTTGTTACCATTAAGAAAAGCAAGCATCTCTTCCTGCCTCAAAGCCATTTCAACAACTACATCTCACAGATCCTTAATATATGGCAGAGGTTCATTAGCAAGCATGAGTTTCAGTCTGTGGATGAACTTCTCATTCCTATTGATAATTGTATCAACTATAGCATATCCGTATCTCGATAACTTCTCAAATCTAGTAGCATACCACAACACTGTCATGTCTCCCTTCTCAACTCAGAAAACTTCCTGAGCCGAGTCGACTTAGCAACTTTTGACATGAATCTTTCCTTAAACCTTCTTCTGAATTATGCCCAAGTCATGGTCTCTTCATTTACTCCTACAGTAACACTATTCCAGCAATACTGTGTTTCTCCTTACAATTTCCTAGAAGTAAGTCTTCTCTTCTGCTCATCATTAAGCCCAAAATCAGCAAAAATCCTTTCGCAATGAAGTAACCAATTCTCCACCTAAATTGCGTTCCTCAGTCCCGATAAACGACTTTCCTCCAAGCCTAACATAATCTCTACTTAATACCGCATAGTCATTGACCACCAAAGCTTCATGATTTCCTCCTACTAATCCCACAACAGCTCTAACTTGCATTATGTTCACGAAGAACTGGTACATGGATCCCATATCAAATTGCGAAGCTCCAGCACCCTTATTAATAGCTTGTGCCCGACTTGGATTTCTTCTAGTGTTTGGTCTGGCATTTCCAATGGTTGTGGTGCATCCTCCACCAACGTTAACTCTTCCACTCCTAGCATCCATATATTACTTCCTTAAAATCTGCATTCGAGTCTTGTAAGATATAGAAAAATAACCTAAGAGAGATGGGAGGATAGAGATAAAGCGTATACTTTATATATAGGAAATACAAGTACTTTGCTATAGCATTATCCCATACCCTAATATTTCTCTAATTCCCTAGGATTATGTTTTCAAAACCAATTTAAGTTTGAAATTTCTTTTAAGTTTTTCATAAACCTATGCTTTGATACCAAGTTGTAACATCCCATATAGGCCCAGAGCTAAATGCTACAGATGTTGTAATCATCCATAGTATTAACTTCCGATGACAAAATGCGGTAATGTTAATTATATACATAATATCAGAAACGTATGAACATGAAATAAAATCAACGCATATTTCAAAAAAACTTTTCTGTTTACATTTCAGATTAATATTTCATATTTAGTTACATAATTCCAAAATGATTCCAAAGTTTTGATCAAATATAATTATTATAAATTATACCAAGAGCGACATATGAAGATGGCCCCTTGAATGATTAGAGTACTAGATAAACACAATGGAAGTAATACTTAATAGCTCTTACATAGTTAGCTTTGCCTTCTACATGTATTTGGAAGCTTATTCTTCCAACCTACTAAACCTAAAAAGTATTTAACTCTCAATCTACTCAAATCAAATTTTGAGCACTCTAGAGTCTAAGGGGAAACATAACTTCGAGTCAGACTTAATATAACACCCCATATATTTTATAACCTTATTTAAGATATTTAATTAGTTAAATTAAATTAAATAATGTGAATATTAATAGGTTGAGATTTGATTAGGTAGAGGTAGTCGTGTCATGTTAAAGGGGTTAACTAAAATGAAATAACATTGGGTAGTGTGCTAGGAATTGAGAAGGGTATTTTGGAAAATAGCAAAACCTTATACCCTAAACCCTTAGGAAATGGGTAACTCATGTTCATTATTCTCATTTCATTAAAAACAAAAATTTCTAAGGCCGGCCCCCATTTCCAGTCTCAAATTGGAGAAGTAAAGCTAAGATTCAAAAGGAAAGAAGAAATCAACTAAATCAACACTCAAAATATCATCTATAATCTCTAAAGCCAAGGTGAATAATTACTACATCCCTAATACTTTTAGTTTTTGGTTTCATGCTTAGATCCAAAATGCTTTTGCTATAAAATTGCCATGTTTGATGCTTTAAGATATATATATATATATATATATATATATATATATATATATATATATATATTGTCGATGAAATTATAAATGTTTGTTCATATTTTATGACAATATTTAACATAAAGACCCTGCTTAGTGACATCCGAATATTTCGAAAATTTAAATACAAGTATGGACTTATATTTTAAAGATGGATTTTAATTTTTCATAATTTTATGATTTATTATTGATTTTATATGAATTTTCGAATGAAGGAAATTGTTTATTGGGTTTTAAATTATTTTTGGCTAAATAAAAAGTATTTGGGTTTAAGATTTTAATATGTTAGGCAATATATCAAAATATATTTTCTAGAATTTTTTCAGAATTTTCCTAAGTCATTTGAGGGATATATAAAATTATTTAAGGCATGAGACTTAAATGTTTAATATATTTATAAAGGAGAAGTGACATTTTGAAAAATAAAATGATTTATAAATTCTGGTAATTACAGCAAAAAAATGATGAAAAGTATTTTATTGACCAATGAAAATTTGACAAACAAAGGGAGGTTAGTTGAAAAGTTTCATTTTTTAAGTTTAAAAACAAAAATCACCTTTTTCCCCATGTTTCAGGCCCATACGGCAATATACCATCCGCCCTAGACCTTTCATCTCAGTCGAAGGGTTAGCTTTCGATAAGGTCAAAGTTCAATGCATGAGGTATCAAATAATTGGACTTAATGAATTGAATATAGCCGAAAGTTTGATGTCCTAAAAGGTTGAAATATAATTTCCTTATAAGTGAAAAGCTTTCACCTGCTTTGCTTTCAAATTTAAGCTTTCGACTTGGTCACTTTTGACCAGGTTAAGTTATTTGAAAGAAAAGACTTTAAAACCTTCTGATGTAGTCGATAGGTTGTAGCTGCTACTGCCATTGCTTTGTTTTGAAACCTTCCGACATAGTCGAAGGTTTTTTACTATTTTTATAAAGTTTTTAATTTTAACCTTCCGACCCATCGAAAGGTCTACCTGTTTTTAAAACTAACTGCTTCTCCAATGCTTTCGAAGGGAAGCTTTCAACTTAGGTGGTTTCCCTTGTTTTGTGAGATATAACTAAAGGCTTTCAAAGGTTATTTAGATATTCTCGAAAGATTGTTTATATAAAGACAAAAGGTTTTAAAAGAAGGTTTCCAGATTGTTTTAAGTTTAACCTAGTATAGCATCGAATGGTTTCTTCTTTAAAATGTTTTATGTATCCAAAGGGTTTTGTTTCGAAAGGTTTATTAAATGTTTTCGAAAGATTTTCGAAGGAAGGTTTTCCAAAGGTTTTTTGAGGAAATGATTTAATATGATTTCAAAGAAGGATGTCTAAAGCCTATAGCTTCCGAAAGGATTGCTTTGAATGAATTCAAAAAGTTTTAGAGATGATTTCGAAAGGTTGAGACATTGATTTTGAATGAGATAATTTTAAAGTATTGGAAAGAGGTTCTTTCAAATGGTAAATTGCTTTCATCAACTAAGTTTTGAGTAATGGATATATATATCTAACATGGTCATATGATTTGAGTAAAGTATAAAGACTTATTTCTTTTCGTTGTTTGAAGTTTGATTTAATGGTTTAGATCATTTTGAAATTGTTTTCAAGAAAAATTATGGGAGGGGATCCTTAAGTATAATGACTCAAATATAAAAAATTAGATGAGAGTAGTATGGGGTCGTGCCCTATACATTAGCTTGTAGCCCCAGCTAATTGTTATCCAAAATTCCAATGTGTAGGGCTTGGTCATGGGTAGATTAAAATTATGAGTACACATCGAAAGGAATATATGTTGTATACAGATAGGTTATTGGTTAGCTTGGAAAATCATTAGGCTTGAGAGAACCTGGGAGATGATTAAGTTAGGGACAGACCGTCCATAAGGGAGATATTTAACAGATAGTTTAGGACAGACCGTCCTAATGGGAAATGTTAAACAGACAGATAAGGATAGATCATCTTAAATATGAATATCTAACAGATGTTAGGTAAATTTTGATTATGTTTTCTGGTAGGCCTGAGTCAGCCAAATGCTAAAAATTATTTATGTTTGAACAGATAGTTCATTATTACCTGATATTTATGTTGGTTTACATAATGTTTATTTTGTAGAATTTAACCATTGTGGATGCAGGTGCATAGTGTATGGTTAAATAAAGGATTTGTAAAGATATATTTAAAAAAAGAATCCTAGTGAGAGGAAACCCGTTCCACTAAGTGGCATGGTCTCAATCAACATAATTAAATCTTGGTGCATAATATTATTCATACCAGGCTTTATGTCTGACTTGAAGTTTGTGTTTTTCCCTTAAACTCTGGGGTACTCAAAAATAATTTGAGTAGGTTGAGAGGTTAACGATCGTTTTAGGTTTTTAGAAAGCTAACGAACAAGCTGCTGAAGGATGCTGGTGGCAACAGATAGCTATTTAGGATTTTCTGCTTTTATTTATGTTTAGATGATTTTCCGCTGTGTTATGATGTCTTATATGACCATTTGACTCCGATAAATCGAGGGGGTATCTTTATATATCGCTCGTGACGTAATTTGTAATAACTATATTTAATCTATGCCTGGAAAAACGTTTTGGGTTATGTGATGTGAATGTGGAACAAATTTTATATGGAAATGTAATGAAGTAATCTATGATTTTGAAAATCTGTGTTTTGTTTCATATTCAAATGCTTCTGATATTAGCGATACCATTAACATAGTATTTAGTTGTCGAAAGCTAATACTATAGATGACTGTAGCATCTGTAGCGCTTAGTTTTGGGCCTCTAAATAGGGGATGTGATAGCATGGTATCAAGGCATGGTTTTTATGAAATACTTTAACTAAAAAAATGATTTTTGAAAACATAATCCATAGGAATTAGAGTTAGGATCGGGTATGGGATAACAGTATAATAGTGCACTTTTATTTTTATATATATAAGTGTACGCTCTATCTTTAGACTCCTGTCTTAGTTAGGTTATTCATCTGTATCTCATGAGGTTTGAATGCATATATGGAAGGAAGAAGAGGCTAAGTGAATGATGGAGGAGACGACACCACTACCAATGGAAATGCCCGACCGAACACAAGGAAAGGTCCTGGTCCGGAACAAGTTGAAAATGCTGGTGCTGGAGTTCCCCAAGTGGACACGGAGGAAATGTATTAATTCTTTGTAAATATGGTGCAAGCTGGAGTAGTAGCAGGTGTTGTTGGAGGAAATGCTACGGAAGGAGGAGCCCAAGAAGTTCCTATGGTGAATCAGTATGCTCAATTTGAGTAGAGATTACATTAGGCTCAGAGGGAAGCTGTTCATTAGTACCGAGGATGTGATTGAAGTAGAAAACTAGCTACTGCATTATGAAAGAATTTTTGCTAATTTAGGGTTAATGAAGCGCAGAAAAGGAAGTTGGCCTCAAGGCAGCTGTAGGGAGCTGCATTATTTTGGTGGAACACTGTCACTGCCAGAGTTGATAAAGGGACCATTACTTGGGAGGAATTCAAAAGAAGATTTTTAGAGTGATTCATTTCATTATGGTGCAAGCTGCATTGGTAAGGAGGTTTGTTGAATTGGACCAGGGAGAAATGAATGTGTTGGAGTATATCAGAAAGTTCGAGGAACTACACTAATACGGGTGTGCATTGTTGATACCGTTATTAGTAGAAATAAGAAGTGCATCAGTGGAATAAGAAAAAAATTTGATAAGTGCTACTTTGCCACAATTAAGAAACCCTAGTGATGTCGTTGTTGAGATGGTATTGAGGCAAGAAGAAGCATTGGCTTACCTAAGGATGAAAGTGAAAGAGGCTCAGACTGGACAGGCTCAGAAGAAGAAATTTTTCCGAAGGAAGATTGCACATAAGGAAGGGGTACAAAAGAAGAGTAAGGATGAAGTGGTTCGTTACAACTGCAACAAGAAAGTACATTATGCCAACGAGTGTCGAGCCAACAAGTGAAAAGGAAAAGAAGCCGGTGGGAAGAAAAATGTCAGATGCTTTAATTGCGATCAAGTGGGTAATTTTAAGAATAAGTGGCCAAAGCCACCAAAGGGAGGAAAGGGGCAAGTTTATGCCTTGAAGCCCACAACCGCAAAATTATTTTCTTAGGAAAGGAGAAAATCTGTTTTAGGAGGCTCACTGTAGATTCACGGTATGTCTGTTAGCGTCCTATTTGACACTAAGGCATCCCATTCTTTTATTTCTCGATGTCTAGTAGATAGACTTAACCTAGAACCCACTTACTTAGTTACCTCCTTAAGGGTTGCTAATCCTATAGGAGGTTATGCAACACTTGGGATGAGGTGTGACCATTTAGAATTTGATTTGTTGGGCCATACCTTTGATTTTTGTTTGCATGTATTTGACTTTGTGGGATTCAGGATTATCCTGGGGATGGATTGGTTGAGTAGGTATAACCCTAGGATATTTTGACAAGATATGAAAATATCACTTAGTCATCCAGATTGTAGTGATCAGATAATTTATGCTGTAGAGAACCCTAGTTGTGAGGTGAATGCTTTAATGGGTGTTATGAAGTTGGAGGATAAGTTGCACCATGTCTTTGTAGTTAGAAAATTTGCCGATGTGTTTGGGCCAATCGTTGGGCTGCCACCAAAACGAGCTATTGAGTTTCAGATTGATTTAATGCCTAGAGCTGAATTGGTGAATTGGCGCCAAGTAGAATGACACCTACAGAGATAAAAGAGTTAAAGGTGTAGTTAGTAGATCTGGAAGGAAAAAGTTTTATTAGGCCGAGTAGTTCGCCGTGGGGAGCTGCTGATGTGTTTGCTAAGAAGTCGGATGGATTGTTAAGGATATGTATCGATTATCATAAGTTGAATGAGAAGATGACAAAGAACCAATATCCATTTTCGAGAATTGATGATTTATTCGATCAGTTGAGTGGAGCAAATGTATTTTCTTGGCTAGATTTGGCGAAGGGATTTCATTGGCTTAGAGTGGTAGAGGATAGCATTCCTTTGACGGCGTTTAGAATGAGATATGGATCGTATGAATGGTTAGTTATGCCATTTGGAATAACTAATGCGCCGACATTGTTTGTAGATCTAACGAGTAGGATTTCTCGAGAACATTTAGATATGTTTGTGTTGGTTTTCATTGATGAAATTTTGATATACTCTAAGGGCGAAAAGGAGCAAGAAGTCCATCTCAGAGTCGTGCTTGAGCTTGAGACATTGAGGGAGAATCAGTTGAAGGCTAAGTTTACAAAATGTCATTTTTGAAAAAGGAAGTGACGTTCCTTGGTCATGTCGTCTCTGAGAAAGGGTTTTCTGTTGATCCGACTAAGATTGAAGTGGTGAACAACTAGAAGAGATCCGAGATGGTGATCGAGATAAAGAGTTTCCTTGGATTGGCGGGATATTATTGGAGATTTATAAAAGATTTTTCATGGATGGTAGCACCGATGACTAAGCTTATGCGAAAAGATGTGAAGTTCGTATGGACTGATAATTGTGAAGAAGCATTCCAGAGCTTGAAACACCTATTGACCCATGCACCAATATTAGTAGTTCCAGAGGGGAATCATGATTAAGTTGTTTATACAGATGCATGTGAAATTGGATTGGGAGCTATGTTGATGCAAAGGGGTAAAGTAATTGCTTATACTTCTAGATAGCTCAGACCACATGAGGTTAGGTATCCAATGCATGACTTGGAGTTAGCTGCTGTTATATTTGATTTAAAGGTGTGGAGGCATTATATTTTGGGAGAGCAATTTGAGCTATATACTGATCATAAGTCGTTGAAGTATTTGTTCTCTCAGAAGGAGCTGAATATGAGGCAACAGAGATGGTTGAAGTTCATTGTTGCTTATGATTTTGGAATTGAGTAATCACTCATAAAAGGAAACAAGGCAGTAGATGACTCAATCGAAAACATCAAAATGCAATATTATCTATGATCTCTGAATGGAAAGACTTGGAGGCATTATCGGCTTGTAGCGTGCGGTTTAGGTCCGGGTAGGATCAAGTGCATGAAGTATTATATTGCCTTGTTTACAAGTCCGACTAGTAATGATTGAGAAGATAGCTTCTAAGCAAGAGGATGATCCAGTATTAGCTGAGAGGATCAGAAGATTGAAGGAAGGAACGGAGATCGATGACCTAAAAGATTTCAATCGTGACCATAATGGGTGGTTGAGAAAGAAAGGAAGATTATGTGTTCCAAATACAAGAGATACAAGGAAGGAGGTTTTAGATGAGTGCCATTGTTCAAAGTTCATTATCCACCCAGGAGGAATGAAGATGTATCAGGACATAAAGAGAAATTTCTTATGGAAAGGTATGAAGCGGGATATTGGATTATGTGTTAAGCAGTGCTTGAAATGCCAACAGGCAAAGGCTGAACACCAGAAGCTAAGTGGATTGCCTCAACCATTAGAGGTTTCGTTATGGAAATGGGATCCAACTTCCATGGATTTGATTAATGGGTTGCCGGGATCTAGGAGAGGAAAAAAAAGGTAGATGGGTCCTAGTGGATAGACCGGCTAAGAATGCCCATTTTATTTCGATAAAGTCAACTAGAAAGGCACTTGATTTGGCAAAGGTATTTATGAAGAGTGTGGTTAGACTGCATGGGATTCCTAGGAGTATTGTCAGTGTGGATATTCTTTATTTACTAGTGAGTTCTGGAAAAGTCTACAGGAAATGTTAGGAACCAAGCTCAATGTGAGTATGCTTACCATCCACAGACAGATGGGCAAACCGGAGGAGTTAACAAAGTCTTAGAAGATTTGATAAGAGCTTGTATATTAGATTTGGGGGATCATGGGAAGACCATTTTCATCTAGTCGTCTTGTATAACAATAGTTACCAGACTAGTATTGGGATGGCATCGTTTGAAGCATTGTATGAAAGACCTTGCAAGTCTCCCATATGTTGGTTAGAGACTAGGGATAGATTAGTTCTTGGTCCGGATTTAGTTAAGGAAGCTGTGGAAAAGATTGAATTGATTCGAGCTAGGATGAAGGAAGCTCAATCTAGGTAGAAAAGTTATGCAGATAAAAGAAGAAAGGATTTGGAATTTTCCGTCGGAGATTATGTGTGTATTAAGGTTTCACCAATGAAAGTTGTAATCATATTTAGGAAGTCAGCGAAGTTAGCACCTAAGTTCATTGGTCCCTTTTGTACTATTGAGAGAACCGGGAAAATCGCTTATAAAGTGGAGTTACTAAGTAGTTAGGCTAGAGTCCATAGTGTTTTCCATGTTTCTCATCTTAGGAAATGTGTAAGGGACCCAGAGACTACTATAGCACTTATAGTATTAGAAGAATTAGTACTAGAACCGGATTTGACTATAGTTAGGAAATCGATTCAGATTGTGGCTAGAGATGAGAAGAAATTAAGAAACAAGACAGTCAAGTTAGTAAAGGTCCAGTTAAGTAATGATGCTAGACATTGTACTTGGGAAGTGGAGAGCAGAATTAGAGACTCTTATCTAGATTTATTTGATGGTATGTTTTATCTTTGATTGTTTTGTTGTGTACCTTATCGTAATTTCGAGGACGAAATTCTTTAAGGTGAGGAGTCTGTAGCACCCCATATATTTTATAATCTTATGTAAGATATTTAATTAGTTAAATTAAATTAAATAATGCGAAGATTAATAAGTTGAGATTTGATTAGTTAGAGGTAGCTATGCCATGTTAAAGGGCTTAACTAAAATGAAATAACACTAGGTAGTGTGTTAGGAAATGAGAAGGGTATTTTGGGAAATAGCGAAACCTTATACCTTAAAACATTAGGAAATGGGTAACACACATCATTATTCTCATTTCATTAAAAAAGAAAGTTTCTAAGGCCGACCACCATTTCCAATCTCAAGAGGAGAAGTAAAGCTAAAATTCAAGGGGAAAGAGGAAATCAACTAAATCAACACTTAAAATCTCATCCATAATTCCTAAAGCCAAGGTGAATAATTACAACTCCCTAATACTTTTAGATTTCAGTTTTATGCTTAGGTCCAAAATGCTTTTCCTATAATTTTCCATGTTTGATGTTTTAAAATATATATGTTTGTTGTTGAGGAAATTATAAATGTTTATTCATGTTTGATGATAATTTTTAACATGAAAACCCTATTTAATGACATCCAAATACCTTGGAAATTTAAATATAGGTCTAGAATAATAATTTAGAGATGTGTTTTAATTTTCATAATTTTTTGATTTGTTGTGGATTTTATCTGAATTTTCGAATGAAGGAAATTGTTTATTTGGTTTTAAATTATTTTCGGCTAAAATAATAAGTATCTGGGTTTAAGATTCTAATATGTTAGGCAATATATTAAAATATATTTTTTGGAACTTTTGGGAATTTTCCTAAGTCATTTGAGCGATATATAAAATTATTTACGGTATGTGACTTAAATGTTTTATACATTTATAAAGGAGAAGGGGAATTTTGCAAAAAAAAAATGGCCTACAAATTTTGGTAATTGCGGGAGAAAAATTATGAAAAGTATTTTATTGACCAATGAAAATTTGACAAACAAAGGTAGGTTAGTTGAAAAGTTACCTTTTTTAAGTTTACAAACAAAAATCACTCTTTTTCCATGTTATAGCCCATACGGCAGTATACCTTCCACCCTAGACCTTTCGTCTCAGTCGAAAGGTTAGCTTTCGATAAGGCCAAGTTTAATCCATAAGGTATCAAGTAATTGGTACGTAATGAATTAAACATAGCCAAAAGTTTTTAAGCCGAAAGGTTAATGGCCTAAAAGGTTAAAATATAATTGTCTTATAAGTGAAAAGCTTTCGCCTGCTTTGCTTCTGAATTTGAGCTTTCGACTTGGTCACTTCTGGCTAGGTCAAGTTATTTAAAAGAAAAGACTTTAAAACCTTCCGATGTAGTCAATAGGTTGTAGCTACTACTGCCAGTACTTTGTTTTGAAACCTTCCAACATAGCCTAAGGGTTTCTACTTCTTTTTATAAAGGTTTTACTTTGAACCTTCCAACCTAGTCGAAAGGTTTACCTGTTTTTAAAACTAGTCGATTCTCCAATGCTTTTGGAGAGCTTTCGACTGAGGTGGTTACCCTTGTTTTGTGAGATATAACCAATGGATTTCGAAAAGTTATTTAGATATTTTCAAAAGGTTATTTATATAAAGACAAAAAGTTTTAAAAGAAGGTTTCTAGATTGTTTTAAATTGAACCCAGTGTACCTTCGAAAGGTTTCTGCTTTAAAAGGTTTTATGTATCCGAACTGTTCTGTTTCAAAAGGTTTATTAAATATTTTCAAATGGTTTTCGAAGGAAGGTTTTCTAAAGGTTTTTCTAAGGCAATGATATAATATGATTTTAAAGAAGGATGTCTAAATTCTATAGCTTTCGAAAAGATTGCTATGAATGAATTCGAAAGGTTTTAGACATAATTTCAAAAATTTTAAACATTAATTTTGAATTAGATAATTCAAAGTATGGAAAGAGGTTCTTTCAAATGGTAAAATGCTTTCATCAACTAAGTTTTGAGTAAAGGATATATATCTAACATGGTAATATGATTTGAGTAAAGTATAAAGACTTATTTCTTTTCCTTGTTTGAAGTTTGATTTAATGGTTTAAATCATTTTGAAATTGTTTTTAAGGAAAATTATGGGAGGAAATCCTTAGTGTAAATGACTCAAATATTAGAAAAGCAGATGGGACTAGTATGGGGTCGTCCCCTATACATTAGCTTGTAGCCTCAGCTAATTTTGTCCAAAATTCCAGTGTGTAGAACTTAGTCAAGGGTAGACTAAAATTATGAGTACATATCGAAAGGAATATATGTTGCATACAGATAGGTTACTGGTTAGCTCGAAAACCATTAGGCTCGAAAGAACCTGGGAGATGATTAAGTTTGGGACAGAGCGTCCAAAAGGAGATATTTAACAGATAGTTTAGGGCATACCGTCCTGATGGAAAATGTTAAATAGATAGATAAGGTAGATAATCCTAAATATGAATATCTAATAGATGTTAGCTAAATTTTGATTATGTTGTCTGGTAGGCCCGAGTCAGCCAAATGTTAAAAGTTATTTGTATTTGAATAGATAGTTCACTATTACCTGATATTTACATTGGTTTACATAATTTTTATTTTGTAGAATTTAACCATTGTGAATGCAGCGGCATAATGTATGGTTAATGAAAGGATTTGCAAAGTTATGTTAAAAAAAGAATGTTAGTAAGAGGAAACCCGTTCCTCTAAGCAGCATGGTCTCACTCAACATAATTAGATCGGAATGTATAGCATTATTCATAGCAGGCTTTATGTCCGACTCGAAGTTTATTTTTTCCCCTTAAAATCTTGGGTACTCAAAATTGATTTGAGTAGGTTGAGAGGTTAAGGATCTTTTAGGTTTTTAGGAAGCTAAAGAACAGGCTATCGAAGGATGTTGGAGGCAACAGATAGCTATCTAGGATTTGCTGCTTTTAATTAGGTTTAGACGATTTCCGCTGTGTTATAATGTATTAGGTCTTATATGACCATTTGACTCTGATCAATCGAGGGGGTATCTTCATATACCACTCTCGGTGTAATTTGTAATAACTATATATAATCTATGTCCGGGAAACTGTTTTGGGTTACGTGACGTGAATGTGGAACAAATTTTATATAGCAATATAATGAAGTAATCTATGATTTTGAAAATCTTTGTTTTGTTTCATATTCAAGTGCTTCTGATATTATTGTTACCATCAACATTGCCGTATTTAGTCACCGGAAGCTAGTACTATAGATGACTGCAACATCTGTAGCACTTAGTTTTGAGCCTCTAGACAGAGAATGTTACACTTAAAGCCTGGTGTGAATAATACTATTACATCTCGAGTCACTGATATTAAGTGAGACCACACCGCTTAGCGGCATAGGTTTCCCCTCACTAATATCCCTTTAAAAGCATATTTTTTGCAAATCAAAATTCTACAACCAAACCGATTACAACAACAATAACAAATACGTATATGCATAAAAATCAGGAAATCAATGGATTATCTGCCACACTACAGTTTTATCTGGCTAAGTATTAACCATTGGATAATTCGGGCCTACCAAACATAATCAATTATCTAATGAAATATGCTACTGGGCTATCTGCCCTTAACTATCGTCTGCTAGGGTCAAATGATCCTAATAGTTTTGTAGGCTCACCAATAACCTATCATTACTCTGTATATTCCCTTTTGTGTATAACATTATTTTAGTCCCATCTGTGAAAAAGCCCTACACACTTGAATTTTGGGCTTTTATTAGCTAGAGGCAATTAGCTAAAGTATAGGGTGCGACCCTACAGCAGTCCCATCTAGTTTTCTAATATCCGAGTCATGAACTTAGGGTTATCTACCCTATTCAAATTTCATTTTCTATATACTTAGGTTTAATTACCCCATTCAAATTTCATTTCCTTGTAAATAATCTTTGTAAATGATTTACCTTTGAAATAATACCTTTATAAAACAAGAAAATCATACTCTTTGCTTTACTCAAAATAATTATACCATGATACATGCTTTACACAAAATAATGTTGATGAAATCTAATCAATGGATTATCTATCCCTTCAAAATAAGTTAAAGCACTTTTTTAACTCAGAAACCCTTAGGCTATAAGGCCAAAACACCTTCGAAACCCTTGTTTAACCTTAAACAATCGCTTTTGAATTCATTGAAAGTATCTCTTTCAAAATAGATAACTACTTCGTCCTTGAAAACATTTGGCCGAAAGGCCAAATCATCCCTTCAAACGTGCTGAAAATATTCCTTTTGAAATCATTACTTAACCCTTAGACATCCTCTTTCGAAACCAATAAACTTGTCTTTCGAAAGCATTGGAAACCTTCTATTCAAAACACTTGAAACAAACCTTCTAGTATGCTTAAATATACCTTTCGAAAACATTTGGGTTTCCTCTTCGAAACTATGATAATCTTTCGAAACACTCAAATTATACCTTTCGAAACACTTAAAGTATACATTTCAAAAGTATTGGAATCCTTCACTTAAAACATACTTTTCGAAAGTATTGGGTTCAAGTAAGAGTTTATAAAAACATAGCTTCAAAACCATTTAAAACTTTCCTTTTGAAACCATTGGGTTTAACGTATAATATAACTATAGGGTCATAAAGAACAAAGGCAAAGCATTGCTTTTGAAAGCATTAATCCCAAGTAAAAGAAAGAGGATAGTTTCAAAACCCACTCTTTCGAAACCATTGCCTCCGAAACCATTTGGAAAGCGGCTTACGATCCTTTCTAAAGCATTGAGAAGTGGCTTCAAGGTAAAAAGGCGAAAGCTCCCTTTCGAATACATTGCTTTAAAGCTATAAAGAAAAGCGGCCTCAGCTAGTTCGAAAGGTAAGAATGCGGCAGCATGGGTTTCGAATAGATTCAAAACGGCTATCCTTTCAAAAGCTGCTTCTAAATAAAAGGCGGCAACTCTTTTGAAAGCTCTTTTGATTGATTCAAAAGCTAATACAATTGGCTTCAGCCCTTTCGAAAGCATCATTTATAAATAGAAGTAGTTCGAAGTTAATAAGAATAGCCTCTACCTCTTCTAAAGCATTGTTTCGACATGAACCCTTCCGCCTTTCTCCATTGCACTACGTATCAATTGTTTGATACCATATGCATTGGTTTCGAATGGGTTCATAGGCAAAGGTATGGTGTCGAAAGCTACTGATGGAAGTGGCGAAGTGGTAAATCCAAGCAAAACTAATTTTTAGCCTTTAAAAGAAATTCCTTTTTCACCTAACTTGCCTTATTTTCCCAAAATGTAATTGGTTTCCATTTGTTTATCAAATTATTTTCTAATAAAGCTGTCGAATTTAGAATTGTTAATTAAAACATTTTAACTAATAAGCCCTTCCCCTTGGTTAAAACATATGACACATTAAATTCCCTCAATTTAAATAATTTTATAACCAGAATAAAATACTTAGGAAAATTCCCCAAAAATCACCATAATTCACTTTTAATATGTTTTCTAGCATATTTAAATTTCAGACCCAAAATCATTATATAATTGCTTTAAATAATTTAAACCTAATATTAATTATTTTCTTTCATAGAAAATTCATAATAATTTCACAACAACTTAAAAAATTATGAAACTTGAACCCACTCCTAAAATCATGTCCTTAACCATATATATTAAAAACGCAAATCGTTGGATGTCATTTAACAAGTTTTCCAATCTAAATCTATCATAAAATCTATATGAAACATCATAAATCATCAACAAGCATATATATTCATTTAAACAAACATAACATGGCATATTATTTGAAAAATAATTCGGATCCATTCTTGAAACCGAATGCATTAACAAAAGTGAGATGTAAACTAAATTATTCGCCTTAGCTTAGTGTTAATAAGGTTGAGATTCTCTCTTTGATTGAATTGCGTAAGCTTCCTTCTTGAATCCTAGCTTTTCTTCTTTTGATTCTTCTTAATGGTGGCCCGCCAGCTTTATTTATGAGTATTGAGATGAATGAGAAACGATGGATAGAAGGGTTTAGGGTATAAGAACAAAAACTATTCCCATTTTTCCCTTATCATATTCCTCCTACTTGCTTATCTTTAATTCTCTTTTTCTTATATACTCATTAAGGCATGGCTACTTTATACATTTACAAATCTCAGTCTCTTAACCATCTACATTATTTCATTTAATTTATCTAATTGAATGTCCTAAATAATGTTAGTCAAAATTATGGTCATTTCAATCCTAAAGTCAAATCCATCCAAATGATGGATCGGTATTTCAAGCTCCACTACATCTCATTTCTTTCTACAACCAAGATATGATGCCAGCAACCTACTTCATGCTCCACTACATCGATCACACGCATTTCTCCATCGAACCCCTCGAGCACTCGAAATCAACAACTCCATTCCTCCAACAATCCATCTTATTGGCTCAGAATCAAGCTTATAGTGACACAAACAAGATGGAAATAATGAAGCAAACAATAAGTTGCCGCATCACAAAGTATCAAAACTGCCCCATAAGAAGATTCTATGGATCGGTACTGATCCATGACTATGGATCGATACTAATCCATCAACTTTGCTAACAAGCCATGTCTCTTCAAGGCCAACTGCTACAGGAACGTAGACATGGTGGAGCATTTCCCAACAACGTACAGCTGTAAATAGAAGGCTAGATTCTCATTTTTAGGGATCTTTTTGCCTCCTCACAATTATCAAAATTTCTTTGTAATCACCCATATAGTGTTACTGAACCATAAGAATTATATTTGCAAAACAACAATATAATCAATAGATATCTCAAGTAGATGCTGGCAATAGTTGCCTGAACCACTATAAATGTCCAGTGTCTCTTTTTTACTCATTTTCCTTTTACACTTCTTGATTTTCATTCTCTACTTAAGTTCTTTGGTGTTTGTGCTACTTTTGGTACTAACATTTTAGTGCTTTCACCAAGAGCATGATTCTCAATCCATTTGGATCCATCATCAACTATTGGATTGCCTAAATCCGAGAGATAGATCTAGTTTTCCTTGTTTTTGTTATTTTGGAATAGCCAAATTTTTAGAAAATCTACAAAGTTTCTTTTAACCGTAACCCCTAGAAGAGATCGATCCACTACTTCAAAAGCTGCTGAGGATGCTGAAAATACTGATTCCCAACATGTTGAGGAGGTTGCACAACCAAATCCTGTAGAGGTTCAGAACACAATGGATGTAGTCACTAGGGTAGAGATGGACCACATGATGAAGCAAATGGAGGACAAGCTCCAAGAAAGTCACGATGAGTTGAATCGACAGATGAAGTAGAGCTTGGATTTTTTGAATCAACTAACTAATAGCCTTAGGAGAAGCAGGAAGGACTTGGCACCTTTTGGTTTAGAATCTGATAGTTTCACGCCATCAGAGCAAAGGGGGGGACGGAAAATAGAAGACGCTTAGCAAAGAGATTAGACAGTTGAAATAAAGGCTGGGAACAAACCATAGCAAAGATTTATGGATCGATACCTATCCATCAAGAGGGCTTAGTAGCGAAGCATGTAACCTTGGTTTGGATGGTCAACATCCAAATGAAGGTGCATATTTGGATTTCGGTTGTGTTGTGGATGGCCAGTATATTGGAGATAAGTCCACCGTTATGGATCTATCGCAAAGAGTCTATGTACATGGAATTGCTGAACGAACAGTTCTCCTAGAGTCAGAGGAACTCAGGTATCGTGAAACTAACTGAGAGCGTTTGCCAAGCTAAACACTCGGAGTGGATCACGATAACCGTCACTCAGTAGATCCATCCCAACTAGATCTAAATGAAATTGTAAGGAGATTTATAAAAGAGTGCCAATATTGGACTAATGATGGTCAGGGTTCCTCCCCAAGCTGGAATCCGTTCATGGAGGAGATCATACGCGACGAATACCAAAGGAGATTTGTGATGCCGATAATGCTATCGTATAATGGGAAGATGGATCCGAGGCAACATCTGATGAAGTGCAAATGGCACATGAATTCTGCCAAAGCTACTAATGTCATGTGATGTCGTTGTTTCTGGATTTTCCTAGATAGAGTGGCAACGATTCACCCGGTTGTCATTTAGATCCATATCGTCTTTTGAGCGATTGGTGCAAAAGTTCGTCGAGCAATTCCACACGCACACTACCCATCCAAAGGACATCAGGTCACTATCGAACCTCTTCTAGGGAGCTAGGGACTCTTTGAAATTTTTTTTGCAAAGATTTAATGCTGCAATAACCGAGGGGAGCAACCCTTAAGAGAGTATTGTGTTGATGGCCCTAATCAAGGGAATTTATCTCAACACTGATTTTGGAAGGTGGTTGAAGATGAAACCCCCACCGATAATGGACGTGTTCTATAGAAAGGTGGCTTAGTTCTTGTGCTTGGAAGAGGAAAGCGATACCGCCAGAAAAACAAATGTCAGGCAGTCAACAGAGCTGATACAAAGTAACGTTGCTATAAAATAGTCTGGAGGGAATTTTGGAAATGTCGATGGTGTTGTGGAAAATAGAAGTGGTAGACAGAGCAAGAGCCGAGAGTCGGTGGAATAGGGATCCTAATGCTAAATTAACACTAAAGTGAGGATGAATAGTTTTTAATGTATTATATGAATATTTTTCAAATTTTTGAAGATTCTACGTAGAATGATATAATTAACAATTACAGAAACAATTATAGAATCAAAGTGGAGATAAAAGTAAATGCAGTAAATGAAAAAAAGGAAACAACGCACCATGATTTTATACTGGTTCGGTGTGACCCTATATCCAGTTCCACATAATTCCTTGAACGGATTTCTTTTCAACTACTAAACGCAAATACAATCTCAATTTCAAGGCTACGGGCACACGCACTAGAATTTTGACCTCTGGGTAGAGTCGCTTGATTTTCGGGCTACAAGTACACCCACTAGATATACGGGCTACTAAGCACACCCAATTGATTTTATGGGCTACAATCACACACACAAGTACAGAAGTATGATTTGATAGAGTTTTACACACTCAGATCTTCGATCTGTATTACAATTGATCCTATAACTCTTGAATATCACATTGATCTTGATTTGAGTGAGAGAGAGAGATGAGAGAAATCAGAGAGTATGTGAAAGAGAATCAAACTAGTGATGATTGAATTTGATTCTAGTTGAGTTTCGATAGAGTTTAGGTATTTTTGATTTAGAAAATAAGAGAGTGGAAGGAGGAGAGATAAATAAGAAAATCATGATTAATTTTTTTTGGAAGTTTGGTAATTATAGAGGAACAACGGTCATGTCCATTCGCGAAGAGATACGATGAAAATACACTTCCATTCAAACACAAATTTTTAAAATTACGGCTACTATATCGACATACATAGATAGAGTATGTCAACATACTCTTCAAAAAATTGAAAAACACCTTTAAATATATTATTTTGAAAATCAGTTGCTTTGTAAAAAAAAATATCACTTTGTAAAATCATTTAAATATAGTTTATACACATTTTAATCAACATATAACTTAATAAATTTTATAAAATAATTTTGAAAGATTTAATAAGAGTATTCAATATAATGTAAATAATATATATAAAATCAATATATTTATAAATTACAAGTAAATGTCTAAAATCAAAATATAAATACTAAAAATAAACATAAGGAAGATATAAACTAAAATACCAAAAAATATAATAGATTAAAAAATACTTCAAAACTTAATATAATATCTTTGCAAATATAAAAGATTAAGAAATTATTTTGAGAAATATTTCTACTTGATGTTTGAAAGGATTATTTTGAAAACCAGGATATCTAAAAAATATTTAAAAAAAATTAGAAAAGGAGAGAGAGATCATGAAAGTGCTATCAAGGTTTTAACATAAATTCCATGACTCTATAATTTATCTGGAATATCTTTAGATCTTGAACTCTTCAATCCTCACGTGTCTTCATTCTTTAACTCTTGAAACTCTATATCAGCATCTTGAGTCTATTCTTGACATTGTACGGTCTTTTTAATCAACACCTGTCTAATATCCTACGCTATATACTATATATAACTTGATATAACATTAGTATTTATATTTTATATAATGTCTATAGTTTTTATCATCAAAACCAATACCTAAGGTACTAACAAGAGCAACAACGAAGCTAAAGACAGGAAATCAGATTTGAGGAGACATCCTAGAATCTCAAAATATGACAACTACACTCCATTGAATAACTTGATTGAGAACATATACTTGGCTATTCAACGTACCAAGCAATATCAGAAGTCGGCTCTGAGGGAGTCAATTGAAAAGGAGAAAAAGTTAGGTAAGTTTTATTATTTTCACGAAACACACGGTTACAACACCAATAAATGCAAACATTTGCATGACATGATCGAAGAGTTGATTCGCAAGAAGAAGTTACAACAGTTTTTGCAATCCCCGTAGGATAGCACACAATGAACTTCAAACCCCCAGCAGGGGCAGCAAGGCCTAGTGTTGATGATCTCAGGTGGTTTGAGAAGCATCTAGTGATTAATACTATTATCGGTAGACCACATCCAATAAAGAAGAGCTGGAACTAGATGGAGCAATATGTAGGTGCTTTGAAGAACACGGTGAATGAGAGCTGTTTTGCCGTCTAAGACGATGTCCTGACAAAACAACTCAGAACTATGGCAGATGACATTGTTTTTAGAAATGGAGATGATGATGGAATGGAGGCCCAATGATTGGCCCTCTAGTGACATTGTCCATGATTGGCCCTGCAATTGTAAGGAAGGTGTTGTTTGACTATGGGAGTTCAGTTAACATTTTATTCAAAAAAGCCTACGATCAAATGCTTTTGGAGGGTAAGGACTTAAAGACGTGTAAATCTCAGATCTAGGGATTTAATGCGACTGCTACCGAGCTAGTAGGATGTATTGGTCTATTGGTAGTGGTTACAGAGGGCGATCGTAAGAGAGTGCGGGTCATGCCTTTTGTTGTGTTGGATATTTATTCCACTTATAATGCCTTTTTGGGTCAACCGACCCTTGTTGAATTTCGAGCGGCCATAGCCCCATGGTGCTTAACAATAAAGTTTCCAATGGAGAATGGTGTGGCAAAGTACAGGGAGATCAGGGGCTTGACCGAGAATGTTATGTTTTTGAATTGAAAGAGGGAGGCAAAGAGAGAAAGGTGTGGAGAATACTCTCTGCATCAAGGCTTTGTACGTATAGCAACTGTCACCTGAGCCTTGGCTTGGGTAGCACAGTTGGTTCCATAAGTATATGGATCCACATAAAGAGCCAAAGAATGGAAGAGCACCTCTAGTCGAGTTGACGATCAACATCCAGATCAGCTAGGATGATCCTACATAGGTCCTGAAGGTTGGATCACAGCTTGGCATGAAGGTGATGAAGGAGATGGTTGGTTTTCTTCGGAGGAACCAAGATGTGTTCGCCAGGACTCACTTAAATATATACAGAATATTGCTGTAGATAGCAAGTCACGCATTGTATAAATCCCAAATGGATTCCTGTGAAATAGAAATACCATAGACTGGGTCCGAAGAGATCCGCTGCACTCAAAGAAGAAGTGGAGAAGTTGAGAGACAACGACTTCATCCACGATGCCTTATACCCATAGTAGGTATCCAACCCAGTTTGGTGAAAAAATTAATGGAAGGTGGAGGACGTGCATCGATTATTCTAATTTGAATAAGGCATTCCTGAAGGACAGCTTCCCGCTCCAAGGAATGATCAGTTGGTAGACTTGACGGCCACACACGAATTTTTCTTATTCATGGATGCATACTCTGGATATGATCAGATTCTAATGCATGTTACAACAAGGAACACACCAGTTTTATAACCGATCTGGGACTATATTGTTATCTTTCCATGTCCTCTGGATTAAAGAAAGTTGGTGCGATTTACCAAAGATTAGTGAACAAGATGTTTAAAGACCAAATCAAGTGCTCGATGGAGGTCTATATGGATGATATGCTCGTGAAGTCATAGTGGTCAAGGAACCATACTGATGACTTGGAAAAGATGTTCAGCATTCTCCGAAAGTACGTAATGAAGCTTAGCCCTTTGGAATGCTCATTCGGGGTTGCATCTAGGAAATTCTTAGGATCCATCGTGAACTCTCATGGAACCAAAGCTAATTTAGTGAAGATCGAAGCAATGAGGATAATCAAAGCCTTGGAAACGATCAAGGAGGTCTAGAGCTTGGAAAGGTCAGCACCCTGATTTGATTCATCTTCAGAGCCACTAGTATTAATGTGCTCAAGAAGGGGAAGAGGAATTCCGCTTGGACACAAGAGTGTATAGATGCATTCCAGGCTCTGGTGGATCACTTGGAGAGAGCCCCATTCGTTCTAAGCAGTTGGAGGATAAGGACTTATTTATTTGTTTAGTAGTATCAGTGCACACTTTAAGCACCACACTCGTGCGTGAGGAGTCTCGAATCCAGAGGCCAATGTACTACATTAATAAGCGGTTGATAAGAGCAGAAAGAAGCTACCCAAAGCTGGAAAAGCTTGCATACTGCATGTTAATAACTTCAAAAACGCTATGCATCTACTTTCAGGCTCATGCAATCAAAGTTCTAACCGACCAGCCGTTAAGACAGGTCCTGCTACGACCTGAGACCTTTGGAAGTCTGTTGAAATGGAACATTGAATTGAGCCAGTATGACACAACCTACCATCCTCGCAGTGCTATGCAAGGTTAAGCTTTTGTGGATTTTACTACTGAACACACTGCGCGAGATAACACTCAGAAGAGCATTGGAGAGCAGAATGGCAAGTTGAAGATGTACATAGATGGCTCATCCAATGAACATTATTCTGGTTCTGGTAACTTCTAAGGAATGTTCGATTTGTTGCACTCTAAAACTCAACTTTCCTGCGACGAACAACGAAGCGTAGTATGAGGCCTTGGTCCCAGGACTCAAGATTGCGAGGGAGTTTGGAGTTAAAACACTGCATATTTTTTATGATTCCCACCTGTTGGTATATCAAGTGAGGAAAGAGTTTCAGAAGAAAGGAGAAAAGCTAGCTCCTTATCTCAACTATGCCCTTGAGCTGCTTAGTGCTATTGAATAATATACCATAACACATATTCCAAGAGAGAAAAATGCAAAGACCGACTCACTGGCCAAGTTAGCTAGTTCTAAAAATGAGCAGCTCATGGGCCTGATCCAGGTAGAAGTGCTATCGGCATTAAGCATCGGCCAGATGGATGTCGATTAGATCTTGGAGGCCGAATGTGAAAATGAGTCATGGATGACTCTGGTAAAGAATTATCTATACAAAGGGATCCTTCCAAACAGAAAAAATGAGCGATGTCAACTCCTTCGTAAAGCTTTAAGATTCATCATGCAAGAGGGAGTACTTTATAGGAAAGAATTCTCAGTTTTTATGCTTCAATGTGCCGCCAACGATGAGGCCAAGCAAGTCCTAAGAGAAGTTCATGAAAATGCCTATGGCGACCACATCGATGGGAAAACCCTAGTGAAGAAGATCCTTCATTACCAGTACTTCTGGCCAACTATCAATCAAAATGCGGTTGATTACATCAGAAAGTGTGACAAGTTCCAAAGATTCACTAAGATTCTAAGAGCCCCACCAACGGAGATTGCTCAAATGATCAGTCCCTGGCCATTTGCGGTCTGGGGAATCGACATCATTGATGTGTTACCAATATTTAAAGGTGGCACAAAGTACGCCATCATTACTGTTGATTACTTCATCAAATGGGTTGAGGCAGAGCCGTTATCCATAATCAGCACAAAAAAAGTAATCAACTTTATGGTCAGAAACATCATCTATCATTTTAGGGTTCCAAAAACGATTATTTCTGACAATGGGATCTAATTCGACAGCATCAAGTTTAAGGATTTCTATCGCAGGCACCGCATCGAGATGAGATTTACAGTGATGGCATAGCCTTAGGCGAATCGACAGGTTGAAGCAGTGAACAAAGTCATTAAGTCCAATCTTAAGAAGTGATTAAAAAAGGCCAAGGACAAATGGGTTGATGAACTTCCATTGGCACTTCGGGCTTATCGAACAATCCACAAGTCCATGACAGGCCACTCAACATTCGCCCTGGCTTACAAATCAAAGTCAATGATCCCAGTTGAACTTGAAGTACCTTCTCATCGAGTGACTCATTATGCTCCACAGGAGAATGAGGAAATCCTATTGGAATCTCTCGATATGTTCGATGAGAAGCATAATGAAGCCTACTTGAGGGTGGCAACACACGGGAACTGAGTCGCTTGACACTACAACACCAAGGTCATAGCTTAGACCTTTAAAATTGGCATTCTCATTCTCAAACGAATCTTCCCTAGCCCTATGAATATGGACTCGAGCTGAGAAGGTCCATACGCAATCAAACACAAGCTTGGAGATGGCATATTCAAGCTAGCAACAGTGGACCTTCTCCTATGGGCGTGAAATAGTAAGCACTTACGATCCTATTTCACTTGAATGTAAATTTGTACATTTTTAATCAACACTGATTAATCAGACAGAACCTGTCATTTCTAGTGTTTATAAAAGAGATGACTTCCGAAGCTTAGAAATCTGGCTGTTCTTGACTTTACACTACGAACAGTGTTATGTATGAATGAACCTGCATGTGCAAAATTTAGATGCATAGGTACCCATAGATAGGTGCTAGTTAAGCTTCCGCAGTCCATGATCGGACACATGAAGCTCGATCACACTTGTGTCCCTTGATAGATATACAATGACTACTTTAACCTATAACTTAGGGACAAGAGTACAGACATTCGAAAGTTGAATGAGAAAGTTTGCGTCTATAGCTCAAGCTTGGAATTAGGAAAAGCATCCACACCTTTCCCAGATTAGGCAAGATGAAAGGTCTGTGCCAGGAGATAGGTGAGATCTCTTATAAACTTCAATCAATGCTCGAAATTAGGCACAGTCGAAGATAAACATCTTGGATAGGATGTTCAAACCACTATCTTAACTGGTTAACTTCAACCGACGCCAAGAGTTTGGCATGGTCAAAGTATGCATCCCGAAGAAGGATGTCCGAATTGCCATCTAAAGATGAATCGTTTTGATTGACGCTCGGAGTTAGGCGCAATCGCACATAAGACGTCCTCAAAAGAAATGTTTGAGTCATTTTTTGAAGTAAGTAGAATTTGACCAAGTTCTAAAGTTGAACATGATCATATGCAGCAGACATGTGTAGGTATATGCCCTGATGATCGTCCCTCACCCGCCTTAACAAAGGAATGGACTAATAACTTAGTTGAATGACGAAGATGAGAAATGGATCGCAAACACATCTCTATTTATATCCGCCTAAATAACGGAATGGACTAATAAATTATACGTGAAATAAGCAAACTTTCATTTCTTGAGCTTTTGCTTCTTCGGTTTCTTCCCGTCTCTAGAAGATGGCCCGGTCGAATCGTCGGTTCTCTTCTTACTTCTCCTACCGCTTCCGTTGCCCTTAGAAGGTATGCTATGGGATGAAATGGAAGGCGGACTTTGAGTATCTCCGGACATAGGTAGAGTGACCGAAGCAAAAATCCCCTCGCTTGGCAAAGCAACAAGTAGAGGAGGAAGGAAGAAGTCGACCGACTCTTGCTTAATCTCTGCATTGGACTTGAGCTGTTTTTCAAGAAGTTCGATCATCGAAAGCCCTTAGGAAAGGTCAATCAACCTTGTGATCTAAACATCATCGTCCGTATGCGTACCATAAAAGTTACTAAGCCCTTCTTCTTGTAAAGCAATTATTTGCATGCCAAGGTCCAGAGTGTCACCAGTTGGAATGCTCGAAGTCGCCCCGGAAATAGTTACAACAGTTGAATCGGTCATTGTTGCTTGTTTTCCCGATGTGGAGCCCTCCTTTGAGAGATTTGAAATTGTAGGATGGCCTGAAATTTAAGAAAGATGAAAGGAGAGATTAGCGACATCGACCGGTGTCATGTATGCCCTCTCAAATATTGGTGAGGTCAGCGATGTATCTCTGCCAGATTGAGGCTCTACATGACTGACGTGTACGTAAATGTGCATATTTTTACCACCATATTTAACCTAATTAATTTAAATAAATGATCTTATTGGGTATTTTAACTTGTTTAAATCAAAATTCAAATTATTTTCAAATTGTCATATATTCATCTCCATATAAGGAAAAAATGGTCATTTTGTGCATATATTAATTTGAGAAAATTTAATCGAAAATTTCTATATTCTTTTGTACGAATTTGGCTTCATATACAAGTGGCTTCATGAAGATATATGCATGCACAAGAGTAAATACAAAAGAATGGAAATAGAAATAATTCAAAGCAATGATCATGGAGGGCCCTACATACCTACCTATCTTAATATACAAATTACAGCCAATCCACATGTTAAAAGGCCATTAAATCTTCATGCACACTTAATGGATGATTATTGGATGCTAATGGTTACTTGGTCACTTTCTATAACGGTAGTTTGGGCATTCCCTAAAAAATTGAATTACGGTTTTAAACTTGTATAAATACCCCTTAGGCTTCATGTAACCTCTCTTCCTTACTCTCTTCTTTAGATTCTCTTCTCTTTAGTTTAGTTTAGGTTCATAAATAAAAGAAAGTCCTCTTTCACTTTTCATGGCTACTTAGCCATTTTCTCTTTATGTAATTTTTCTTTATGCAACTTTAATACATATTTTTTTCCTTTTCATGCTTATTTACTTTCATGTTAGTAATGTAGATTTATTTTTTATGTAAGTAGAATAGTTTTTCTTTACTTTGCTCTCGTTTTTTCTTTTCTTTTTCTTTCATGTTGCACGCTACAATTGTTGATATGATAGCAAATATCAGAGGCTAAACCGCTTCAATTCATGGGTAATGAATCTCTCTAATTATGTAGCTTTAACATTGTAATCATTTATGTTCTCCTTTTGTGCTTAATGAAAACATTTGAAGTGGTTTAATGATGTTGTTTAGTTTTGAATTTGATAGTCTACGTTGTTCATAACAAAAAGGTTATGCTTAAACAAACAAAACACAAATTTTCTCTTCATCTAAATATGATTATGGCAAAGAAGTGAATGTTGAAATTAAAACTTGATGGCTTATATTTCTAAAAATAATTAATAGGCCATGCTTAAAATAGATTTTGCTTTCAACTTTGTTGTCATATTTCATGAGAGTTAAATGTGTATTAGGTGTTATAGTTTGATAGTCTATATTGGGCTAATTAATAGCACAAAAATAACATACTTATGATAAGCACATCAACTAATTTCACTAATGGCCAAAAGAGAGACCATAACTTCATTTTGCTGATTTATGTGATCTAAAGAGTGGAAATTACCTCTAAATTGTCTTAACACTCTCATATTTTTATCAATTTTTTGTTAGTTTTTTTTACATTTTTAGTTAATCACACTTTCAACTTTGATTAATTTGATTGAATAGAGATTTAAAATCTAACAATTCCCTACGGATTGACCCGTACTTGTCACATACTAACAATTATACGCCGTGCGCTTGCGGTTTATTTTATTCTAAATTCGTTCGACGGTTTTCTAATTCGATAGAAAAACCGTCGTCGAACAAGTTTTTGACGCCGTTGCCGAGGAATTTGTCTTGATTTTATTTTCTATTTTTCGAATTATTTTCTTTTGATTTTATTGTGTGTTTGTTTTGTGTGTTTAAAAAAAAAATTGTTGTGTGTGTTTGATTTGTGCTTGCACTTGTTTGTGTATTTGTAGCTTTCTATTTTGCATTTGCATTTGCATTTTATATATAAAAAAGAGGATACATATTATATATATATATATATATATATATATATATATATATATATATATATATTTCATATTCCATTTCGTTGTGCATTTACAACTTTCTATTTACAACTTTGCATTCTCTATTTTCATTCTAAAAAAAGCACTGTTTCATTTACAATAGTTCAAGTTTTACACAGAAGTTTCAACTTCAGTTTCAACAGCCACAAGCATTTCAAAACTTTGTCATTTCCTGACATTTCTGTGCATATTTACATCTCTGTGCACAGTTTCAACAGTGCATATACAAGTCATCCACAAATTTTGTTTCATTGCTCATTTACAAACCACAACTCCTTGCATTTGCTCAGCCACTACCGACTGCTGCCATTCCTCACACTCCACTACCATATCCCATCCCATACCACAATCATACTCCACCTGCAGACAATGCCTTCAACAGTCACATAGTGCCTTTCTTTGTCGACAGCAACAACCCCTTCACTTCTCATATCAAATCTACTAAACCACTCCTCCACGTTTCTACAACTTCCACTGCCTATCACCTAGCCAACGAACTAGAGCAGTTACCACTACAGTTACAAACAATCAAACACCGCGATATTCATTGACAAAACCAGCATCCCCTTTCAGTAGTCATCAGCGACTTCATCTCTAACAGCTATATCCCCCCCTCGCAATCACACTTCAACTCTGAACCACTCTAAGACCAGAAACTTCCCACATTTCACTTTAACAATCCTACCGCACATTTTTGTCTACAAACCATCACATACGACCGCTGACAGCTCCTACTTCATACCGCACCGTCTATCCTGTCCTCGTCATTGCCAAACCACTACAACTTCTTCAAACCACACAGCACTTCCATCTCCAAACTGCTGCCAAGCCTTCACCATCCAATCTCTCACGAACCAGTGCCATTCACCTTGCATGTCACACCCTAAAGTCACCCTGCTCAACCATAACTGCCGCCTTCCCTATCAAAAACTGCTGCCTTCCCTATCAAACTGCTTCACCCCATGCCTGACCATCATTCACCAAATATCAAACTGCCTTATCACCACTAGTAGCAACTACTTCTCACCACTTCTTACATACCAACAGCCATTCATCTCTGTTACACAAAATCACATCACCATTCATACAACAGTGCTCCACATAACATACTTCTCGCAACATAACATCCTCCATCACCTTCAACTAACCACTGCAGCAACCCCTGACTGCAACTGTCAATTCACCACTCCAGTCAACAATCAAAACTCCTCCTTCTCACATCCCCGAATTACCACTGTGCTACTGCCGAACAACACAACCCAGAGAACTTCATCATCCTCCAACTCTGCTGCAGCAACAACCCAGTCCCCTTAATCATAATGTCTCACAAGCATCTCCTCCACTGTCATTCACCATCTATCCATCATACATACCCACTACTGATCGACCATTACCCCAATCCCTGACTTCCCTGACTACTACAAAACCTGCCGTTCTCAAAAACTTCAACCACGATTCTCACCAACACACACACACACACACACACACACACACACACACCCCATTGGTAACTTGCAATTCGAATGCGACTCGATACTACCATCCACCGTCATCAGCTCCGCCAATCTCAAAACTTTGAGTTCTGTTGCCTTCCAGCTCATTCATTGCTCCGCCCGAAATCTAGAGCCACCACTCTGCATATACTTCACAACATCGTTCTCCTTCACTTCATCACCTCAAACTACCTCTGCAAGTATCACTCCTCTTCCTGCAGCCTTCTTTCTCCAGCAATTTCACCTTGCGACAACCCAGCATCGCAACTTCAACATCACAACGATCGCAATCCTCCACGACAATCGACCCATCTCACTGCATCACCCAAACCAATCGAACCAGCAGTCGACCATGCCTTGAACCCCCTTTCGAATCGAAAGCCACAGCCTCCCACGAATGCCGCCACCAACCATCATCGAACTGCATCGCAATCCTCGAATGAACGTTGAGTATTTGGAAATTTGAAAATTCGATGTGAGAAAGTGAATCGAAATTTGGGGGCGATGGTTTCTGTTTGAAAAAGAAGAAGATTAAAGGCAGAAACAAAAAGTATTAACTGGCTACCTTTCTTTTGCAATTTTTTTTAATTAGCAGTTGGGTCGGGTGTAATTCAATAGGGCCGGGTGGTCTGATTTATTTTTGTTATGGTGTTTTATTTAGTTTCAATTTGGTTTTAGCCCATCTATCTTTTTATTCTTTCTCTTCTTAAAAAAAAAAATGTTTTCTTTTGTTTTTCCGATTTGTTAAGTCTTGTTTTTCTTTTATATGCTGTTTGTTTAGTTTTACTTGTTATATGTATAAAAAACTTGTATATATCTTGTTTTTTAATTTCAAGTTGCGAAGAAATTGAAAGGCAAAAGTGCTTGCTAAAAATAAACTGCTTTGATTGCTCGCTTATAAAAAAATTACTGCTTTTAACCTCTTTCTATTATTTCTATTTGTCTTGCATTGTGTTTGTCTGCATTTAAAAAAATAAAAAACAAAAACAAATTTTATCCGTAGTTGCATTGTTAATACATGTTTAATTTCTGCTTTGCATTTCATCCTAAAATTTGTTAATAATAAAGGTTAGACATCAAAAACACTTAATTGTATATTGACAAGTTGTCTTCTTTGAAAAATTTAATTTATATGTGTCTAGGCTATTGCAGAGCAATAACCATTTATAAATATTATGATGATTCGTAAATATTATAGTAGTTGTTTCTCTAAAGGTACTTAAACCTTCAGCTGCATTGTTACGGTGATTCGTGGTGCACCGATAAATCATGTCTGTTACCTGGCAGAGAACTATCTTGTTGATCTAAGACAAAGTGTGATTATATAATTTTGGGTTAGGATAGATAATTTGTAATTAACACTTGTATTCATTTAGTTGCATTAGTTCATGCATATTTAAAAAAAAAATCAAAACTAAAAAAATTGTAAATATTCCGTCTACTTTCCTTTGAAAATTTTCAAAATCAAAATGTCCAAAAAAAATTTACTTAGTTTTTTAGAAAATCAAAAAACCAAAAAAAATATATATAATATTTTCAAAAACAAAAAAAATTTGGAAAAAAAAAACAAAAATCAATTTTCTCTTTTTTGAAAGACAAATTCTTTTTGTAAATATTTTTCCTTTATAAAAAAACCAAAACCATTCTTAAAAATGTATGAATTTTCATATTCGCTTGAACTTTACGATGGTTGTGAAAATTAATATAATCCATATAATTTCACTTCGAATTCTTATAGATATTTCAATGACAACTATTGAATAAACAATTCGAATTTTGAACCACAAAATTTTCGAAATGATAACCAACCCTCAAATCTTGAAAATAACATTTCGTCTTTACTTGAAATCTCTATACAACAAAATCAAATGATAAATGATTTATGCAATTCTTATTTCTGTGATAACTCAAGTCAAAATTTTCAAAGTAATGAAGATTTAAATTCACTTCAAAATGCAAATGATTTCGAGTATAACACATGCCAACTCAATTTTGAACTCTAAAATGAATTTTAAAATCAAAACGAAAATGTGATCCACTTTTTTATGGAGGGTTAGTTTTGAATTCACTTTTCAAATAATTTCGAGCATGCCATCCGAGTCCCCCTCCTGAATAGGGGATAACATAGTTGTCTTCTGTATCTACAGTACATTCAAATTTGTATGGAGGGATAGGCAGATTGATGGATGCAATTGGAGGTCCAAAAGTGAGGTCTGTAGCAAGATCTTGAGGAGTAATTTCAGAGAAATTGCGTTGATATTTCGGAACTGTAGTAGCCAACTCCGAGTGTAAGATAAGCTCACCTACTCTAAGTGCCTTAATTTCTGCTGGACATAAAATCTCACTTTCCAGCTCTGATAGATTCACTTCACCTCCTTTATAATGTTGTTGCTCTTGCCGCACAATCTAATCCCATGCCAATGCTAAAGCTCGAGATAACCTTTTCTAAGCCATGCTAAATCTCTGAACTTGAGTACATGCGTTGTAATTGGAGATGAGTGGCTCGTACCTGTATTTAACCCGCCTCTTCGTGGCTGCCATCGTTTCATCCACATTCTTAGCCTCGTCAAATGAATCGTCTCTATTTGCGAGCGTCAATAAACTCCTCGTAATATTCATGAGCTGTTTGAAGGGCTTCATCCTTCTCTTTCTTCTCCGTTTTGAGCCGTGCCTTCAGCTTCTTCACCTCTTCAGCCAACTCGTAATTCCTATGATGAACAGACTCAATTTGGCTTAAATATTTCTTCCTTCCCAATCAATCATCACATTTAAGTCCTTGACTTTCTGATCAACTTCCACCTTTGCCTTCTTCCGCTCGACAACCTCTGCATCAAGATGAGCGATAGTCTCGTCATTCTGATTCTCCATAAGCTGTAGTCCTACAGCCTCAGTCTCCATGCTCTCATTGTACTCAGAGATCTGCTAAGCCAACCTCCTCCAAATAAAATACCGATCCTATATGTTACTAATATATGCCACCATATAGTCTTTTACCCCCAGAGGAATGTCCTTCAAAACAGGAACAAACTTACAGCCTTTAAAATTGATTTTTAAGGAAGCGATGTTGCAATTCAACTATCGGGGGTTGGAGGCGACCGGCTGCTCTGCTTCAACAACAGCCTACTCAACAGGCACACCAGCCCTAGGTTAAGAGGAATCGGAAGCAACATACTTTGATGATTGATCGAAATGTTGGGAAGTATGAGATGGCACTATTTTCTTGGCGGAAAGGGTTGCACAGAGGTGTCATCATGAGGAACATCATTGTGACGGCTAGAATGCCTATCCGAACACCTGGATTGGGGCGACCTAGATCTGGATCAATGCCTTGACGACAAGTTGTATGACCTATAATCCTTCTCTTTGCCTCCTCTGCTATAGCTTGAGTGTCGGTGGAATCGAAATCATAGCTAGTCTTATGGGGGCGCACGCTCGGTTTGCATCTCGGGTGATAAGACATATGATCCTCAGGATCCTCATACAAACCGTGTCATTCTGTTGAACCTGCTAATGAAACGAAGATGAATCAGCCTTGACAAGGTAAGAACGCGACACAAGCTAACCAAAGTGCAGTGCGTGTGTGCGTGCGTGCAAGTGTCCTGGTGTCCTTCCAACGGACAATGTGTTAGAATTTCGCTGATAGAGGTAATCTCACCTACTCGAGTTGAAGGCATATCTTCTTGAAAACAAATAGGGGATCCAACTTTCCCAATGCTTATATTAGCAAGGCCATAAGAAGGGATATTCTCCAGAACCCAGATTAGCATACATATCCTCAAAAGTCTGTATGGGAGTTTCAAATGCAGCTATGAACAACGGAGGCGAAGTCAAAATCTATCATTTGGCAATTTTAATCTCAAGACTTCTTCTTTGAAGATGTTGTTGATAGTCATTACCCTTATCAACAGATAGATCATGACCCACATCAATACCAGCATGGCCTTCTCCTTCTTTGTTACTTCCTCCTTCACTTTCATCTCAGATTCCACCTTCTTTAGTGTGCTCTTGTATTTCGCCAGTCTCGACCACTGGAGTTTGGACTAGAAGCACCGGGGAAAGATCTCCATTATCTCTGGATGAAGAACCATCCTTATCTCTATCAGTGGCCTCTGGAGTAGGACCAACACTAAGATCTAGGTCTAACAATTTATAGGCCCAAAGTTTCTTATCGCTAAGCAGTGTCTTAGCCTCCCTGTCTGCCTCTGGAATTCCATGAAGTTGTTAGAGGGTCTCTACCAAAGCTGCATTGCTAGGCCTACATGATACATCAGCAAAGAACAGAAAAGACATTCAGTGATAACAGAGCTATGAACATAGATTTGTATGAAAAGGACAAGAATAAAAATCACGTCCAGACAAACATCGCTATCCAAATCCATGAGGACAATGAATAAAGAAGGAGGACAGTAAATAAAGAAGAATTCATCTTTGAAGTAGCTCAGTTTATTCAGGTGCCGATTATAATTTTGCGACCCCTGGATGAACTTTAAGAAAGTGAGGAAAGGATTTCTCTTGTGGCGCTTGAAGTTGTATACTTATCGAATTTCCTGATCATTGGGAAGTTGGTTGAAATGACGAGCAAAGTTAATGAACAAGCTGTGAATGAACACATAGCTGTTTGGATAGATCTAAGGTGGAGCCAACCTCATAAAGTGCGAGACTTGTCAGATAAACTGGTTGAACGAGGGGACACATCCTACCAAGCATATGTATTTGTTGCATGATGTATACTCATCTAGGATATGATGTGACCTTTGATGGCATGTAGGAACTAGCACGTCCTCAAACGGGTACTATTTCTCGTAGATCCATCTAAGTGATTCCTCCTTAATTTTTGACGATACGAAATCTACCGGATCATTTAATATAACATCATCGTCGAGTGTGTCAAGAGCATCCTCGACTACTATACCCTCCATAGGCTCTACTAGAACTTCTTAAGTGGGTTGACCTGCTTGCAGATTCTTTGGATGGGGTATAGGCTGTATCGGAGTTTGCCATGCAGACGGAACCATTGTCGATCTCGAATCGGTATTAGATTAAGCATATCCCAATGATGATGTGCCTACACCTAAAGAAGAGAGACGCGTGGACGTCGCTTTCCCATAGCTAGCAAAAATCAACACATAATTGGTATCAGATAGACTAAAAGTTGTGCCCCATGCTAAAGTGAGAACCCAATGCAACACGGTACAAATTACAGTGTCATGTAGTGCCATGTAGTGTTAGTTTTTGATACTGTGCAATGGTTCGTTTGAAAATATGGATGCTTCCGAAGTGACCGTCATTGTTGACCATCCTAAGGGGATTCACATCGTTGGCGGTGTACTAGAAATGCTTTAGGACTCGGGAGATGATGTTTGGTACAACTCAAATAGTTAGCCAACAGGCAAAGTTCTCAAAGGAAATCCACCAAAGGTTAGATCGATACTGATCCATACCCTTGGATGGATTTTCGCCTCTTCTTCCACCTTCTCCCCTGATATAGAGCACCGCCATCCATGTGAAGATACTCCAGCCTGTAACATCCTACTATCGGAGGCTTGAAACTAACCGCTGCTGATGTTGTAGTCATCCGTAGTTATTATTTCTTGACGACTGAATGCAGCATAATTGGTATTGATACACAAGAACACATGAATATGAAAAAAATTTAAACTTCCTATAAATATAATTTTTCATTTCAAGCAGATTACAATTTAAGATTCAATTACATAATCCCAAACGTTAACCATGTTTTTAGATCACATATACATGTACAAAATACGATAAGAGCGACATATGAAGATGTCCCCTTATGATGATCAAATAACCAATATATATGAACTTTATATTTTTTTAGTACATCACATTGGAAAATACAAAATAACACCTCTATAGCTAACACTGCCTCTTGCACGTCTCCAGAAGCTTATTCGTCCAAAAACCTGAAAGTTACCCACTCTTAGAGTTTATGGAGAAATGCAAATTTCGAGTCAAACAATAAGTATGGTATGAATAATTCCCTATCATCTCTTACCATTGTTGAATCATAAGTTTTGATTCGTGACAAAGAGCTTAAACAAATCAGTGATGAGACTATATGATCAAGCGACAAAAAGAGAAAGAGATATGCTATTGAACTACAAAGGAGATAAGACTTCGAAACTGAGTATAGTATGTTTATTTATTGAAGTTTTTAGTCTTAGAATTGTTAAAATCTGTCCTCAAGTAGTTTACACAAAATCAAAGATGTTTTAAAATTCAAATTCTTTGAAAAAAAAATTGTGAACTGTGCACTAACAACTAGGTTAGTTGACTGACCGAAAATGACCAGTCGGCTGAACTTGTTCAGTTGCACAGCTTTACTCTGTTTTACACCATCTTTGCATATTCAGTCGACTGGTCGTTTTTGGTCAGTCGACTGAACGATTCTGACAGCTATTTTCCTGAAGAGACACTTACATTTGCAAAGAGTTACGATCCAATTTGAAGAGTTATGGCTGCATCTTTTGATCAAAAATCTTCATGAATAGTTGTAGCTGTTTATCTACTATATAAACACATGAGATTCACTTCTCAAATTACCGAATTCTATTTTGTTTTCTAATCATGCTCTCTACTATCTATTTTTGCATTCTACAAGCAATCACAATTTATATATATTGTTTGAATCTCTGAATTAATTAACTTATCCTTCGATTCAAAACAATATTTTTATTTCTAACCTTTTACACACACAATATATACTTGAGGAAAAGATTATAGAAATGGTGTACTATCAAAGACAAATCAGTGTTATCAAGAACAAAGTGTCAAACAATTTTATTGAAACTGTTGAAATCCTGTTAGTTTGTATCAGATGGAAAATCCCTCTTCGGTTATTGAGGTGGAAAAATCATGTTCAGCTACTCAGGTGTTGTTTACCTATTCCTTCGGGTTAAGTAAGGAGTTATTGAGTGAAATTTCAGAGGGAAGTCTGAGACTGGACGTATAATGGGAAGTTCAAACTAATATAAAAATTCCTGGTATGTTTATTCTTATTTTCTTTAGTATTATTATCTGTTTTCACATTTAGATTATAATACATTTCATATTACATGATCTTAAGTGGTAACTAGCCACATAGTAGTCACTTTCATTTGGTATCAGAGCAAAGACATCCTATAACTGTAACACAGTTATTTGACAATATATTTTTTTAAATATGGATAGTAACATCAATTCTAGCATTAACATTAACTCTAGTTTCACTGAAGGTCAGTCAACTGCTCGATCACCACTATTTAATGGTCTTAACTATAATTACTGGTCAACTAGAATGAGAATATATATGCAAGCTAATGGTTTTGAAACATGGAATATTACCCAAAAGGAATATACCATGCCAATAGAAGATTTTCAACTTGGACTACTGCACAAAAAAAACTGATGCTACTTCAAATGCTAAAGCTATAAACATGTTATTTTGTGCGTTAGATTTTAATAGAGTTAGTATGTGTACAACTGCTTATGAGATATGGAGAACTTAAAAGTAACTCATGAAGGAACTAACAAAGTCAAACAAAGAAAAATCTATATGTTGACAAATCAGTTCCAAAATTTTAAAATGAAATCAAACAAAAGTATAAATGACATGTACTCTAGATTTCAAGATATATATCACTCACTATTGGCAATAGGAGAAAAATTTTCTGACTTGATATATTATCAAAAATCCTAAACTCTTTAATAGATGAATGGGAAAGAAAGGTCTTAGCTATTGAAGAAGCAAACGATCTTTCCATTATGAAACTAGAAGAGTTAATAGGAAATCTAATGTCATATGAAGTAAATTTGCAGGCAAAGAAAGTTCAAGCCTGTGTAGTTAATGCGCTCGGTAGATTCAAAGCAGTGGAGGTGCAAAAAGTCATAGCGGGGATACAGCGAGGATATATCGGATGTTCGCGTCAAAATTGACCACAAACACCCAATATCGTGAAAGCACCCGTTTATGAACACAAATCAGCAACAATCAGTATAGAACTCAGATCTAAGCAATAGCAATCACAATAATTCACAAATAACAATCACAAACACAGGGTTTATAGTGGTTCGGCGATCTTGCCTACGTCCACTCTGAAGTTTTTAACTTTATTGATTCACTTGATGATATCAATCGATTACAGCGGATCACAACAAGTTATAGCTCTGATACTTGATTACAATGGTGATAGAAAGACGTAGAATCGAATCTGGCAGAGTCTGGACGTTCAATGGCGGAAGATCCTCCTTTTCTGAAGGCTTCAGGGTGCTATTTATAGGCGTAGGAGGATCAGATCTCGCTCAAACTTTATGAGACTTTTTCTGGCACGTGAGTGGGCCTACGCGACCGACCCCACCAAGTTTCGACTCGATCTGAGATCGATACGAAGTGATTTTGAATCCATCAAAAAATGATCCAATCGAGTTGAAACTTGGCAGAAACAATCTTTACCTTGTATGGAAGCTACTGTGAAAATTTCGTTGCATTTGGACCAGTGGTTTAGGAGATATGATCGATTCAAGTTGTGGTTTTTCGTGAGGGCTGTTGCGTTCGAATCCACTCCCTTCGACTCGATCGGTCACGTGGTTCTTTGGTGACGTGGCGCGCACTCCTCGCATCGATCCTATTTCTTCTCCGAGTCGACCGCTTCACATCCATGATCTTCGCCTCGTTCGTATCGTTGAATGACACGTCATCCAAGCTAGTTGACTTGGTGGACACGAACGAGTGATTGTTCATGGATTCGAATCTCATGGATGCGAAGACGATCGATACGAAGCAGTGCATGGGCACGAGACCGATCGATTCGAAGGAGGGCATACCGATGGTGATGGATTCGAAGTGCTCTGGACTCGATGGATACGAAACAGTGCTCTAGCATGGATATGAACGTGCTGAGGGGATGCCCATCTGATGGATTCGAACCGATCGATTTGAAGTGATCAACATCATGCCTGATCGGTTCGAACTCGATCGACTCGAAGCGTAGGCAAACCAATGGATTCGAACAAGATGGATATGAATCCTATGGGTTCGAAATGAGCATCTCCACCACTTTTTGATGGGTTCGAACGATATTCTTTGGCTAACTTGCATCGATCATATCTCGTTCATACGACCTCCGGTTAACCTGAAATTTGGAACACTGGCTTTCATGGCTTTGCTTCTCATGTCCTATCAATTGTAGCCTGATCCGAGTTCGGAAAAAATTCATCGATATCCATAGCGAAGTGAAGTACAACAAATCTTTGAGACGAACTGTCTTTTGCTTTTGACCGATCTTTTGGTATCACGGCTTTACCAAAAAGTGGGATAACATTTGCCCCCTAAAACATGCCTTGCGGTAGGAAGGTGTGTTTTGTAATTCCATGAGCTGGATGTTCATATCCTGTTGATGTCCTGCAAAGGAAATTACATTTTTATGTGACCTCAAATAATGACCGTTCGGGATCGAGATATTTGAGATGAAGGGCGACCGTTCATGGTCAAGCGCCTAACTTCAAATGACGATCGTTTGGGATCGAGCCATTTGAGGTGAAGTGCGACCGTGCGCGGTCAAGTGGTGGACCTCAAATGATGACCGTTCGTGATCGAGCAATTTGAGGTGAGGTGAGTTGTGCCGTTCGGAGCGAGTTGTGCCGTTCGAGGCGAGTTGTGACCGTTTGAGGTCGGGTGCCGTTCGTGGCGAGTTGTGACCGTTCGAGGTCGAGTGCTGTTCGAGGCGAGTTGTGACCGTTCGAGGTCGGGTGTCGTTCGAGGCGAGTTGTGACCGTTCGAGGTCGGGTGCCGTTTGAGGCGAGTAATTGTGCCCAGGAGGGCTTGGTATTATCGATGCCAGGGTCACGTTCGGGTGAGTTCCTGGATCGTTTGTGTGCCTATTGGAGGCGAATAAGTGTGCCCGGGGGGGCTTGGTATTGTTGATACCAGGTTCACGTTCGAGTGGGTCCCTGGATTGTTTGTCAGGGTGGCATATCGCCATCTCAGAGCATGCCAAAGGACTGTTCGCGACCCCGTACATGTGTAAGTAGCTTAGCCATTTCAGAATTATCCAAACCAAATATCCAGTCAACTGATGAGTTTTAAAATAGAAATGTCCAAACAAACAAAGTCTAAATGTTCAAATCAAAACGAAACAAAAGCAAAGCAAGGATGTCAAAGTGTAAATTTTCACAACGATAGGGTTAATAGCCATTCAGAGCATGCCTGTGGACCGTTCGTGATCTCGTACATGTGTAAATGATTAACCCACGTTAGTGAGAGATTTACTACTTGTTCATCGTTATTTCCATTAATTGATAACCAGACGATGTCCTGGTTCAGGGTCACTCCTAGCTGATGTAGACGGTGGCCGCTCTGGCTCTACCGCTGGGGCTCGTCTCCTCACATACTGAAGCAGCATACCATTCCTGATGTGCCCTTCTACCTCATCCTTTAGATGCCTACAGTCATTAGTGCTATGACCGTTCAATTCATGAAATACACAAAACTTATCTGATCTTCTTTCGTCAGAGGTTGGATCCCTTCGCATCGGCCTACGATACGGAATCTGCTCTTTGGTGTCCTGATAAATTCGCTCCAAACTCTCATTTAGCTCTGAATAGGTGGAGAATCGTGCCTCTCTCCGTAGTCTCTTTGACCCGTTACCACTATCCTCAGCCTTTTATTTTCCGTTATCCATGCCTGAGTCCTTTTCGAGAGGCTTTTTGTCTTTAAGCGCATAAATTTCTGTTCCCTCTCCTTCTTCTCATTCTGCTCGCATCCTCTAATCGTAAAAACTTTTCTGCCTCGTCGTAGAATTCCCCTAGATCCACAGGCGGATCTTTAGTTAAAGAATTTTTGAACTCTGTGTCGTCAGCTACTCCGGACACAGCTGCCATCACAACCATAGATGGATCTGCTCGATCCACCGAAGCTGTTGCTGCATTGAATCGCGTTAGATAACTCCTCAAAGTCTCTCCGGTTTTCTGCTTTAGGGTTGCCAAAGTCATCACATTCTTGGGTCTTGTAATGTGAACCCTGAATTGCCTCATAAATCTCTCAGTTAAATCATTCCATGTTCCGATAGATCCACTCTCTAGTTGTCTAAACCATAACGCTGCAACATCCATCAAGTACAACGGAAAGCACCGGGCCATAACCTCCTCTGATGCCCCCAGCACTTCCATATGCCTCATATACTTCGTCAGATGAACCGTGGGGTCCGTTCTCCCGTCATACATGTCGAACGATGGTAACTTGAAATTCGGTGGGTTCCTAGCTCGTCTGATTGCTGGAGTAAAAGGACTCCTATTAACATCCTCTAAATCCTTTTCACTAATCCGCCTCTCATGGCTCGCCTGACCATCTCTGCCAACCTGTCATTGTCTCCGAGATGCAATCTTCGTTCATCACTTTCAACCTGCCCCCCGAGTTCACGAGGGAACTCTGGGATCTGCCCCCTTGACTGAGCGTTCGCTCCTCTACTACTCCCGGGTTGCGCAGATGCTCCTCTCTCTCTCTCTCCGAAATCGGATCAACGTTCTCCATGGGTGTGCCTCCTAATCCAGGTGCTACGCCGGATGGTCCCGCTCCGTTCTGAACTCCAACAGCTTCTCTATTCTGTGCTCCAAGTTGTCCTATCTGTTGAAATAAACTCTGGATCAACTACTCCTGTTTCTTCATCATTGTCTCCATCTCGTCCCTAGTGATGAAGATCGATGCTTGATTCGCTCCTGAGGAAGCCTCTTGACTCCCTTGATGTTCACTTCGCTCTGGCCTTGGCCTTCTGCTCGATTGTCTCGTCATAATTTCTCAAATTTGAAATTTCAAACTTTCTGAATTAACTTCTAATTGGTAGAACTCCTGAATTAGCGTTCTCAGTGAAAGCACCAAAATGTTCGCGTCAAAATTGACCACAAACACCCAATATCGTGAAAGCACTCGTTTATGAACACAAATCAGCAACAATCAATATAGAACTCAGATCTAAGCAATAGCAATCACAATAATTCACAAATAACAATCACAAACACAGGATTTATAGTGGTTCGGCGATCTTGCCTACGTCCACTCTGAAGTTTTTAACTTTATTGATTCACTTGATGATATCAATCGATTATAGCGGATCACAGCAAGTTATAGCTCTGATACTTGATTACTATGGTGATAGAAAGACGTAGAATCTAATCCGGCAGAGTCTGGACGTTCAATGGCGGAAGATCCCCCTTTTCTGAAGGCTTCAGGGTGCTATTTATAGGCGTAGGAGGCTCAAATCTCGCTCAAACTTCGTGAGACTTTTTCTGGCACGTGAGTGGGCCCACGCAACCGACCCCACCAAGTTTTGACTCGATCTGAGATCGATACGAAGTGATTTCGAATCCATCAAAAAACGATCCAATCGAGTTGAAACTTGGCAGGAACAATCTTTACCTTGTATGGAAGCTACTGTGAAAATTTCATTGCATTTGGATCAGTGGTTTAGGAGATATGATCGATTCAAGTTGTGGTTTTTTGTGAGGGCTGTTGCGTTCGAATCCATCACTTCAAATCCACTCCCTTCGACTCGATCGGTCACGTGGTTCTTTGGTGACGTGGCACGCACTCCTCGCATCGATCCTATTTCTTCTCCGAGTCGACCGCTTCGCATCCATGATCTTCGCCTCGTTCGTATCGTTGAATGACACGTCATCCAAGCTAGTTGACTTGGTGGACATGAACGAGTGATTGTTCATGGATTCGAATCTCATGGATGCGAAGACGATCGATACGAAGCAGTGCATGGGCACGAGACCGATCGATTCGAAGGAGGGCATACCGATGGTGATGGATTCGAAATGCTCTGGACTCGATGGATACGAAACAGTGCTCTAGCATGGATACGAACGTGCTGAGGGGATGCCCATCTGATGGATTCGAACCGATCGATTCGAAGTGATCAATATCATGCCTGATCGGTTCGAACTCGATCGACTCGAAGCGTATGCAAACCGATGGATTCGAACAAGATGGATACGAATCCTATGGGTTCGAAATGAGCATCTCCTCCACTTTTTGATGGGTTCGAACGACATTCTTTGGCTAACTTGCATCGATCATATCTCGTTCATACGACCTCCGATTAACCTGAAATTTGGAACACTGGCTTTCATGGCTTTGCTTGTCATGTCCTATCAATTGTAGCCTGATCTGAGCTTGGACAAAATTCATCGATATCCATAGCGAAGTGAAGTACAACCAATCTCTAAGACGAACTGTCTTTTGCTTTTGACCAATCTTTTGGTATCACGGCTTGCCAAAAAGTGGGATAACAGCGGATATAGTGGATGGCTCTAAAATAGCATATAAAACTCATACATAATGTTTTTACAAATATATAAATGGTAATTAAATGAAAAATTATCATTAAATTGAATTATAAATAATACATAAATAATTTTAAATAAAAAAATGTGCAAATATACTTTAAATAAATGAAAAACTGTTATATAACATAATTGAATTTGGTAGAATATTAGAGTATTTTCATTTCTGAAAATACATTAAAAATTAAATCAAATAAATTAGTTTCATAATTTTATAATGTATAAATGCAATTTTTCAATTCATTTTATTAAAAAAGATATAGAGGGAATAACGGAATATAGCGGAAATAACGGGATATAGCGGAAATAGCGGGGATTAAAGCGGAAAGGCTATATTCTGGGGCTATATGGAAAAATCGTAGTGGTAGAAATTCGCTACGAGATATAGCGGGGTTGTAGCGGGGTAAAAGCGGGGCATTAACTACACAGGTTCAAGTACAGGATAAGAAGAATCTAGCATTTCAAGCAGAAAAAGATGATTCTGACTCAGATGAAGAGGATATGGCACTTATTGCTAGAAATTTCAAAAAGTTTTTGAAATTCAAAAAGAATAACAAGTACAGGAGTTACAAAAATAACTCTAACAACAACAATAATAGCAATAAACCATCATCTTCTGTCATGGAATGTTATCAATGTCATAAAAAGAGTCATATAAAGAAAGATTGTCCAGAGAAACAAAAAAATAAATTCAAGAAGGGAAAATTCAAGAAGAAATCATTTTCAATAACATGAGATGATTCACATTCTTCTTCATCAGAAGTGACAGTGATAGTGACACAGAGCAAGCAAATGTATGCTTCATGGCTATAAGTGATGATGTAAGTGAACTAAGTTTTGAAGATTTGGTTGAAATTAATTCAGAACTAGTGGATTTTGTAAAACAAACTAAGAAGAAAAATAAGGTGTTACAAGGAAAACGAAATAGATCTGAATTAGAAATTAATATGCTAAGAGATGAAAAGAAAATTCTGCAAGAAGAACTTGAAAAATCTCAAGAATCTAATTCTAATTTAACATCTCAACTTTCTATGATAACTCAAGAATTAGAAATTCAGAAGAATAAAAATGATTACGTATCAGTTGAAATTAATGATATAAAATCTAACATTAAAGTATTAGAGTTAGAAAAATCTAGCCTCAAAACTAAGTTAGAAGATATTAATAAAAATATTTCTAATTTTAATAAAGGACGAGAAAATCTTTCTAAAATAATAGAAAATTCTCAGTCTACTTCAAATAAAATGGGACTAGGATATAAGAAAATTGAGAATCCAAAGAAATCTGGAAAGTTTAAAAATAAGTTTAAAAACAAAATTAAGAAAGATATTAAGAAAGCAGTTTCTAAATATTTTAAAACTATTAAAATATGGATTCCTAAAATAAATAATAACTTAATTAGGAATAAGCGTATCAAAACATTTATGGAAACTGTTCACAAAAAATGAGAATTATATTTATAAAGGGAATTCTGAACCCTCTTGGGTTTGGTTTCCTAAGACCTAACTCTTAGGACCCTAAAAAGAAAAGTGGGTACCAACCTTATCTTTATTTTTTGCAGGTACCACTTAAAAAGATAGGAAAATGGATTTTAGACAGCAGTTGCTCGAAACACATGACTGGTAATAAGGACATGTTAACAAATATTGTCTACTCAAATGGAGGATCGGTCACTTTTGGAGATAATTCAAAAGGTTATATCATCGACAAAGGCAATGTGAGCAATAACGATATCTCTAACTTACCTCTCATTTCTAATGTTTTATTAGTTAAAAACTTAAAGCATAATTTATTGAGCATAAGTCAATTATGTGATAAAGGTTTTAATATATTTAATTTTTGAAGGTATAAGATAGAAATATTTATATTTAAATACGAATATAAATTATAACACAAACATGTATTTTGTAGCTACAGAGAATGATTCTTGGCTATGGCATAAAAGATTTTGTCATATAAATATTAATACTATTAATAAAATAGCAAAAAATAAACTTGTTAAAGGACTACCTGATATGAAATTCAAAATTGATAATATTTGTGATGCATGTCAGTTAGGAAAATTAACAAAGTCTTCTTTTAAATATAAGAAAATCATATCTACAACACAACCACTTGAACTACTACATATGGATCTTTTTGGACCTACTCAAGTTCAATCTATTAATTACAATAGAAATCTATTTGTCATTATAGATGATTTTTCAAGATATACATGGACTATTTTCATGAAACATAAAAGTGATACTTTTGAGAATTTTAAATTTTTTATAAAAAGAACTCAAAATATAAAGAATTTAAAAGTTAAAAATACTACAAGTGATCATGGAGGAGAATTTGAAAATGAAGCTTTTGAACATTTTTGTAACAAGAAAGTAATTAATCATAATTTTTCTTTTCCAAGAACACCACAACAAAACAGAGTTGTAGAACGGAAAAAAAGAACACTACAAGAATGTGCAAGAACTTTATTAAATGGTAGCACTCTACCTAAGCATTTCTGGGCAGAAGCTATTGCAACAGCTTGTTATGTTTTGAATCGTGTTTCTATTCGACACTAACAAAACATACTCCATATGAACTTTTAAATGGCAGAAAACGTAATATATCATATTTCAAAGTTTTTGGTTCGAAATGTTTTATACTTAACACTAAAGATCAACTTGGAAAATTTGATCCAAAATCTGATGAAGGAATATTCATAGGATATTCGGAAAGAAGCAAAGCTTATCGAGTTTTTAATATAATAACTAAAGTAATCAAAGAAACTCTTCATGTTTCATTTGATGAAAATGTCAAAATTTCTTCTAAAATTACAAACTTGGAAAATAATTCAAATAAAATTCTATCTAATAATTCAGAAGATGATGATATTATTTTTCAAAATACTAACATTGATAATACTAGAGAAATTGAAAACATTGTTCATAATGAAAATGTTGTAAGATCCCCTCCAAGAATTCTTAGAGATCACCCTGTTCAAAATATAATTGGAGAAGTAAATTCAAATGTAAGAACAAGACATCAATTAAATCAAATGGACCATATAGCCTTTCTCTCTAATTAGAAGGAAGCCTCCACTGATGACTATTGGATTATAGCTATGCAATAAGAGCTAAATCAATTTGAAAGAAACGAAGTTTGGGAATTATTTCCTAGACCAAGTGATCAATCCATCATTGGTACAAAACAGGTTTTAAAAAACAAAACTGATGAACAAGGTAACATAACTAGAAATAAAGCTAGATTAGTAGCGTAAGGATATAATCAAGAAGAGGGAATAGACTATGAAGAAACGTTTGCTCCTATCAAAAGATTAGAAGCTATACGTATTCTATTGGCTTTTGTATGTTTTCATAACTTTAAATTATATCAAATGGATGTTAAAAGTGCTTTTGTAAATGGATATATAAAAAAAATGTCTATGTTGAACAACCTCCTCTTTTAACTCATGAAAATTTTCCAAATCATGTTTATAAACTTAATATAGCATTATACGGTTTAAAACAGACACCTCATGCTTGGTACGACCGACTTAAAAGCTATCTACTAGACTCTGGTTTTGAAATTATAAAAGTTGATCAAACTTTATTTATTAAGAAAACTAAACAAGATGTTTTAATTATACAAATATATGTTGATGATATTATATCTGGTTCAACAAATGAAAAATTATGTCAGGAATTTTCGACTATCAAGACAAATGAATTTGAAATGTCACATATGGGAGAACTATCATATTTTCTTGGATTACAAATCAAGCAATTACAAAATGGCATTTTTATTAATCAAGAGAAATATTGTAATAATCTAATTAAACGATTTGATATGGAAAACACTTCTTCCAAACCAATTCCTATGAGTACAATTATACATCACGACAGAGATGAAAATGGTAAGAGTGTCGACCAAAAGCTATATCGTCGCATGATTGGATCATTACTTTACTTCACTGCTAGTCAACCTGACATTGTGATGAGTGTTTGTTTATGTGATCATTTCAAGCAAATCCTAAATAACACATATGCGAGCAGTAAAACATATAATTCGTTATCTTAGCAAGACTAATGATTTAGGACTGTTTTATCCAAAAGAATGTCCTTTTGAATTAGTATCCTATAGTGATGTTGATTTTGGAGGAAGTCGGACAGATAGAGAAAGTACAAGTGGACCTTGTCATTTCATGGATGATCCTTAGTATCTTGGTTTAGCAAGAAACAAAACTGTGTTTCACTATCGACATGTGAAGCAAAATATATATCTGCATCTTTAGCATGTGCTCAAGTAATCTACACGCAACAAACATTGCAAGATTTTGATATAAAATTAAGTAAATCTATAATATATTGTGATAAATCCAACGCAATAAATTTATCTAAAAATCATGTCAATCACTCACGAACTAAATATATTGACATTCGTCATCATTTTCTTCGTGATAATATTGAGAAGGATTTAGTAAATTTAGAATTTATAAATTCTGAATAGTTGATATTTTCACTAAACCACTCAATGAAAATTGTTTTATAAAGCTAAGAAGAGAACTAGGTATAATTTCTTTAAAAGAATTATAAAATTTCTATAATAATTTTTTAATTTTTTTTTCTTTGCTGGTACTTGAACTCAGCACCTCTACCTTGGAAATCCTACGTCTCTACCATTTCACCATTTGTTGTTTCACGATCTATTCTATTATACATTTTCCTTGTTTATTTTCACTCTTCTCATGGATAATTCTCAACCATGAATTTTTTTTCCATCCTCTATTTACTTCTCTGTTATCCTTTATTCCGTCTATCTTTAACTATTTTTTTCAATTATATATACCTCAAGAGTTTTATTTTTATCTTTCCATCTAATTTGTTTTAATCATATATTATTTTCTTCTTACTACAATGTCTTCACAAGAAAACTCCTCAAATGGCTTTATATATTCCTCTGTCAATTTCTCAACACCTTCTTCCTGATCATCAAATTTACCTACGCCGACCCCATATCATGAACCAGCCAGATCATCCAGCTATCATACTGGTCATACTTCAGAAAAAAAGAAGGCACGTCATTTTTTGTTCTTTGGTTCTCCATTAACAAAGCAAAAGATTGATGATTTACATCATTATCAAAGGGAATCAATAGCAATTCAACGTGAAATGTACTATGAACAGAAGATGAATTCAAGACGACTAAGTTTTCTGGAGCAACTTGGATGGAAATTCTATGGGACATCTTCATCTAGTGTTCATCAACCTACAAACTCTTCCTCTCGAAATCCATGGGATCAGTCACCACAACCTCCACCCGTGTCTCCAAATTCATGGGAGCGTTGAAATCTTTGGTCTCCATTAAAACCATGTGAAGAGAAGACTAAGGTTGGACCAGATGACTCCAAGTCTCCAAAGTCATCCACTTCTTCATCAAAATAATTTTTTTCTATACCTTTTAATTTCATTCTTAATTGTATGCATTATTTATTTAATATATTGAATATATATTTTTTGATGCAAAATATACTGTTCAAATGCTGCAAATGAGAATTCAGTCGACTGAACGAATTTATTCAGTCGACCGAATCTAGAAAAAGAGAGTTTTCGGACAGTGTTCAGTCGACTGAACGAATTTGGCCAGTCGACTGAATATGAAAACAGAGAGTTTCAGGATATTGATCAGTCGACTGACCATATTCGACCAGTCGGCTGAATGACTAATCTGAGCATATTAACACTATTTCAACTACATTTTAACCCCTTTAACTTACCTTCTTCTTTTTCACTCTTCACTTTTACTTTCCCTCTTCAGATTTTCAAAACCCTAGCTATCAAAACTTTCAAATTCCTTTACTCAATTATAATTTCAAATGGCTCCAAGACAACCTAAACGATCTAGACAAGCCTCTGCCTCTTCCTCGAGCCAACTGACACCCAAATTGCTCAATGGCTTTATGATGCTACAGTTGTCCAAAGATGGAACCAAATGAAGGAAGCATGCTTTCTCGAAGGATCTTTTGTTGTGTTTCCAGACTTTGCTTCATATAGAATTCAAGAGCTTTCATGAAGAAGTCTTCTTAAATCTCTTCTTGACCACAATCAGAACAAACTCAAAATTAATCATACTGTGGTAAAACTCTTTTATGCAAATTTAAATCTAGGTCATTAAAATCCATGAAATCATGACAATTGCATATGGAGTTTAGTTTGTAGTCGACAAATATTCTTGCCATTAGATAGAATTGGACACATTCTCCATACACCAACTAATGGTATTCGGTTGGAAGATTTAAATGTTCCTATAGGCGAACGAGATGAAGTAAGTCATAGGTTTTTGGAAGATGACATGACTGAACTAAAATCTATCGTCTTACGCCCTACAGCTCGAATTATGCATCGAGCCTTAATGCGTACAATTCTTCCTCGTACTGGTTCTTATGAACTTGCATATCCGAAAAATTATAGGGCGTTGTATGCAATCTGGGGAGATGTCCAAATCATTTTGCCTAAGCTTATTCTTGATGAGTTCTTGTCTTTTAACCAAGGTCGAATGAACATCATCTATTACAGCGAGTATATTACGCAGCTACTTATGAACCTACTAGTTCCTATTCCGGAATCCGATACTTCCATTCCTAAAACTCTAAATTGCCGGACAATTAGTCTAATGAAATTGCCTCCTAGACCTCTCACTATCATGTCTTTCCAAGACTGGCAATCACGACCTCGTCAACAAACTTCTACTCCACAACAACAAAGAGATGACATTCATACACCAACCCCATCCCAAAGCACCCGAGAATCCATTGATCTAATTGTGTGAAATCAAGTCATTTTGGATTCCCGCATCAAAAATCTCGACAAGAAGATCGACAAGAAATTTGACAAAATTAAAAGCTTTTTCGGGATTTTATGGGATGCAATCTCTTGTGCCTCTTCCACAACTGCAGACACTTCACATCATGATCTGGGTAAACATCTAGCTCCTCACTTCACTTGATCTACATCCGAAGAACGTACAAGTCCTGACACAAGCGGAAATGGGGGTGGCAGACAATTTGTGGAAAGTTCTTTAAGAGGCAAAGGAACAATGCAAGTGGAAGAAGAAACTGAGTCCGACTTTGATGAGTGTTATTGACATTTCTTGATGGTTGTAAGTTATTTTTATTTATTTCACAAACATTCTACTGCTATTTATTTTTATGAGCTTGTATAAGTAGCTCTGGACAATTCGAAACATTATTTTTGTGAATTTTATGTTGTTAGTTCAATGATGAAATTATTGTTTATTTCCTTTTTGTCGATGACAAAGGGGGAGAAATTTGTATGACTAACCAGTTCTTGCAGGATTAGATATGTCGCCAGATATTCAGAGGAAGATATATACAACTTCCGTTGTATATTTCTTAAAATATAGTATCATCTAAAATAGGTTGTCATCAATCAGAAAAGGGGGAATGTTGATTCATAAGTTTTGATTCGTGACAAAGAGCTCAAACAAATCAGTGATGAGACTATATGATCAAGCGACAAAAAGAGAAAGAGATATGCTATTGAACTACAAAGGAGACAAGACTTCAAAATTGAGTATATTATGTTTATTTATTGAAGTTTTTAGTCTTAGAATTTTTAAAATCTATCCTCAAGTACTTTACACAAGTCAAAGATGTTTTAAAATTCAAATTTCTTAAAAAAATGTGTGAAATGTGCACTAACAACTAGGTCAGTCGACTGACCAAAAATGACCAGTCGATTGAACCTTCTTAGTTGCATAGGTTCACTCTGTTTTACGCCATCTCTGCATATTCAGTTGACTGGTCATTTTTGATCAGTCGACTGAACGATTCTAACAGCTATTTTCTTGAAGAGACACTTCCATTTGTGAAGAGTTACGATCCAATTTGAAGAGTTATGACTGCATCTTTTGATCAAAACTCTTCGTGAATAGTTGTAGATGTTTATATACTATATAAATACATGAGATTCACTTCTCAAAATACCGAATTTTATTTTATTTTCTGATCATACTCTCTACTATCTATTTCTGCATTCTACAAGCAATCACAATTTATATATTGTTTGAATCTCTGAATTAATTAACTTATTCTTCGATTCAAAGCAATATTTTCCTTTCTAATCTTTTACACACACAATATATACTTAAGGAAAAGATTATAGGTAGGGTGTACTATCAAAGACAAATCAGTGTTATCAAGAACACAAAGTGTCAAACAATTTTATTGAAACTGTTGAAGTCCTGTTAGTTTGTATCAGGCGGAAAAGTCCTCTTCAGTTGTTGAGGCAGAAAAGTCCTGTTCGGTTGCTCAGGTGTTGTTTTCCTATTCCTCCGGGTTAAGTGAGAGGGTTATTGAGTGAAATTCTAGAGGGAAGTCTGGGACTCGACGTAGAACGGGAAATTCGAACCAGTATAAAAACTCCTAGTGTGCTTATTCCTATTTACTTTACTATTATTATCTATTTCCGCATTTAGATTATAATACATTCCATATTACACGATCCTAAGTGATAACTAGCTACACATTAGTCACTTTCAATCATAAATAGATAGCTATTGAGACCACGCCACTTAGCGGAACGGGTTTTTCCCTCACTAGTATCCAAAACAAAACATGAAAATCACTTACTTTGCCCCTTTACCCAAAATGATTAGTCTTACCATAATATGAAATAAAGCCATAAATCATATACAATGGATATCCCATCCACCCGTTTATTAGATATCCCATCTAAAAGCAATATATTAGATTTCCCATCCAAAATCAATTTATCAGAGTTTCCCTCTAAAATCTTTAAAATGACTATCCGTCATAATTTAATAGGACTATCCGTCCCAAATTCATCTAAAATAAATGCAGATAATCCATCATACATTGTTTTGTAAAAGTTGGTGTGAGCTATCCACCGCACACTTCATAGTTTTCCTTGGATGATTATGAACCCTTAGGTGCCAAATTCTAAGGCTATCCACCTCTGACAAAACATTCTTTTCTTTAGAAATTTGATGTGGGCTATCCACCGCACATTCCATGGTTTTCCTAGGTTAACTAAGAACCCAGCACTTGACCAATTTAAAATATCATGATCCCATGATTATTTATTAAAATTCATGACCCCATAATTACGTATTAAAATTCATGATCCCCATGATTATTTATTTACCCTAGGTATACCACATATTTAACATATTCCTATTGGTAGCCCCAATTAGGTTAAATTAAATAAAAACACATTGATAGCCCCAATGTATATTTTCGAAAGCATATTTCTATTTGTGACCCAAAACTATGTATCGAAAACATTAAACCCACCTCGGTGCCCCCAAGGTTTATTTACATCCAATTTATATAAGGATCCCTCTTACATTTCAAACAAAGATAAGTATTTTATGCTATAACCCTTCGAAGTAACACCTTCAAATTAGAAAAATTTTACTTAAGGAAAAATGGCTAAAACAATCCTTTATACCCCTTCGAATGATGCCCCATTCGAAAGCAAATAAACATCCAAAGTTAGCCCCTTCGAAAGCCATCATTTTGAAAGCATCACAAAATCATACCTTCGACCTTGTCGAAAGGTCCTATCTTTCGACCTTGTCGGAAGGTTCCTTTTCGACGTAGTCGAAAGGTTCCACCTTTCGAATTTGTTGAAAGCCTGGGGTATCCCCTCTTATAAACCATTTATAAACTTTTTGAAAGCAGTGAAACTTAAAACCTTTCGAAATCATTGAAACTCAAAATCTTTCGAAATCATTGAAGGTAACCCCATTGAAACCTTTCGAAATCAAAACCTTTCAAAGTCAAAACCTTTCGAAACAAAAACCTTTCGAAATTCAAACCTTCCGAAACCAAACCTTTCGAAATCAAAACCTTTCAAACTCAAGGAAGTTAACCTCTTCAAAACCATTCAAAAACAATGAAGTGTTAGTGTTTGAATCAACCCTTCAAAAATAGTGGAGAGTGGCGGAAAGTTTTTTTTAGAAAACAAAGGAGATCCTTTGACTCCATCTGGGTCGAAACGTTTGGAAGCAGCAACTATGCTTCCGACCTTGTTGAGAGCTAATCTTTCGACTTTATCGAAAGATTTCATTTAAAATAAGAAAGCAAACCAGCTGAAACCTTTTTCTTTTTAACATTTGACAATGTCGAGAGCTCTTTGTCGAAAGCTAGCAAGTGTATTTTCTTTAAAACCCAAATAAAACTTCATCTCGTTCGAAAGCTCCAACGTTTTGTCCCTAACCTTTTGACTTCATCCAATTCACTACGTACCAGTTGTCTGATACCATATGCATTTGTATTTGACCTAGTCGAAAGGTTTGATCCCTTTCGACCTTGTTGGAAGGTTTCAAATGAAGGCAGAAGCTCTTGCCGAAAGAGTTGAAATAGTGAAAATATTGTTTAAAATAGTTCTTTTGTGCTCCATCTGCCTCGTTTGTCTAAATCTGATTGGTTGCCAGAATTTTATATTCAAAATTACTGCCGACTTTCCTTATTTGGAAATTTAAATAAATTTGAAGAAGCCCATTTCTCCTTTATAATTATACAAAACATTTAAGTCCCATATCTTAAATAATTTTATATAACTATTAAAACATCATGAAATTTTTTGGAAAAATTCCAGAAAATCAATTAATACATTCTTTTCAACATATTAAAATTTCAAAGCATATGAAGATCACCACATAGAATTTAACCCAAAACCGAATAAAAACATGTTAATTAATCCATCAACATTTAAAACACCCATGTCTTATCCAAATAAAGATTTAAATGGTTATATCCTAACCATGACACAAACATGAATCAGGTATAACCCATAGCCGGTCCAAACAGAGAAAAATGAGATGATATACATGATTATTCACCTTGATTAGTTGATTGGAGAATGACATAATTTCGTAACTTTAATTCTTTAGCTTTATCTTCAATTTATGCTCTTCACTAAGCTTTTAGTGGCCGGTTGAAAGTTGGTGAGGAGTCATGAATAAGGAGGTGAGAATTTATTAAGGTGGAGGAAGAGATTTATATTAAGAAATGTAGCCCGTTTTCAAGTTTACCCCTTAGGAAATTCCTCCTTTTAAATTTAGTTAAGTCATATTTTAGTTCATTCATTAAGACATATCCATTAGATTTTTTAATCCCACCTCCCTAATTATTCACATTATTCTATTTAATTTATCCAATTAAATATCTCGAATAATGTTAATTAAAATTCAGGGGCATTACAGACTCCTCCCTTAAAGAATTTTGTCAAAATTTAGTAAGGACAAAACAAGCATATAACTAATGCAAGTGAAGCTGGTATAACCAACCAGCCAAATTCTATATAAGCCCTATATAGAGCATACCATCTAAAACAGCCTTGGAAAAGCAGCCCTAATCTTGTCTTCTATCTCCCAAGTACAGTCCTTCACATTGTCGCTCCACTGAACTTTGACCAACTCGACTATTTTGTTTCTTAACCTCTTCTCATCTTTTGCCACAACACGAACTCGTTGCCTCACAAAAGTCACATCCGGTTCCACCACTAAGTCCTCCAGTGCCGTCGGAGCAATAGTAGTTTCTGGATCATGAATACACTTTCTAAGATGAGAAACATGAAACACATTGTGAAACCCGACCAAACTTCTTGGTAAATCTACTCGGTACGCGAGTCTCCTATCCTCTCCGATATAGGAAATGGTCCAACATCTCTCGGTTCTAGCTTCTCGGTCTTCCCGAACCGAACCACACCTTTCATCGATGATACCTTGATGAAAACTCTATCTCCAACTGTGAACTCTAGGTCTTTACACCTCTTGTTTGTGTAACTCTTCTACCTAGACTGAGCTTCCTTTATTCTTTCCCGCATTAACTCGAACTTTTCCATAGCCTATCTCACCAAATCTGAACCAACGACTAATTTGTCTCCGGTCTCTAACCAACATGCTGGTGATTTGCATAGCCTTCCATACAGAGCTTCAAAAGACGCCATTCCTATAGTAGTGTGATAACTATTATTATAGGAAAACTCCACTAAGTGTAAGTAATCTTCCCAAGAACCACTAAAATATTGCACACAAGCCCTCAACGGATCTTCTAGTACCTTGTTGACTCTCTCTGTCTGCCCATCCATCCGAGGATGATATGCGGTACTCATCTTGAGCTTAGTGCCTAACACACTCTGTAGGCTCCTCCAGAACTCGCTAGTAAACAAAGCATCTCTATCATTGACGATACTGCTAGGAATACCATGCAGTCTAACAATATTCTTCATGATCAACTTAGTCAAAATAGGTGCCATCCTATTTGACCTAACTGGAATGAAATGGGGACTCTTGGTCAATCTATCCACTATGACCCATATACTTTCATTACCCTGGTTTGACCTTGGAAATCCGTCAATAAAATCCATAAGTATCGAGTCCCACTTCTAAACTAGAACATCCAAAGGCTGAAGCAAACCACCAGGCTTCTGTTGTTCGGCTTTTACTTGCTGATAGTTCAAACATTGTTTCACCCATAAGTCAACATCCCTCTTCATTCCTTCCCAGTAGAAATTTCTTTTTATATCCTGATACATCTTGGTATCCTCAGGATGAATCGTAAACTTCGACCGATGACATTCCCTCAGAACTTCCTTCCTAAGGTCTCCAACGTCCGAAACACATAACCTTTCCTTCTTTGTCAACCAGCCCCTATGGTCAAGAATAAAATCCTTTAAATCATCGATCTCGGTTCTAGCTTCTAACCTTCTAATCCTCTTGGCTAACACTGGATCCTTTTTCTACCTAGAAGCAATTCGTTCGATCAGAACTGGTCAAACTTCCAAACAAGACATCATGGCGATATTCCGACTAGATCCAGCAGTCGACCTTAACTGCACATAAGAAGCAGCCTGTGCTTCTAAGTCTTTTCCATTTTGCTAATATAGATAAAACCACATTCTGATGTTTCCTACTAAGAGCGTCTTCCATCTTATTTCTTTTTCTCGGTGTATACCCGATGCTAAAATCATAAGCTGCAACAAACTCTAGCCATCTTTGCCGTCTCATGCTCTGCTCCTTCTGAGAGAATAAATACCATAGAGACTTATGATCCACAGATAGCTATAACCTTTCTCCCAAAAGATAATGTGTCCATACCTTCAATGCGAAGATTACCACTGCCAATTCCAAATCATGAGTCGGGTATCTCACTTCATGCGGTCTAAGCTGTCTAGAAGCATAGGCAATAACCTTTCCATTCTACATTAGCACATCACCTAACACAGTACCACATGCATCATTGTAAACTACTAATCCCTGATTCCCATCTAGAACTACTAACATGGATGTATTGGTTACAAATGTTTCAACTTAAGGAAGGCCTCCTCACATTTGTCAGGCCTCCTCACATTTGTCAGACCAAACAAACTTCACGTCCTTCTTGGTTAGCCTGGTCAAGGATGCAGCTATCTATGACAAGTCCTTAATGAACCTTTAGCAGTATCCCGCAAGTCCAAGAAAGCTTCTAATCTCACTTACCATCTCTGGTCTCTTCCAATTTTTAACAGCTTCGATCTTATCCTGATCAACTGCTAAACCTTCCTCGAAAACTATATGACTAAGGAACTTCACTTCCTTCTTTCAAAAATGACATATTGAGAACTTCGCTTTTAGCTGATGTTGCCTTAGCGTCTCCAACACTATTCTAAGATGATCCGCATGGTCCTTCTCATTCTTAGAATATACCAAAAAGTCATCTATAAAAATCAGCATGAACCTATCCAAGTGCTCTCGTAAAACCTGGTTCATCAAATCCACGAAGAAAGCTGTCGCATTGGTAAGCCCGAATGGCATAACCAACCATTTGTAAGACCCATATCTGGTCCTAAACGCCATCAAAGGAATATTGTCCTTTGCCACTCTTAGCTGATGGAAACCTGTCGCCAAATCCAACTACGAAAACACTCTGGCTCCACTCAACTGATCGAATAAGTCATCGATTCTCGAAAAAGGATACGTATTCTTGATCGTTCTCTCGTTCAGCGTACGATAGTCGAAACATATCCTTAATGATCCATCTGGCTTCTTCATGAATACCATGGCCATTCCCCAAGGGAATTGCTTGGCCAAATGAAATTATTTCCTTCTAATTCTACTAACTTCGCCTTTAATTCCTTCATCTCGGTTAGTGAAATCCTATTAGGCAGTCTACTTATGGGTTCAGCACCAGGTACGAGATCTATCTGATACTCGATTGCTCTTTTTAATGGCAAGTTCGAAACTGGTTCAAACACATCTGCAAACTCTCTTACGACATTAACCTGCTTCAACTCTGCTTTCGTTCCCATGGCATCCAATAACAAATAAGCATTTCCGTCTGAACTTCTTACTGATTAAATAACTCGGTTAAGGCTATTGGGGTGCTTCAATTATACTTCCCCTTCTGTCAAAATATCCTAGTATCATATCTATCTAACCATTCCATACCAAAAACATATAAACTGCATGCAAACATATCACATAACAAATCAAGTTCTAACTAGTCACATCTCATTTCTAGAGTTGAAGACTCTCCTATAGGATTCACAACCCTTAGAGGAGTATTAAGGTATAAAGGTTCTAGACACATGCAATCTACCAAATACAGAGATATAAATGAGTGTGATGCACTGGTATCAAATAGTATCCTAACTAGAGTACGATAAATCATAAGCATACCTTCCATTACATCTTTTCCTTTCTAAGTAGCCGTTGGTTTAAAGGATGATGCTTCCAAAGCAAAGACCTTTCCCTTTCCAGCTTTAGTAGCCTTGGGACACTTGTCCTTGTAATGCCCCATCTGGCCACAGTTGTAGCATTTCACATTCGGCCTCACTTCAACTGCTCTTCCATCACCCGAGCGAAACTCATTAGCATAGTGCCCCTTCCTATCACACTTGTAACAGACAATATCAGGCTTGCTCTTTTTAGCTGCTACCTCTGATTGGGCATCCTTCTTCTTGAAGAACTTGCACTTCTTACCCTGAAAATCCTGAACCTCAGCTGGTTTCCCTTTTCCAAAAGTAGAAAGCATCTCTTCATTCCGAATAACCATCTCAATAACAATATGACACGGATCCTGGAGGTTTGGCATGGTTGCTCTAGCGATCTCAGGATTCAACCCCTTGATGAACTTATCATTCCTTCGAATGACTGTATCTACCGTTGCATATCCGTAATAGGACAGCTCATCAAATTCCATAGCGTACTTAATCACCGATTTATCCCCCTGGACTAAATCTGCAAACTTCCTTAGCAATGCTTACTTGGCAACCCCAGATAGAAATCTTTCTTCGAACCTCCTTCGGAACTCATCCCAAGTCAGGTCTTCTTCTGGCTCTCCCACGGTAACCCCGTTCCACCAAAACAATGCTGCTCCCTGCAATTGCCTTGAAGCAAGTCTTCTCTTCTTCATATCTATCAAGCCGAGATCTGCAAATATCCTCTCACAATGCCATAGATAGTTCTCCACTCCTACTGCATCCTCAATTCCCAGAAAAGGCTTCCCTCCAAGATTAGCGTAATCAATTGCTCAGCTTGGCATAATTATTGCCAACTAGGGCCACCAGATTACCTCCCCCAGCATTCCCTACAGCCACTCCCGCGGCCGCTCCAGTTTGCATCGTATTTACGAAGAACTGATACATTATCCCCATATCAACCAATGGAATCTCAGCACCAACATTAGCATCTACATCTAGGTTTGCATTTGCCTGTCGACACTGGTTGCTTCTAGTATTGGGTCGAATATTTCCACTTGTTGCGGTGCGTCTTCCACCTTGATTCACTCTTCCGTTTCCTGCCTCCATATCTTACTTTCCTACTACTTGAAATCCAACCTTTGTAAGATACATAAGAACGGTCTAAGAGAGTAGGGAATACATACATAGGTAGCTATAGCAAAGTACATATATGTTACTATAACGCTTACCCAAGCCCAACCATATTTTAGATTCATTAGATTATTCTTTAAAAAATCTTTTAAGATTTAAATTCCTTTTAATAAAATAAATCATGCCCTGATAACAACATGTAACATCCCACTTCCGGAGGCCCAAAACAAACCGCTACTGATGCTGCAGTCATCCGTAGTTGTTATTTCTTGGAGCTCGAATGCGGCATAGTTAGTATTGATACATAGGAACATAAGAATAAAAAAATTTAAACTTCCTATGAATAGAAATTTTCATTCAAGCAGATTACAATTTAAGATTTAATTACATAATCCGAGACTTTAACCACGTTCAAATCACATATACATGCAAAAAATACGATAAGAGCGACATATGAAGATGTCCCCTTATGATGATCAGAGATCTAATAAATATGAACTTTATTGTTCTTCGTACATCACCGGTAAAAACATAAAATAGCTCATATATAGCTAACACTACCTCTTGCACGTTTCCGAAAGCTTATTCGTCCACAAACCTAAAAGTCTCCCACTCTCAGACTACTCAAGTTAATTTTGATTACCCAAGAGTTTGTGGAGAAACACAAACTTTGAGTCAGACAATAAGTCTAGTACAAATAATCCCCTATCATCTCTTATCATAAATAGATAGCTAGTGAAACCATGCCGCTTAGTGGTACGGGTTTTCCCTTCACTAGTGTCCAAAACAAAACATGCAAATCATTAACTATGCTCCTACACCCAAAATGATTAGTTTTAACATAATATGAAATAAAGATATAAATCATATACATTGGATATCCCATCCACCCATTTATTAGATATTCCATCTAAAAGCAATATATTAGATTTCCTATCTAAAATCAATTTATTAGAGTTCCCCTTTAAAATCTTTAAAATGACCATTCGTCATAATTTAATAGGACTATCCGTCCCAAATCCATTTAAAGTAAATGCAGATTACCCAGCATACATTGTTTTTTAAAATTTAGTGTGGGCTATCCACCGCACACTCCATAGTTTTCCTAGGATGACTATGAACCCTTGGGTGCCAAATCTTGAGTCTAATCACCTTTGGCAAAACATTCTTTTCTTTAGAAATTTGATGTGGGCTATCCACTGCACATTCCATGGTTTTCCTAGGTTAACCAAGAACCGAACACTTGCCAAATTTAAAATATCATGATCCCCATGATTATTTATTAAAATTCATGATCCCCATGATTACTTATTAAAATTCATGATCCCCTTGATTATTTATTTTCCCCAGGTATGCCACATATTTAACCTATTCCGTAGCCCCAATTAGGTTAAATTAAACAAAAACACATTGATAGGCCCAATGTATAGTTTCGAAAGTATATTTCTATTTGCAACCCTAAACTATGTGTCGAAAACATTAAACCCACCTCGGTGCCCCTAAGGTTCATTTACATCCAATTTATATAAGATCCCCCTTACATACTCAAACAAAGATAAGTATTTTATGTTATGACTCTTTGAAGTAACCCCTTAAAATTAGTAAAATTTTACTTAAGGAAAAATGACTAAAATAGCCCTTTAAATTCCTTCGAATAAAGCCCTATTCGGAAACAAATAAACATCCAAAGTTAGCCTCATCAGAAGCCTTCCTTTTGAAAGCATCACAAAATCATACCTTTCAACCTTGTCAGAAGGTTCCTTTTTGACCTAGTCGAAAGGTTCCACCTTTCGACTTTGTCGAAAGCGTGGGGTATCCCTCCTTATAAAACCATTTATAAACTTTTCGAAAGCAATGAACTCAAAACCTTTCAAAATCATTGAAACTCAAAACCTTTCGAAATCATTGAAGGTAACCCCATCGAAACCTTTCAAAATCAAAACCTTTCGAAGTCAAAACCTATCGAAACCAAAACCTTTTGAAATCCAAACCTTTTGAAACCAAACCTTTCGAAATCAAAACCTTTCGAAGTCAAAACCTTTCAAAACCAAAACCTTTCAAAATCTAGACTTTTCGAAACCAAACGTTTCAAAATGAAGGAAGGTAACCCCTTCAAAACCATTCAAAAACAATAAAGTCTTAGTGTTTGAACCAACCCTTCGAAAACAGTGGAGAGAGGTGGCAAGTTTTTTTAGAAAACAAAAGAAAGCCTTTTACTTCATCTGGGTCGAAAGATTTGGAAGCGACAACTATGCTTTCGACCCTATCGAGAGCTAACCTTTCGACTTTGTCGAAAGCTAACCTTTAAAACAAGAAGGCAAACCAATCGAAACCTTTTTCTTTTAAACTATTTGACAATGTTGAAAGCTCCTTGTCGAAAGCTAGTAGGTGTATTTCTTTAAAACCAAAGCAAAACTTCATCTCTTTCGAAAGCTCTAACATTTCGTCCCTAACCTTTCGACTTCATTCAATTCACTATGTACCAGTTGCCTAACACCATATGCATTGGTATTTGACTTAGTCAAAAGGTTTGATACCTTTCGAGCTTGTCTGAAGGTTTCGAATGAAGGCGGAAGCTCTTTCCGAAAGAGTTGAAATAGTGAAAATACTGTTTAAAATAATCATTTTGTTCTCCACCTACCTTGTTTGTCGAAATCTGATTGGTTGACAAAATTTTATATTCAAAATTACTGCCGACTTTCCATATTTAGAAATTTAAATAAATTTGAAAAAGTCCATATCTCCTGTATAAAAACATTTAAGTCCCATATCTTAAATAATTTATATAAATATTAAACATCATGAAAAATTCTAGAAAAATTTCCAGAAATCTCTTAATACGTTCTCTTCAACATATTAAAATTTCAAAGCACACGAAGATCAAAACCATTTGGAATTTAACCAAAACCAAATAAAAACGTGTTAATTAATCCATTAACCATTAAAACATCTATGTCTTATCCAAACAAAGGTTTAAATAGTTATATCCTAACCAAGACACGAACATGAATCGAGTATAACCCATAGCCGATCCAAACAGAGAAAATGAGATTATAAACATAATTATCCACCTTGACTAGTTGATTGGATAATGAGATAATTTCCTAGCTTTAATTCCTTTGCTTTATCTTTAATTTATGCTCTTCTCTAAGCTTTTAATGGCCGACCAAAAGTTCGTGAGAAGTTATGAATGCGAAGATGAGAATTTATTAAGGTGGAGGAAGAGATTTATACTAAGAAATGAAACCCATTTCCAAGTTTACCCCTTAGGAAATTCCACCTTCTAAATTTAGTTAAGTCTTATTTTAGTTCATTCATTAATACATGACCATTAGATTTATTAATCCCATCTCCCTAGTTATTTACATTATTCTATTTAATTTATCTAATTAAATATCCCGAATTGTGTTAATTAAAATTCAAGGGCATTACACAATCTCTTTATCACCATCGCCACCTACTTAAAAGTGGCAGAACATAAAGAAGCAACTGAGTTGGATGTTCGATTCAAGTATGGGCTCGGATCTAGAGTGGATTTGAGTTTGAGATAATGGGTCAGATTTAGATGATGCTGTCGATTTCAAATGGAGGGCGACGACGGCGGTTCAAAAGGTCAAGGGACGATGAAGGATCAGCTCTGATGGAACGGAAATTTTAATGGCAGATCCAAGCTCGAATTCAATAAGAAAGAAAAAAGTGGAGAGGAGAAGGGAAGGATCGGTTATACAATACCCTGAGCCGATGTTTCTTAGCTACAAACTAGCCACATTCCAAGGGCTGGATCAGTACTGATCCATGCCCATGGATCGGTACCGAACAGTCTATATAACTAAAGATATATATATATATATATATAAGAAATGTGTACATGCACGAGTGTGTACATGTATACATGAGAACTTCACAAGGATGTTCATACACATGGAATCAAAGCATGGTGGAAAATCAAAGCACGTGTGTGTACATACTCAACACTCAAAACAAGAATCGAAGACATTAGATTAAAACTTGAAAAATTCAGGGAAGGAACCAGTTTAAAATTACTGAGCTCGAAATGACGAATCATGAGAGTGCACTCCAGTTTTATAGCGCCCGATGCTGGTAAAGCATCAGAATGAATGGCTACAGATGCAACACTTCATCAAAATGGTCCAAAGGAAAAACAACAACTATTCAAAACATGGATTGGAGTCCAACATGGAAATCCTGACTTGTCTCGATTCAAAGTACATCGTGTTGGGAATAGGATGTACTTTGAAAGGCAAGTTTTATCTAGCCTTTTGACTGGGAAGTATTTGAATGGAATGGACGGGAAGAACTTGAAAACTATCAAGGCAGAAATCCCGGAGAGATAGCTATAGAGTCTGGAAACAAAGTACAACCAAGGCTGCAAGATGGGAGCCAGCCATCCCACAAAATCCCAAAGTCAAATCCATCCAAGTGATGGATTGGTACAAATCCAACCCCATGGATTAATACCGATCCATAAACTTGCACCCAAATCATCTCCTTTTTTTCCTACAATCAAGCTGTGATGCCAGCAACCTACTTCAAGTTCCATCACATCGATCGCATGCAATTCTCAATCGATCCCCCGAGCATTTGAAATCAGCAACATTATTCCTCGAACGATCCATCTTATTGGCCCATAAATAAGCTCATATCAGTGCAAACAAGATGGAAATCACGAAGAAAACAACAAGTCGCCAAATCACAAAGAATCAAAACTAGTACCTAAGAAGATCCTATGGACCGGTACAGATCCATGCGTATGGATCGGTATCGATCCATTGACTTTGCTGACCAGGCCACGTCTCTTCAAGGCCAACTGCTATAGGACCGCGAAGATCATAGTGGAGGATGCGGTGGGGCATTTTCCAAGTTATAAATAGGAGGCTAGGGGCTCATTTCTAGGGATCATTTTTGCTTCCTTGCAATTATTAGATAGTTCTTTGTAATCACTCATGGAGTGGTACCAATCCATAAGAAGCGTATTTGCAAATCAACAATATAATTAATAGAAATCTCAAGTGGACATAGATAATAGTTAGTTTAATCACTATAAATGTTTGGCGTCTTATTTTTACTCATTTTCCATCTACACTTCTTCATTTTCATTCTTTACTTAATTTCTTGGATGTCCGTGCCACTTTTGGTACTAACACACCTGGGGGAATCATTTTTGAAATGGAATCAACCATCAAAGTGCAGGAGTGATTGGACACCTACGAACGTGTCTTTGGGGATATAGAGATGCATGATGCTATGAAGAGGAATCAGGCCTCTAGGCAGCTTTAAGGGAAAGCTATAGGTTGGTGGAATTCCATTAGGATTGCTACCCGAGAACTACTTCAATTGGAATCAATTTAAAGCTAGATTTGATTAGACGTTTATCATGGCTGCTCAAAAGTAAGTGCTATTCAAAAAATTTGCTGATTTGAAGCACGGAGACATGACGGTCTTCGAATATGTTGTCGAATTCCACGCTTTGTCTACATGATGTCTTTCATTGACACTCCCTTAAAAAAGAATGAGAAGCTGATCATGGGATTAGATAATTATTTGGAGGGAAAGCTTATGGGGTCATATTGACGAGGCATTTGAAAGGATAGTGAGAAGGCCATTCGACTTGAGAGCTTATACCCAAAATCCAAGTCTGCTGTTGTAGTCGCAAAGAAGGAGCCAAAATCGCAAAAAAAGTGGTGGAGGCAAGAAGAAGTGGAAATGGAAAGGGAAAGCAACTACAGGGCAAGGGTGGCTAAAAGAAAGGAAAGTAAGAGCCTACTTGCTACAACCATGGAGAGGAGGGTCAACTTATCAAAGACCATAAGGATGAAGGTAGGAAGTGCTACAATTGTAAAAAGATATGGCATATTCAAAAGAATTGTCTTGAACCACTAAAGCATAAACAGGTGGTGAAAGCATATGCTTTGGATGTTGACCTGACTTTGTCGAGTGCTTCCTCGTCGAAGGATAGGGGAAGAGCATCGTTATTCAAGGTAAGCTTTCCATTGTGATGTTCCTATATGTATTTTGTTTGATACCATGGCTTTAAATTCCTTCATATCTAGTGATCTAGTGGATATATTGGGACTAACTCTAAATAGTTGACCCACCATTAATTGTAATGAACCCTTTGGAGGCTCCACTAGCCTGTTTATGATTTGTCGCGGTTTGGTCATATCGAGTCACGGATGCTATTTTTTTGTGATTACTTTGTTTGAATTTCTCTAGGTTCGAGATTACCTTAGGGATGGACCGGCTGAGGAAGTATGCTGTAAAGGAGGATTATGAGAAGCTATTGGTGATGATTTGGGGCTGTGAAGGGGTGGATGGTAGTGATTGGCTGCCTTCCATAGGATGAGATTGTGGTTAACTTTCTATATTCGCTCAAGGTTACACACGATGTATTGTCATCTGTTCCTATCATGAGTGAGTATCTAGACCTGTTTGAGTAGGTGATTAGATTACTGCCACACTGAAAGATTGAGTTACACGTAGATTTAGTAAAGGATGGTAGAACAATATTTATGCATTTGAGGTGTATGGCACCCAAAGAGCAAAATAAGTGGGAGGTGCAAGTGAATGAACTATTAATGTGAGGGTTCATCCGTAGGAGTATATCTAAGTGGGGCATGCCTGTAGTATTAGCCACTAAGGCAGATGGCTCTTAGAGGTTATGCGTAGATCACCATGAGCTGAATAAGGTGATGAGGAAGAATAAGTATCCACTTCCACATGTTGATGATTTGTTTGACCAGCCACATGGTGTGAAGGAATTCTCTCAGTTCGATCTTATAATGGTATTTTATCAACTAGGAGTAGCGAATGAAGGTGTGCCGATCGCCACATTTCATGCACCATCTAGTTTCTATGAGTTGTTGGTTATGCCATTCAGGCTAACCGATGCTTCAGCATACTTTGTTGATCTCATGAACCGTGTCTTCAGGGATCAGTTGAACAAGTTCGTGCTTATGTTCATGAATGATATTCTAATATAATCTAGGACAAAGGAGGAACACAAGTCGAACTTGAGGGTTTTGCTTGAAGTGTTGAGGAAGCCTAAGTTGAAATCAAAATTTATAAAGTGTCACTTCTTGAGGAGGGAAGTGGGATTCTTGGGTCGTACGTCTCTGAGCATGGCATCGCAGTAAATCCTGCCAAGGTGGCAGGGTTAAGGATTGGAACTAATCCAAGAACGCTATTGATGTAAGAAGTTTCCTATACACGACTATAAAATTAATCATGAGTGGTTCTCATGGATAAAACAATACATAATATAAAATTAATCACAAAGAACACAGAATCATCAACGCGGAAATAACAATAGCATACATCACATAAGTCCAAGTGGGATACAAAAAGTCAAATTCCCACTAAATGTCAACTATATACAGGATAAATCCAGTACATATAATCCAACCTCCCACAAGTCCAAATACACAACATACAATACATCTAGTAATACAGCTTCCAACTAAGCCCAATAAGCAAACCCGCTCTCAATATCCTTTGACCTGAAATGTCTTGAACTGACCTGAGTATTATATAAATAATAAACGGGTCAAACTATGTCTAGATTCAATGGTGAGAATATAAATGATATCCTAAGGAATAACATATACACTGCATAATAAAAAATCCAACCAAAGGTATAATAAACATCTGTAACACATCGAACAATATCCATAACACATCCAATATCAAAACAACCATAAGACAACGATAACAATCACACGCATCACAACACACATCAAGCTTCCATCACCCCACACATATCAAGCATCCATCGCACACATCACACACAACATATAGCTCATAGCTCACATCTCACACATCACATACAACACACAACACACAACACACAACACACATCAAAGATCAATTCGTTCTTATTTATTTAGCAGTGTTAGATTTATTCATCTTATTCTTCATTTTTAATATCATTACTACTACCGGTATTATATGTGCTGTTGTTATTGCTACCGCCAGAAGCCGAGTCTACACTTGAGCTCGTTGCTTCTTAGATGCAAAGGGAGATGCTACTCGTAAAAAAAATTGTGAGCATTCTCACTAGTCTTTGACGGCACGATACATCGCTTCCTCGCTCCTTGCTCCCATCATCAACCTCCTCACTTCATTCTGTATTTGTACCATTGGCCCATGTAGTAGACCATGACCATACGACGAGGGGGCTATGTCACCACAACCATTAAGGAGCTACCTCACAGTCGGTCAAGCTAGGATGAAGCTAGCAAAAACTTCTGGTCATCACATCTATGTAAAGGACTTCGCACTCCTCGTTTCACTCAAAAGAGAAAATAATCATATTCCTGCTTTAAAATAAAATAAGGAAATATATAATTTACCTCACATGTCAAGCCAAAAACCTAAACAATATCGATTAATATTTGCATATAATATAGAATAATTTACCAATATCCAAGTATCAAATACTCATATACACAACCTATAGCGCCTGGTGAAATAAATTATATACACAACACCCTCAATTAATCAATATTAAATAAATTTCCACTTCATTTATTAATTCACTCTGGCTTAACGCATTCTCCAATTCACTATCCTTCGTTTTTATTACTTTATAATTCAACGCAACTGGTAATTATAACTTCATCTAATCTGTAATAAACAATCAACAATCATCCATACACACTTCAATATATTATTCATCTAATGATTAACGAGATGAAGAATTTTTTAATATCTATTTCACTTTAATTTTCCTCCGCTTTATATAAAAACTCTTCAATTTAATATAACACAAAACGTCTTCTTTATTTATTTCTATATTTTTTTAAATAATAATTTTGATTCTCTCATCTAATTTCAAATCAATATTTCAAAACAACTAATTCCATTTCAATGAAACATTTATTCAAACTCGTTAATAATTTTTTAAAACCTTAAAAACACTTTCACTTCAAATTTCCACTTTAATAATATGGAAATACTACAAAGAAATTTATATCTTCCAAATAGCTTTAAAATCTCAAATCCGAAAATAGTCTCGATTCAAAATATTTGCAAATCCAAATATACAACTTTGAAATCAATATTTAAAATTCTCATATATTTACCAAAACTTCTTTTAAAGTTGTTAATCCATGAAAAATAATATATATTACTTTCAAAAATTCACTTCATATTATGTGTATCAAATCTCCATAAATGAAAATTTTCATTCAATAAAATAAAATAAATTGCATTCATCTTCTAATTGCTTCAATATATTATTTATAAACTTATCTATTAAATTCAAATTATTCATCACTTTAAAAATATAGATTTCAAACATCATTTCATATATATTATCTAAATATTTTTACAATCATTGGTAAATAAAAATATAAATCTTCAAAATTCCTTTATTTTACCAAAAACCTGAAATTCATTATTTTCCAAAATAATTTCCATTTACAAAATCCTCAAAATTATTCCACTTGTATATTTTTCAAAATCATTCTTTTTTCAAATTTTCTATTAGTCCATTATAGTAGTCACTAAGAAGATGGTTTTGATGATAACAACCTTAGAATAAGATTATAAAATATAAATACTAACATTATAGTTTATATATATATATATATATATATATATATATATATATATATATATGCACGATTTAACCATGCATGTACCAAGAATGAAGACTATACAGTATAGAGATTCAAGATATCAAGATTGAAGACTCATGAGTATCAAGATTATTAAGAGTCCAATATTTTAATAAAAAGTAATTTAACTAGGAATTTTGTTAAAACTCCTAGAAAAGCACTGGCATCTTAAAATCCAATTTATTCGTGGAATGGAATCCACTTCGAGTCTGTTAAAGGGATGAAACCCTAAGTAGGATGGAACCTACGAAAAATCTAGTGGAACATTGTTTTGTATCACTAACTTTTATTCAAATATTTTTTCCAAAATTATATCTTTTTTCAAAATGATCTCAAAACATTCCTTTTAAAAGAACAAAAAATATCTATCCTGGTTTTAAAATACTTTTGGCTCAGAATAATCTTTATCTTTAAAATCAAATTATCCTTGGTTTTAAACTATCTTTTAATTATAATATATTTAACTTTTAATATTCATATTTAGATTTAAATATATAGTAAAATTTTATATATACCAAAATATTATTCTCTATACTTAATTATGTATTTTAAAGATATTTAAGTATATTTATAAAGTTTAAAATAGTTTTAATACAAGATAGGAGTTATTTTCAAAAAAAAACAAAATATCAAAAATTACAAAGGCCTGTCGATAACCCCAATCTACCCTTGTCGACAAGGTGGCAGTTGATTTCGAAAATTTGAATTTCAAAAGAAGTGTCTATTCGTCATATCCTTTCACGAATGGACATGGTTTTTGTTCTACTATAAATAGGGGCAGTTTTAAACGAATTAATATACATATTTTCTCCGATTTCACTCCTCTTCTTCTTCCACATTTCTTTATATATATTTTTACATTACTCTGCCGAAATCACCATTGAATCTAATTAGATCATCTCTGGTTTGATTATCTATCACTATCTTAACAAGATCTCAGTGCTATTCAGAGTTATAGGCTTTTGTAATAAATTGAGTGAGAAATGGTGTGATTGTAGCCTGTGAAATCAATCATGCGAGAAAAGGTGTGATTGTAGCCTGTGAAATCAATTGGGTGAACTTGTTGCCCGTAAAATCAAGTATCTCTACCTAGTGGATTGTGAATCTGGAGTGGTGTACCTCATGGCCTTCAAATCGGGGGTGTAATTGTAAAAATTGCTTTTGAAAGGAAATCCGTACTTGTGTGCGGGACTGGATGTAGGGTAACTTCGAACAATTATAAAATCCGATGTGTTCTTTCCTTTATTACTTTTACTTTATTTCTGCATCCGTGTTTGATTCTGTGATCATATCTGTGTCTGAATATTGCATACATTTGTGTTAAAATTAACATAAACTCAAAAAGATTTAGTAATTCCTTAAAACACTATTCACCCCCCTCTAGTGTTAATTCTAGCCTTAAGATCCGTAATCTGCATTTCTCACATTTGGTATCAGAGCAAGATTTTCAGAGTTTCATAATATGATTTTTGAAAAATCTTTTAAAATGACTATGTTTAAAAAACTTGTTAATACTAGTTTAGGAATATTCAGATCATCATTGTCTCTTGAGTCTGCATATAATCAATATTCAAATTCAAGTTGTCTACCAAAATTGTATGATGTGCAGGAAACATGCTTTATGGGTGTTAAGGAATCAATTCACAATGGACAATATGTGTAGATCAAAAAGAATAAACGGATACTCTATAGTGGATGCTCTAGACATATGACTGGTATTCCAGATATGCTGAATGATATAATATACAAAGACGGAGGACTGGTCAACTTTGGAGACAACTCAAAAGGATATGTGATTGGCATCGGCGAAGTCGGTAACTCTGAAACTCCTATTATTACTAATGTTTTGCTAGTTAAGAATCTGAAACATAATCTGCTAAGTATTAGTCAACTTTGCGATAAAGGATATAAAATTAAATTTGAAAAAGATAAGTGTCACATTGAAGATAATAATTCAACCATAATATTTGAGGGAATTAGGGAAAAGAATATTTATATTCTTAGTATGAAAGTTCCAAATGATAACCCATGTCTTTTGGAAAATACAAGTGACCCCTGGATTTGGCATAAGAGATTTGGGCATTTGAATTTCAAATTCTTATCTAGACTGTCGAAATGTGATCTAGTAAGAGGTCTCCCTAAAATGAATTTTAAAGTAGATAATTTATGTGATGCGTGTCAATTAGGAAAACTTAGAAAAAGTTCCTTTAAATAAAAGATATGATTTCAACTTCAAAACCTCTTGAATTACTTCACCTTGATTTATTTGGTCCATCTCCAATTCAGTCGATAAATTATAGTAAATATGTTTTTGTAATTGTAGATGATTATTCTAGATTTACATGGACAATATTTTTGAAACATAAAAGTGATACTTTTGAGTGTTTTAAGAACTTTACAAAAAGGATTCAAAATCAACTTTCTCTAAAAATTATAAGCATCCGTAGTGATCACGGTGGTGAATTTGAAAATGAAAAGTTTGAGGAATTCTGTAATAAAAAAGGAACAACTCATAATTTTTCATTTCCAAGAACTCCACAACAAAACGGGGTAGTATAACGTAAAAATAGGACAATTCAAGAGTGTGCGAGAACTATGCTTTCAGATAGTAAATTACCAAAGTATTTTTGGGCAGAAGCAGTTGCTACCGCCTGTTATATTTTAAATAGAATTTTAATTAGACCTTTAACCGATAAGACATCTTATGAACTTCTTCACTCAAAGAAACCTAAAGTATCTTATTTTAGAATTTTTGGAAGTAAATGTTTTATTTTAAATACAAAAGATAACTTAGATAAATTTGATCCTAAATCCGATAAAGGTATCTTTATCGGATATTCTAATAGAAGTAAAGCATACATAATGTTTAATTTAAGAACTAACACCATCGAAGAAACAATGCATGTTTCATTTGATGAAAGCCTCAAAATTTTTGAAGATACAAATGATGAAGAGGATTTAATCACTCAAAATCAAGAGTCAACTGAAACTAATAATGAAAATCCTAATAAAGAGATTAAACTTTTAAAAGATCATCCTATAGAAAATATGCTAGAAGATATGCAATCTGTTGTTACAACTGGAAATCAACTAAGTAAAATGAGCAATGTAGCCTTCATATCAACTATTGAACCCAAAAATCCAAAAGAAGCATCGACTGATGATTCATGGATTTTGGCTATGCAAGAAAACTAAATCAATTCACTAGAAATGATGTTTGGGAACTTGTTCCTAGACCTGAAAATAAAACTATAATTGGGACTAAATGGGTTTATAAAAATAAAATGAATGAACAAGGAGGGGTTGTTAGAAATAAAGCCCGGTTAGTCGCTCAAGGTTATTGTCAAGAAGAAGGAATAGATTTTGATGAAACCTTTGCTCCTGTAGCAAGATTAGAAGCCATAAGGATTCTACTTGCTTTCTAGATCATAATAATTTTAAATTATATCAAATAGATGTTAAAAGTGCCTTTTTAAATGGATTTGTAAAAGAGGAAGTTTATGTTGAATAACCACCACTTTTTGTAAATGAAAAATTACCAAATCATGTTTACAAACTTAAGAAAGCTCTATATGGTCTAAAACAAGCTCCTAGAGCCTGTTATGATTGACTAAGATCTTACTTATTACAATCAAACTTTGAAATTGGTAAAGTAGATAATACTCTTTTTATTAAAAGAAATAAAAATGACATTCAACTAGTACAAGTTTACGTAGATGATATCATTTTTGGATCAACTAATTTTGAAATGAACAAAGAATTTTCTGAAATAATGACAAAAGAGTTTGAGATGAGTCATATGGGTGAATTAAACTTATTTCTAGGATTGCAAATAAAATAATATATAATTAATAAATAATTTGTGTTCTTGTATTTAATTTCTCACATTATCACTATTATAAGTATTATCTTATATGGATTCTTGGTTAGGATAATTAGTAATTAAGGGCTAAAGTTTTAGTTTTAGAATTAAGTGATGATTATTTATGATAACACTATCATTATAATCACATGTCATACAGTATTAGAATAAGGGGAAGTTATATTGTTTGTAGTTAGTTTTTATTGATGACAAAGCGGGAGAAGTATAAAATAGGATAGTTAGGCATAGTTTTAGGGGGGTTATTAGTTTCAGGGGGAGTTATTAGGATAGAAGTAATATTTTATAAACAAAGGTTGTCATCATCAAAAAAGGGGAGATTGTTAGTCCCTAAGAAGAAGGTTTTGATGGCAATAACCTTAGAGTAAGATTATAAAATATAAAAACTAACATTATAGTTTAGATATATATATATATATATGCAGGATTTAACAATGCAAGTACCAAGAATGATGACTGTAGAGTATAAAGATTCAAGATATCAAGATTGAAGACTCATGAGTATCAAGATTATCAAGAGTTTAAGATTTCAATAAAAAGTAATTTAATTAGGAATTTTGTTAAAAATCCTAGAAAAGCACTGGCATCTTAAAATCTAATTTATTCGTGGAATGGAATCCATTTCGAGCCTGCTACAGGGATGGAACCCTAAGTAGGATGGGACCTACAAAAAATCTAGTGGAACATTGTTTTGTATCCACTAACTTTTATTCAAATGGTTTTACAAAATTATATATTGTTTTCAAAATGATTTCAAAACCTTCCTTTTAAAAGAATCAAAAACATCTATCCTGGTTTTAAAATACTTTTAGCCTCAAAATAATCTTTATCTTTAAAATCAAATAATCCTTAGTTTTAAACTATTTTTAATTATAATATATTTAACTTTTAATATTCATACTTAGATTTAAATATATTGTAAAATTTTATATATACCAAAATATTATTCTCTGCACTTAATTATGTATTTTAACTATAGTTAAGTATATTTATAAAGTTTAAAATAGCTTTAATACAAGATAGAAGTTATTTTCAAAGAAAAAAAAATATCAAAAATTACAAAGGCCTGTCGACAACACCAATCTACCCTCGTCGACAAGGTGGCAGTTGATTTCAAAATTTTGAATTTCAAAAGAAGTGTTTATTCGTCATATCCTTTCACGAATGGACATGGCTGTTGTTCTACTATAAATGGGGGCAGTTTTAAACAGATTAATATACATATTTTCTCTGATTTCCCTCCTCTTCTTCTTTCACATTTCTTTATATATATTTTTACCATTACTCTGCCGAAATCACCATTGAATCTAACTAGGTCATCTCTGGTTTGATTCTCTATCACTATCTCAACAAGATATCAGTGCTATTCAGAGTTATAGGCTTCTTTGTGATAAATTGAGTGAGAAAAGGTGTGATTATAGCCCGTGAAATCAATCAAGTGAGAAAAGGTGTGATTGTAGCCGGTGAAATCAATTGGGTGAACTTGTTGCCCGTAAAATCAAGTATCTCTACCCAGAGGATTGTGAATCTGGAGTGGTGTACCTCGTGGCCTTGAAATCGAGGGTGTAACTGTAAAAATTGCTTTTGAAAGAAAATCCGTACTTGTGTGCGGGACTGGATGTAGGGTAACTTCGAACCAGTATAAAATCGGTGTGTCCTTTCCTTCATTGCTTTTACTTTATTTCTGCATTTGTGTTTGATTTTGTAATCATATCTATGTCTGAATATTGCATACATTTGTGTTCAAATTAACATAAACTCAAAAAGATTTAGTAATTCCTTTAAACACTATCCAACCCCTCTAGTGTTAATTCTAGCATTAAGATCCGTAATCTGCATTTCTCACACATTAATCTTAATATTAATTAAAAACATCTATCTAGAATTTTTTATTATTTCCAAAATAGTCTATTCATTTCAAATCTACATCATTTAATTTATTTATCTCTTCTTTAATAATTTCCAATATCATTTGATTATTTGCAAACCTCTATTACTACTCAAACTTGAGAAATCGACTATCTAACAATAATCATCGAAACAATAATTAAAACATAGTTCACAACACCGTTCGAGTCAATTCAAACAACGTCAATCATCAATCATCATTAAAAAACCGGTTCCATCCAAAACTCAATAATCCATCCAACCAAGCAAAACAAACAAATATATGGGGGAACATGAATCAAATAATAGGAAATAGACATAGTTGTGAGTGAGATAACTCACCGACATACCAACAAAGTCTTACTACCTTCGTCTTTGCTCCACTGCCTAAATGCCAGCCTTATGCCTAAAGCCTACAGCCTAAGTCATCACTACGTCTAAACCAAATTTTCAACAGTCTCTCCTTTGCCAGCACCTCCAGTTCGACTTTAACATCGTTGTTGCCATCCCCCAACATAGCCAATTCAACCTAGTCACCTATATCACCATCACCAAGGTGCACCTCATACCACCAATCACCACGCCCCTTGGTATCTCTCCAATCATTGTCCACTGCCATTCCATACAAACCCACGCCCGAACCTCGTCATGACATCCTCAAGCAACTTCCAGCACCTAAAATCGATCATGTTACCTACATCCTCATTTTAAACCTCCAAATCGCCGATCACATCATGATATCTCCATATTGCGTCCTTTTCGATGCCGCAATTATCATGTACGTGCTTCCCAGGTCGATTGCGACCCACTTGCAATGCCGACGACTAGCATCTCGAGCGCTATTACTTGGTTTTTTTGATATCATGCAATCTAATTTGATAATTGGGGTTAAGAACATGATAAAGGGTTCAGGTTTTCATTTGGGGTCCAAATCTAGAAGATCTAGGAAAGGAAAAGAAGGGTATATAATAGGAAAGAGTGTGGACATGGGCTTGTTTACTTTGGGCCTTGATTTTGGGTTCAATTAAAATCAAATAAAATTGTCATTTTTTTCATTTTAATGATTCCTTTTACTTGTTTGTAAATAAGTTTTGATTTAATTTAATACGATTAACACTTCATTTTACGAAGTATAATCCACAGCCACACAATTTTATACAAATCGATGCCTGCTTAATTTTATTTACTAATTCATCATACTATTACCTAATAAATTAATTTTTCAACTATTTAAAACATAAAAATTATTACCACTTCAAAATATTTCATAATAATTAAAAAATATTCAATTTAACAAATTATTCGAAAAGAATTTATTGGTTAAATTCAATTTCTTGCTACAAAATCTTTTATTAAATAGAATTTAATTATTCAAAACATTATTTTCAAAATACAATCATCACAATTTGAATTCAAACACTTTGTTAATAAAATTTATTTATTTGTATAACGTAGAAAGCAGGGCTGTTACACCTAGGATTTGGTGGGATATTATAGACGTTTTTATCATGAACTTCTTGAAGGTAGCAGCACCGTTGACCAATTTGATGAAGAAGAATCAAACTATTATTTGGGATGCAAAGTGTGAGCATGCATTCTGGAGGAGTGGTTGATGAGGGTACCAATGTTGGCCATTCTGAGTAAGAATGAGGAGCATATGACATACGGGGACCATATGGTACTGCATTAGGTGTGGTGTTGAGGTAGAGGGGAAAAGAAGAAAGGGAGTGCGGATTAAGGATCTTAAGGCTAATTTAACACTAGAGTGGGGGTGTGAATAGTGTTTAATGGATTCTAAGACTTATATGGACTAATTTAAAAATTATTATATAAATAAATGTAGAACTTAATCATAGAACAATCACAGAATCGAACACAGATGTAGAAAGTAAATAAAATGCAGAAAGGGAAAGAATACACCAGATTTTATACTGGTTCGCAGTTACCCTACATCCAGTTTTATACAAAAGCAAACCACCTCATACAGGTTTTTATTATACCAATGTCTAGATTACATTCCTCAATTTCTAAAGGCCTTAAGGTACCCTCCTGTCTCACGAGTTCGGGGCAAACTCTCTTGATTTATGGGAATCAAGATCACCCAATTGATTTCCAGGAACAACCACACCTTATAGAGAGACTCAATAAACTTTTGATTACAAATTGATCTTATAACTCTGAATAGCACTTTGATCTTCGAGAGAGGGCAGAGAATCAAACAAGAATGAGATTCTAAATTGATTCACTTGAGAATTCGGCAGAATGTCGGCACGTTCTTAAAAATATGAAAAATATAGAATATGGATTTGTGGAGAAGAAGAAGTGAAGAAAATAAGAAATTAGTTAGTTTAAACATTCGTTTGTGAAGGTTATTTATAAAGCACCAACGGTCATAACCATTCGTGAAGAGATTTAAACGAATAGATACTTCTTTTGAAAATTGAAACTTTTGAATTCAATGGCCACTATGTCGACATGGAGTATCCCATGACGTCGACATCCCTGTGTTAAAAACAATGTAAAATTTGTTTTGAAAATGAAGTTTAAAACAACAGTTTATTTTAAAACAAAAATATTTTAAGGCTAAAACATCTTTTTGAAAAGATAATTTTAAGGCTAAAATATTTTGGAAAGTAGTTTAGAAAATCATTTTGAAAAAATATTTTGAAGTAGTTTTGCAAGCTTCTTCATGCAGAATATCTCATCACATGAGGAATCGAGAACTTGTACAAAGCCAGGATGTTCATGGGTTTATAAGCCACTTGTCGTAGGTTTGTAAGCTACTTGTCGTGGATTTATAAGCCACTAAGAAGGTAGAAATGGGTTCCATCCCAAATAAAATTTGGAATGAAGATTTCTATGCTATTATGATGTTTTAACAAAAAAACTAGACACATATCTTGAAATCTTGATCTTCATACTCATTCGTCTTCAAACTTGATTTCTCTATTCTTGATCTTTATATTATATTGTCTTCAATAATCAGTACCTGCCTTATATATATATATCTTGCATAACAACATTCATATACACACACACATATAGACATTAGTGTTAGTATGTAAGTTATAAAAAAATAAGTTACAAAGGTTGTTGTCATCAAAACCACTATCTCTAGTTCCTAACAATCTCCCCCTTTTGATGACGACAACCTGAAAATATACCTACCACTTTGATCATACCATAACTCCCCCTTACAGCAACAACTCCCCCTTACTCCAACAACTCCCCCTTACTCCAAGCCTATTATTTTATATAACTTCTCCCCCTTTGTCATCAACAAAAAATAACCTATAAACCTTGAACTTAATAGAAAATGAATAAACAAACATATGACATAAGAATAATAACATATGAAATATAACATCCTAACTGGAATTCATGTTTCCATACATCGAAGATTGTTTGTAGAAGAACATTAATTAAGATAACATTTCTATACAAATTAACGAACTAATATACAATTAAGAAAACAAAAAAACGTTTAACGAGGACCCTTAACTATTGGTGATTTATGGACCGAACAATTCTGATAGTGGAGATAGAAGTTTCCACGTTGTTCGACTAAGTTCCCATTAGCGTTAAAAAGGACCTCTCCAACGCAAATCATGTCATCGTCTTCGTCCATATGAACATCAGGATTCGACAAAGGATGTTCTTCTTCTTGATCTTCTTATGGTTCTTCTTCTTCAAAATCCATGGCTTGTGATGATTCTTCGATGATAATGGAATTGGCATGGTTATCCATAAGGAATTTTTGTAAATTCTTAAGGATTCTGCCTTGCCTCTCTTGTTCTCTTGCCATTTACAGTTGACTCACTTGAATATCCGTCATCATTTGAAGCAAATCTTTCATCTTCTCTTGTAATTTGATGACTCGTACGTGTGTGGATCTTTGAAAAGGACCTGAATGAGGAGAAGTGGGTGAAGAAGGTTCGTTATTAGAAGAGAAAGCCATTAATTTACTGTTTTAGAAGTTTATTACAAAGAATAGAACAGAGAAAAGGAGTAAAAGTCAAAAAATATAAACATATGACTTAATAACTAATTTTATATGGAAATTTATATTTGAAAATCATGGCTAGTATGTCGACATAGGGGGATGGGTCATGTCGACATGCCTAGTTTAATTTTTGAGAAATTTTTATTTATATTAATTATTAACTATACTTGTATTGTTTATAATTTATATTTCAGTTAATGAACATATACCTAATTCTCTTCTAAACTTAGTGAAGTTTTGTTCATTTAATGGTTTGGTTAATATATCAGCAATTTTTTTCCATTATTAATATATTCAAGAGTTATGACTTCTTTACTTATATTATCTCTTAGAAAATGATGTCTAATATCAATATGTTTTGTTCTAGCGTGATGAGATTGGATTCTTAGATAGGTTTATTGCACTAGTATTATCACAATAAACTGGTGATTTAGTTATGGTTATCCAAAATCTTTTAAGGTTTGTTGCATATATATAACTTGATAACAAGCCAAAGCAGCAGATATATATTCTGCTTTAGTTATTGACAAAGATACAGTGTTTTGCTTCATACTAAACCAGGAAACCAGAGAATGTTCTAGAAAGTGACAAGTTCCACTTGTACTTTTTCGGTCTGGTTTACAACCAGCGTAATTAGCATCACAATATGAAATTAAATCAAATATATCGTTTTTAGTAATAAACCATAATCTAAAGTATGTTTTACATATCTTAAAATTCTTTTAACAGCTTTTAAGTGAGTTTCTTTAGGTTGAGATTGGTATCTTACACGGAGAACACACTGTGCATCATGTCAGGATGACTTGCTGTTATATAAAGCAGCGAACCAATCATTCTCCTATATAATTTTTGATCAACATCTTTTGATTTATCTTCTTTATTTAAAGCTACATTAGTTGCATTGGAGTTAGTTTTCCACCAAAAGTAGTCAATCCAAATTTATTAATTAAATCCTTAGCATATTTTTCTTGACTAATGAAAATTCCTTTATCTAATTGTTTGATTTGAAGTCCTAAGAAGAAACTTGGTTCTCCCATATAACCCATTTCAAACTCTTTAGTCATTATATTTGAAAATTCTTTATTCATTATGTTATTAGTTGATCCAAATATTATATCATCAACATATATTTGTATTAATTTAATATCATTTTTGTTTCTTCTAATAAAAAGAGTTGTATCTATTTTACCAACTTCAAAACTAGATTGTAGTAAATAAGATCTAAGTCTTTCATACCAGACTCCAGGAGCTTGTTTCAGACCATATAAAGCTTTCTTTAATTTATATACATGATTTGGAAATTTATTATCTTCAAAAAGTGGAGGTTGTTCAACATAAACATCTTCATTTACAGAACCATTTAGAAAAGCACTTTTAACATTTATTTGATATAACTTGAAATTATTGTAGTTCGCGAAAGCAAGTAGAATCCTGATAGCTTCTAGTTTTGCTACGGGTGCAAAGGCTTCGTCATAATCAATTCCTTCTTCTTGACAATAACCTTGAGCAACTAAACGAGGTTTATTTCTCATGACCTCACCAAGTTCATTCATTTTATTTTTATAAACCCATTTTGTTCCAATTATACTTTTATCCTCAGGTCTAGGAACAAGTTCCTAAACATCATTTCTGGTGAATTGATTCAATTCTTCTTGCATAGCAAGAATCCATGAATCATCAGATGATGGTTCCTTTGGATTTTTAAGTTCAATAGTTGATATAAAAACTACATTACTCATACTATTTAGTTGATTTCTTGTTTTAACTATAGTTTAATATTTCCTAGTATATTTTCTACAAGATGATCTTTTAAAAGCCTAATTCTTTGATTAGGTTGAATAATTTCACAATTACTTCCATTAGGTTCATTATTTTAAAGTTACAAAATCTTCTTCATCTTCTATTTATACAGTATCTTAAAAATTTTCATCAAAAGATACATGCATTGTTTCTTCAATAGTATTAGTTCTTAAATTATAAACTTTAAATGCTTTACTTCTATTAGAATATCCAATAAAGATACTTTTGTCTGATTTAGGTTCAAATTTGTCTAAAATATCTTTTGTATTAAGAATAAAACACTTACTACCAAAAACTTTAAAATAAGCTATTATGGGTTTCTTATTGTAAAGTAATTCATATGGTGTTTTATTAGTTAATGGTCTAATTAAAATCCTATTTAATATATAACAAGCTGTAGTGACTGCTTCAGCCCAAAAGGTTTTAGATAAGTTACTATCAGAAAGAATTGTTCTAGCACACTCTTGGATTATTCTATTCTTACGTTTTACCACTTTGTTTTGTTGTGGATTTCTTGAAAAAGAGAAATTATGAGTAATTCCTTTTTGATTACAAAAATTCTCAAAATTTTCATTTTCAAATTCTCCACCGTGATCACTATGAATAGTTTTTATTTTTAAAGAAAGTTGATTTTGAAGTTTTTTAGCAAAATTTTTAAATAATTCAAAAGCATCTCTTTTAAGTTTAAGAAAAATTGTCCAAGTATATCTAGAATAATCATCTACAATTACAAAAATATATTTATTGTGATTAATTGATTGAACTTGAGATGGACCATATAAATCTAAATGAAGTAATTCTAGAGGTTTAGAAGTAGGAATCATATCTTTTAATTTAAATGAACTTTTCTTTAGTTTTCCTAATTGGAAAGCATCACATATACTATCTACTTTAAAGTTTAACTTGGGATGACCTCTAACTAAGTCAAGTTTTGATAACCAAGATAACAATTTGAAATTTAAATGAACAAATGTTTTATTCCAAATCCAAGGGTCATTTATATTTGCCAAAAGACATAAGTTATCATCTGAAATTTTCATACCAAGGATGTAAATGTTTTTCTTCCTAATTCCTTCAAAGATAATATTTGACTTATTATCTTCGGTGTGACACTTATCTTTTCCAAATTTAATTTTAAATCCTTTATAACATAGTTGACTTATACTAAGAAAATTATGTTTTAAATTCCTAACTAGCAAAATACCAAAAATAAGAGGATTTTTAGAATTACTGACATTATCGATGCCAATCACATATCCTTTTAAGTTATCTCCAAAGTTGACCAATACACCATCTTGATATATAATGTCATTGAGTATCTCGGGATTTCTAGTCATATGCCTTGAACAACCACTATCAAGTATCCTTTATCTTTCTCAATTTGCATAGTTTGTCCATTGGTTATTGATTCTTCAAAAGCCATGTAACATGTCTGTTCCTGCATAACAAACCAATTCGGTGGATAACTTGATTTTTCATAAAAACTATATGCAGACTTATGACACTTTGATGAAATGCATAAATTCAAACTAGTATTAACAGAATTACCTAAAAATTCCATTTTTAACTTTTCAAGTTTCAGATTATGAAAACCTATGCTCTGATACCAATTGAAAGGGAGTTCACATTAAGGGTCTTAAGGCTAATTTAACATTAGAGGGGGTGGTGAATAGTGTTTAATGGATTCTAAGACTTATATGGACTAATTAAAAATTATGATATAAACGAATGCAGAACTTAATCACAGAACAATCACAGAATCAAACACAAATGCAGAAAGTAAATAAAAAGCAGTAAAGGGAAAGAACACACCGGATTTTCTACTGGTTCGGAGTTACCCTACATCCAGTCCTGTACCAAGGCAAACCACCTCATACATATTTTTATTATGCCATTGTCGAGATTACATTCCTCAATTTCTAAAGGCCTTGAGGTACCCTCCTGTCTAACGCGTCCGGGGCAAACTCTCTTGATTTACGGGACTCAAGACCACCCAATTGATTTCCAAGCACAACCACACCTTATAGAGGGACTCAATAAACTTTTGATTACAAATTGATCTTACAACTCTGAATAGCACTTTGATCTTCGAGCGAGGGCAGAGAATCAAATAAGAATGAGATTCTAATTTGATTCACTTGAGAATTCGGCAGAATTTCGGCACGATCTTAAAAATATGAAAATTATAGAATATGGATTTGTGGAGAAGAAGAAGTGAAGAAAATAAGAAATTAGTTAGTTAAAAAGTTCGTTTGTGAAGGATATTTATAAAGCACCAACGGTCATAACCATTCGTGAAGAAATTTAAACGAATATACACTTCTTTTAAAAATTGAAAGTTTTGAATTCAACGACCACCATGTCGACATGGGGTATCCCATGATGTCAACATCCCTATGTTAAAAACAATGCAAAATTTGTTTTGAAAATGAAATTTAAAACAAAAGTTTATTTTAAAACAAAAGTTTATTTTAAAACAAAAGTTTGTTTTAAAAACAAAAACAAATAATATTTTAAGGCTAAAACATCTTTTTGAAAAGTCATTTGAAAAGATAATTTTAAGGCTAAAATATTTTGAAAAGCAGTTTTGAAAATCATTTTAGAAAACCATATTGAAGTAGTTTTGCAAGCTTCTTTATGCAGAATATCTCATTACATCAGGATTCGAGAACTTGTACAAAACCAGGATGTTTGTGGGTTTGTAACCCATTAGCCGTAGGTTTGTAAACTACTTGTTATGGGTTTGTAAGCCACTAAGAAGGTAGAAATGGGTTCCATCCCAAATAAAATTCAAAATGAAGATTTCCATGCTATTATGAAGTTTTAACAAAAAAAATAGACACATATCTTGAAATCTTGATCTTGGTACTCATGAGTCTTCAAACTTGATTTCTTCATTCTTGATCTTTATACGGTACAGTCTTCAATATTCTGTACCTGCCTTATATATATCCTGCACAACAACATTCATATATATCTAGATAATAGTGTTAGTATATAAGTTATAATAAAATAAGTTACAAAGGTTGTTGTCATCAAAACCACTATCTCTAGTTCCTAACAAAAGATGCTACCTACGCAAATCAGCTGCTGAAACTGTACAAGAAGAAGTATCCGACTCATGATTTGGAATTTGCGGCGATAATGTTTGCTTTGATGATTTGGAGGCACTATTTATTAGGAGAAAGGTTTAGGTTGTTCATGGATGACAAATCCTTGAAGTACATTTTTTCCTAGAAGGATCTCAACCTTCACCAACTACAATGGTTGGAATTTTTGGCCTTCTACGACTTTAACATTTCCTATATGCCCGGTAAGGGGAATGCAACCACCAATGCATTAAGTAGAACATGCTAGTTTGGGAGCGATGTTCTTAGTGTCAAAGTAGTTAGAGTGTATTATTGGCTAGACTCTGACCTTACTGTGAGTTAGAGCCAGAGATGTTGGCAAGTTTGACTATTAGACTTACCTTGATTGAGCAGGTCAGTACTAGCCATAGGCAAGATGCTAGACTAGTTAAGATCATGGCAAAAATAGTAGATGGCGTAAAGTCTAAGGAGATTAAGTAGTTTCAAGATAGTTGGATCCATAAGATGGGAGATTTTTTGTTTTTGATGTCGACGGGTTGTGAATTGAGGTGCTACAAGAGTGCCACCACTCTAGATTGACTATATATCCCGGTAGTAAGACGTACCATGGTATGAAGCAGACCTATTAGTGGGAGAGGATAAAGAAGGAGATCGGGACATTTATCTCAAAATGTATGAATTGCCAGTTGGTGAATACAGAGCAGAAGAATCCAAGAGGATTGCTACAATCACTTGAAGGTACCGAGTGGAAATGAGAGCAGATATTAATGGACTTCATGGACGGATTGCCAATGACAAGAGGAGGGTATGATAGCACTTGATTAGTGTCGATAGATTGCCGAAGTGTGCCCAATTCATACCCGTCAAGTCTAATAGAATAACATCCAAATTGGCCGAGTTATATGAGAAGAAGATAGTGCGATTCCGTGGTGTGCCAAAGAACGCTATGAGTGACCATGACTCTTTATTCACTAGCGGATGCTTACAGGAGGCGTTGGGAACTAATCCGCATTTTAGTAAAGCTTATCACCCAAAAACAAATGGGTAGACTGAGAGTGTGGATCGTATATTAAAGGATCAATAGCGAGCTTGCACTCTTAATTTTAGAGGCTCGTGGGATGGTCACTTGCATTTGATAGAGTTCGCATACAATAGTAACTATCAGTCTAATATCCGTATGGCACCATATGAAGCATTATATGGCCGACTGTGTAACACTCCTTCATGTTGGTGGACAGTAGGCGAGGAACTAATACTTGGGCCATATATGATTAGAGAAACCTTGAAGAAGATTTAGATCGTTCAGTAATGAATGAAAGCTTCTAAGGATATGTAGAAGAGCTACATTGATAAGAGACATCAAGATTTGGAGTTCTCTACATATGGTATGGTGTTCATGAAGATTTATCCACTGAAGAATGCTATTCATTTTGGTAGTAAGGGGAGTTTGGCGCCAAATTTATTGGTCCTTTTTGATAGTAGAGAGGATTGGAAACTTAGCATATAGGGTTTACTTATGGATGGTGGGCATGCATAACGTCTTTCACATTTCTCGTTTATGGAAGTTTATGCACAACTCAAGCGTGATAGTTGCACCAGATCAACTTGACAATATTGAGATTGAACCAGAAGCTTTGAGACCTCATAAGATGGTTTGCATTATTGGACACGTTACAAAATAGCTTAAGAGGAAGACAACGAAGTTAGTGAAGTTTCAATGGGGCGAAGTGAAGGCGAATGCATGTGGGAAACTAAAGTGAGCATGATGACTGCATATCCATAGCTTTTTGCATGGTGAGTCCTACTGTTTATCATATTTACTTTCACCTTTGATATCATACGTGATAGTTTAGTATCTCCCATGCCAGGATAGATTTATCTATGCTATTGATTGCATGGTTGCCTGTTGATATGTTTAATAGTTGCATATGATTTTTAGGCATGTAGGGTAACTTTGGTTGTTATTCTTTGACTTGGTTGGGGATTTCGAGAGCGAAATTCCAAAGAGAGAAGAGTGTAACAATCTATATTTAATGCATCAGAGGATCACAAAATATTTTTATTAATTCATATGAGGTCGAATGACTCAAAGACTTTGAAAATGACTATTGGGGACATTTTCCACCTTTTGAATTTGTATCAAACATTTCGCACCCAGAAATTCTTGCAAGGCCTATAACGTTTGATAGGTATTGAATCATGGTCTGAAACCACTTCCATTAGTTCAGGCTTGTGATTTCTATTTCCTATGGTGGTCATAATAGAAAAACGGACTTACTGTTTAGGACATATAGTTGGTATAAGTTTTGTTTCCTATTGGACAGATTAGTTGGTATTAATTAGGCCAAAAGCTTAGCCCAACAATGAATTTTGGGAGTTGTGCCAAATTGAGGGATATGGGACAGATTTGTGTCATTTCCCTCTTTCCTAAAATAGTTCCTAATCTCCATTAACCCTAATTTCATCAAAAAGCTTATCTTTTCCTTATTAATCATAGCCGAATCCATCATTAAAGGAGTGATTAGGAAAGGAGATCATAAATTCATCATTTTGGTGCTTTGTTTTTGGATTAGCTGCTGTTCACATTAAATCTAGATGTTTAAAGTGGTAAATTGGGTATTATGTGAGCGATTCTTGACCTCTCGCTATCGTATGCATGTTCATATAATTAAAATAGATGTTTTAACATGATTTTGATCTTAAAAATGTTTTTTTAACTTTAATCATATCTTTACACATGTTTATGGCCGAAATTAAAAGGATTTAAAATGGTTTTTAAATGTTTTGGAAACTCCATTTAATCGCATTGATATGCTAGTGCAAAAGTTAGATTCAGACTAGAATTTGTATGATGATCATATTTTGATGAATTGCAATTGTGTATGGATGTATATGAATGATATTTCAGTTTTGTATATTGTGCTTTGATATGGTTTGCTAGTGCTTTCAGTAGCTAGGAAAAGACATTGTCGATTCGGGTAAAACAAAGGTGAAAATGCTCGGAATTGGATGAAACTTGAAGGATGGGCTTTAGAGGATGCAGGGAGCTTACACTTTAGATTATAAGTAGTTTGGATGGATAAATTCAAGTCGGTGATGACTTGAATCTGATAGGTGAACTTGCTTTAATTTGAAGTTTTATGACTTCGAGTTGTGTTTTGAGTCGAGGAATGGAAAACTTTGAGCGAATTTCAAGTTGGAAGTTTCATAAAGGCAAGGATCTATTGGAAATGGACCAACCCGCAATGGAAGTTATGAGTGAATTTTAATTTTTTTTACCCTATTGGATCTTTATTGGGTCCATGAAGTCTAGTTTGTTTAGAACATTACTTAATTTTATTTGATTAAAATCTTTTATTTTATTTAAATTTATAAAATTGATATAGTTTTATCTAATTTGTGTTGACATATATATATATATACATATACGTGTATCATATACATATGTATATGTGTGCGTGCATGTGTAAGATATCAATCCGTGCAACATATATTTGCAAATATGTGTAACATTACAACATATACATTGGCTAATCCAATTTGCAAGTATATTATCCAAATGTATGTTAATATATACTTTTGTTTACATATATAAAATATTGTATAAATATAAACTTAAATTAATTTAAAAAATATATAAATGTGTATAAATATATATACTTATAATCATAATTATGAAATATTAACATATGAGTATGTATATAATTATGTGAATATGTTTAAATCAATTATAAACATATTAAATAAAATAAATAATAAAATACTTTTTATAAAACTAAGAATAATACGTATACATGTAAATAAAATAATTATAAATATATTATATTAATTACTTATTTATATATATATATATATTAAAAACATAGATTAATATTTATAAATACATAAAAATTAATTTTTTTTAAATATTTACCTGGTCTGGTGCGAGACTCAGAATTAAAAAATTTAATTTATAATATTATTTTAATATATTTAATATTGTTTTTAATTTAAAATATTAATATAAAATAATTTCAAACATAATTCTTAAATTTAAATTTCTAGTAAAAATTTTGAATGATATTTTGTATTTAAAATTTTTAATTCGTTATTTTATAATTTAAAAATAATTTTATAATTAATAATTGATTTTTGGTTTATATTTAAAATATTTTTAAATAGTAAAAATAATATTTTTTTGCTAAACATATATTTTGTGATAATATATTTTTATAAAATGAGAAACATATTTGTTATATAATATATTTATATATATTATTTATTCATTCAATTAAATGATTTATAAATTATATTTAAATAAAAATATATATGTATAATATTTTATTACTATCGAATATAATTTATGTATGATACACTATATATAAAATTTATATAACATTTATATACTAAATATGATGAAATAATTAATTATAAACTATATGTATTTGCATATATTTACAATATACATATATATTAGTAAAAGAAACAAAAATGTTTATTTATTTATTTTCGAGCCATGCATTATCGATATGAATATAATAATTTTTTTATAAGTGTGTGTATACATATATATACAATCAAAACAATTGTGTCAATGTAATTTTCATATTAGAATTGTCACCTAAGTAACAATATTTTATCTTTTTTGACAAAGTCAGCGGGGTTGAATGACCCCTACCATTTATTTATAATAATAAGAAAGGTTCTTACATCATAAATGTGAGGAACGGAGATAACAAAGAGAAGAAAGAGGTAAAATAAAAAGGATAAAAACTTGAACATAATTTAAAACACAACAAGGCTAAGCCCAATTTTGTTTCACTACATCTTCAAAAGGGAAAGAAGATACCATCATTGCAATGTGTATCTGCTTGCTGATTCGATAATAGACTTCCATTTTCTTTTTATCTTGTTGTTAAACAAGATGTCATTCCTCCCTCTCTCTATAGTTCATCAACTGATAATTTAAGGCACAGAAGCATTTCAAATGACCCAGAAATTTTCCATTTCGTGGCATTATAAATATTGTACCATTCAATCTTGTTGTCCTAGATTGTTCTACTAAATCCTCCTCTCGCTTTTATCTTTGACCATATGAAGTATGTGTATGGACATGAGAAGAACAGGTGAAGAACATCCTCCTCATAATCATGACAGAAAAGATATTCAGTATTCATATTTAGTCCTTTTCTTCTCAGATTTTCCTTTGTATGAATTGCATTTTTGAAGATTTCCCACGGCATCAAGTTTAATCTCTCATTAATATATCGATTCTAGATTCTTTTATTCCAAGAAAATCTATTGTGCAATATATTTTCTTCAAGTGCAACATATATAGTAGTAGTTAAATGTTCTTTGAGCTTCCTAGACCATCTGTATTCATCCTTTGGAGCATATTTATATGGTTGTTGAGTATATTTGACCCATCTTCTATTAATATCAGTGTAGGCAGTGGTAGGCAAGGCAATTTTACCATCTCTGATATAGCTAGTGGCTTTTGCATGAACAGGGATACATATCATCTGAATTTTTGCATATTTCATTATATTTCATAATATAATGCCTTTTTCTAGCCAAGGCACAGTCCAGAAGCCAGTTTGACTCTTAAGGCTTAAGACAATCAAAGAGTGAGGCAGTAAGGTATCTCTTATTTTCAACATCATCTTCCACACCTAGCTGCTAGCTTGTTTTGATTTCACTGTCCATATCTCTCCACGTTGAAGATTATGATTGAGACACCAAGCTACCCATAGGAGTTAGTTCTGTTTAGAAGATTGTCAAAATGTTTGGATAGAGCTGCTATATTACATCTTTTTAGGTTTTTTATTCCCATCCCTCATATTTCTTTGGCCATTCGAATTTGTTATATAAGCTATAGGGGAAAGCTTTTTGTCGTGGATGGAACCCGTCCACAGGAATCTTATCATAGCAGACCTTATAATGGCTATCGGTTTGGATGGTAAGAGGAATGTTCTACACTAGTATACGATCGTAAAGAAGATTACAGAAGTTATTAAGATCAATTGACTAGCATGACTTAGAAATCTGTTGTGCCATTTCTTAAAAACACTTGTTATTTATTCGTAGAGAGGAACACATTGCAATATAGTGATTCTTTTAGAGGCTAGAAGGATGCCTAAATATGACATGTCAGAATCAAGAGGTGACATATTGGTTATATTTAGGCATATAGATACTTCTTCAGCATATATTGCAGCTATAAGAATGTGAGATTTATCATTGTTAAGAATAAGGCCTAAAAATCTATAGAAGGAATGAAGTGTGTGCCTAACGGCATTTAAAGAATGACTTGTTGGCTTGGTGAAGATAATAAGGTAATCTGCAAATGCAAGAGAAGTGATCAGAGGGGATTTACACTTGGGATGAAGTATAAAGTTTTTCCGATCTACCTGATGACGAAAGGCTATTGTGAGAGTTTCTATGACAACTATGAATAAGTAGGCAGAGATAGGGTATCCTTGCCTTAAGCCATTCATACTTTGAAGTCTTCCATGTGTGAGCTTGGAATACAAGTGTGTATTTGACAGAGGAGATGCACTGGTAGATCCAGGTACATAATTTTGGAGGAAAGTTCATCATGGCTAGGATATGCATAAGAGAAGACCAATGGACAGAGTCAAAGGCCTTTTTATGTCAATTTTCATCATGGCACGAGGAGAAATGTTGGTAGATGAATATCCAGTGAGTAATTCATGGGATAGGAGAACATTGTCAAGTATGCTTCTATTTGGGAGAAAAGCTTCTTGATTCAAAGAGATAATATGAGGGAGTACCTGCTTTTGCCTTGAAGCTAGAATTTCGAAGATGCTTTTATATATGATGTTATAACAGGCAATAGGTCTAAATTGAGTTACACATGATGGGGTATCTACCTTTGGTATCAGTGCAATGTTTATAAAGTTAATTGAACTTAGCATCTTGGACTTATCAAAATAATTATGAACTGCCTTGTAAACATCAGAGGATATTGTATTCCAGCAGGTGGTGTAGAATATTGCATTGAACCCATCTGGACCTTCAGCAATAGTTTTCCTCATAGTAAACATGAATTTTTTTTTATCCTATCATCAATTATTAGGGAAAGGAGAAAGTCTTGGTGGTCAGTTGATAGGGTTAGTAGACTAAGTAAAAATAAAACCCTAATCCCAAGATTAGAGCCCAACCCAACTGGTCCACAACAGCCAGGTTGATTTTTAATGCCACCCCAAAGGGGGGGGCCTGTAGGTCCTAGGGAAGGGACTTGAACTCCCGACTTCTTTGAAGTCAGGGAGGACCCCTTACCATCGAGCTACGGCCACAGACTATAAAAACCCTAATCCGAAGATTGGAGCAAAACCCAACTGGTCCGCAACAGCCAGGTTGATTTTTAATGCTATCCCTAAAGGGGGGCTGTAGGTCCTAGGGAAGGGACTCGAACTCCCAACCTCTTCGAAGTCAGGGAGGACCCCTTACCATCGAGCTACGGCTCCAGACAAGTAACAATATTATATATATATATATGTATGTACGTATGTATATATGTATATATATAATAAAAAATTATATCTAAGCATGTATAATTACTGACATCCTTACTTTCAAAGCCTTAAAGTACAACTTGAAATGTTGAAGTACGCTCTTAAAACAATTTTCAATCCAAAAGAGTGCTAGTCCTTGAACCGTTGACCACCAGCTATTGAATAGTAGTTGACTTGGTTTGATTTAAGCTTGAGAAAATGGAGCGGTGAGAAAGGGAGATCGACCAGAAAAGTCTAGGGATGGAGGCTCCAAAGATACATTGCAAATGAGGGTTGATATGCTTAAATAGAGGAAAGGAAGGATGGAATTTAGGATCTCATCTTTTACTCAATATTCTTCCATCTGAACCATCCAAAATCAAGCCATTTCTCCCCATAATTTGAGCTGTATCCAGCCTTATTGTGGCCGCATGAACCAGCCCCCTTGATGGGCAATGAACCCATCTGTAGTCCGGAAAAGTATTTTGCATTTTAAATCTATTTTAAAATGTTTATCGAATCATATATTGATTAATATATTTACAACTTTTATAAATACATTTAATATTTGACTATCAAACCAAAATCAAATTTATAAATAATATTTCATAAAGAAAAATTGATTTAATTAACAATTATAAATTAATTAAATCGTTTGGTCAAAGGGGAACTCATCGTTTTGGTTATGTGACTCGTCAAGTGTGAATTTGGTCAGTGATTAATATTGAATTATTCGAATATCAACATTCACACGTCACCTAGCAGGTGGTGTGACATTTTGTTAAATTTATCGCTTACTTTGTTTCAATAAAATCCAACTTTACTTTGTTAAGCATTACCCGGCTATGACTTTTATTTACACCAATTCTCTTCCTCAAAATTATATCACTTTGGAGTTATGGAATTTGGTAATGGTCAAAATTCCAATATTGTCCATATTCAAGTCTATAATCCAAACACAATATCTTTGGTTTAATAAAAGTAATTATTTTTAACCAAACTACTTTGATCAAAGATTTTGACTTTGAGTTGATATGAATTGACCAAGATACTAACCCCCATATAATCGAGGAGACGAATCCTCTCTTGAAAAATGCTTCACTTCCAATACTTCAACTTGACCTAACTATAGTCGCTAGATGGATCGTGCCATGATTTGACTAGAACCAAAGTGGAGCTTTCATATTGAAGGTCGATAGTATTCTCAAGTAGAGAGAGCGGTTTAAGTTATTGACGTCGATATTTTCCGTTTAACCTTTGTTATATTGATGAAAAGAAAGCTATCGAGTGAGCCATTATATAGTTATCCAATAACTATCAGTACGTAACCCATAGGTGCCCCATCAGTCATAAGTAATACACTGACCAACATTTGGAAAGCGTTACGTATTCTTGTCTCAACAGATACATCGTTTTCCAATCTCGAAGTATCTCAATTAGGAACATTTAAAATGATGTGTATACTAATGTTATACAATACTCATGATTACCACTGTTTGTAATTACTGTCACAAACACACCATTTATGGATTTTCTTTTAAACATATTTTAATTAAATATTTAATTATTTATGACATATTATAAGAAATATATAACAAAAATAAATATACCATTATTACAAACGAGAGTTGACAACAAAATTAATTAATTTATAATAAATTATAGGATTACCTCTAGGGCATACCCCTAACTCTAACAATCTCCCACTTGCACTTAGAGCCAATTATGGAATTTCAGTCCCATCCTTTCAGTCAGCTTCTCGAGAGTAGACCGATCTAGACCGTAAGTGAATGGATCTGCTATGTTGTCCGCGAAACTACCCTTTGTATCACAACCTTTTTCTTCTCAACGAATTCTCTATTCAGGTGGAACTTTCGAAGAATATGTCGTGACTTCTTATGTACTCCAGGCTCCTTTGCGATCTGTATCGCTACATTGTTATCCCAGAACAATGGCATAGGATTCTCGGTGTTGGGAATCACCAAGCTCACTCAAAACTTGCGGATCCAGACCAACTTGTTAGCTGCTTGATTGAGGGCGATGTACTCAGCCTCCATCGTGGAACCATCAACTGTTTCTTGCTTGAAACTTTTCCAACACAACTCCGTCGTTAAGCGTAAAGACATAAAAAACCATTGATTTACTATCATCTAAATCACTTTGAAAGCTCAAATCCATATATCCCTTCATAAGGAGGTCTCCATTCCCGTATAGGAGAAATAAGTCTTTAGTATTTCTTAAATACATAGGTGTACATTTTACCGCCATCCAATGTTTTTCTCTAGGATTAGACTGGTAACGGCTTACGCATCCTAATGTGCATGCCACATCCGATCTAGTACATAGCATAACGTATATTATGGATCCTATGGTCGAGGCATAGAGGATCCTTTTCATACACTCTTTCTCCTTATTGATACGAGGAGCGTCCTTCATAGAAAGGATGATTCCTGACTGTGTTGGAACATTTCCACGCTTGGAATTCTCCATATCGAACCTCTTCAGTATGGCATCTATGTACAGGGATTGGAACAATCCCAATAGCCTCTTAGATATATCTCTATAGATCTTTATAGCAACTATATAGATTGCTTCTCCCAAATCCTTCATGGAAAATTCTTGGAAAGCCAAGCTTTCACTGATTGCAATAACGAAGTGTCATTGCCAAGCAATAGTAGATCATCGACATAGAGTACTAAGAAAACGATAACATTGCCCTATTCATTTCTATATATGCATGCTTCCTCTATGTTTCGATAAAAACCATACTGTTTGATTACTTTATCAGAACACTTGTTCCTACTTCTTGAAGCTTGTTTAAGTCCATAAATGGACGTTAACAACTTGCAAGCCTTGCCCTCGCTTCCACTAACCACAAAACCCTCAGGCTGTGCCATATAAATGGTTTTTTTTCTAAATCACCATTTAGAAAAGCCGTCTTTACATCCATTTTCCATATTTCATGGTCATAGAATGCAACACTGGCTAGCATAATTCGAATGGACTTAACCATGGCTAAGGGTGAAAAGGTCTCATTATAATCAACATATTGAATTTGACAAAATCCTTTCGCAACTAGCCTTGCCTTATAAGTCTCTACTTCCACATCTGCATTCAGCTTTTTCTTAAAAATCCATTTGAAGCCGATGGGGTTTATCCCTCCGGGTACGTTTGACCAAATCCAAACTTTATTTTCATACATGGAATATATTTCGAATTTCATAACACCAAGCTATAGTGCAGATCCTTACTCTGCAATGCATGTTGGAAAGACATAGGAGTGTCATCATCTAAGATGTGGTCCTACTTCTCACCATCCACAAGAAAACAATAGTTTATTTCTGCTGCATGAGATTCCATAGTAGGCCTTCTAATAGGTTGCGTGTTTTTGTATATAGATTAACTTGGTTCTCCTTCTGTTTCAGTCTCGGTGTTATTTTCTCTGATCTCATCCAAGTCTACAACTTCACTGTTAACTTATTATGGCAGAAATTCCTTTTCTAAAAAGACAGCATATGTGGAAATAATCACTTTTTGTTCCTCTATGCTGTAGAAAGTATACCCCTTATAATTCTTGGGATATCCTATAAACTTACACAAAGTTGACCTCGCCTCAAGCTTTTAGGACTAATGTTCTTAACATACGTCGGATGGCCCCACACCTTCAAATAATTAAAGTGGGGTTTGTTCTTATGCCATACCTCGTATAGCATCTTAGGTATAGACTTAGTGGGCAACAATTCAACATATGCACTACGGTTTCTAGTGTATATCCCTAAAAGGACAGAGGTACTCAGCCTTACTCGTCATGGAATGGACTATATCTAATAGGATTTGGTTCCTACACTTCATCAAATCGTTGTGTTGCAGAGCATATGGTGGAGTTTCTTGAGAGATAATCCTATTATCTTTTAAGTATTATTGAAAATCATGTCCAACGTTCTCACTTCCTCAATTTGATCGAAGAATCTTAATTTTACGGCCCGTTTGGTTTTCTACTACATTTTTATATTCAACAAATTTCTCATAGACATCGGATTTGTTCTTTATAATATACGCATATCCTAGTCTTGAGAAATCGTCAGTAAAGGTAACAAATAAGAATTATTCTCTTTAATGATCATAGGCATCATGCCAGATACATCAGTATGTACTAACCCTAAGAGTTCATCGACACTTTCATTGTTTCCACCAAATGGGTGCTTAATCGTTTCACCTTTTATAACTCTCACACGTATCAAACGATTCAGAATCAACTGATGGTTGAAAACCTTTGGTTTTCAATTTGTGTAGTCTTTTCTCACTAATATGACCTAGGCTACAATGCCAAAGATGACTATCATTTATATTATAAGAAGAATGTTAGAACACACATAATCGGTATTAACCGTATTAATGTCATTTTCAAAAATACCATCGTAGAATTTATTTCCATCCAAACTAATATTCATAACATTATTTGCACAATGAAATATATATCCAGTCTCAAATAGTCTAGAAATAGAATTAATTCCATAAATAAAGTCTTTTACAAAATAACAATTATGTAATACTAATACTACTCCGATAGGAAAAACTAAATGATAGTATCCTATTGTCGTTGCATCCACAATAAATCCATCAACAACTTAGAGCCTTATCTCTCCTTTTGCTAACCGATGCCAATTACTAAGGCCCTATAAAAAATTTACATATATGAGTATTTTTATCCAACTTTTTGACCCGACTATTTCTGGACCAATCAGACGAGATAGACTCAATTGTCATCAAGATTGATGTATCAGATTGATTATCATGAAGCCTAAAGATTAGGCTTAAATGATAATATGAAGCAGTAGCAAAGCAGAAGCCAAAGGCAAACTCAATAAAACACTTAAATATGGAAGTTCACAGTTCTTTGAAGATAAATTAAGCCCCGATCCATATTCAATACAATGGATCATATCCCATCGATTGCATAACTCAATTCAATGATGATCTATCGACATCTCAAAATCTACAAGTCCAACACACTTGAGACTTTCAAAATATCAATATATTGAAGAGAGGACCCCATAAACAATCACATGTCAAAATGAGCAAGTCAAAATGATCGGTGTACATCTTTCAAGAAGATCGTATTATTTCATCATGAACGACCCAGTTCAATAAATATTGGTCAATATCTCACCAACCACAACTTAGAATGACACCAAACTTTGGAAGCATGGAATGGAGGCATGGGGGAGCTTATAGGAATGATCTCACATGCATTGGATCATAATTGAACGAGCGAGTTAGAACTTGCGAACGTTCTGGTGGCCCCTATGGATCTATGGAGTCTTTTGCCAAATTTTCAACGAGATATTTCATCGTCTTCACCTATAAACGCAGATTTCTTACTTCATTTAAAGGATCTTTGTGCTACTTGCTACTTGGGACTCCATTATAATCAACTTCTATTATCATTACTTCATTGTAATCAAATTTGCAAGTGATCAATTAAGCAAATTCTTCAAAGTGGATGTAGGTATACAACGCCAAGCTACTATCAATCCTTTGTCTTCATTACTTCTTATTTCTTATCCTATCATTTAATTTTTTATTATTCTTCATTTATTTCTCTACTATTCTATTTTTGAGTGTTTGTGTCCACTTTTGGTGCAAATATTCTGGTACTTTCACTGAGAACGCTTGATTCTCAGCTTATTCAGATCCCTTTGTTGCTACTGGAATGCATAAATCCCTCAAAGAAGATCCATAGTTATCTTCAAGAAGCTTGCTTGCTCTATTAAGATTCGCAAAAAGTCTAAGTAAAGCTATCAATCATGGTTAGGAACACCAGATCTAATTCTCAGAGTGTAGAAGGAAATGAGAATGCTAGCATTCAGCTGGAGGCTCGAGCAATCAACCAATGGATTTTGAATGCTGTCAATCCAGTTGATATCCAAAATCCAGCTGATTCTATTACAAAATTTGAATTCCAGAATTTGATGAGAAAGCTATTGGGTAGCCGTCGACAATTGAATCGGAAAATTCAAGCCAGCATCGACCTAATGAACCAACTTAGTCAGCAACTGCATGGTAAAGCAAGGAGGGACCCTACCCCTTACTCTGCATTGGAAAATTCTAGTTCATCGGACGATTATCACCGAGCAAACGCTGCAGAATGGATGGATACCATGCTGAAGCATCAACCCGCCTTCCACCGATCATTCTAGACAGAGCGACAAGGATTGGTGCCGATGCTGCTGGAACAATCGGTGCCGATCCATTTGAAACGATCGGTGTCGATCGTTCATTGGATGGATGATCTCAACTAGTGATAACTGGGTTACATACTGACGATGCTGCGATCAATCTAGATGTTGGAGTTCAAGCAAATTCTGACTATATGCCTCCTCGTAATGATGATGAAATAGATGCATGTGATATATATCTATAGGATGTCGAGCCAAGAAGGTATGGAATGGCCTGTAAACATCGACTTGACCATTCCTGTGAGGTGCACCACGACTATCGCTTGACTCCAACTATCCAAATGCCAGACTTAACGGTTATGGTTAGACAGCTGGTAAGGGAAAACCAAGGCTTAAATAATGATGATTAGAGGATTTCAAGAAGCCATACCCCATTCATCGATAATATCTTACACGTCGAATATCCAAGGAGGTTTAATATGTCATTGATGCCTGCTTACGAGGGAAAGACTAACCCTAGGTAGCATATCATAAGATAGGAATGGATGATGGATTCTTCACTAGTAGATGATGCAACCAAGTGTAGATGTTTTCCTATTACTCTCTCTGGAATAGAAATGATGTGGTTTACGAGAATATCCCCATTATTTATCTCTAGATTTGATGATTTAGCAACGAAGTTTATGGAGCAATTTCGTATGCACGTGGCTCGCCCCAAGGATGTAATGTCCCTATCCAACGTAATCAAGACTTTGGGAGAATCGCTGAAAGATTGTTTGGAGAGATTCCATACAACTGTCACATAAATCAGTAATCCGAATGACCATGCAATATTGATGGCGATAACAAGAGGAATTGATCCAGAATGTGATTTTGGTGATTGGTTAACTGGCAAACCAACCGCAACATTGGAATGCTTCTATATAAAGGCAGCTCAGTATTTGAGGAAAGAGGAAGCCAAATACTCTAGGGGGAAGAAAGTTATAGAAATAGGTGGAGAGGGAGTACAGAGCAACATTGCATTGAAGCAGTCTAGTGATAATTCTGGAAAAGTTCAAGTTAATGTTCAAAACAAACTGAATCAGCAAAAGAAAGGTGAAGATAGGAGTTGAGAACAAAAAAGGGATTATGGAAGAGGAAATCTTAGGATTCTGATGTATGATACCTACACACCATTGAATACATCTCTAGAGAATGTTTATTTGTCTACCTGCAATACCATGCAGTATAGGAAGCTGCCTCCAAAAGAATCAATGGAGAAGCAGAAACAAACAGGAAAGTATTGTCGGTTTCACAAATGTTATAGCCATAACACAAATAAGTATATGCATCTCTAGGATATTATCGAGAAACTGATTTGAGAAAGAAAATTGTAGCAGTTTGTTAACTCCTCGTAGGATAGCGGGCAAGGGACATCCGACCCCAACCGAGGACAAGCACCACACATGGCCGAGGAGCCTGCACGAACTGGTGGAAGATTAGTAATCAATACAATAATTGGAGGACCTCATCCAGTTGATAAGAGTTGGCATGATATGGAATGCTATGCTAGCACGATCAAGCATGTGAATTTTGAATATTCTTCGAGAATAAAAGATGGAGCTCCGACAAAATAACAACGTAAAATGACAGATGACATTATGTTCAGAAACAGAAATGCAGATAAGGTCGAGGCACCGACCCAATGGTCATTTTGGCCATGATCGGCCCTGACTTAGTAAGGAGGATTTTGTTTGATTGTGGAAGCTCCATAAGTATAATGTTCATAAAGGCATATGATCGAATGAAGATGAAAGTCAAAGACCTAAAACCGTCTAAATCCCGTATTCATGGCTTTAACGGTGCTGCGACCGAAGCTGTCGATTATGTTAAATTACCTGTGGAGTTGGGAGAAGGTGATCGAAGGAGAGTGATGATGTTGCCGTTTGTTGTCTTGGATGTTGATTCTCCATATAATGTTTTTCCAGGCCGACTGGCCCTAGTTGAGTTTTGGGCATCTCTTTCCCTATGGTGTTTGACCTTGAAGTTTCTAATAGATAACGGTGTTTGAGTTATTCGTGGTGATCAAGCAACCGGACATGCCTTCTATGTAGCTAAATTGAGGGATGCTTAACGGAAGGAGAAAGGTAAGAGTGTGGACAAATCTCTCTGCATCCAAGCCACCGAAGATTGACAACCAACACCTACGCCTTAGCTCGAGTGCCACAGTCGGTTCTATAGAGATATAGATCCGAGGAATAACGAGGAGGAGCCCAAAGAGATCAAGGCTGCACCGACTGAGCTGACAATTGGGATCACGGTCATCCATGACGACCTGCATAGGTCCTAAAGATCAATCATGGCTCAGCCCCACGATAATGAAAGTTCTTGCTGGTTTTCTCCGAGAAAACCTCGACGTGTACGCTTCGACTCACTTTGACACGAGTGGGATCCCACCCACCATTGCAAGCCATGCATTGAATATCGACTCAAGGCATGTCCCGGTGAAACAAAAGAGGCGTGACATGGATTCAAAGAGATCTGCTGCCCTTAAAAGGAGGTGGATAGGCTCAAAAGCAATGGGTTTTTTCACGACCCCCTCTACCCTAAATTGGTACCTAATCCTATATTTGTGAGAAAGGTGAATGGAAAATGACGAACATGCGTTGATTACTCGGTTAAACAAGGCATGCTCGAAAGACAGTTTTCCCCTTCTAAGGATGACCAGCTGGTAGACTTGACCGCGGGACACAAATTGCTATCTTTCATGAATGCGTACTATGGATATAATCAAATCCCAATGCACATTCCCAATCAAGAGCACACTAACCTCATTACCGATGTTAGATTATATTATTATATGGTGATGCCATTTGGATTAAAGAATGCTGGAGCAACCTATCAACTCTTTGTCAGCAGAATGTTTAAAGATTAGACTAGAAAAATGATGGAGGTGTACGTGGATGATATGCTGGTGAATTCACAACAATCAGTGACCACGTTAGAGACTTGGCAAAAATGTTCGACAACCTCCAATATTACAGAATGAAGATTAATCCTCTGAAATGTTCTTTTGGCGTTGCATTAGGAAAGTTCTTGGGTTTCATCATTAATCCATACAGAATTGAAGCTAATCTCGAGAAGATCCAAGCTATTTGCAACATCCAAGCACCAAAGACCATTAAAAAAATTACAGAGCCTAAATGGGAAGGTTGCCGCATTAAGTCAGTTTATTTCCAGAGTTATCGATAAATGCATTCCTTTCTTTGATTTGATTAGAAGAGGGAAAAGGAATTTTGAATGGACATAGGATTGTAATGATGCATTCGAAGCTTTGGTGAACCACTTAGAGAGACCTCCCCTCTTGTCAAAGCCGATGGATTATGAAGACTTGTATATCTACTTGGCCGTGTCAGTACACGCTATAAGTGTTGCATTGCTTCATGAAGAAAATTGAATCGAGAGATCAGTCTATTATGTTAGCAAGCGATTGATAGGAGCTAAAAGGAACTACCCAAAATAGAAAAATAGGCATACTTCTTGTTGATTACTTCTCGAAAGCTCCGCTGCTATTTTCAGGCTCATCCCATCAATGCTTCCACCGATCATCCATCATAATAAGTCCTGCAGCGAATTGAGACGTCTGGAAGGTTACTCAAATAGAGCATCGAGTTGAGTTAATTTGACATTACTCACCTTCCTCAGAGACCCATCCAGGAATAGGTGCTGGTGGAATTTATAGTTGCGTTCATTGCATATGATGATCTCCCAGGGAGAAATGAAGCCCCCATCCTCCGATGGAAAATGTATACTAATGGAGCCTCCTATGATCATTGTTCTAGATCTAGAGTTGTACTAGAAACTCGGAGGATTGATCGATTTGCTATGCCTTGAAGCTTGACTTCCTTGCAACAAATAATGAAGATCTAATTGCTGGACTCAAGCTTGCCAAAGAACTTGGAGTAAAATCTCTTGAAATCTTTTGTGGTTCCCAATTGGTAGTATACCAAGTCAGAGGAGATTATCAAGCTAAGAGACAATGACTCGCTCCGTACCTTACCCAAGTCCAAGAGCTATTGACAGACTTTGAGTACTATGATATTACACACATTCATCGAGATCAAAATAAAGAGGCCGACACATTAGCAAACTTTGCTAGCATCGAGGATGCACAACAAATGGGCTTGGTTCTAATTGAAGTATTGGACGATTGGAGTATAAACCAGATGGAAAGACTGGGTACTAGAAATGGAGCCTGAGAAAGAGTCATGGATGATCCCGATTAAAGTCTATTTGATACAAGGAGTCCTTCTCGAATGTTAGAATAAAAAACAACAATTCCTTCGCAAAGCTTCACAATATATATTTCAGGAAGGACTCATGTATTGAAAGTGTTATTCGGTCCCTCTACTCCGATGTATCGCTCATAATTAAATAAAACAAGTACTAAAGGAAGTTCATGAAAAGGAATGCGGCGATTACACTAAGGGAGCAAACCCTAGCAAAGATAATACTCAGTTATGGGTATTGTTGGCTGACTGTCAAGCGAGACGCCGCTATTTATGCTAAGCGATGCGATAAATGACATATATATGCAAAAGTTTCGCGAGCTCCGCCGACAGAAATCACACAAAGGGTCAGTCCATGGCCATTTTCCATATGGGGCATAGATATTATGGATTCCTTACCAATCTCTAAAGGTGGTGCGATGTTGTAATCATCGCAATTGATTACCTCACTAAATGGGCCGAAGCTGAACCTTTAGCCACAATCACATCAAAGATAGCAACAACTTCGTTGTCCGTAACATCATCTGTCACTTTGGCCTTCCATGAACTACAATAACTGATAATGAAACCCAATTCGACAGTGCTGAATTCAAAGACTTCTACCGTTGGCATCGTATTGAAAAGAGATTTGCGGCAGTCTCTCACCCTTAAGCAAATGGACAAGTTGAAGGTGTGACCAAAATCATAAAGTCCATTCCGAAGAAGCATTTGGAAAAAGCTAAAGGCAAGTGGATGGATCAACTTCCAACAACATTACGGGTCTACAGTACCACCTGTAAGTCCACGATTGGCCATACTCCATTCGCCCTCGCTTACGGCTTCGAAGCCAATAATTCTGTTGAACTCGAAGTTCCTTCTGATCGAGTGACCTACTACGATCCTAGAACGAATAGGAATCTCCTTTTGGAATCTCTGGATTATGTAGATTAGAAACACAAAGAAGCCGATTTGAGGGCAACTGCGCACTTGCGAAGAGTCGCCCGCCCGATGCTACAATACTAAAGTCCAACCTAGAACATTTGAAATTGGCGATCTCGTCTTGAAACGGGATTTTCCTGCCTCGTTACATATGAATCCTACTTGGGAAGGACCATATATCATTGAAAAGAGGGTTGGAGTGGGAACTTTCAAGCTAGTGACTGTTGATGGTGTCACACTCCCAAGGGCGCGGAATAGCGAGCATTTACGACACAATTTCGCTTTATTTATTTATTTTTTAGCTAGTTATATTTAATTTCAAGGTTTTCTTTAGCATTTGATTTTCTAGATATGTAACAAGACAAATTATGTCATTTCTTTTCATTTGGCAAATAAAGCTTTGAATTTTGCTCCATATTTGTGATCTTCCATTGCATTGCATATTAGTTGCGACATACGACCAACTAAATCCCACAATATAATGAAGTCAATATGACTTGATAGTGATCGTGGTTTGGCTGATGACTTATTGAATAGTACCCCATACTTGGAGGCAAGATAATTGATTAAGGGAAACTGAATTCGACAGTTTTCCAAACAACTCCAAATTTCCAGGGTATGAATTGGATTACAAACATTAACGGTTGCGAATGACCACCCATGGAATAACTCTTATCCACGGAGCATGGATATGAGTATAAACGAATAAATTAGTGTGATTCAACCACTTACTACTTAATCAACTCGGACTTGAATTCGACATGATGAGAACGAAGTTAGTGGAGACAGAAGTCGACCATCCACTAATTAATTATGTCAACCCAAGACAGGGGTTGAAGCATAATTGCTTAACCGCTGAGTTGGATTACGTAACATTATAGCTCGAGCCTAACATTTGAATATATCTCGAGGCCACGACCTCAAGGAGGACATGTGATTGGTGAATCGAATCAATATCAGAGTTAACGGGAAATGAATTACAAGTACATTGAATGGAAAATGTAATAGCTTGAACACTTAAGCAAATACACGTAGGATTTCTACAAAAGCAAGAGAACTTTTATTCACATTAAACATGTAAGTTTCAGCACAAGTTTATCCAAAAAAATGAGAATTATAAGCGGGGGTCGTACCCGCACAAACACAGCTATCAGAAGAGAAAGAGTAGCAGCATAAACTTTCTATACATAAAGCCGGCCTGATGGCTACTTCTTGGATTTCTTGTCCTTCCTCGATTTCTTAGGAGTAGACCTACTTTAACTCTCACCCACCCTCTCTTCGATCCTATACCACCTCTACCTCTTTTTGAAGAGACATCCTAGATATAAGGATTAAAGCGGTGTCATCCTTAGAAACAGGAGGGATCTCATCCCATGGAGTCAACCTGCCTGAAGGAATGATTTGAAGTGGGATAAGATCGAGAATATTGGGTTCCACATCAGCTGGCTCAGCCTTAGCCTTTTTCTTCAACAACTCTTTCTTCTCAATGCACTCCTTTAGACTGAGCTCGTCAATGGATCAAAGGTTCCCTTGATCACGACGTCATCATCAACCGGGATTTCATGGCATGAATAACTACCTTCCCTCAACAATGCATCCACAATGTGCTCATCAAGTATGTAAGCCTACTCTTCTCGAATGTCTTGAGTCATAGCCAAAGTTGTAACTATAATAGACTCTGCTGTGGGCACTTGAGGCCCCAGCAAAGATTCTTGAGGAGAAGGAGCTACAGTTGGAGGACCTAAAGCTGAGGACATAGCTAAAAAGATTAGGAATATCAACCAGTGACACTCCAACTTTCTGAAAGATGGGAGATGTCAACAAGATACCATCTTCGGTCCGGCTCCCGAGATAAGCTGGAGTACCTTCAAACCTTCATCTGGAATTGGAAAAAGCTCATTGTGAATTTCATATTGGGGCTTGTATCCTGGAATAGTCGAAGAACTCATGGCAGTGCTAAGAATATCCTGAGACACCAGGGTCAAATTAGTTGCGGCATTGGGCTGCTTAGACTTGGGACCTTTGTCCGCTTCATGTTGAGAAGCGGTAGCTGACTCTTGCTAAAATACGAGCTAGACATCATGCAAGACTTTGGGTTCATCGCCTAGTAAGATCTCCCCCTAAAACCTCATCGGATCAATCTACTCTACATTGAGCGCTTTCTTCTCTTTAGCAACGAGAAACTCCCAAGCACACAGAAGCTGATAGGGATAGTCATCTTGAAGCAATTCCAGGTTTCTATGCTTAAGAACATTGGCACTATAGAGAACAAGTAGCGGGTCAAGCTCATTCATTACTTCCTCTCTAGTTTTCTCCTTAGCAGCATCCACTTCACGGTAGACGAGGGCATCAACAGCCGCATCCCTTTCGAGCTTAACATTCACTAACTCCTCATAGGCATCTTGACCAATCTTTTGTGTCTCATTTTTCTCCTTGGTTTCACATTTGAGTTTAGTTTCAACTTTAGCTATTCTTTTTTGGGCTATGTCTCTTTCAAGTGCAAGTTGACGGTTTTGATAATGTAACACTTGAACTACATCCAGATGTCTGGTCTTCTTATCCTCTAAAGACTTGATGGCAGTCTCATTTTTTCTCTCGACTTCAACGAGAGAATTACTTAGAGCTTCTGGCTCATTTGTTAAAGTCTTGATGATCCTCTTATCTAGAGCCTCTTAACGCTTTAGTTTTACAATCTCTACAGCTCATTCGAAGGATACTTTGGACATTTTCTCTACTGCTTTCATCCACTCTTTATACTGCTTTTGGAAATCAGTAACACAATCCATAGTCATTTTTTGAACTTTTTGGGGGACCATTTTAGATTAGGAAGGAAGAAAAACCTATCAAAGCAAAAGTTTGGATACTCTTCCCTGAGTTGGGCCATGCAAGTGGTAGACCAATTTCATGCTCTTCGACAGTTGCTATAATGTCAGCACTTTGCTTGCCTGACTTATGGGAAGCAACATGCTCACTATGATGATCGCGATCACTGAGTCATTGAGAATGAGAAGAGACCAAAGGCTGTGGAGGAATTAGAATAAAAAAGCGGCCATGAGAAGAATCAATAGGCTGGTCCCGACGATTAGTTTGCTTTTTAGAACTCTTGGAGGATGGGATCTAGATTTTGATAAATGCTTGTCATGAGCGGACCCATCTTTGTCACCACTGTCCTGATGATCTCGATCCCGACTAGAGCGATAGCTGGAATCATACTCATGACCACAGCTTTGATGATACAGGCCTGAACATGAGTGTAACATCCCCTACTTGGAGGCCTAAAACTAACGGTTATGGATACTGCAGTCATCCATAGTTATTAATTCTTGGTGACCAAATGCGGTAATGTTAGATATATTGATATGACAGGAACACATGGATATGAAAAAAAAAATTAAAACCATTAAACAAATTTCTCATTCCATTTCAAATCGTATTTCAAATTCATTACATAATCCCAAATTCGAGAACCATTTCAGAAAAATATAATTATTACAAAAGACGCCAAGAGTGACATATGAAGATGCCTCCTTGGACGATCAGTGCCTAAACTTAAGCAACTAAACAACTTTTCCTTTACAACCAAAACACATCGGAATCAAATAGAAAAGAACTCCTAATAGCTAGCTTGCCTCCTACACATCACCGGAAGCTTATTCGTCTAAAGGAAAACCTAAAAACTCAACTCTCAAATTACTCAAAATTAATTGAGCACCCAAGAGTTTAAGGGGAAAACATATATTTTGACCAAACAAAAAGCCTGGTATAAATATTAATCTACCATCTCGAACCATTTAGATATCTAGTGAGACCATGCCGCTTAATGGAAGGGGTTTTCCCCTCATTAGTATCTTATCCCAAAATTTATAATAACCACATACTATGCACCTACATCCACAATGGTTAAAACATAGCAATTTAACATATCAGGATGATACGCAAACAAGCAATATATTTTGGATTTTCCATCCCCATTTAGGGTCACTATTAACCTATTAGTTTTCATGGGCTGACTAATAATCTATTCCAAGCTTATGGACTACCTATCCAGTATCATAGTTTTCATAGGATTACTAAGAACCTTTTAGTTTTCATGGGATGACTAATAACCTTTCTAAACTCTTATGGACCATCTGTTCGGTTTCATAGTTTTTATGGGATCACTAAGAACCTATTGTCCCTTTGGCAATAACTTTATTCAATTATTTCATAGGTTCTGCTTGAACCTATTGGTATCTCCAACAACTTCTTTTGTATCATAGTTTTCATGGGTTGACTTTGAACCTATTGACTTCTGTCAATAACTTTATCTAGATATAGTTTTCATGGGATCACTACGAACCTATTTCCCCCTGCCATTAACTATTTCCAAACATGTTTTCATGGGTTCACTATGAACCTGTCTAAACTGACAGCTTCGCTGATCACTCTTTGGGCATCCTATATTCTGGTCTACCTGACCTCCTGGATGCAACTTTATTCATTCAAGAGTTAACTTATATTCACTATTGGGTCAACCTAGCTGGTTATTCTACCCTTTCTCCCTAAAATACAGTTATGGGTCCACTATAAAGTGAATATATTTATGGAAGAAGCATATATAATAACTAATCATAAAATAATAATACCAACATTTATGGTTTAATATCCTTGAAATCATTTCCATATGAAACATGGTTAATCTCTTTAACCTATTATTTTTATCAAGGAAAGCTTCTTCAAAAACTCCAAAATTAAAAGCCAGTTCAAAGCTCTTTTATAATGCCATGGGTTTTCCTTTAAAAATGTGATTGGGTTCTTTGTTTTGAAAGCTAAGGCTTTTGAAACCTTAGACCTTTACTTTTGAAACCATTAGAATATATCTTCGAAAGCATTCTAACATTCTTTTCAAAACATTTAAACACATTCCTTTCGAAACACTCAAAATATCTCTTTTGAAAGCATCAATACCTTCCTTTTGGAACCATCAAAACATTCCTTTTGAAAGTATTAAAGCATACCTTTTCAAATTATAGAAGCATAGCTTCAAAACCATTTGAAAGTACCTCTTTCGAAATCATTGGTTTTAATCTTAAATATAACTTTTGGGTCAAAGTGAACATGAGCGAAAGTACCACTTTCGAAACCATTTACCTTCAAGTAAAAGAGTTTGGGGAAAACATATGGCTTCAGAACCATTCTTTCGAAAGCTTTAATCTTTTAAGTAAAATAATTGGAAGGATAGCATCGAAACACCTTTCGAAGCCATTGCCTTCGAAACCTTTAGTTTAAATGGCTATTGGAGCCTTTTTGAAAGCATTGGGAAGCGGCTAGTTATATTTATAAAACAAAAGCTTGTCTTTCGAACTCAGTGAAAACTTTCAACCTATTCGAAAGGTATAAAGAAGGCAGCAAGGTTTCGACTTGGTTCAAAACTACCCTTTCGAAAGCTTCTCTTTAAAACATAATATACGATAACTCATTTGATAGCAACTCTTTAAACAAAAAGGCGGTAACCCCTTCAAAAGCTATATAAAAGTAATTCAACTCTTTTGAAAGCATCCATTAAAAGCAAAGCAAGCATCATTTCTTTTGAAAGCAAAACAGAGACCTTCGAAAGCTATTTAAAATGGCTTCTACCCCTTCAAAAGCATGGTTTCAACTCTATACCTTCCGTCTTTCTCCAATCCACTACGTACCAAAGCATTGATACCATGTGTATTGGTTTCGACTTGGTTGAGGGCGGAGGTATAGGGTCGAAAGGTTGCAAACAAAAATAGCGAAGCAATAAACCTGTGCAAAACTGTTTTGTTGCCTTTTTAAGTAAATGCTTTTCTATTAACTTGCATATTTGTAAAAACATAACTGGTTGCCGTAAACTTTAGCAATATCTTTTCTAAAAACTACCGAATTCATCCAGGATTAATTAAAAATATTTAACGAAGAAGCCCTTCCTTGTAACAAAACAACTAAGACATTTAATTCCTTCAACTTAATTAATTTAATTTCCATAGCAAATCACTTAGCAAAATTCCCCAAAAATCATTATAATTCACATTTAACATGTTATCTAACATATAAAATTTCAAACCGAAAATCCTTTATATAATTGCAGAAATTAGTTTTCAAACCCAAATATTTATTTCTTCCTTCAAAAATTCATAATAAATTATCCATAGCTTGGATATTTGTGAAAATTTAAAACTATCTCCAAAATAATGTTTTACATAACATATTATATCATCATGGCATTCGAAACCCTAAGAAATAAGATTTTAGCCTCAAAATCGAATTAAACATTTATCAAATGTACTTTTTTGAATCAAACATATCATGTTATCCAAGAATATCATCATCAAAATCATCATAAAGGTTTTAAACTTAAACCCAAAATCAAATGCTCTTTAAAAATGGAAATGAGATGCTTTTGATTATTATTCACCTTGCTTTGGATAAGGTACTTGAGATTTGATCTGGCTTAATCCTCCTTTGCTTGATTCCTAAGCTTTAGTAAATTTTTAATCTCCTTTTCCCCTCGATTGTGGTCGACTTTAAGTTCGCCTTTTCTTGTGTTTTTGAATTATGAACACATGGAATTAAAATGGGAATACAGGTTTAGGGGTTATAAGGTTATGGTGGACGGCTATTTCCATAATATCCTTGCCTTATTCTATTATTAGTTAACTTATAAAACCAATTCTATAAACCCATTCTTTTAAAAAATAATAATTAAGCACGACCTCTATTTTAATTTCCAAATCTCAATCTCCTTATCAAGCTAATATTTACATTATTCTATTTAATTTATCTAATTAAATATCCTGAATAATGTTATTTAAAATTAAGGGTGTTACAGGCTCCCCTCCTTAAAGAATTTCTTCCTCGAAATTTAGAAAGTACTAAATACTAAGCATTGCAATCATCTATACCAACTCCTAACTACCAGACTAGCCTACCTGACTAACAACAGTCTATATAAAGAAAATATAGAACATACCCTCAAATTTAATCGGGATATGTATCTCTGATCTCGTCTTCTGTCTCCCAAGTATAGTCCTTCTTATTGTTTCTCAACCTAACTTTCACCAACTTAACTATCTTGTTTCTTAACCTTTTCTCATCTCTCGCTACAACCCGAACTGGTTGTCCAGCAAAATTTAAATTCGGTTCTACTGTTAAATCTTCCAACCTTGTCGGAGGAATAGTAGTTTTTGGATCATGCACATACTTACGAAGATGGGACACATGAAACACATTATGGACACCTGCTATACTGCTCGGCATCTCTACCCTATATGCAAGCTTTCCGATCCTCTCTATAATTCAGAATGGACCAACATATCTCGGTGCTAGTTTCCCTAACTTTACGAATCGTACCACACTCTTCATCAGTGATACTTCAAGGAAAACTCTATCTCCGACCGAGAATTATCTATCTTTACACCTCTTACCTGCATAACTCTTCTGTTTGGACTGAGCTTCCTTCATCCTTTCTCGAATCAACTCAATCTTCTCTATCGCCTTTCTAACTAGATCTAGACCCAAGACTAATCTGTCTCCAGTCTCTAACCAACATGCCGGTGATTTGCATGGCCTTCCATACAAGACTTCAAAAGGCTCCATTCCTTTACTAGTCTTATAACTATCATTATGGGAAAACTCAACCAAGTGTAGGTTATCTTCCCAAGATCCACCAAAGTCCAATACACAAGCTCTTAACAAATCCTTGAGTACATTATTGACTCTCTGTCTGCCCATCCATCTAAGGGTGATACGTAGGAATCATCTTGAGCTTGGTACCTAACACCTTCTGTAGACTCTTTTAGAATTCACTAGTAAACAAAGCATCTCTATCACTGACTATACTACTAGAAATTCAAGGCAATCTAATTATATTCTTCATAAACAATTTAGCTAAAACAGGTGCTATCCTGGTCGATTTAACTGGAATGAAATGGGAACTTTTGGTCAACCTATCCACTATAACCCATATACTTTGATTCCCTCTATTCGAGATTGGCAATCCGGCTATAAAATCCATGGATATCGAATCACATTTCCAAACTGGTATCTCCAAAGGTTGAAGCAATCCACTTGGCTTTTGATGTTCGGCCTTCACTTGTTGACGGTTCGTACACAGTTCGTACAGTTCGTAGACTGCTGAATTCATCCAGAATTAATCAAAAATAATTAAGAAGAAGCCTTCCCTCAATTAAAACATTTAAGTCCTCCACCTTAATTAATTAAATTTCCATAGTAAATCACTTAGCAAAAATCCCCAAAAATCATCATAATTCAATTTTAATATGTTATCTAACATATAAAACTTCAGACCCAAAACCCTTTATACAATTACTGAAATAAATTTTTATACCCAACTATTTATTTCTTCCTTCGAAAATTCATAATAAATTATCCATAGCTTGGATATTTATGAAAATTTAAACCCCTCTCCAAAATAATGTTTCACATAACATATTAAATATCCATTACATTCAAAACCCAATAAATACGATTTTAGCTTGAAAATTGAATAAAACATTTATCAAACATACTTGTTTGAATCAAACATATAATGTAATCCAATCATATTATCATTAAAATCATCATAAAGGTTTTAAACTTAAAACCCAAAATCAAATGCTTTTTAAAAACAAAAATGAGATGGTTTTAATTATTATTTATCTTTCTTTAGATAAGGAACTTGAGATTTGATCTTGCTTAATTCTCCTTCGCTTGATTCCTAAGATTTAGTAATTTTTGAATCTCCTTTTCTCCTAGGTTGTGGCTGTTTCCCAGGGAATTGACCGGGCAATTTAGTACTCGGCCTCCCCTATCGTTCGGTCAAGATGGAGCGTTCGTCATTAAGAAGCATCCGGTATTGAATACTTTCTGGCCGAAGAAGAACGCTCGGCCTAAGATCGTTCGACTTCAAAGTATCGTTCGGCCCAAGATATCGTTCGGCCAAAGGCATCTTCCGGCCAGAAACCTCACTCGGCCTTTAAGTGGTTCGACACCATAACACTCAACATCCAAGCACGCTCGGCATGGCATAATGGTCCGGCATAAGACATCGTTCGGCATACGAGTCACGTTCGGCCAAGGACATCATTCGACATACAAGTTACGTTCGGCCGAGGACATTGATCGGCATCAAGTGACATCCGGCATTCCATATCGATCGGCATCCACATCTTGTTCGGCATTGTGAAGTGTTCGGCACTCAAAGCATTCGGCCTCATCTTGTTCGGCCTAGCAATCGTTCGGCCATAACACTAGTTCGGCTCCTAGCATCGTTCGGCACAAGTGCTCCCCACGACATTCAGTGTGTTCGGCCTCAACCCGCTCGACCAAAGGAGATTGTTCGACATGGAGGGGTACGTTCGGCATATGGACGTTCGGCATTTGATCGTTCGGCCTCTCTTATTTGGCGCACAGAGACCACTTCACTCGGGCCAAGATTCAGCTACCAGGCCCACCAGGGATGTCCAACCCACCTTTGCCTATAAATAGAGGGACAGGGGAACAGAAAAATGAGAGATTCTAGAGAACATTGGGGAAACTTTGCCATTTTCAAGACTCGTTCCAGACTTATTTCTTTTACCTTGCAATTGTATTCAAGTAACAAAAAAAATGAATTTTATATGTAATCAATAGTCAAGGAAATCAATGGAAATCAACTTCAAAGTGGATGTAGGCAGTTACGCTGAACCACTATAAACTTGGTGTTCTTACTTTCTGCATTTAAATTTATGTTCTCTTCTCCGCTTTAATTTGTTTTCTTCATTAATCTCTCTACACAATCTTTCTGAGGGTGTTAGTGATCAATTTTGGTGCTAATAGTGGCTGGCTTCGAGTTCCCCTTTTCTTATGTTTTTGAATTACGAACGTATGAATAAAAATGGAAATAAGGGTTTAGGGGTTATGGGGTTATGGTGGACGGCTATTTCCCATATTACCCTTGCCTTGTTCACAATACCCTTACCTTATTCTCATATTAGTTAACTAATAAAACCATTTCTACAAATCCATTCTTTAAAAAATTTATTTAGTTAAGCACAGCATGTAAATTAGTTTCCAAATATCAATCTCCTTATCATGCTAATCTTTACATCATTCTATTTAATTTATCTAATTAAATATCCTGAATAATGTTGATTAAAATTAGGGGTATTACAGTGAGCCTAAAGTTGGCAGGATAAGTCCTGGAGCGACCGTAACACATTCCTCTTATTCACCATGGTTCCTACAAAGGAGAATAAGGAGTGAGTCGACTTTAAATATTGAAGAGCGAAAGATTAACGAAGTGCAATGTCGTGAAGTGCTAGTTTGGGCAGGTGTCCTTGTGTCCCCTCCCGACAGACCAGATGTTGGAGCTTTGCTCGCGGGAGTAACTTCTCCTTTAGTAGTAGATGGGATTTCAACACCGGTTCTGTTAGGAGAGTCCGACCCATCGACGCTCTTATTAGCAAAGTGAAAAGTTTCAATGTCGTGTGGAATCGGCAAGTTAGATAATGAGTCAAGCAGTTTTCCTAAATGCTCAGAAGGTTGGGAGGCGGACTCATCTGGAATGACTTTAGGAGTAGTAGGCGGCTTGGGATGATTAGAGAGATGACTCTTAGGAAATCGATAGACGAGTTTCTTTCCCTTTCTATTTTCGAGGGCCGAAGGCTATGAGGTCTGCGAGGATTCAACCACAACCCCAAGACTCGAACCTTCATTTTCATTATCGGGCCATCACCGACAGCTTTTTTAGCGCCTATATCGGTGAGCTCTTTAGCTCCCATGACTAGGTGCACGACAAGATAAACCCAGTTAACTCTTTGACCAACTACGGCCCGTTGTCATACCACTGCAACTCAAGCAGTATTCACTAGCCCCCTACTCCACCATTCTTCCCTCAAACAAAAGGTAACGAGACGTTCATTGGTAAGGAGGCACTTAGTTTCTCTATCTTCAGGCGGTACATCCTTAAGAGTCGAAACTGCCTCCTTAAGATGTTTACCCTTGGGCCGTGGCATAGTGCCTGTCAAAAATCAGAAAAACTACATAGTCTAGGATTGCACCTGTATATAAGCATATGAATTATAGGAAAGAGTGACATTTACGTCTTTCCAACCACTATCGAACGAACCCAGCAAACATCGCACAAAGAACCATTCACTTTTGAAAGTGCTTTATTTATTCCAAGTGCCTGCTAAGATATTGACACTTCTTACCTGACTCTAGAAATGTAAATGATAGATTTCCTATCCGTTGCTTGAAGGTGAATATGAATCGAATGTCCTTGGCGGTTGGAGGGCGATATAAGAACTCCATAAACACTATGTAAATAAAGTTGAGTAGGGCGTACCCATTTGGATGCAGTTGTACCGAGGCTATACTCAAATAATGTAGAACCTCGCGGATATGTGAATTAAACGGCGGAATGCATCCAGCCCAACACATAAATTTGTTGCATGCTGTATACCCCTTTGGGGGCCTGTGAGCTCTATCCTCCCATGACGGGACTAGTACATCATCAAAAGAAATCCCGTGTCTCTCATAGATTCGATGAAGAGTGGCTTCACTGATCTTCGAGGCCATGGAATCCAAAGGATCTTCCAAGAAGACTACATCCTCCAAAGTGTTAGAAGCAAGGTCGATGATTTCTTTTGGAAGAGTAGGAACGACGGAGAATAGATCAAATGGTGGACCAAAGCTTCCCAGTTGCTCGGATTAATGACTAGGAGATAGATGGAAGAACTAGACTCGGCATTGAAGTTGCTACGCTATGAAGATAGTCCAGCGAACATAGCATCAAGACGTTCTGAACGTCTGAAATGCATCACTGTTAAACTTAGTAAAAATTCATTATTAGATACTCTAGTGCATAGTGCGTGCTAGTGTTAAGTGGTAATGTGCCTTGAAATATGGTGATAAGTTCCATAGAATTAGAGACGGAAAAGACAACGAGACTTTAGAGTTTGGCTAGAGTGACCCTCTGAACTGGTTCTTTACACTATTAGAGAATAGTTTATCCTAAACCTTAAGATCGATTATTAGCAGGTTGAAGATTGATTTTTATGTTAATAAATAGATGAGCTTTAGGAGAGTTTTCCAAGGTGTCTGTCCATATCATGGTCCAAATGTCACGAATGTCCAAGCATGCAGTTCAAGTCATATGCAAGTTATATATGTTCACTCAAGTGTTCAAAGTCCAAGTTTATGTAATCGAATGTCAATTTAAGAGATTGTTGCTGACAATCTATTGTTCGTAAAAGGATAGCCGATCATTCCAGAACGATCATTCATATATGATCGTTCCAGAATGATTGTCCATAGTCAGGCTATGTGTTGCACCATTCCTCTAACTAATCATTTGCTTCTATTCTCCATCCGATTGTTTGCATTAGCATTCAATCGACCGTTTGGATCAAACCATCACCATACAATCGTTCCATATGCCGCATCATCCACAATCGATCGTTTTGGTACCGATCATTCTATGCCAAGTCCATACCCAACATCGATGCCATACGATCATTCCATATGACCATTTCACAAGTCAATCCGTCTACCTCAAAAATTCACCAAGTCTATGACTGCAGCCGATCGTTCATTAATGATCGTCTTCTACCTCTAACTCCTTCTTCCCAACAACTCAATCCCTTCACCATCTCCAAAACGGTCGGTATGGAGCAAGTGATGGTTGAAATGCCTTGTCTCTTCTAACCTTCTTCAAATCTACCAACTCCATCATCTTGATGAAGCGCATCGAGGTCATAAAACCCAAAATCTTTCTATCTGATTCACATATAAATCAAAATCGACCTACCTAAATTAGAATTTGAAGGGCGGAAACAGTAAGAATTCGATTCTTCATGGGATCTAGAGAGGCGAGTATAACAATGGTTGATATGGAGAGAAAGATGCTCGATTAAAAATTAAGTGAAGGAGGAACGGTCTTCGATTTGGAGGTTAAGATTGTAATTTGGAACGGTGAAGAAGGTGAGGAGGAGTAAATTTCCTTCTTTGCTTCAGTTGGAAACGATGTAAAAGTGAAGAAGGGGAGGATGGAGCGGCTAAGTGAAAGGTATTTATATGAGGATGGACCAAGCTTTTAAAACCCTTAAAGTTAATCCATACAACTGTTTCTTATTGTTCGTTTCATAACGATAGCTATATATCAATGTATAACGATCGTTCATTCAAAACGATTCATCATTCCCACACACCTATAATGATCGAATACAATCATTCGTAAAATTAAAAAAGGTAGAGAGACAACGATCATAAATAAACAACCCATATTTGATGGATCCGAAACTATCCATCAATCTATTCAACAACAAATGATCCGGCGTGATCGTTTTTTTAAAACTTAACGACGACCTGTGAACGTGCAATTGTGATCAGGAGTCAGGTATAAAAACGTATACGTAATAGTATATATTCTAAAAATTTAGTTTCTTGAAATCAATAGGAATTGAATTCCCACCTAAAATCAATTGGAGAAGAGTCTAGGCCAAATTGCTGGAGCCAAGCAATCGCTGGAAACAAAGCATGATAATCATCGACAAGCCATCATCCAGTATTTGTACTGTTGGGAATTGGCCAATAGTTGTGACGAACAGAAGTAGATGCAACTCTCAATAAAAAGCAATTCCATAGAAGGATGACGACTATTTAATAAATTGGATGGAATCCTTTCTGACGATTCAAGTTTGCAACGATTCAAAGCACGTCGTGTTCTTATAAGATGTACTTTGAGGGGCAAATTTTATTCGGCTTTTTGACCCGGCTATATAAGGACCAATCAGATGAGACAGACTCAGTTGTCATTAGGATTGATGTATCGGATTAACGATCGTGAAGCTGGAGATCGGGCTTAAATGATAATATAAAGCAGTATCAAAGCAGAAGCCGAATGCAAACTCAATAAAACACTTAAAGTATGGAAGTTCATAATTCTCTGAAGATAAATTATGCATGATCTATATTCAATACTATGGATCATATCATATCGATTACATAGCTTAATTCAGCGATGATCGATCGATATGTCAAAATCTAAGAGTCCAACATACTTGAAACTTTCAGAATATCAATATATTGGAGAGAGGAGTGCCCATAAACAATCGCACGTCTAAATGAGCAAGTCGGGACGATTCTACTATTTCAGCATGAACGACCCAATTCAATGAAGATTGGTCGATATCTTACCAACCACAGCTCAAAATGACACCAAACTTTGGGAGCATGGACTGGAGGCATTGGGGAGCTCACTGAAACAATCACATGTGCATTGAAGCACAAGTGAACGATCAGTATCGATCGTTTCTATTGATCAAGTTAGAACTTACGATCGTTTTATGGTCCCATATGGATCTAGAGAGTCTTCTGTCGAATTTTCAGCGATATATTTTGTCATCTTCACCTATAAATACAGATTCATATATCATTTAAAGGATCTTTACACTGCTTGCTGCTTGGGACTCCGTTGTAATCAAGTGCTATTATCACTATTTCATTGTAATTAGATTTGCAAGTGATTAATAAAGCAAATTCTTTAAAGTGGACGTAGGCATACAACGTCGAACCATAAGAAATCCTTGTCTCTTCGTTACTGCGTAATTCTGATTTCTTATTGGCTTATCCTCTTGGTTTAATTTTTTATTATTCTTTGTTTATTTCCCTACTATTCTATTCTTGAGTTTTTGTGCCCACTTTTGGTGCAAACAAGTACCAGATCTAGCATCTAAGATCCAAAACATTTTATTGATTACAAAACAATTTTGAATCATAAATGTATTTGATAGAGCCATAGAACTATTTTGCTTCTATTCCCTAACAGTCTTCAAGTAGTTATGACAATTTCTTTTCTAGTGACTTTTCTTTTGGTAGTGGTGACATTCACCCTTGTCATCGGTCTTCTTACTTTTCTTTTTCTTACCTTCTCTTTTCGGTTCTTCAAACTATTTGAAGATGATGCACTACCCATAACAGCAAGTACAACCCCTTGATCCTTAGATTGTGATTCGGTCGACCTCAACATGTTGAGGAGCTCTATGATATTCACATTCAATTGGCTTATGCTATATATCAGTATGAATGGTTCATACCAAGGAGTAAGTGAACCAAGGATCAAATCTACATGCAATTCGTTGCTTATCGTATGTCTAATTATGAATGCCTATTAATATAACCCTTCATCATTAGCATGTACTCGTCCACTTTCTGTCCTTTGGTTATTTTGGTATCGAACAACTTCTTCGTAAGCTCGTACCTTGTGGAACATGTCTATTCACCAAAAAGAGTCTTGAGGCTATCAAATACCTCATGGACGGTCATATTTTCATGCTGCCTTTGCAATGGCTTATCTAATGTAGACTATACGAAAACTTGGACGATCTCTAGGCCTGACACTCATTTTCATAAGAAAATCATATTCGAGGTCCGCATCATCAGTGGGTTGTTCTTTAGGTTCGCATGTAATAAAAGTATAAATGCGCTCGTAAATCAATGCTATTTTAATTGCTCTTAACCAATCAATATAGATAGGTTTGGTAAGGTTATCATTTTCAGAAAACAGTTTTGGAGTTGACATTTTCTGCATGTTTAAGTGGTAGATTATTAGCACCAATCATAGTATATATTCTTATAATATTAGTGAGGTAAAACTTTACTAATCATTTTATAATATGCTCCCACTAGCGTTTCATGTTTTGCCAAACCCTAAGTTGAAACATAGAAGTCTTTTAACTTCACTAATAGGTGTTATAACTCTTATGTCCAAGGATTCTGACCTTGAGGAAAGCTCAACGAATCATACTTCCACATACATGGGATAACCCCTTATCGATTGTATCATATAAAACTCCTAGCCCATGGTACTTTGTCATAATCCTTCCTTTACCTTGGGGAAAGCTCAACAAACAAAGTAGGATTGTCCACTCGGACCTACCATTTCATGATGGCCTAAGTATAATGCACATACCTTGAGGAAAGCTCAAGAAATATATGCAATTATCTTACCATGTCTATTCAATATATTAGTATTACTACACATAATGTCCTTAGCTTGAGGCTAGCTCAACAACTAAAGAGTATGCAAGTATTCTATTAATATATAAATGGTAGAGGGCAATATTACATTGAAGATTCATAATTTTTAACATATTATATTGAGTGATATCGAATTATTGAATATTATATTTCTTATAAAATACCCTCATGTTTCAAGTGTCAAACACATCGGAAATCATGACATACATACATTTACGTATATTTGTATTCCTTAAGTCTATTTAGGGTTTTGTTATGTTTTTATATAATATTTATATGTCACATTACTTATATAATAGTCTTATATATAGTATTAATCAAATTTTATTTAATTAACTAACAGTTTAATTAATTTCATATTAATATACATTTATATTCAATAATTATTATATATACAATAACCTTTATAGTATAAATCATATATCAATACATGTGTATGTTATTTAGTTAATTAAATTTTTAATTAATTTATTTAATTATATTACATTAATTTAAAAATTAATTTCATATACATACATGTGTATATTGTACTCTGTTGTATCTGATGAAGAGATCAAGGTTAGTATTTTCAGCATCAACAAGGAATCCTATGGCGGTCTTGATGGCTTCAATGCTATCATCTACACCAGCTGTTGGAACATCATTGCTAAAGATGTTATCAAAGCTGTTAAAAATTTCTTCAACCATTGCAAATTCCCATCTGGCATCAATGCTACAAACATTTCCTTAATACCAAAAGTTGATCAGCCTCTGCATGTTAGTGACATTAGGCCAATAGCTTGCTGCAACCTCATCTACAAAAGCATCTCTAAGATCATTACTGGTAGGATGAAGATGATGCTTTCCACGTTAATATCTAATAACCAAGCAGCATTCCTCCTTAATAGAAACATTCTTGATAATGTTCTTTTAAAACATGAGCTCCTTGCCACTATAATAATGCTAGTGTATCTCTCAGAGCCATGATCAAGCTAGACATCTCCTAGGCATTTGATACAGTTCGGTGGCCTGCAATTGTTAGGATAATGGCCATAATGGGCTTTCCTAGACACTTTGTAGCTTGAATCTATTCTTGCATTTCACCACCACATTTCTCTATATGTCTTAATGGTAAAAGTATTGGTTACTTTGGGCTAAGCAAAGAATCAGGTAAAGAGACCCAATGTCCCTTATCTCTTTATATTGGTCATTGGAGCCCTCATTTGTATTATCAACATGTGTGTCGCTAGCAAGCTCATTCAGCTCCACCCTAAAAGTAGTGACCCTCTGGCTACTGCTATAATGTTTGTAGATGATGTGGTTATCTTCACCAAACAAAATTTTAGCTCCATACTGTGCATCCTTAATGTTCTTCAAGAACTTTATAATATAACTGGCCTACGTGTTAATCTCCATAAATCCAGCATCTTAATGGCTAGTATCCCTAAATCTTTGGCTGCCAACATTAGAGCCTTAACTAGACTTCAGGCCTTCAATGACACTACTTCCTATCTTGGCATTCCCCTGGCAACTTCCAAAATCAATACCTCTTAATGTCTTAGCCTCTACATCAAAACACCAAGTCCATGAGTAGTTGGTCTAACAAACTGTTACCTCAAGTAGGCATGTTAACTCTGATCAAGTCCATCATTTTTATAATGACCTCCTAATTGTGTAGGACCTTTCTTCTAACTTTGAAGCTGATTAATATGATACGCAGAGCCATGAATCATTTTCTTTGGACTGGAAACATGAAGTCATCTAAGCTAGTGCCGATTATGTTCTCCAAGATAGAGTTGCCTAAGAGACAGGGTGGGCTTGGCATTAAGAATTTGAACATCTGAAATAAGGCTGCCTTCAGCAAGCATGTAGACAGCTTACTCAATAAGAGAAGTAATCATTGGGCCAGATGGGATAACAAGTACAACACTGGCATGAACCTTTTGACTATGTCCATACCTTAGAACTATAGTTGGCTCTGATGTGATATGCTCAAACTTAGACCTCTCTTACCCCCTCTTGTCAGAACGGTTACTGCCTCTGGTGGGATTGCTATGTTTTGGGATAATCCATGGGCTATGGATGGCCTCATCCTAAGGAACATAATTTCCTACCTGAAGATGATTCAAATTGACCTCCATTGTAATGCTCATGCTAATCAGTTCGTTACTAATGATGTGGTCGTGCTTCCATACTTGAGAAATCGATTCATTAGTGGGATATAGAATGATATACAGTGAGCACCTTATCTAGTTATTATGAATGAGAAAACTATTTGGTCCTGTAACTTAAAGGACCACTCTAGTGTCTTATTTGTACCACTGTATTGCCAAAATGAATGACCAGCCTTCCTTTTCCTAGGACAAGAGAAAATGGAACTCCATGTGCAGAGAGAGAGAGAGAGACAACCTGATCCTCTCCAAGGTGATGAGGAACTCATTGCACACCAAATCTAACCTTTGCTGTGAGGTATGCTAATTAATGCAACTTGTTTGTTCTACCGTGATCTCATGGAAGACAATTTGCACCTTTTTTCAACTGTGCTAGAATCTACCCTTTATGGTTGTACAAGATAGGAAGAACCGATCATAGTAATATTAGAGCTACTGAATGGAATCTTACTCACAAGGCTACTCATTGGATAACAAGGAAAGGATGTTTCTAGTACTAGTGCTTAAGAAATTCCTGTATGTCATTTGGACAGAGAAAAATGTAAGGCTAACTCATGGAAAATGTAAGACCAATTTACAGCTATAGAATGAGATTTAGCAAGTTGTCAACATGGGCAATGGGATGAGCAGCTTCTCCTTTGATAATGCTATGTGCTTGCTATGGAGTTAGATGGTCATTGGTGCATGTGTATTCCTATGCACATGTTGTTTTCTTTTTCTTTTTTCAATGTCTTTCCTTCCTTTGTTGTTTTCTTTGGAATCAAAGCTTGTTTTGATTCTTTTTTTTATCAAGTTGCAATAAAATTGGTAGGGGCCTAGTCAACCCCGCTTAGCCGTGCTAATTTTTTTTAAAGACAACATAACATATATCATAATACATAATACATGTACACGTTTATTAATTAATTAACATATTTAATTAATTTATTTTATTAGTCTTATTTATATATATTTAAAAATATCGAAATTAATTTATATTATTTTTCAACATTTTGAAAAATCTTATTATATTATAACTTGTATAATATGTATATATTTTATTTTAAATTTTATTTTCAAACAATTTTGAAAATTAGCCCAATGCCCAATTCAAATTGGGCCTTTTCTATCAGGGACACCCTTTGAAATATGAACTTAATAGTTAACTCTAACATGACTAATTTAGACCACGTAAGATATTGGGCTCTTATGCCATTGTTAGAACTGGGCCAGCCTACAACAGAAAATATGGGTGAATTTCAATTTTTTAACCCTATTGGATCTTTATTGGGCCTGAAGTATAGTTTATTTAGAACATTTCTAAAATTTATTTAAAAAAATTATTTTATTTCACTTAAATTTATAAATTGATATAGTTTTATGTAATTTATGTTATGAATTATGATATATAAATATAAGTGTGTCATATACACATATTGTGTGTGGATATGTAACATATCAATCCGTGCAAGGTAAAACATGCCCATGTATAGACGTTGGGTGTAACGTTGCAATTTTTCGACGCTCGAAAACTGACATCAATACGTCCACTGTATCAACTGCCGAGCAATCGAAGGTCGGAAAACCGAAATATTATGGTTAAAGAAGAAGAAGAAGAAAGAAGAAGAAATAGAGAACAACATCAGAATCTCACAGTCGCAGCGGAACAACATATAATAGATAAATGAACAATCTTTAACCCAAGAACTATATCAGTTATTACATTACATTACATCACATTACATTACATCATCAGAGTGTACAACAACAAAACAACAATAAACAGCGGAAAAGAAGTACTATATACTAGTGAATACGCCATGCCATCCAGCTTGCCTCCAGCAACTCCTGAATTTCAGAATATCCTGATAAACCTGACTCTTGACCGCCCGTGTGGAAATTTATGGGCACCCAGAATTTAGGAAGGAAAACAATAAACTCCGAGTCAGTCATGGGAATGGTGTGAGAACTAAAACAGTTTATCTTTAAAATAACAACAACAAGGATAATTTTAAAGTCAATTCGCAATGCTTTTGGAAAATGAGACTACCATAAGACCTCCCGCCACACACACAATGCTAATGCAGAATTGAAGGAGATTTCTTCTTATGATAATCAAAGATGCTTGATACGTATTAAAAATAAACATTCGATATTATTACTAGTGCATAGTGTAGGAAAAATCATTTCGAAAGTAAAGATATAAATCTTAGCCAACATACGACCATTATCGTATGCCTACTATAGCTACCATACAAACAGCGGGACGCCGCCATAAGTGAATGGCAGGTTCTACAACTAAAACCGTACAAGGTGCGTATTGTTTTATTTGGATTTCCAACAAATGGTCAGGCTAAGGAACTTCCTACTGCCACATGGGATCGCCTCTGGCGGGACGTCCCAAGAACTTAACCAGCTCTCTGCCAACACAAGGCCGGGTTACCTTTGTCACTAGGTAACTACTACACGAATATGTCATCCCCCGGTCCCTTTAGACCTTTATCCGAGCGCTCGATTCCAACAACACCACACAGTAATAGATATAGTGTATCAACATGAGTAAGTATCTGGGCTCCATACCATGATACCACCCTTTCCAGAAAGAAATGACATACCCTAAAGGGCGCGACCCTCATAACCTTGCCGCATATTCCTGTTTTGACCATTTTCGGGGAGTGAGGTCTGACGAAGTCTCATCCACAAAGCTAGGCACGAAGCCACGCTTTGATCAACAAATGATCAATAAATAATCATCACACAGCAACACTAAGCATGCCACATTACCAAATTGGGAATATATCATTGATAACCTTCAACTACATAACCTCTGAGCGCGTACGTCTCAAAGAAGGGTGTTAAGCTAGAGAATAAATTCTCCGCCACCAACAGAAATGTATTTGAAAGAAATCTGCTTTATATCTCAAAATGTTATGTCAGACACGTAACCATACAAGTCTGTTTCGGGTTCGAACAGAACCGAAGGCACTTCCAAAGAAGCCCTTGCAATCCGGGTATTCACAATCCCGATTGAATTTCCCATCACAATCGAAATCTCCATACCGTAGCTAACGGTGCAGAGACAATCGATAGGTCATCCTACCGTTTTCAAAAATATCCGGTCTTCACCACCGGTCTTCAATGCTATCCATTACGTCGTATCACCATTCGGAATGGGTAATCCGAATAACGAGCGCAATAATTTAAAAATAAGTGTAGCATTCAATTTCAACCAATTCACAACAAATAGTCATTCTAGGGTCAATATTGATAGTCGGTTATTTAACTATCAATCAATATTCACAACATCACCCGATTTCAAATAATTTCCAAATTATTTATTCTCAAAAATTTCTTTATAAGATATATATCTTCCACACTTCAACCATTTGAAAACCAATTTCAAATAAATTTACACCCTTACAACTTTCATTTCAAAATGGTTCATTTAAACCAATTAAATAAATCCTTATCGATTTATTAAATTTACGTTCCAAATCCGTAAATTAATCTCCACACTTCAAAATAAATCAACGTTTATTTTTAACTAATTTCCCTTTCTTTTATAAATTCCATAGTGAATTTACAATTCCAAAATATCTATGAATATACGATATTTTAAATCGATTTCTAATATTCATTTTCAATTTATCTTTAAAAGATAAAAATCTCAAAACATTCACGTTATATTGGAAAAACATTTCCATACTTATTTAGTAATAAGTAATTCACCAATCTATTTATTTTCAACATTTTGAAAATATTCAATATACTTAAATTCAAATTAAGTATATATTTTATTCTTTAAGGAAAACGTTCACTTAAACACATTTATTTGGGTCAAGATGAATGTTGCGTAAAACATCGTTACGACAACCCAAAATCACTAGTATAGGGATTCGAACTTAAAATAGATATATAAATCCAAATACAATATAAAACATTTCCTTTCGGAAATCTTTTACTATAACAACAGTGTTATAGTCCACCATTTCCTTCTATTTCTCGAAACATCTATTTCAACAATGAATGTTGAAATCTATGGTTTAGATACTTAATACATTTTAAAACATCTTTAAATCATTTTAATTCTATTTAAAACATCACTTTTCCAAAATATTTCTTTAATATATCATTCACTGTCCAAAATCGTGAATATATTTCCTTATCCAAATTCAACATTTCTACATATTTTATTTAAAGGATTATCCACTGTCCAAAATCTTGAATATAGTTCCTTTAATAAGCTATAATAATTAACTTATCAAAATAAGTCATTTTCGGATTTATAAAACAATGTTTATAAATTCCAATTATATTTTATGGCCACTTCAACGTATAAAATCACTTTATTAACAAATTCTATCCATATTCCATTTACACGCAAAAATCCAATTTATAAGTTAATTACTTATAAATCTTTTATTTTATAAAATTTATTCATTTTATAATTCCATAATTTATAAATATATAGATTTCATTCACTTATAAAATCCATTTATATTCCATTTTAACACTTATAAAAACTTGTTTTAAATTTTCAATATTTTTAATTTATAAATATCAATTTTATAAATATTTTATATAAACTATTTATAATAATTCAAAAATCCCAATTTAAATAAACCAATCCTTTTAATAATTTACAAATCGTTATTAAAGCTTATATAACTCCAAAATCTTACTTAAGTACTATTTTCCAAAAATATCATTTTTATAATAATAAAAATTATAACGTTTATTTATTTAAAATGAATAAATTCCAAAATTAGATTTTATTATGAATTCTCAACTTAGATTTTCAAAAATCAAATTTTATTTATTTTCGGCATCTAACGATACCAAAATATATTCGGCTAAAATTTAGCCTTTAACAATCTCAATCACAAAGATAATCACACAGATTATAAATAGATCGACAAATAGATCGATACACAACATTGAAACCAATTCAAATGTTTGAGGAATCCAGTTGGATCCCTCCAACCTGTTTTCTGCATCCAAAGATGTTAGCACAATACCAATTTCGCTTCAAGACGAAATATCGCGGTATATGGGATTTATAAAATACTATCCGCTATTATGCGGCGCAATAGGGTCTCATCCGCTATATAATGCGGGAAATCAACTCCAAGTACATATATAATACCAATTCCATACAAGTTGGAATGTAACGACCCGGAATTTTGGGCAATAACAATGTAATAATCTGCATTAATAATTAAATTGATTTGATAATTTTGTTTATAATTTTAATTTAAAATTGGTGAATTTAATCTTTTAAAGGTTAATGAATTTTTAATATGGCAATATTGATAAGATTTGTTTGTTAAAGCTAATGAAATTTTATTCTGTTTATAATATATACATTTGATATATATTGTGAATAGAAGATCTTTTGTTTTAAAATAAAGATGAATTTTCAAATTGTAATATATATGTATGTATATGTTATAATTTGAGTTATTTTGAAATTTGATTTAATCTATTAATAATTTATATATGTGAGAATTGTAATCTGAAGCTTTGTTTTAAAATAAATATTTTTCAAAAGTAATTTAAAGATTAATTCATTTGATTTCAAATTATTAGATAATTGTTTGTTTTTAAAAATGATAGTTTTTTTTTAAAAAAAGAAGGGATTTATTCTTTTTTTTTCAAAGTATAAGATTTGTTATTTATTTTAAATATGATAATATAAAAAGACTTAAACATTTTGTTTTGCTTTCCTTTTTAAAATGCTAATAAGATACATGTTTAAGGATTTCACACTTGTATTTATTAAAATCCAAAAGCTTATAATCATAAAAACATTTCATAAATACATATAAATACTTTATGAATACATTTATAATTTAAATAATTTAATATACTAGAGTTTAACACTTGTAAATTGAGAAGTGCATGCAAATGACATTTGTTTGAATTAAAGAACATGTGGCAACATTTACTCTCATTTAGAATTTAAATTTATATAAAAGTTTTTGTTTGAAGAGAAAATTTGTTTTCACAAACCTTTTTCTTTGTTTTCACTTTTAACTCAAATAAATGGCAACCAACAAACTACTTTTTCAAATCTGAAAGATTTAAACACAAAATCAAAATCTGAAGTAAATGTTAATCTGCAACATCAAGTAAATCTACAACCTTCAAATTTAAACTGCATTTCAAAGTAAAGCTTCAACCTGCATGGAGTTCAACTTGCAAGTTTCAACATTCTAAATCAAACGATTTCAAAGCATGCATGGATTCATTTCATCAACAAAGATAAATCAAGCATTTTTCCCAGGTTTAAAGTTATGCAAAGCCTGGAAAATAAATTCTAAAGCTGCTCTGTTTATAAAATCTGCCTGCATATATAAGGTGAGTAATCATTTTTTTCTTAAAAATAGTTTTAAATAATATCTGTAGTTGAATTCCATCTGTATGTGATGTATGTTACTATGATTATGAATATTTGTTTACTTGAAAATCTTTGTGTATGCCAGTTAGAAGTATGAAATTATCAGAGAATACAATACATGTATAAATTTACGTACTCTGCTTAATTTCTGGGTATGATTTTCTTAAGGAAAATTTAAAATCTCTCAATCAAACTATATTTGGCATTGTTACATAAATGAAATCTGTTTGTTTATATGTACTAAAGGTTCTAAAAATAGTTTCTGGAAATTTGAAACTAACAAACAATTTTTTTTTATAAAAAAAAAACAAGCATTATAGTAAGAAATGAAAGATGGACAGAAATTAATCATCTCAATTTTTAAATTTGATTATATACACATATGGGTGATTGGAAATCATGACTTTAGATGATAAAATCATAATTTTTTTAGGTCTGTTTTCATTGAGATTTTCGATGGTGAATGGAATTGGTGCTTTCGCCAAATTCCGGCGAACATAGGGGTGATGAGCCATGAGTTTTGGACTGGAGGAGGAGAGTTGAACGGCGGTTAAGGGAAAATTAGTCGCTTGATTTTTCATACGACGTGGAGGTCAGAATTGATGGTACTAGGGTACGGTGGTTCTTTGGGGACGAGGGGTTTTGTAAGGCAATGACGAAGGCTATTGAAGATCGGAATGATTCTCGAGGAATGGATATTGTTCGTGGAGGGAGGCGCATCTTCAGGTAGGATTGGCTGATCATTCCGCTGAAGGAAGCAACTGCAAAGGGGAGTTTTTCGATCGAGAAGTTTGGGTTTCACTGGTTTGTTTTCCTTGATTCTTAGCGGCTATCGATTTGGATGATCGTAGTGGATGAGGAATTTTGTGTCGTGACGCTGGACTTGCTGATGGCCAAGGAGATGATTGGAGGGTGCCGGAGGCACTGTGCATGTGCACGGTGTATCTATATTTTCTGATGAAGTTGGCAGTTGAGAAGTGGATGGGTTCTTGTGTCTGGTTTCGTGCAGATTTGTGTTTGTCTCGAAGTAGAACACGTATTGTTCGGTGGTTTATTCGGGGAGGAGGAAATCGAGTTGGACTCGGGTTTTAGATATGCTAATTTGGTAGATTAAAAAGAAAGATATTATGTACAGTAAAATAGGATATTAAGTTTACAAATCAAACTTGTTGGTTGAATAAGTTAAATTAAGCATTAAATTATAACAAGTTTTATAAAGAAATGAATTACAAAGTTAGAGCTTGTTCTTTGAAAATAAATGTAAATCAAACTTTTAAAAGTGATAATTGAATTTAATTTCAAATTTAAAATGTTTTAAGATGTTTGCTTAGGAAGTAATTATCTTAATTAAATTTTAAATTTCAATTTAAAAGAGTATTTTGAATTTAAATATTGAATCAAAGTTTTAAGATAAATTTAAAGTAATGTTTAAAAACTTTAGTTTTAAATTTATATTGAAATGAAAAGTTTAAATTAGATAATCAAAGTGTTTTAAGTTTAAAATTTATTTCCAAATGTATTTTTTTCAATTAAGTTATTGTTATAAATTTGGTAAACTAATAAAAATGGTTTATTTTTAAGTTATTAAAAGTTGGATTAATTTTACAAATTTATTTGTGTAAATAATTATAATTAATTTATTTTGATATGAACCTAAAGATACTTAATTTAAATATGATTTGTTAATAAGTAAAGTTTGATTAAGATTTATGGTTTTCTTAATTAATTAATGATTTTGAAATATAATAAGTTAATTAATTAAATATTTAATTAATTTTAAATAATTAGTTAATTGTTTATTTAATTTTAAATAATCACTTAATTATGGATTAATCAAGTGTAATTACTTGATGAAGTAATTATTGGTTAACTATTGAAAGTAATTAAGAAAGTAATTACTTATGGAAGAAATTAGTAGAGGTTACTCATGGGAGTGATTTAATTTGAAGTGATTATTGGATAATCACCAAATGATATCAATTAAGAAATTGATTAATGTAATTGTTGAAGTTAGTTAGTTATGAAGCAATTAATTAATTAAAGGATTTAGGAATATTTAATAATGAAATTAATTACTTATTAAGATAATTAATTAAGGAAGTAATCAAGATTGATTAATAGAAGTAATTAGAGATAATTACTTATGCAAGTAATTAAGAGTTAATTACTTAAATATTTTAGTTAATTAAGTAATTAAGATTAATTAATAAAAATAATTAATTAAAATTATAATTAATTAAATAGGTAATTAATTAAGGTTTTATTTATTACTTGTTTAATAATTACTTAATGAAGTAATTAAAGATTAATTAATCAGAATAATTAATCAAAGATTAATAATTAATTAAGAAGTTAATTAATCAAGATAAGTAATTATGAATTGTTAATTACTAATTATGATTAATGAGTTGATTAATTATAAGTTAATTAGTTAATTAATTAAAGTAGTTGTTAACTAATAAGGATCATTAATTAATATAATTAATGATATTAATCAAGGTTGATTAATATAAGTGATTTAATTTAAGTATAATTAATTAATTGTAATTAATCAAGGTTTAATGTAATTAATTATAATTAATTAATGTAGTTAAATAAAGGATCATTAATTATTGAAATTAATGATAGTAATTAAAGGTTAATTACTGAATATGGTTAAGGAATATTTCTTGAATGTAATTAAAGTATAATTAATCAAGGAAGATTAATTAAAGAAGATCATTAGAGATGATTAATTTATTTATTTGAAATAAATAAATGAAGAAGGTTTTATGTAATCCAATTTGATTAAGAGATAATCAAATTCTGTTTATGGATGATTGGTTTAGACTGGTTGATTGATTTATATTGGATGATCAATATTTGGAGATTGATATTGGATGATTGATTTATATTGGATGATCAATATTTGGAGATTGATATTGGATGATTTGTTGATATTGGATGTTTGATATTGACTGATACTGGTTGATACTGGATATCTCTGTTATGTGATATGCTGCTTTGTGAAGATGAATATTGATATGAATTATCTCTTGTGATAATATGATTCATCTATCTGTTTATTTCATCCTGAATATGAGTTTAAATTGTTTAAACCCTTAAGTACAACTTGGACATTAAAATGGCGTTTGGTTTCGGTGAGATCGGGATCGGGTTTCCATATGTGGAATCCGAAAACCACATCGATTCCAATTAAACGTTAGGTCGTGAATCAAAGTGGAGCAAGTGAAGACTCGAGGTGTAAGCGCTATATGTCAGTATAACTCTGTGGGTGATTCCGTAATGAGTTTGACGGAATAGTGCTTATAGATTCGAGATGGTGATTTGAGTGCAAGGGCTATGGTCGTTGACTCTGAGGGTGATTCCAAAATGAGTGCAACGAGATAGTGCCTTCGGTTTCGTTCGAACCCGGAACGAACATGTATGGATTGAATGCTTTTAGAACATCGTCAGGTGGACGATGAGCATTCTAAGATAGATGTGTTCTAAAGGTAATCGTAACCTCAAGCCTCATCAACCGGGAATGGATAAAACAGGGGAGGTGCAGCAAGGCTTCGTGGGTAGCCCCTACTTGAGAGTGAGATTTACCCCTGTCTAGAGGTCCCTTTATATTTCGGCTTAGTGTGTGGTTGGTCGCGCCAATTACGGGGTGGTCTTGTTCCGGACTGTCCAGTAAGGGATTGTTCCGGCCTTGTGTTGCAGGGGAGTGGGCATACTCCTTGGTACATTGATCTAGGCCACGTACTGTGACGAGCGGTACCCCAGTAGCCCTGCCATTGATGGAATCCAAAATCCAATAAGTTCCTGTACAGTTTTGATTGTGCCCAACTATGTTGGAACGTGAGATGTAAGCATTCCAGCTATTTCTGTATTTTATTTTGAAAACCCTAGACACTATTATAATATCACTGGATTTCCTATCAAATGTTTTGGTTAGCGTAAGGTAAACACTTTTCCATGTTTATGTGTGGGAAGTCTTACGTGATACCTTTTCTTTTCAAAGGTTTTCTAAAAGTTAAGCAATTTTAACCCGTTTACTCACACCAGACCCATGTCTGACCCGAGTGTTTATTTTCTGTTTTATTAAACTCTTGGGTACTCATATTATGTATGAGTAGTCAAGTGGATCAGGTTAGCTTGACGAATTCTGAAGGAGATATGGAGTAGGAGGCTTCGACGTGTAGATATATATTGATTCCGCTGTGTTTGTTATATCTGTTTCTCTTGTATCTTGAGTTGTATAGTTAGACAGAAGTTTATAACTGTCTATTATCTGTTGTTTTAAGTTATGTACTCTGATGTAATAAAATACCATGTAATATTTTATGTGACATATTATATTTTATTCGTTCCGCTGTGAGTTCTCTGATGTTGTTCTGTTTCTTCTTTCTCTTTCTTTTCCTCTTCTATCCTTTCTTTCTTCAAGATGATGCGATTTCCTGGAGATAGGAAGTCGAATCGTCTCAGTTGGTATCAGAGCATTAGGCTATGAAGTATGTCTTTCTTTAGGGAGCATTAGGTTGAGTGAATACCTAGGCTCTGGAGTGGTGTCTTTCTTGAGAGAGCGTACTTGTCATTTTTATATATAACTCTATATATATATATATATATATATATATATATATATCTACCTGATTTGTTGGGTTATCTGTTTGGATTTTCCAACATGAGATTTAGAGGTAGATGGAGTAGTGGTGTGTGTAACACGACAACCACTGATGGAAGAGGTCCATATGTTTGAGTTTGGAAGTGAATTTTGTCGAGACTATAGACCTAATACCGTCTCGAGTGAGATTTTGTAGTTTGGAGTAAGGATTTCCCTGATATCCGAAGGAAATCTTTTTAAAGATTCGGAGTTTATCTTTGAAGTATAAGTTTGGATTTCGCTCGGGTGAGCGAATTTTTCTTAAGTTTGAATCTGTTGGAAGTGCAGAAATAAGTAATGATATCTCGGTAACTGCGTGATGAGATGCAGTATCCTTGGATATTTTCTGAAGATGTCTTCTCTTGAAGCAGTTTTAGTAGTTGTTGAGGACAGTTTTTACCTGCCGCAGAGAAGACTCGTTTGTGTAGAAGTTGTCTGGATCTCTAGAAAGGAGATTAGCTGTTCTGGAATATGAGACTAAGGTCTATAAGTTGCTTCGCTTCGGCATGGTCTCATTGTCATTCTTTAAGGAGAGCGAGTTGTTGATGTTTGTTTTAGAGCCCGAGTTTCTTTTGGAATGTCTGCCATTTCGAAGTGTTCGGTGTGCTGACGAGAAGGTCTTTTAGCTCTGAAATATCTTTAAGGTAGAGTTTGGAAGCAGCAGTGTGGCTTGTTTCTCCGATGGGTCGGGAATCTTAGTGGTTCTTCTATCAGTAGCCCGAGCAGTTAGTGGAAGTTATCTTAAAGAATTAACATTGTTTGGAAAAGCTTTAGGCTGTTCTAATTGGTAAAGAGAGTACAGTTTCTTTGGAATCCGAATTAGGTTGGATCGCAAAAGTGACTTGCGATTAGTTTGGAAATTTTTCTTGAACAATCTTTTGTTTTAGACTGAGGATTCTCATGAGAGGTAGGAGCTACTGAGGTAATCTAAAGGTTGTCTGCATCTGAAATTGAGTTCCATATTGTTTTGGTTCCAGAAGCAGATTTTGGTAGTTGGCCTGGTAGCAGGATGATTCTTGAAGAAGAGAGGGTTGATATAGCAGCTCAGAATTATTTTTGGAATTGGATTTGGTTCAATCTAGTTTATGAGTTTTGATTTCTGCTATAAGGATGTGTGACTGAGTCGGATGAGTCACTCAGATTTTTATGGATTTGATGAACAAAGTATCCCGGATATATTGGGTAAATTTGTATTCGTGTTCACCAGCAGTACTCTCATCTATTTCAAAATCAGAGTTGCACAGCAAAAACGAGGTAGCAGCTGTGCAAGGATGGAAGCAAGTTCAGTTTGCTATTGTTTGGGAGTAGAATTTGAGTTCTGGATTTTGATGGATTTTGGAAGACTTTTCTGTTGAATAGGATCCATAAATTGGTTTGCTTGGGTCTAGTTGTTTCTAAAAGTATCAACATAAGTTGAGCTGACCAGGAAGAAGATTGGCAGCCTTGGATTGTCTGTTGAGTTACAGATATGGGATAATAAGTTTTGGAATTCGAAGTTGGAGACTTCATTGTTGTTAAAATTTCTCTTTTTAAAAGAGCAGTGATAGGATAAGATTGAGTTGCCAGTTTAGATAGCTGGAATTCATTGTATTTCACGTATCTCTGAAGGAATACGTGTATGATTCATCATTGGTTATTGAATCTGTAGTTCAGTTGGATTTAGAAGTTGAGCTGGACTTGGGTATAGTCTGATGTTCTGTTTAGATTGATGGATCTAGAGATGAGTGGAGCTCTGGATTTTGGTTATGTAGTCAGTTTGTTGGCTTTTGTAGAGCGAGTTTCCCGGTGATTTATCTTGGGAAACTCGAGATAGTATTAGAGATTTATTCTGATTTGTGTCAGAATAATTAGTTAGGTTTGTTTATTTGATTAGTTGCTATGGTTGTTAGTAACTGGTTGATAGGAATGCTTTGCTGTTTGAAATTAAAATCTGTACTGGATTATTAAAATTACCTTTACTTTTAAATTTCGGGGACGAAATTCTTTTAAGGGGGAAGGATTGTAACGACCCGGAATTTTGGGCAATAACAATTTAATAATATGCATTAATAATTAAATTGATTTGATAATTTTCTTTATAATTTTAATTTAAAATTGGTGAATTTAATCTTTTAAAGGTTAATGAATTTTTAATATGGCAATATTGATAAGATTTGTTTGTTAAAGCTAATGAAATTTTATTCTGTTTATAATATATACATTTGATATATATTGTGAATAGAAGATCTTTTGTTTTAAAATAAAGATGAATTTGCAAATTGTAATATATATGTATGTATATGTTATAATTTGAGTTATTTTGAAATTTAATTTAATCTATTAATAATTTATATACGTGAGAATTGTAATCTGAAGCTTTGTTTTAAAATAAATATTTTTCGAAAGTAATTTAAAGATTAATTCATTTGATTTCAAATTATTAGATAATTGTTTGTTTTTAAAAACGATAGTTTTTTTTTAAAAAAAGAAGGGATTTATTCATTTGTTTTCAAAGTATAAGATTTGTTATTTATTTTAGATATGATAATATAAAAAGATTTAAACATTTTGTTTTGCTTTCCTTTTTAAAATGCCAATAAGATACATGTTTAAGGATTTCACACTTGTATTTATTAAAATCCAAAAGCTTATAATCATAAAAACATTTCACTAATGCATATAAACATTTCATAAATACATATAAATACTTTATGAATACATTTATAATGTAAATAATTTAATACACTAGAGTTTAACACTTGTAAATTGAGAAGTGCATGCAAATGACATTTGTTTGAATTAAAGAACATGTGGCAACATTTACTCTCATTTAGAATTTAAATTTATATAAAAGTTTTTGTTCGAAGAGAAAATTTGTTTTCACAAACCTTTTTCTTTGTTTTCACTTTTAACTTAAATAAATGGCAACCAACAAACTACTTTTTCAAATCTGAAAGATTTAAACACAAAATCAAAATCTAAAGTAAATGTCAATCTGCAAATCAATCTGCAACATCAAGTAAATCTGCAACCTTCAAATTTAAACTACATTTCAAAGTAAAGCTTCAACCTGCATGGAGTTCAACTTGCAAGTTTCAACATTCTAAATCAAAGGATTTCAAAGCATGCATGGATTCATTTCATCAACAAAGATAAATCAAGCATTTTCCCCACGTTTAAAGTTATGCAAAGCCTGGAAAATAAATTCTAAAGCTGCTCTGTTTATAAAATCTGCCTGCATATATAAGGTGAGTAATCATTTTAAAAAAAAATAGTTTTAAATAATATCTGTAGCTGAATTCCATCTGCATGTGATGAATGTTACTATGATTATGAATATTTGTTTACTTGAAAATCTTTGTGTATGCCAGTTAGAAGTATGAAATTATCAGAGAATACAGTACATGTATAAATTTATGTACTCTGCTTATTTTCTGGGTATGATTTTCTTAAGGAAAATTTAAAATCTCTCAATCAAACTATATTTGGCATTGTTACATAAATGAAATCTGTTTGTTCATATGTACTAAAGGTTCTAAAAATAGTTTCTGGAAATTTGAAACTAATAAACAATTTTTTTTATAAAAAAAACAAGCAAGTAAGAAATGAAAGATGGACAGAAATTAATCATCTTAATTTTTAAATTTGATTATATACACAGATGGGTGATTGGAAATCATGATTTTAGATGATAAAATCATAAATTTTTTAGGTCTGTTTTCATTGAGATTTTCGGTGGTGAATGGAATTGGTACTTTCACCGAATTCCGGCGAACATAGGGGTAATGAGCCATGAGTTTTGGACTGGAGGAGGAGAGTTGAACGGCGGTTAAGGGAAAATTAGTCGCTTGATTTTTCATACGACGTGGAGGTCGGAATTGATGGTACTAGGGTACGGTGGTTCTTTGGGGACGAGGGGTTTTGCAAGGCAATGGCGAAGGCTATTGAAGATCAGAATGATTCTCGAGGAATGGATATTGTTCATGGAGGGAGGCGCATCTTCAGGTAGGATTGGCTGATGATTCCGCTGAAGGAAGCGACGGCAAATGGGATTTTTTCGATCGAGAATTTTGGGTTTCAGTGATTTGTTTGCCTTGATTTTTAGCGGCTATCGATTTGGATGATCGTAGTGGATGAGGAGTTTTGTGTCGTGACGCTGGACTTGCTGATGGCTAAGGAGATGATCGGAGGATGCCGGAGGCACTGTGCATGTGCACGGTGTATCTATATTTTTTGATGAAGTTGGCAGTTGAGAAGAGGATGGGTTCTTGTGTCTGGTTTCGTGCAGATTTGTGTTTGTCTCGAAGTAGAACACGTATTGTTCGGTGGTTTGTTCGGGGAGGAGGAAATCGAGTTGGACTCGGGTTTTAGATATGCTAATTTGGTAGATTAAAAAGAAAGATATTATGTACAGTAAAATAGGATATTAAGTTTACAAATCAAACTTGTTAGTTGAATAAGTTAAATTAAGCATTAAATTATAACAAGTTTTATAAAGAAATGAATTACAAAGTTAGAGCTTGTTCTTTGAAAATAAATGTAAATCAAACTTTTAAAAGTGATAATTGAATTTAATTTCAAATTTAAAATGTTTTAAGATGTTTGCTTAGGAAGTAATTATCTTAATTAAATTTTAAATTTCAATTTAAAAGAGTATTTTGAATTTAAATATTGAATCAAAGTTTTAAGATAAATTTAAAGTAATGTTTAAAAACTTTAGTTTTAAATTTATATTGAAATGAAAAGTTTAAATTAGATAATCAAAGTGTTTTAAGTTTAAAATTTATTTCCAAATGTATTTTTTCAATTAAGTTATTGTTATAAATTTGGTAAACCAATAAAAATGTTTATTTTTAAGTTATTAAAAGTTGGATTAATTTTACAAATTTATTTATGTAAATAATTATGATTAATTTATTTTGATATGAACCTAAAGATACTTAATTTAAATATGATTTGTTAATAAGTAAAGTTTGATTAAGATTTATGGTTTTCTTAATTAATTAATAATTTTGAAATATAATAAGTTAATTAATTATTTATTTAATTAATTTTAAATAATTAGTTAATTGTTTATTTAATTTTAAATAATTACTTAATTATGGATTAATCAAGTGTAATTACTTAATGAAGTAATTATTGGTTAACTATTGAAAGTAATTAAGAAAGTAATTACGTATGGAAGAAATTAGTAGAGGTTACTCATGGGAGTAATTTAATTTGAAGGGATTATTGGATAATCACCAAATGATATCAATTAAGAAATTTATTAATGTAATTGTTGAAGTTAGTTAGTTATGAAGCAATTAATTAATTAAAGTATTTAGGAATATTTAATAATGAAATTAATTACTTATTAAGATAATTAATTAAGGTAGTAATCAAGATTGATTAATAGAAGTAATTAGAGATAATTACTTATGTAAGTAATTAAGAGTTAATTACTTAAATATTTTAGTTAATTAAGTAATTAAGATTAATTACTAAAAATAATTAATTAAATTTATAATTAATTAAATAGGTAATTAATTAAGGTTTTATTTATTACTTGTTTAATAATTACTTAATGAAGTAATTAAAGATTAATTAATTAGAATAATTAATCAAAGATTAATAATTAATTAAGAAGTTAATTAATCAAGATAAGTAATTACAAATTGTTAATTACTAATTATGATTAATGACTTGATTAATTATAAGTTAATTAGTTAATTAATTAAAGTAGTTATTAACTAATAAGGATCATTAATTAATATAATTAATGATATTAATCAAGGTTGATTAATATAAGTGATTTAATTTAAGTATAATTAATTAATTGTAATTAATTAAGGTTTAATGTAATTAATTATAATTAATTAATGTAATTAAATAAAGGATCATTAATTATTGAAATTAATGATAGTAATTAAAGGTTAATTACTGAATATGGTTAAGGAATATTTCTTGAATGTAATTAAAGTATAATTAATCGAGGAAGATTAATTAAAGAAAATCATTAGAGATGATTAATTTATTTATTTGAAATAAATAAATGAAGAAGGTTTTAAGTAATCCAATTTGATTAAGAGATAATCAAATTCTGTTTATGGATGATTGGTTTAGATTGGTTGATTGATTTATACTGGATGATCAATATTTGGAGATTGATATTGGATGATTGATTTATATTGGATGATCAATATTTGGAGATTGATATTGGATGATTGGTTGATATTGGATGTTTGATATTGATTGATACTGGATATCTCTGTTATGTGATATGCTGCTTTGTGAAGATGAATATTGATATGAATTATCTCTTGTGATAATATGATTCATCTATCTGTTTATTTCATCATGAATATGAGTTTAAATTGTTTAAACCCTTAAGTACAACTTGGACATTAAAATAGCGTTTGGTTTCGGTGAGACCGGGATCGGTTTCCATATGTGGAATCCGAAAACCACATCGATTCCAATTAAACGTTAGGTCGTGAATCCAAGTGGAGCAAGTGAAGACTCGAGGTGTAAGGGCTATACGTCAGTATAACTCTGTGGGTGATTCCATAATGAGTTTGACGGAATAGTGCTTATAGATTCGAGATGGTGATTTAGAGTGCAAGGGCTATGGTCGTTGACTCTGAGGGTGATTCCAAAATGAGTGCAGCGAGATAGTGCCTTCAGTTTTGTTCGAACCCGGAACGAACTTGTATGGATTGAATGTTTTCAGAACATCGTCAGGTGGACGATGAGCATTCTAAGATAGATGTGTTCTAAAGGTAATCGTAACCTCAAGCCTCATCAACCGGGGATGGCTAAAACAGGGGAGGTGCAGCAAGGCTTCATGGGTAGCCCCCCCTTGAGAGTGAGATTTACCCCTGTCTAGAGGTCCCTTTATATTTCGGCTTAGTGTGTGGTTGGTCGCGCCAATTACGGGGTGGTCTTGTTCGGGACTGTCCAGTAAGGGATGGTTTCGGCCTTGTGTTGCAGGGGAGTGGGCGTACTCCTCGGTATGTTGATCTAGGCCACGTACTGTGACGGGCGGTACCCCAGTAGCCCTGCCATTGATGGAATCCAAAATCCAATAAGTGCCTGTACAGTTTTGATTGTGCCCAACTATGTTGGAACGTGAGATGTAAGCATTCCAGCTATTTCTGTATTTTATTTTGAAAACCCTAGACACTATTATAATATCACTGGATTTCCTATCAAATATTTTGGTTAGCGTAAGGTAAAAACTTTTCCATGTTTATGTGTGGGAAGTCTTACGTGATACCTTTTCTTTTCAAAGGTTTTCTAAAAGTTAAGCAATTTTAACCCGTTTACTCACACCAGACCCATGTCTGACCCGAGTGTTTATTTTCTGTTTTATTAAACTCTTGGGTACTCATATTATGTATGAGTAGTCAAGTGGATCAGGTTAGCTTGACGAATTCTGAAGGAGATATGGAGTAGGAGGCTTCGACGTGTAGATATATATTGATACCGCTGTGTTTGTTATATCTGTTTCTCTTGTATCTTGAGTTGTATAGTTAGGCAGAAGTTTATAACTGTCTATTATCTGTTGTTTTAAGTTGTGTACTCTGATGTAATAAGATACTATGTAATATTTTATGTGATATATTATATTTTATTCGTTCCGCTGTGAGTTCTTTAATGTTGTTCTATTTCTTCTTTCGCTTTCTTTTCTTCTTCTATCCCTTTCTTTCTTCAAGATGATGCGATTTCCTAGAGATAGGAAGTCGGGTCGTCTCATGGAATTATCACGGTATATGTTTTTAATAAATAACATCCGTTTACTAACGGCGTATAATGTCTATTTTAACAAACAATAACAATCATCATTCAAACATACGTTCAAGAAATCTAAATATAACTATTTAAAATTTAAATCGAAACCGATTCGATTGAGTGAGAAGTTCTCACCTCGATTCCAATTTAGTTTCCGCGTTTTATTTCGAATAATTTTACCCGAAATTTTCACTAGCTCCAAACGACTCCAAACCAGCTCCATTGCGTAGTGCTCGACAAAACGAACCCAATGCAATTTGTTTCGTGCGTTTTCGACCTCGTATGAAAAAGTTATCAATTTTTAAAGTTACACGAATTATAATTTAACTAAATTACAAATTTTCTTTTATATTTTTACCCCAACAAATCGTGGCCGTTGATTTTTTTGAAAAATAGATCTAGGCCGCACATAGATGCTTCTTTCCCATCGTGCTATCTCTAGGTTTTGCACGAGAAAACCGAACCCAACCTTGTTCCTTAGGGTTCCAAGTCGCGGCTGCTACTCTCAACGATAGATCGATCGAGTGGTGCCATAACGAAGACCATCAGCAACTCCACCCATGCCGTGAGCATGGCCAAGCTCGTCCTCCTCTTGGCCCAGAAAACCATGCAAAGTCGAGCACGAACGTGGCTCAATTGAAGCCTCCACACTTCGCCATTTCAGATCTTAACCGTTGGAATCGTAGAACTCGTGATGCTCTTCATTTTTGTAGTTGAAGTCGAAGTTTATCGGGGAGTGGATGAGGAGATAATCGAGGTGAAAGAAAGCACATTTCTGGCCATTGAAAATAAACATGGCGGCTGGTCATTGAGATGAAACCCTAGCCTATTTTCCTTTGCAAAAAATGAAAACAAGGGGGTTTTATAGAAAAATACGCGACATTATTCATCCCGGATTTTCCGAACTCCAAACGAAGCATGCCGGTTGGCGTTTCTAAGGTTTACCCCGCGTTCCGAACACAATGGAACATGTTTCGGAAGCCAATTTGATCATCTGTGCGAGTTATGGCAATAAACGATCGATTTTAAATTAAACCGATTAAACCAATTTCTATGCGTTTTGGCTTGCCCCAGACAAACGGTAAATCTGATTGACACGAAATTTGAAACCTTACAATAATATCACATTAGAGATCCGATGAAACTGGTTTCGTCAAAATTCGAGACTGTTTGAAAAATGCCTATTTTAACTCGTCAATTAAATATTAAAATATTCAATTTTCATAAATTATCTTTTAATTCGATTCTAAAAGTTCTATAACATCATTCTAACTCCAACATGATTAAATAAAATTTTACAAATCAATTTCAATCATATTTAACCCAATTTTCAATTATTTTTGTATTTTCAACTATTAAATTATCGATTTAATTATCCAATTAAATCCAATTATTCGAAATAAAATTTATTCGACTTATAAATTTCACTTATTAATATTTAAATTCAATTAAATATTCATATTTAATTAACAAAAATTCTGGATCGTTACAAACTTCCCCCCTTAAACGAATTTCGTCCTCGAAATTACCAAGTAAGAAAACGTTACAGAATCCATTAACTCTCCAAAACAAACCGTTCAATTTAAAATTTTCAAATCTCTTAAATGTTTAACTTTCTCAAAATTCATAGTTAAACTTCTTACAAAATCTTTACTAAGTTTTCAAAAATTTTCCAATTTTCTCAAAAATTTTCTAACGCCTTAAATTTTCGGAAAAATTCGCCAGAGTCTCCTTTGCGCGGCTCGATCCAAAAAAAATGACAGTATATATATCACAAATATACATCTCATCAAGTGATGAGGAATCCCATAGGGAAAAAAGTGTAAAAGTACGGTATGTAATCCGAGACATGTACCTTATTTATTGTTAGCGAGCGTATACGACTAATATAGCGCGAAAGCGAGCTCCAAATGCGAAGCAAGCGCAATCCGCACCTACTAAACACTTAACAAAGCATGAGAAACATGCATATATGAAAATAATATCAATATACATCATATAGCAACATATCAACTACATAATATAGAAAATGCAACTAAAGTAACAAATGCAACCATCAAACAACCATCATCCAATAAACATCCAACAATCCATAACTAAATAAATATTCATTCATATTCTCATTAATATTCACTTCCAAATCAAATTAAATTTTTATTTAAGATTCACTTAACTTCCAATTTGATTTCAATTATTTTAGCTTTCAATTTCGCTAATTTACTTTCACTAACTTTTAATGAATTCACATACAATCAACTAACAATCCAATAACAACCAAATTTATTCAACATAACCAAATTATTTAAATTACATTCAATTTGGTCCAACATTTTTAATTTCAATTGGTTTATATTAGATTGACTTCCATTCAACTTATTCAATTTCTTAACTTCATTAGCTTTTAATGAATTAACACTTACATTCATTATCCCATATCAATTCTTTTACATTCAATTGATTTACATTCCATCCATTTATCAATTCAATTGCTAACCCATTTAACGTTTCAAGTTGAATTTCATTTATATAACTCAAGTTCATATTCATCACTTCTCTTGATTAATTTACTTCGATACCCAAAATCAACTTTATTCAACTTTACTTGAGTTATATTCCATTTCAATAGCTTATCCAATCCAATTCAGATTTATTTTGCTTAACAAAATTGTTTAACCATTTTTAACAATCTGTTTCACTTTCATTTTCTCATTTCATAAGTTATATAACTTATATTCAACAATTCCCATTTGGATTTTTTTATTGATTCACTTATACTTCCTTTAATTTAACTCCATCCTTTAAGTTAAATTTATTCTATCAAAATTCAAATTGTATAAGTTATCAACTCATTTATCATTCCCATAATATTTTAAATAGGATTCCAGAGTCTTTTCAACCTTTCAAAACCATTTTTGAAATCAATTCAAATCATCCTTTGAATTTCCAAAACCAAATCCAAATTTTCCAAACAACTTTTATTTAAAACAATTTGGCAGCAATCCCTCTTTTGGAAATCCGAAAATGAACACCGATGATGTCATGATCATCATCGAAATTATTTTCCAGCGACCAAAAAGAGTTTAGAGCTTTAATTTCTCCAAAACAATTTTCCCAAAACCTTTGAAAATTATTTTCAAACCCAAAAAGGAATTTAATCTTTTCCAAATTGCAAACCTTTTACTTATAAAATTTCATTTCTTATATATAAGATTATTTCACAAGTGTAAATCTTTTTAATTATAACTTCATACTTATAATTCATTTGCTTATACAATTCGTTCTTTTTAAAATCGTTGTCTTTATTTAACTTATTTAACAACCAAACAATCAATTCATATACACTTTAATAATTCCTGAAAAATTTATTCCTTTATATGTAAAATATAATCAAGGTAAAATTATTTCATTTACCCAATTTAAAACAATATCGTGTCGAATTTGTTCTGTACAAGTGTTGAGAGATCCCTATCGATAGAGTTGTACAGACTATACCGACCAGAATCCATATACCACTCAACAAACCAATCATCACAATGTAAAATAATTTTATATTCACTAACAAATACGAGCTCATATCTATTATTACATTCAAACTCATTCTAGAGTATTACTGACTCCATCTCTAATGAGTAATTCCCAACAGAGTCATGGTTGTCGCTTAACCATATGCTCTGAAACCAAATGTAACGTTGCGATTTTTCGACGCTCGAAAACTGACATCAATACGTCCACTGTATCTACTGCCGAGCAATCGAAGGTCGGAAAACCGAAATGTTATGGTTAAAGAAGAAGAAAAAGACAGAAGAAGAAGAAAGAAGAAGAAACAGAGAACAACATCAGAATCTCACAGTCGTAGCTGAACAACATATAATAGATAAATGAATAATCTTTAACCCAAGAACTATATCAGTTATTACATTACATCACATCACATTACATTACATCATCAGAGTGTACAACAACAAAACAACAATAAATAGCGGAAAAGAAGTACTATATACTAGTGAAGACGCCATGCCATCCAGCTTGTCTCCAGCAACTCCTGAATTCCAGAATATCCTAATAAACCTAACTCTTGACTTCCCGTGTGGAAATTTATGGGCACCCAGAATTTAGGAAGGAAAACAATAAACTCCGAGTCAGTCATGGGACTGGTGTGAGAACTAAAACAGTTTATCTTTAAAACAACAACAACAAGGATAATTTTAAAGTCAATTCGCAATGCTTTTGGAAAATGAGACTACCATAAGACCTCCCGCCACACACACAACGCAAACGCAGAATTGGAGGAGATTTCTTATTATGATAGTCAAAAATGCTTGATACGTATTAAAAAGAAACATCGATATTATTACTAGTGCATAGTGTAGGAAAAATCATTTCGAAAGTGAAGATATAAATCTTAGCCAACATACGACCATTATCGTATACCTACTATAGCTACCATCCAAACAGTGGGGCGCCACCATAAGTGAATGGCAGGTTCTACAACTAAAACCGTACAAGGTGCGTATTGTTTTATTTGGATTTCCAACAAATGGTCAGGCTAAGGAACTTCCTACTGCCACATGGGATCGCCTCTGGCGAGACGTCCCGAGAACTTAACCAGCTCTCTACCAACACAAGGTCGGGTTACCTTTGTCACTAGGTAACTACTGTTGAATACGCGCTTATATGTTTTTGTTTGATGATAATAAACATATATATTCATTTAAATGTATTTGGTAATGTACTATTTTGTTTTTCATGGATTAAATAAATATTTGTTGAATAAAATAAATTACACAGAATTTGAATTCAAACAGATATTTTATTCAAACAAATATTTATTACAATTTTGAATAGTACAAATTCAAGCTCTCACTATACATATACAATTTTGATTCTAATTACATCACAATTCAGTTTACATAATTTCCTCACTACATATCACTCACACTCGTAGTTTATCTTCAACTTCATTCAAGTTAGAATCCAACATCTGAGCAATCTGCAAAAATATTCACTAACGCAGTAAAATTGAAAAAGAAATATTTTTGCAATATAAAATGAAATATGATTTTTGAAAATATGATTTGCCTCAGTTATTTGTGTTGTTCGTCATCATTTACAATTGAATTCATCATACACGAACAATGTGACATGCACAGTGTATCGCTGTACATCCCACAAGGCCGTGCACATCAATATACACTTGATAATGCTACAGGGGACAGGTGAGCACAGGTCAAACCCAAATGAAAAACCGGGTTCAACTCACGTGCAATATACTCAAAATCACGACACGAGCACAAGGTCAAACCCGAGTTTTGAAACTGGATTCAACTCAAGTGAAATTTCAAAAATCAACATGAATGGATGCAAAGACCAGTAATGCAACAGTGATATGCACAGATGCATCCAAAGTACAAACAAGTCGCAACATGGATGTCACAAGCAATGACCAGATCAAAGAGCAAAAGGATACAAGGCAAACTGGCAACAACAAGTATGGTGAAACACTGCAAATCAAAGAGCATCAACAATGCAACACTTCAATGAGCTACATACAGTGATACAAATGTAATTACCACAAATCCAAGACCAACAACAGTTTATACAACAAAGGATGATGCAGGCACCAGAGACATAAACAACATCAATTGAAGTTCAAGTCAGACCAACAGCTACATGAAGCAAAACCAAAGACAAAACTACAGGTACAAGGCAGCAGTTACAAGTAAACAGAGTGCATGCTACAAAAATCGACAGTTCAAAGCTCAAGTTCAATCCCAAAGCAACTCAATAGCACAGTGAAATACAAAGCAACTGCAACAGATGCAGTGTAGCAAAAATATAGCAGCAATGTACATGTACCAATGATACAAGAGAAGTGAACAACAATGCAACAGTGTGGAAGTGAAACAGTGATGAAGCTGGAAATGCAAAGACCAGTGATGCAATGCAAATCAAAATAGAGAGTACAACTCACATGTACACCATGATATCAAGACTCAGTAAACAACAGCTACATGAAACAAACAATCACTGAAACACAAATGAATACTGCAACAACAAAAGCTCAAACCAGAACAAGCATCATGTGTTGAACAACATGAAGAGTGCCAACAGTATGGATATACAGTGAATACAAGAACAAGTCGAGATGAACAATGCAAACTACAATGCAAATTCAAGGCCAATGCAGACCAACAAGAATGAAGTACCAGAGACTTAGTGCAACAATTCAATATGGCTAAAAGTACAGTGAATAAGAAGTCGATGCAAACATACACTTGCAACAGAAAAACAGCAGTGTGCAACTCGAGCTTCAGAAAGAACAGAATTGAACAACTACAAGATATGCACAGGCAGTCCAGATAAACAAGCCAGAATTGAACAACTACAGGGATGAATACAACATGATGAAGCAGTGCAAATGAGAAAGTGCAACAGAGAATAGCAACATGCAAATAAAACCAACAAAATACACAAACAAGACCAGATCAATCATGCCAAAAGTATGGTTACAGCATCAAGGCGGTCAAGGCTAAAATCAAACAAGGCCAAAGATGAAGCTCGTAGGGATGAAAACAGTGATGGCCGAAGTAATGCAGAGTCATGGATTGGTGTACTCGAATCAAAGCAGTAGTTGACCAGTGAACAACTACAGTTAAGTGTCAACGCAATGGTAAAGGCAAGTTATGAAGTCGCATTCACATAATCAGATGACCAAAAATTCAAGTGCGTGTCATTGAGAAAGTCAAAAATAAAATAGGAAAGATTTTGCCGTATTATTCAAGGAAAATCAAACGCTACAAAATCAACGCCGTGCGCATCAATATGAAAGCATATCAGGAAAGCCGTGCGCATCAGGTAATCAAAAATTAGGAAAGTGTAAATGAATACGAGCAAATTCAAGTGTCTCGAATTCATATAAATATCAAACCCAAAATTCATCATCGGCATCGAGTTCGAATACGAGAAATCATAAAAGCACAAATAGGAAATTACATACCAAAGCAACAGTGAACTCGATCAAAGGAGCAGCTGCGAACAAGCGCAAGCAAAAGCAACTAGAAAATTGATCATCAGACAAGCCGCGAGCAAGAGCAACACAGAACAGAGAATTGATCATCAGAGAAGCCGCGAGCAAGCGCAACACAAACCAGAGAATCGAAAGCCCTAATTTTTGCAAGGGAACAAAGCCCTAATTTGGATGAACGAAGATTAACAAAGCCGCCATTTTTTCACAAGCCAGAGAAAAGAACGGGCTAGAGAAATAAACATTGGGCCGGCCTTGTTTTTATTAAAGGGGTTTAGTTTGTTTTAATTAGGGTTTAGTTTTTTTAGGGTTTAATTTGTCAAATAGGGTTTAGCTTTAAAATCAAGTTTTAATCATTTTTGCTCTTGTTTTTTTTGTACTTTTCGAATCAAGTCTTGGTAAATCACCACCTAGGTTGTAGGTAGTGTCAGATTGTCTACTTAGAATTAGTTCGGTAAGCAGGGTGTGCGAGTTTGCAAAACTCTATAGGCGGGAGCAAGGGTTTGCGAGTTTGCAAAACTCTATAGGCGGAAGTAGGTGTTGCGAGTCTATTAGAGTGTTTTTTTAAGCAGGAGCAGGGTTTGCGAGTCTGTTAGATCGTTTATAAGCGGGAGACTGTTTAATTCTAATACAAATCTGGGAATGCAGCAGTAGGCAGGGGTTGCCGAAGCTGGGTAAATTTTGTGTGTGATTTACTTTTCAGCATATTTATTTCTGCAGTTTGTTTCTGTATTTAAATCGAGAAAATTTGCTATAACCCTATTCACCCCCCTCTAGGGTTAATCTAGATCCTACAAGTGGTATCAAAGCACGGTATTTTTTCTTTAACTCTAGAGTCATGAATCCACCAAATAAAGCTTTTTCTGAGGGGCAATCTATTGCTAGGCCACCCATGTTTAATGGGAATGATTATGCTTATTGGAAAGTTAGGATGAGTATTTATCTTAGTTCTGTTGATTATGATGCTTGGGACAATATTGAAACTGGCTACAAATCTCCCACTATAACTGTTGGTGAAACTGAGATTCCTAAACCTAAGGATAGGTGGGATGCTAACGATAAGAAATTAAAAACTACAAATGCTAAAGCCATGAATGCTTTGATCTGTGCTCTTGATAAGTCTGAATTTAATAGAATTTCTCATTGTAAAACTGCACAGGAAATTTGGCATACCTTGGAGGTGACACATGAAGGAACTTCTCAAGTCAAGGAGTCTCGTCTAGCCCTATTCAGCAATGAATACGAGTACTTTGTGATGGACAAAGGCGAGAGCATAAAGGACATGTTTGGACGCTTTTCAACTTTGGTGTACAAAGCTAGAGCGCTTGGGAAGGTATTCACTGAGGTAGAGCTTGTGAGGAAGGTGCTACGAGTTTTACCAATGAACTTTGAGGCAAAAGTCACGGCAATACAAGAATCGAAAGATCTGAGTAAACTACGTATGGAGGAGTTGATCGACAACTTGATGACATATGAGCTTGAGCTAAAAGCAAAGTAGGAACGCAACAACTCTGAATCAAAGAAGAAGACGATTGCCTTAAAGAGCAAAGAAGAGAGCGATGAAGAAGATCCAATTGAAGAGCTTGTGATGGCTGTCAATAAATTAGAAAATGGTCAAGATTCAAGCCACGCAAGAAGAAAACAAATGGTAATAGGTCAAAAGATTCTGACAATTCCGATAATGAATCAACGTGCTTTAACTGCAACAAGCCTGGCCACTTCAAACAACAATGCCCACTTCTCAAAAACAACAGTGGAAAGAAAAAGAAGAAGAAGGCCTTTGCAGCGACTTGGGATAATGAAGAAGGAGAGGAAGTTTCGACTAGTAGCTCAGAGGAGGCTAACTTGTGTCTTGTGGCAAAATCAAATTCAGAAGCAAGCTCAGAGGAATCTAGTGAGGGAGGTGACTATTCTTATAAAGAACTTGTTTTTATGTGTCTTGATCTTACTAAAGAAGTTGATACTCTTGAATCTAAAATTGAAAAACTGAAATCTGATGGGAGAGAACTCGCTCGTGAAAATTTTAGGTTAGAAACTGAACTTGAAAATATTCAAAACCTAGGCTGTAAAAAATGTAAAATTTTAGATTCAGAATTATCAAGACTTAAGAATAGCTTTGAGAATCTTGAAAAAGAAAACTTGAGTCTTAATGAAATCATTGACACTAGGAAAAAAGATTTTATAAATAGATGCACCTCACTTATAACTGAAAACACAACACTCAAAACCAAAGTCCAAAATCTTGAGAAATCTCTGAATACTTTTCAAGAGGAGAAAAATCATTCAACATGTTATTGGAAAATCAAATTTTTGCTAACAACAGAAAAGGATTAGGCTTTGGGAAAACACAAGTTGATGATAAAGCAAAAGGTCAGAGTGTCTTTGCTAGATGTGAAATAATTGGACATCGTGTTGAAAATTGTAGTCATAGGAACAAGAACACAAAATTTATACAATTTTGGGTTCCTAAGAATTCTACAAACAAATTTCATGTCTATTGGAACAAGAATAAAAGGTCTAAACAAGTTTGGGTTCCAAAGGGTTTGTTTATTCACAATGCTTCAGCCACTAACAATCATGGACCTATAAAAACAAATAGGTCACAAAAATCTTTCATCGTGTAGGTATGGTGGCGGGCTAAGGAATAACAATAGTGTTCGCTGGATTTTGGCTGTTCCAAAAACACAACGGGCAACAAAGCAAAGTTCCTTAGCCTAGTACAAAGGTGACAGAATCACAATGGGCAACCACGAAAAATTATCGTAAAGGTAAAACAGGTGAAGTTATATTTTATCGATATATTAAATGTGATAATCTGCACCATATTCTGAATGAAATCAGCCAATATTGAGATGTTGTAAAGATGATGTTTTTTTGATTCTGACTTGTTCAACATAGTTGACCAATTACATTTATGCCAAAAACACTATTCTTTGAATTACTTCATACATATTTGTTTGGATTAAACATTGTGTTTTGTTGGATGATAATGCATTTGGTTATAATTCGGCTAACTATATATTCACAGTTTCTGATTATTTACACGGCTTCAATTCAAATTCAAAGAATGTCATTTAAATTGTTGTTGAAATTGAGTTTGAAATTTTTTATGCACACTTCATGGTCTGGTCTATCAAATTTAATTAGTGATTTTTTGAAGTGAAAAAGAAATTCAGATGCAGATTACGCTGGTAATCCAGTTGATAGAAAAATTACTAGTTGAACGTGATTTATGGTGAGGCATTTAGTAACTGCATCGTTTTTCAAAGAAAATATCTGCATATTTTTCATTACAAATAATTTTCAATTAGCAGATTTTTTTTCTCATATAACCCCTTCGAGAAAATCATTGTTGACCATATTTTCAGATTAGTCATTTTTATTTGATTTTAAATGACAAATTTTTGACTAATCCGACTCCCTACTAATTATCAAAAAGATAAATAGTGATTGAAAATGTGATAAGTATTGATATTTAACGTACATTATTCAAGAGAGTATATTTGGAAAATTTCTTTAGGAATTCAAACAAGAGTTATAAAACTTTTTGTTGCGTAAAGATTCCACGACCATTTCTATATCTATCATATTTCTATCATTGTTTATCAAAACTTAAATATAGTTGGTCGATATGTGGTACTATAATCAGGGATCATTTGTTTTTCATTTCATATTTTTTTGTAAAAATAAATAAATATCCAAAGTATCCACTCTCATTTAAAAGTCCTCACGGTTATGCATGGGTGAATTACTTGGATTTTTGATTATGTGCTTCCATGCTCATTTAAAAGTCCTTACGGTTATGCATGTATGGAACGTATATCAAAATTAATTGATTAAATAGACAAGTTGATTCTAATCCCATTTAAAAGTCCCCATGGTCATGCGTGGTTAGAAGATACTTGATTTCATTTTTAAAAATAAAATTGGAATAATACTACTAATTTCATCTAAAAGTCCTAACGGTTATGCATGATTAGTAGATATTCAAATTCCTGATATAAATGTACCACAAGTTGATACAATTGTATGATTTTATATTAGAACATCATTTCCATTCTTTCTAAAAGTGGAATATGCGCCTAACAAGGGTAGTTATGATTTTTGTTTGATTTTTATTGAAGTTTAATATTTATATTCAATTTGAGTTTAATGTTGGATTAATATTGATCACTTTATCTCTATTTTCTCTAACACTATTATTCGTTTGCTGATAACAAAAGGGGGAGAGAAAAGTTAAGATTTTGTCAAATAGAATCAAGCAATGGTCAAATAAGTTTCCATTTGCATCTAGGCTTATTTATATATTTCTATGCATATATGTAGGGGGAGCATCATGTAGAGAGGAAGCATTTAAATAGGGGGAGCAATTAGAGTATATCACTGATCAAATACATTTAACGCAGTCAAAATCTTAAATATATGTTTGTTATCATCAAAAGGGGGAGATTGTTGAATATGCGCTTATATGTTTTTGTTTGATGATAATAAACATATGTATTCATTTAAATGTATTTGGTAATGTACTATTTTGTTTTTCATAGATTAAATAAATATTTGTTGAATAAAATAAATTACACAGAATTTGAATTCAAACAGATATTTTATTCAAAAAAATATTTATTACAATTTTGAATAGTACAAATTCAAGCTCTCACTATACATATACAATTTTGATTCTAATTACATCACAATTCAGTTTACATAAATTCCTCACTATATATCACTCACACTCGTAGTTTATCTTCAACTTCATTCCAGTTAGAATCCAGCATCTGATCAATCTGCAAAAATATTCACTAACGCAGTAAAATTGAAAAAGAAATATTTTTGCAATATAAAATGAAATATGATTTTTGAAAATATGATTTGCCTCAGTTATTTGGGTTGTTCGTCATCATTTACATTTGAATTCATCATACACGAACAATGTGACATGCACAGTGTATCGCTGTACATGCCACACAGCCGTGCACATCAATATACACTTGATAATGCTACAGGGACAGGTGAGCACAGGTCAAACCCAAATGAAAAACCGGGTTCAACTCACGTGCAATATACTCAAAATCACGACACGAGCACAAGGTCAAACCCGAGTTTTGAAACTGGATTCAACTCAAGTGAAATTTCAAAAATCAACATGAATGGATGCAAAGACCAGTAATGCAACAGTGATATGCACAGATGCATCCAAAGTACAAACCAGTCGCAACATGGATGTCACAAGCAATGACCAGATCAAAGAGCAAAATGATACAAGGCAAACTGGCAACAACAAGTATGGTGAAACACTGCAACTCAAAGAGCATCAACAATGCAACACTTCAATGAGCTACATACAGTGATACAAATGTAATTACCACAAATCCAAGACCAACAGCAGTTTATACAACAAAGGATGATGCAGGCACCGAGACATAAACAACATCAATTGAAGTTCAGGTCAGACCAACAGCTACATGAAGCAAAACCAAAGACAAAACTACAGGTACAAAGGCAGCAGTTACAAGTAAACAGAGTGCATGCTACAAAAATCGACAGTTCAAAGCTCAAGTTCAATCCCAAAGCAACTCAACAGCACAGTGAAGTACAAAGCAACTGCAACAGATGCAGTGAAGCAAAAATATAGCAGCAATGTACATGTACCAATGATACAAGAGAAGTGAACAACAATGCAACAGTGTGGAAGTGAAACAGTGATGAAGCTGGAAATGCAAAGACCAGTGATGCAATGCAAATCAAAATAGAGAGTACAACTCACATGTACACCAAGATATCAAGACTCAGTAAACAACAGCTACATGAAACAAACAAGCACTGAAACACAAACGAATACTGCAACAACAAAAGCTCAAACCAGAACAAGCATCATGTGTTGAACAACATGAAGAATGCCAACAGTATGGATATACAGTGAATACAAGAACAAGTCGAGATGAACAATGCAAACTACAATGCAAATTCAAGGCCAATGCAGACCAACCAGAATGAATTACCAGAGACTTAGTGCGACTGTTCAATATGGCTAAAAGTACAGTGAATAAGAAGTCGATGCAAACATACACTTGCAACAGAAAAACAGCAGTGTGCAACTCAAGCTTCAGAAAGAACAGAATTGAACAACTACAAGATATGCATAGGCAGTCCAGATAAACAAGCCAGAGTGCAACAGGTTATACTACAGGGATGAATACAACATGATGAAGCAGTGCAAATGAGCAAGTGCAACAGAGAATAGCAACATGCAAATAAAACCAACAAAATACACAAACCAGACCAGAACAATCATGCCAAAAGTATGGTTACAGCATCAAGGCGGTTAAGGCTAAAATCAAACAAGGCCAGAGATGAAGCTCACAGGGATGAAAACAGTGATGGCCGAAGTAATGCAGAGTCGTGGATTGGTGTACTCGAATCAAAGCAGTAGTTGACCAGTGAACAACTACATTTAAGTGTCAATGCAATGGTAAAGGCAAGTTATGGAGTCACATTCACATAATCAGATGACCAAAAATTCAAGCGCGTATCATTGAAAAAGTCAAAAATAAAATAGGAAAGATTTTGCCGTATTATTCAAGGAAAATCAGACGCTACAAAATCAAGGCCGTGCACATCAAGTTGAAAACATATCAGGAAAGCCGTGCGCATCAGGTAATCAAAAATTAGGAAAGTGTAAATGAATACGAGCAAATTCAAGTGTCTCGAATTCATATAAATATCAAACCCAAAATTCATCATCGGCATCGAGCTCGAATACGAGAAATCATAAAAGCACAAATAGGAAATTATATACCGAAGCAACAGTGAACTCGATCAAAGGAGCAGCAAACAAGCGCAAGCAAAAGCAACCAGAAAATTGATCATCAGAGAAGCAGTGAGCAAGAGCAACACAGAACATAGAATTGATCATCAGAGAAGCCGCGAGCAAGAGCAACACAGAACAGAGAATCAAAAGCCCTAATTTTTGCAAGGGAACAAAGCCCTAATTTGGACGAACAAAGATTAACAAAGCCGCCATTTTTTCACAAGCCAGAGAAAAGAACGGGCTAGAGAAATAAACATTGGGCCGGCCTTGTTTTTATTAAAGGGGTTTAGTTTGTTTTAATTAGGGTTTAGTTTTTTTAGGGTTTAATTTGTCAAATAGGGTTTAGCTTTAAAATCAAGTTTTAATCATTTTTGCTCTTGTTTTTTTTGTACTTTTCGAATTAAGTCTTGGTAAATCACCACCTAGGTTGTAGGTAGTGTCAGATTGTCTATTTAGAATTAGTTCAGTGAGCAGGGTGTGCGAGTTTGCAAAACTCTATAGGCGGGAGCAAGGGTTTGCGAGTTTGCAAAACTTTATAGGCGGGAGCAGGGGTTGCGAGTCTATTAGAGTGTTTGTAAGCGGAAGCAGGGTTTGCGAGTCTGTTAGAGTGTTTGTAAGCAGGAGACTGTTTAATTCTAATAGAAATCTGGGAATGCAGCAGTAGGCAGGGGTTGCCGAAGCTGGGTAAATTTTGTGTTTGATTTACTTTTCAGCATATTTATTTCTGCAGTTTGTTTCTGTGTTTAAATCGAGAAAATTTGCTATAACCCTCTTCACCCCCCTCTAGGGTTAATCTAGATCCTATAACTACTACAAGAATATGCCATCCCCCGGTCCCTTTGGACCTTTATCCGAGCGCTCGATTCCAACAACACCACATAGTAATAGATATAGTGTATCAGCATGAGTAAGTATCTGGGCTCCATACCATGATACCACCCTTTCCAGAAGGAAATGACATACCCTAAAGGGCGCGACCCTCATAACCTTGCCGCATATTCCTGTTTTGACCATTTCCGGGGAGTGAGGTCTGACGAAGTCTCGTCCACAAAGCTAGGCACAAAGCCATGCTTTGATCAACAAATGATCAATAAATAATCATCACACAACAACACTAAGCATGCCACATTACCAAATTGGGAATATATCGCTGATAACCTTCAACTACATAACCTTTGAGCGCGTACGTCTCAGAGAAGGGTGTTAAGCTAGAGAATAAATTCTCCGCCACCAACATAAATGTATTTGAAAGAAATCTGCTTTATATCTCTAACCATACAAGTCTGTTCCGGGTTCGAACAGAACCGAAGGCACTACCAAAGAAGCCCTTGCAATCCGGGTATTCACAATCCCGATTGAATTTCCCATCACAAAGGAAATCTCCATACCGTAGCTAACGGTGCAGAGACAATCGATGGGTCATCCTACCGTTTTCACAAACACCCGGTCTTCACTACTGGTCTTCAATGCTATCCATTACGTCGTATCACTATTCGGAATGGGTAATCCGAATAACTAGCGCAATAATTTAAAAATAAGTGTAGCATTCAATTTCAACAAATTCACAACAAATAGTCATTATAGGGTCACAATATTGATAGTCGGTTATTTAACTATCAACCAATATTCACAACATCACCCGATTTCAAATAATTTCCCAAATTATTTATTTTCAAAAATATCTTTATAAGATATATATCTTCCACACTTCAACCATTTGAAAACCAATTTCAAATAAATTTACACCCTTAAAACTTTTATTTCAAAATGGTTCATTTAAATCAATTAAATAAATCCTTACCAATTTATTAAATTTACGTTCCAAATCCGTAAATTAATCTCCACACTTCAAAATAAATCAACGTTTATTTTTAACTAATTTCCCTTTCTTTTATAAATTCCATAGTGAATTTACAACTCTAAAATATCTATGAATATACGATTTTTTAAATCGATTTCTAATATTCATTTTCAATTTATCTTTAAAAGATAAAAATCTCAAAACATTCACTTTATATTGGAAAAACATTTCCATACTTATTTAATAATAAGTAATTCACCAATCTATTTATTTTCAACATTTTGAAAATATTCAATATACCTAAATTCAAATTAAGTATATATTTTATTCTTTAAGGAAAACGTTCACTTAAACACATTTATTTGGGTCAAAACGAATGTTGCGTAAAACATCGTTACGACAACCCAAAATCACTAGTATATGGATTCGAACTTAAAATAGATATATAAATCCCAATACAATATAAAACATTTCCTTTCGGAAATCATTTACTATAACAACAGTGTTATAGTCCACCATTTCCTTCTATTTCTCGAAACAACTATTTCAACAATAAATGTTGAAATCTATGGTTTCGATACTTAATACATTTTAAAACATCTTTAAATCGTTTTAATTCTATTTAAAACATCACTTTTCCAAAATATTTCTTTAATATATTATTCACTGTCCAAAATCGTGAATATATTTCCTTATCCAAATTCAACATTTCTACATATTTTATTTAAAGGATTATCCACTGTCCAAAATCGTGAATATAGTTCCTTTAATAAGCTATAATAATTAACTTATCAAAATAAGTCGTTTTCGGATTTATAAAACAATGTTTATAAATTCCAATTATATTTTATGGCCACTTCAACTTATAAAATCACTTTATTAACAAATTCTATCCATATTCCATTTACACGCAAAAATCCAATTTATAAGTTAATTACTTATAAATCTTTTATTTTATAAAATCTATTCATTTTATAATTCCACAATTTATAAATATATAGATTTCATTCACTTATAAAATCCATTTATATTCCATTTTAACACTTATAAAAACTTATTTTAAAATTTCAATATTTTTAATTTATAAATATCAATTTTATAAATATTTTATATAAACTATTTATAATAATTCAAAAATCCCAATTTAAATAAACCAATCCATTTAATAATTTACAAATCGTTATTAAAGCTTATATAACTCCAAAATCATACTTAAGTATTATTTTCCAAAAATATCATTTTTATAATAATAAAAATTATAACGTTTATTTATTTAAAATGAATTAATTCCAAAATTAGATTTTATTATGAATTCTCAACTTAAATTTTCAAAAATCAAATTTTATTTATTTTCGGCATCTAACGATACCAAAAATATATTCGGCTAAAATTTAGCCTTTCACAATCTCAATCACAAAGATAATCATGCAGATTATAAATAGATCAACAAATAGATCAACACACAACATTGAATCCAATTCAAATGTTTGAGGAATCCAGTTGGATCCCTCCAACCTATTTCCTGCATCCAAAGATGTTAGCACAATACCAATTTCGCTTCAAGACGAAATATCGTGGTATATGGGATTTATAAAATACTATCCGCTATTATGCGGCGCAATAGGGTCTCATCCGCTATATAATGCGGGAAATCAACTCCAAGTACATATATAATACCAATTCCATACAAGTTGGAATTATCGCGGTATATGTTTTTAATAAATAACATCCGCTTACTAACGGCGTATAATGTCTATTTTAACAATCAATAACAATCATCATTCACACATACATTCAAGAAATTTTAAATATAACTATTTAAAATTTAAATCGAAACCGATTCGATTTAGTGAGAAGTTCTCACCTCGATTCCAATTTAGTTTCCGCGTTTTATTTCGAATAAAATTAAACGTACGTTTAATTTTACCCAAAATTTTCACTAGCTCCAAACGACTCCAAACTAGCTCTATTGCATAGTGCTCGACAAAACGAACCCAACGCAATTCGTTTCGTGCGTTTTCGACCTCGTATGAAAAAGTTATCAATTTTTAAAGTTACACGAATTATAATTTAACTAAATTACAAATTTTCTTTTATATTTTTACCCTAACAAATCGTGGCCGTTGATTTTTTTGAAAAATAGATCTAGGCCGCACATAGATGCTTCTTCCCCATCGTGGTATCTCTAGGTTTTGCACGAGAAAACCGAACTCAACCTTGTTCCTTAGGGTTCCAAGTCGCGGCCGCCACGCTCAACGATAGATCGATCGAATGGTGCCATAACGAAGACCATCAGCAACTCCACCCACGCCGTGAGCATGGCCAAGCTCGGCCTCCCACTTGGCCCAGAAAACCATGCAAAGTCGAGCACGAACGTGGCTCAATTGAAGCCTCCACACTTCGCCATTTCAGATCTTAACCGTTGGAATTGTAGAACTCGTGATGCTCTTCATTTTTGTAGTTGAAGTCGAAGTCTATCGGGGAGTGGATGAGGAGATAATCGAGGTGAAAGAAGGCACATTTCTGGCCATTGAAAATAAACATGGCGGCTGGTCATTGAGATGAAACCCTAGCCTATTTTCCTTTGCAAAAAATGAAAACAAGGAGGCTTTTATAGAAAAATACGCGACACTATTCATCCCGGATTTTCCGAACTCCAAACGAAGCATGCCGGTTGGCGTTTCTAAGGTTTACCCCGCGTTACGAACACAATGGAATGTGTTTCGGGAGCCAATTTGATCATCTGTGCGAGTTGTGGCAATAAACGATCGATTTTAAATTAAACCGATTAAACTAATTTCTATTCGTTTTGGCTTGCCCCGGACAAACGGTAAATCCGATTGACACGAAATTTGAAACCTTACAATAATATCACATTATGGATCTGATGAAACTAGTTTCGTCGAAATCCGAGACTGTTTGAAAAATGGCTATTTTAACTCGTCAATTAAATATTAAAATATTCAATTTTCACAAATTAACTTTTAATTCGATTCTAAAAGTTCTATAACATCATTCTAACTCCAACATGATTAAATAAAATTTTAAAAATCAATTTTAATCATATTTAACCCAATTTTCAATTATTTCTATATTTTCAACTATTAAATTATCGATTTAATTATCCAATTAAATCCAGTTATTCGAAATAAATTTTATTCGACTTATAAATTTCACTTATTAATATTTGAATTCAATTAAATATTCATATTCTAATTAACAAAAATTCTGGGTCGTTACATTGGGATTTACATTGCAATGGGCACATTAGCTCATCCAATGTGCAAATATATTCTCCAAACACATGTTTATAGATACTTTTGTTTACGTGTCTAAAATATTTCAAATACTTATATACTTTAATTTAAAAAATATAAATGTATATATATATATAAACATAATTATGAAATATTTACAAACATAATTATGTGAATACTTGCGAATTACTTATGTACATATATAATTATGTGAATGTGTTTAAATCAACTATAAATATACTAAATAAAATAAATAGTAAAATATTTATTTTTATAAAACCTAGAATAATACATACATATGTATATAAAATAATTTTTTAAGTATATATATATATTATATTAATTACTTATTTAAAAATATACATTAAAATATAGATTAATATTTACAAATACACATAATGAATTTTTTTAAAATATTTACCTGGTCTTGTGCATGACTTAAAAATAAATATTTTTACTTTTAAATATTATTTTAAATATTTTGTATGGTTTTTAAATTAAAATATTCGTATAAAATAATTTAGAAATATAATATCAAAATTTAATTTTCTAGTAAAATTTTGAATGATATTGTGTACCATGAAAAATTATTTTGTAATATATGATTTAAAAATAATTTTATAATCAATTATTGATTTTAGGCTTATATTTAAAATAATTTTAAATACTTTTTATTTCTCCACCGAACATGTATTTTGTGATAATATATTTTCATAAAATGAAAAACAAATTATATATATAATATATGTTAATATTTAATTTATGTAATTAACTGATTTAAATATTATTTAAATAATATATATATATATAATATTTTATTACTACCAAATATAATATACGTATAATACACTATATATAAAATTTATATAACATTTACATATTAAGGACGATGAAATAATTAATTATAAACTATATTTATATGCGTATATTTATAATATATATACATATATTATTAAAATAAACAATTTTTTTTACTTCTAAACCATGCCTCTATAAGCATGAGTATAACAAAAAAAAATATGAGTATATACATACATACATACAACCAAAACAATTGTGACAATATAATTTGCATATTAGAATCGTCACCTAACTAACAATATAATACACACATATAATAAAACATTATATCTAAGCATGTATAATTATATTTTGGTCAGAAATATGCCTTACTTCCAAAGCCTTGAAGTATACCATGAAATGATTAAGTATGGTCCTTAAAACAATTTCTAATCCAAAAGAATGCGAGTCCTTGAACCGTTAATCACCAACTATTGAATAGCAGTTTAATTGATTTGATTTGATTTGAGCTTGAGAAAATAGAGAGATGGGAGTTCAGCTACCAAAGTCTAGGGATGGAGGCTCCAAAAGTACATAGCAAATGAGGGTAGAGATGCTTAAATAGAGGAAAGGAATGAGAGAATTTATGATCTCATCTTTTGCTCAATCTCCTTCTATCCGAACCGTCCAAAATCAAGCCACTCTCTCCATAATTTGAGCTACCTCTAACGTTATTATTGCTATACAAAATATCCCCTTTAATAGGCCATGAACCATTTATGGTTCAACAAATATTTTGCATTTTAAATCTAATTTAAAACACTTATCGGTATCATATATCGATTAATATATTTCAAACTTTTATAAATATACTTAATATTTGTTTATCAAATCAAAATCAAATTTATATGTAACAGTTCATAAATATTTGTTAATTTTTAATCAACTATAAATTAATTTATTCGTTTGGTCAAAGAAGAATTCATCGTTTTGGTTGTGTGACTCATTAGTTGGTCGACGATTGATATTGAACTATTCAAATATCAACGTTCACACGTCACTTAGCAGGTGGTGTAACGTTTTATCCAAATTATCACTTAGTAGGTTTTTGTAAAATCCAATTTTGCTTTGTTAAGCGTTACCCGGTTGTGACTTTTATTTACGCCAATTCTCTTCGTCAATACTATACCACAATGACTTGTGGAATTTAGTAATGGTCAAAATTCTAATGTCGTCCATATTTAACTCTATAGTCCAAATAAAAGTCCTTGGTCCAATAATAATAACTATTATTAATAACCAACCTACTCTGGCCAGAGATTTTGAATTTGAGTTAACCGTGATGCTAACTTCATATATAATATAACTGAGAGACAAATCCTCTATCGAATAGTGTTTCACTTCTATTTTGCACTCGACCCAACTAAAGTCACTCAGTGGACGCCATGCCATGATTTACTATAATCAAAGTGGAGCTTTCATATTGAAGATCGACAATATTCTCAAGTCGAGAGAAATATGTAAATTAGTTACATCAATATTTTCTATTTGACCTTAGTTATATTAATCAACAGAAAACTATCGAATGATTCATTCCATAGTTATCTAACAACTATTAGTACATAACCCCTAGGTGTACCCAGCAGTCACGAGTAATACACTGTCCCGTATTTAGAGAGCGTTACGTACTCTAGTGTCATTGGATGCATCAATATCTTATCTCGATGTGTTTTGACTAGGAACATTTAAAATGATGTGTTTTATAATATTGTGGTACAATATTCATGATTACAACTATTTGTAATTACTATCATTAACACACCATTTATGGATTTTCTATTAAACTTATTTTCATTAACTATTTAATTATTTATAATAAATTATGACAAATATATACCAAATGAAAAACAACTTTATTACAAACGAGAATTGAACACAAGGATAATTAATTTACAATAAGTTTTAGAATTGGCCCTAGCGCATACCTCTAAATCTAACTGGATCAAACAGGTCGGGGTGGAAAGGTTGCTTTAGGCTAAAGGTGGTAGGATTTCGAAGCAAGCTTTAAGACTTGGCATGGAAGGACCCTAGGAGAAGAATAGCCAAAAATTGGCTAGGTAAAGGGCTCGGTACCGACCACTTAACGTCGCTACCGACTTGCTTTTATGGTAGCAGGTTGGTGCTATGGAATTAGTAGCTCAAGGGAATGGAGCAAAGGGGCTCTAAGTAAGCTAAAAAGTGAAGTGGTCGGTGGAGAGAAGATACTTGGCCAAAATTGGCTAAGTATGGGAAGAAGTACCATCTTGGCATCGACCTCTTTTGGTCAGTACCGACATGAATTATTGGAGGCATAGTGGTTGGGACTTCCAAGAGGAAGTGTAGGGGCTCTGAGATCATGCTGAAGATGTCTGTTTATTCACTTAGTTTTTTATGGCGATGTAACAACATGATGGAGGATGATAGCTTCGAAACTTCGATGATGGTAACTCAATAGTGAATGGAGTTAGGTTTCGATGATAATGGCTCAATGACCGGAGCCGTAGTGATGATCCAAAGGGCAGGTTCAATGAAGAGAGCTCGTGAGTGCAATTATGGTTGTGTTCCACTATGGATGTGAGTATAATAGAATTATGACTGTGTTCCACTATGTAGGTATGTGCAAAGGGATCGTAGAAACTTGGAGGTTTCCTATATGCTAATGAAGAGAGGGTACATGGGGATTCCCATCTAAATTATGATGGTGACCAAATCTTACGACTGCAGATTACCCTAGACCTTATGACTATAGGTGTATTTCCTAGCCATACGAAGTGGCATGGATTGAGCACCTTGGACCCAATATTTGATTGGGTCTTTGGCTTATGATCGTGCCATAATAGTTGTTTATATCCAAGCACATTGAGTGATAGTGAGGATTGTTTGATAAATGCTTTTTTTGTTTTGGTTGTTTCCCTATAGTATGTCACTCTACAATGTCACCTGAGGTAGGTATACTGGATATGGACACCCATTGTTGTACTTATGATGTAGTACACATTTATGATGATTATAGAGTAGCATATCACGATGTTATGTGCTAACTCTTTAGTTGCAAGGACATGTTAGGTATGATTTGTATACCTTTGTTCCTCACTATATCGACTTGTATAGTATTTTTGAGATTCATTAATCGCTCACACCAGACCATTGTTTGACTCGAGGTTTTATGTTTTGCTTGTTATTATCTTGGGCACTCTTAAATGAGTAGACTAGATAGCAGGTCTAAATGATATGCAGTAGCTATGCAAAGGACGAGCGGGATAGAGCTTTCTCGTATTATATATGGATATTCTACTGCTTACTCCATTGCAACTCTATTACTATGTTGTGTACCTTTATGGATCCTTGCTTCGATATTTGGTTAACTTAGTTATTATTCTCTCATGTCTTATATCTATTATCTATATTATATTTTATTCCATGCGCTGTAAGATATACGACAGGTTTTGTGATGGTTTTCTTTCATTTTAACCATTGACAATCGTCCTACATCGGTCGAGCGTCGCAGCAGTGAACTTATATATGTATATTTGGTGGAGGGGTGTGGGGCTGTCGTTACAAAATGTTAGGAAGTTTATTAGCCATGGTTATTGGGGGAACCAAGAGGTCACATATTTATATTTACTGGATAACTATAGAATGACTCACTCGAGAGTTTTCTACTAGTTAATATAACTAAGGTCAAATAGAGAATCTCAAAGTGACAATAATACATAGTTCTCTCGACTTAAGAATAATATTGAACTTCAATATTGACACTTTATTTTGTTATCGTTAAATCATTGCACGACATCCATCAAACGACTATAGTTGGGTCTAAGTTAAAGCATTGAAAGTGAAACGGTATTCAATAAGGAATTTGTCTCCTCAGTTTTACGAGGTTGGTATCAGGTCAACCGTAGTCAACTCAAAGCTGAAATCTTTAGCCAGAGCAATTCAATTAATAATAAGTTTTATTATTTAACCTAGGGACTTTATGTTCGGATTATACAGGTTGAATGCAGCCAAAAATCAAATTCCATAGGTCCTAATGTGATATAGTTTGATGAATAGAATTTGTATTAATAATTATTTCTATCAGGTACAACTTATAATAATAAAATTGGATTTTACTGAAAGCGATAAATTTGACCAAACTATCGCATTACTAGCTAATGTGATGTGTGGGTATTAATATTCAAATTGCTCGATATTAATCGCTAACTAAATTTATACCTTTGATCACACAACCATAATGTTGATTACTCTGAAATACCTAACGATATAATTATATTATAATCTTTATAGATTAATTAAATTGATTAATATTTATGAAATATCGATTATTAAATTTTATTTGATTAATTTGAATTAGTATTTAATAAAGTACATATACAAATGTTATATATACACACATAGATATATGATATCGATTAATATTTAAATTGGATTTAATATGAATAGATATTGGTTGGATTTGGTAATTTATATGGGATCAGTTAAGCCTATATTATGGCCCGCCATACTAAGGGTGAGGAGACTTTTGTGTGAAAAACTGGTTTTGAATTGGAAAAGAGAAGAGGTAAACAAGGAGATCTAAACCTCTACCTCTTACTCTTTTCTATTGTTATATAAACCACACATCCTCTCTTTTTTTGTTACCCAATGTCTCCTCTCTACCTCATCTCTATCCGCAAGTACAAGGGCATGCGCCTTTTAATTTACAAATTAAATTCAAGTCAAATAACTTATTTTTAGCTGTTGAAGTTCTCTTCTCGTCAACTCCACTTACATGTGAAGTATAGATCAGATCCAGAAGGAGTTTAATTCATCATTCAAGGTACAAACCAAGGCTTCAGTTGTTGGTAATTTACATACTATTTTCAATTATATATATTCATTTATGACAGTATGCAAATATATATTGGATCTCTATTATTTTTACAAATTTATATGCAATAGCTATTTGATTTAATATATATACACACATATAAATTTAAATAAAAAAACTTGTATCTGTTTAAAACATATACATATACTTTCGGTTTTTTAATATAAAAAATTTGAAAAGTAAAAGTGAATTTTTGACACTTATTAAATTAGAATATGATTTTTTTAGCAAAGCTAAGCCGACGATTTAAGTGTGCCATTCACATTTATTACCCACACAATAGAGAACATGTGTTCGGAACATACTCCGAAACAGCTAAGACATAATGCAAAAAATACAAGTTTTGTAATTAGTATATACATATAATTCATATAAATTAATCTTTATATAGTCATTTATATATACATACATATAATTAAAAAAAGAAAAAAAGATTATATATATATTTTAGTTACAAACCGTAATTTATAATTTATAAATATTTCAAACCTTTTTAAATTATAATATATGTTTTTATAAAAACTTTTAATATAAATACTTGCGGGTTTATATTTCAAAAAAAATATTTTTCTATATAAATCCTTATAGATTGTTATAATTAAAAACTTTATAGAAATTTGTATGGGTTTGTATAATTTAAAAAATGTTTTGGTTGAGAAAATGTTTAATTTTTAACATGTGTTATTTATATTTATAAATTAATATTCTATAACTAATTTTTTTAATAGAAATATAAAATAAATGATGATTAATGTAGCACCCCACCTTTATGCCCCGATTACAAAAGAATATTGCAAGTATTATTGTCAAATAATACAGAGAATAAGGCTGGTTTAAGAGCGAGCATATGTACAATTGCTTTAGACAAGTATCGATACGTCAAATTATGTGCCTATTTTTTCCCCTTTTTTTCTTTACAAGAAGCGATTCGACATATACAATCTAGGTGCAAAACAATAATATCGTAGCTTAATATAATTTAGAACAATACATCACATAATAATATAATACAGAATCATACGTCGCAACAAAAATATAATACATCAAATATTTCTGTAAAATGTAAGTCTACAAAAGGAAGACCTAGACTTACATATATAACCATATACATATATAGACTATGATAGATTAAAAGAATATGCATGATGACTAATGTCAATACAACAACCAAATGTACCACAAGTTCAGAAATAAGACTAGCATCTAAAAAGGGAACCCTATCACATAGATAACACTACATATATCTGTCTGACCTGTGTATTATAAAAATAATAAACGAGTTAGACCATCTCTAAATATCCAAAAGGTGAGATCATATAATAAGCATGCATAAACATCAAAGGTATAGATACCTGTATAGGTATTGCACTAAACATCATAAGGACTCACTATGAAATCATCCACTAATAAAATTGCATAAAACATGAGGCATAATAATAACTATATAATATGCCATATGTAAATAAAAGACATCAATACCAAATCACCATGTCACCAAATCCGCTTATGCCCATCAACGACAATCATCTCAAAGGTGGTAATAAGGAAACTAACTTTGAAACCACGATAACAAAAGAGAATGCATAAAAGCAAGTCAAACTTTGAAAAATATAAGACCGCTTGAAAGTGAATCAAAACACAAATGATTAGCATAAAAGCGAGTCATAAGTCACAAAACTATAAATACAAGCACATCGCAAGTCAAAATAAATACAAGCACTTCGCAAGCTACAATAATAAACATGTACTTCATGTGCCAACACAGAAGACATGCACATCGCAAGTCAAATAAGATGAGCACTTCACAAGTCCTAAATCAAGAAATCACATCACAAGCTAACATAAGAAACATCATGAGTCAACAGCATAGATGAGCACATCGTAAGTCATAACTAAAGCAAGCTAACATAAGAGACGAGAACATCGCAGGCCAAAATGATCATTTCTGATCAATAAGTGTAACATATGCTTAATTAGTAATTAAATGCGTATCACCCAATGTCCCGTAACCACTTTGAGATACTTAAATATTTACTAAAAGATTATAAATTCCTACTCGACTAAAATATTCAATCGAGCAGTTCCAGTAATTAACCAATAAAGCAATACAAATATTTCATACCACTTGGATTACTAAATCATTTAATTAGGTTTCTCATTCAAACGAAGATAGCAATTTCAAGAAAGCAATAATTTCAAAAGTCATACAAGAATGCCAAAATAGCATATAAATAGCCAAAGGCTAAGCATAATAAAATCCAATAAGATTTTTTGGTTATGAAAGCAAATACTATGATTTATCATATATAAAATGATTACTAAAATGCTTTATGTATACATTTACTTTCAAACTTCTCATTTAAAATCCATAAACTCATTTGTTATTCAACCATATATATTCATTCATTACTTGATAAAATACACTATAAATCAGAACAAATATCAAAAGGTCTTTATTATATAGTTGTTCCAAAATCCCATTAAAAGATATATAGTTCTACAAACTATATTCCAAACCTATACAAATATACAAACATTTGTTTAACAATATATCATAGAACTAAACTTTTATATCTATAAACTATTTCTATTTATTATACTTAGTATATAATAACTTACTAAAATCATTTATAAAAAGGAATTAAATTGGTTTGGAAACAAGTTTGAAATCGGTATATTATAATAAATTATCTTTTGTAAATTTCTTTTAATCGAACCATATATTTATATTAGATAGATATACATATTTTTAACTTCAAAAACCTTGAATCTAAAAATTATCAAAATAGGAGAATCAAACCTTAGAAAATCAGAAAGCAAAGCACTAGAAATCGCCAAAAAAACAACGCAAAAATGGGTTTTAAACAACACATCGGGAAAGAGCAAATAACACCTGGAACACATGTTCTAGGTGTTTGACCGGTTGATCGGTCATCAATGACTGGTCGACTAGTGGGATGCCTGGAATGTGAATTTTAGGTGCACTTCTCCCTACCGTCAATGCACAAATCTCCGACATGGCTCCTTTGCGTTTCGGAGTTTAAAACTTGCAATATTGACATAAAAATTCACATCCAATAAAGGGCAATTGATCATAGAAACCATGGTATTTAAAAGAGGTAGAAAGCTAATTTACAATAAACAGTTTCAACAGGGAATGGATCCTTAGTTTGCAACAATAGACATAAAATCATCTTTTTAATTCCCAATCGTTCATTGTAAAAGAAAATGCATGCAGTTAGAAACTTAGAGATAGATCTTGTGAGGTTCAGCTCACCTTTCATCCTTAATTCAGTAGTAGAGTTAACTATAGGGGCCACAAATTCTGAAACAGCAAACCCTAAAAGCAATTCAACCCAAATACATCCAAAATCAAAATTTAACATATAGTAAACTGAAATACAAAGCCTTAATGGATTGAATACAAATTTGAGATCATTACCTGAAATTATTAGCTCCCAAACTGTTTAATTTGCAATAGAATTTAAGAGAGTGGATTCTAGGTTTTCAAAGAGGAAGGGTTTCAGTCTTTCTTTTGCTTCATGGTAAGAAACTGAACGTACAGGTTTGGTTATTTGAGAAAGATGAGAAATATAATTCTCTTCTTAGTCACCTTATTTTTGGGCTTTGGTTTTCATTTTACAACCCAACACAATAATAAATACCTCTCTTAGTTTATGTAGCTAGTGGGCTTGGGTTTGAAATTAAACTCAATAAGAGAGATAATACATTTTCATCCTTCTTTTATTTTTAAAGCCATGATTATTACTATATGAAACTCAAAACTTAATACAAGACAATATCAAAGCACACTTTTATTTAGATATCATTTTAAATACCTATTATGCTTTTATATTTACAATAATTAAATAAAATATTAATAAAGTTTTCAAATGATTTCTAACACTTTGAAAATTCTAATATTTCCATATTCCATTATGATTTAGAATTTGTTATTCTAAAACAAATTATCTTTCATAAAAGAATACAAATTCCAGAGAATGATTTAAATTCTCCAATTTAAATCATTATTTATTTTATTTTATCAACTCGAAAATCCAAGCTGTTACAAATAATATATATATATAAAAACTTATCAAAATTTGAAATTTGAATTTAAACTTGAAATAGATTTTTCTTATAGATTGAGATATGGTTTTCAATTTAAACTATATTAAGATATTTTAGACAATAATTCAAACTATTTTGAATTAGTCAACATCTTTAAAATAAGCATAATTATATATATATAGATGTTATACATGCATACATATACATATCTTTATGTATTTGCGCGTGTGCGCGCGTTTATATGTTAATGTTTATAACTAATAAATTAATTATGGATAGCAAATATGTATATAAGGAGGAAAATGTGACCATTGTGGTTTTAAATTTCAACATTTATATACAGGTGCATTAAATCATGCACACATTTATATGTTGCTCGTGCACTATATATGTTTATGTGTATTGGTACACATATACATTATATATGTATTATTTAGAACTTTTATATAAACTAATTAAATAAAATAAAGATTTTATTTAATATTATTTAGGTGGATCTAAAGTAATTTTGACTCCGTAGGCCTAATAAGATCTAAAAATGAATTACTACTTTTTGATAGTCACATATTTATCCTGCTGCAACCGGGCCTAATGATAGAGTTAGGGTTATATCCCATAGGTAATTATGTAAGTTGTTATATATATCTTCCTCGATAAACGATCCTTTTCAAAATAAAATGTGTCTTCTTTCTATAATATACTTGTTTTGTTATAATATAATATAATAAATTAAGTAATTAATTCTAAATATATTAAATAGAAAATTCTAGTATGTTATTTGATGGTAATTATAATGTATTGTAATTATGATTAATTTATCACATTAATAATAACATATTATTTTAAATATTCCTAGTCAAGATGTTCCAAGATGGGATATCGATATATCTGATGAGACTAAAGTCCATAATGCTCTCCAAATATTGGTCGGTGTATTAATCATGACTGTTGGAGGGCACCAAGATATCATGTACCTCTAATTATTGGATAAATATAGAATGACTAACACGAGAGTTTTCCAATGGTTAATATAACTAAGGTCAAAAATAGAATGTCGAAGTGACAATATTACACAGTTGTCTTAACTTGAAAATACCGTTAAACTTCAATGTGGACACTCCACATTGATTATAATTAAATTATGACATGACGTCTATCGAATGACTATAGTTGGGTCTGAGTTGAAGCATCGGAAGTGAAATACTATCCAATAGAGAATTTGCCTCCTCGATTATGTAAGGTTAGTATCAGGGTCAACCGTTATCAACTTAAAGTCAAAGTCTCTTACGAGAGCAGTATGATTAATAATACTTTTTGTTATTGAACCAAGATTTTGTGTTTAGACAAATCAAGTTGGATGTAGATATGTTGAAATTATGACTAAAACCAAATCACATAAATCCTAATGTAATACAGTGTTGACAAAGAGAATAGATGTAAACAATCGTTAGTACAAGGAACTTCTTATAATAGCTAACAGTGGATTTTACTGAAAAGACATGTAAGCAATAATCTTAACAAAAATTTCTCGCTGCTAGCTATAATGATGTGTGAGCATTAATATTGGATATTAGTCCTTGACTAAATCTACAACTTTTTGTCGCACAACCCTAATGACGAATACTCCAAAAAACCACAAAATTTAATTAATTTATAATAGTTGTAAATTAATTGAATTAATTAACATTATTAAATTTTAATTGGTTTGTCTGAATATCGGTAGTATTTAATAAAGTGCATGTATAAAAGTTATAAATGCTCTTATCGATATATGACATCGACAGAATAATAAAATCAGATTTAATTAGATTGATTCCCAAGTGACCTTGAAAAAAATTGAGCCATACATGCCTATTTTTGGCCAGACATGCATGATGATGGGGGAGAGTTTTCAAATGTGATATGAAAACACAAAGGAGCAACTAAAGGAAGGGAATAAATCACCATCCTTTACTCTTCTTTGTGACCCACTTAAACTCATTTATGACATGATTTTTTGCCTTTTATTTTTTTCCTTTCTATCTTTTCTACCGAAAATATGAATAAGGGTGAGGATATGATGAGATTTAATGAGAAATTAAACAGGGAAAGTTTTAAATGAGTGAATTGAGAGGATTTAATGTTTCCTTTAAAAAAATTCTCTTTCGTTCATTCTGGAATTCCTTTAGACAATTCACTTTTCTATCTCTCTTCTTTCCATCCTCCCATTGCCGAAATTATATAGCACCATCAAAAAATCCCCAAAAAATCAAAATAAGAATACAAATAAAAGGTGGTTGTAATATCTTGATTCTTGCAAGATCTAGAGATCCATTCAATTGAATCTAGGAGAATCAATTCATCATTCAAGGTGAAACTTTTGGTTACATCGTAAGATACTATTTTGATTTGATTTATTTATGTGTTTCTCTTGTTCATGTGCTATTAGACTCTGTATGGCTCATCTCATTTATTTGATTTTTCAGCTTGCAATATGTAGTTCAAATTCCTTTTGATCATCTCAATTAATAGTATGATGATTATGTTAATTTGATTCGGATTCACATTTTTTTCATATATCTTGTAACAACTCACACGCTAGTGGGCTTGAATTTTCACCAAATTTAAAAATCAAGTCCACATAGGACAAATCGTTGGTTTGGTATCCTACAAAACAAAAGAATGCATATCAAAGCTCTAACAAAATACATTACAACGGAATAATAAAATATAATAGATCATATAAATTACGGACCGAGGTTTGACACTTCCAATGTCAAATGTCCTTGTCAGCATCGAACAAGCCAAGCACTAGTACCCGTCCATCTAACTAACCAGTGAGTTGTACAACATTCCGGTGATTGGTAAATTCTACATTTTGTACATAACACTAGCTTATGCCGATTACCTTCTATCTCTTGTTATGTCTTTTATTATTTAATTAGTCGTATCAACTCCACATCCACATACGATCTATTCCCATCTTTCCTTTGTAGTGTGTGTGTATATATATATCCAATGGTCCCCGAATGGAACTAGACACCATCCCCACTAATATCTCTCAATCGGCACCCCATTAGTATCAATCACCCTTGCCGTGTCACGACCTCGTTACTGTATAATTAGAGGGACTCCCATAGTGCATAATAACGGCTTTTTATACATTTATCCATACTCTATTTCTCTTTTTTTGGGGATTTACTACTTTGTCAGCTTCCTATTGTAGACTCGATTACATGGACCACCCCAACCGTTTTGATAGAACATCTTTTGGGTTAACTAGCCTTGCCCTAACAAACAAACTAGCAAACAACTATGGCGATGCATAACCCAACACAGCCTACCCTGGTAGGCGATGAAGACCACTTAGGTGTTACCCTATCTTTCCCGGTAATCGCTAAGGACTGATGACGTATCACCGTATGCAGCTCTACCCCTGATTTTGGTACCATTGTTGCTGCATAGTGCCCGATCCCGCTCATCATCCTATTTAGATTTCCTAATGCAATCAAGGAAATACCCCCTTAAAAATATATTTGAAGCTGACTACCCTATCTATCGAGGGTATTCCTTTAACTATACGCAAACATATATACTCCATAGGTCATATGGTTGGATATGTCTCATAGTAGTATAATGTTGCACAACCGGTGGTGCCCCTATGGTGGGCAGGCATCTATTGTGTAATACTACTGACCTCGCATTCCAACATACTCTAATGACCAGATATCATATTATTCATTTAATTAAACTTTAATCATAATAGTTCACACCTGCCATAAACACATATTCGACGCTACTTATGTATATTTAACACAAACACACAAATATATATATATATATATATATATATATATATATATATATTCTTTCAGACACACTTAATTATCATGCCTTTATAATTTTACAATTGACCCTAGGTCCTCATTTCATTATGTGTTTCACTTTTTTCTTTACTTTAAGTTCATCTACCGCTTTTCTCTTATCAAGTTCATAATATCATTAACATACTTCTTTTTATCCGTTCTCTATTTCCATTTCTATTCCCATGTTATCCCTTTATTCCTTCTTTCCTATCTTTTATATTTTCTTTTTATTTACTTCCAAATTTTAATGGTATTTCTTTCGAGAAAAATGTGTGATCCTCTACAAATAGAGGAGAGCACATATGCAACTATATATATCACAAAATAAGGTGCTGCCACCATGCTTGGCAGGTAATAAAACAAGGTACAAGAATCGATAATACCCAGGTACCCCTAAGATGAGTTCCGGAAAGGCCACCACTCATCACACCCTAATATCGAGCACCGACATGGCCACTGCCCAATATTATGGTGTTAAAGTACCTAATAAACTAAAGAAAAGCCAATAAAACTAGGTGTCATCTCAAGCTAAGAAGGAAACTCCATGCTTCTAGTTCGGAAGGAATGGGAAAGCAACTACTCTGAAGTGGAACTGAAAATGGTACTGAATGGAAAATCCTCTCTGAAGACTCTGTGCAAATGGAAGAAGTTCCAAGTAGAAGAGTAGATCCTCCACAAAATAGTACGCCATAGTGAAGATGAAGGTGTCCTGTACCTGAGGTGGAACCGCTAATGGATCTGAGAGGAAAAATCTGCTTTGATGACCTCTCTACAATCTGAAATCCTGCAATCTGAAGACATGAGAACCTACAAAGTGAAACTAACACCCTATCACCCATACCTACGTCTAAAGAATGACTAACAAAAAAGTTAGAATGATACATACATATATATATGTGTATATTTATCTAAATTTATATACATATATATATATATATATATATATATATATATATATATATATATATGTATGTATGTATGCAACAGGTAGGAAATAAAATATCAAAATAAGACTAACTAGACAAATATTAAAGAATTAAAAGATTAATAAATTAATATCAACAATGGCTAGTACAATAATTGGTACAAAGCTAAACTATTCTTATGGACCTTTGATCATAAGTAAGTTATGATTAATAGTGAAATAGTCATGTAAGTTTGAAAAAATATTAATACTACTATTATTAAAGTAAAAAATATTATTATTGAGTTTAAATAGATTAATATTATAGCTAACCTTATTAAGATACCCTTTAAATTGGTTATTTTTTGCTAATTTATATTTGGGATTAGAAATCCAATTAAAAGAAAATGAAGAAATTGTATAAATCAATTTATTATAATGACTATTATTATTAAAAATTCTTTGATTTATTTCGAACCAAATATACCAAAAAATAATAATGAATAAAGTGTCTAATAAGAATCTAATATTATTTTTGAACCTAAATCTAAAATTATTCCAATAGAAATCACAGTATGAAATTTTAGTTATTATATTAGAATTAAAAAATTTAAAAGTATTATTAAGGATATAATAGGAGTCCATGCAATCATAGTATATATGTTTAATATCTTCAAAATGTAGATTACAAAAATAACGTTTATTGTCATTTTGGATGTTTTTTCTCTTTAAAAATTCTATAGTATTAAGTTTTCCATGTACTATTAACCATATGTGAATTTTAGACTTAGAAGGAGCATTAGATTTTCAAATAAATTTAAAAGAGTTGTTTATTAAACCCGAACAATTAATAAATCTGTAAAAAGAATTAGAAGTATATTTCTTGGTCTTATCCCATTCTCAACTAATAATATCATTATCGTTATCAATATTACAAATATTTAATCAAGCATAAAGCAAAGAAAGTTGTGTAAGAGTTGGACCTACTAAAATTCTGTTAAAACTAAAATTCCAAGGAGGATTGTTTTCAGGAGAAAAAACCTCAATAATTAAAGCAAACTTAAAATTACAGATTTCAAAAAGCTCTTTAAATTATATCTTCAGTGGTAAAACAGAAATCCAACGATCATGCCAGAAAGAAGTACAGTTACCAAAATGAACTATCGTATTAATACTTAGGTTAAAAATCTCGTGACATTTCAAAATGGATTTCCAAAAATTAGATAGATTTTGAGTGATTGGAGAAGTGATTTGATATAAGTTAATACAACCATTATAGTAATATTTTGAAATGATCTCTTTCCAAGTAGCATTGTCATTAATATCCTTGGACTTCCGTAACCGTTTACCTAGTTAGGACAAATTCATATTATGCAAATTAATTACTCCTAAGCCACCTTCCTTTTTAGCATTACAAACTATTTCCCAATTTACTAAACATTTTAAGATATTATTAGAACTTTACCCATCCATAAGAAACCTCTTCTAATTTTGTCTATTTTATCTATTACCCAATCTGGAAATAGATCATGGACATCCAATAAATCGGAAGGGCGGATAAAATAGAATTTATTAAAACTAATCTACCTGCTCTAGATAAAAATCTCCCATTCAAATTAGAGATCCTATTTTTGATTTTATCAATGATTATAAGCCAGTTATTATGTTTGAGTTTAGTAGGTCTAATCACAAAACCGGATAGTCAAAAGGAATGTTTATAGTTTTGCAATTTAGAGTATTAGCGACTAAGTTTTCAACTTTTTCAAAATCGTTTAAAACTAAAACAGAACTTTTATCAAAATTTATTTTTAAACCTGATAAAAGTTCAAAACTGTATAAAATAAACTTAAGAGTAATAATGTGTCTAGGTAAGTGGGAAGAAAAAAGCAAGGTATCTTTGGCAAATTGGAGAACCGGTATACCGTTACGTGATATGTCATTGCCTACACATCCTAGATATCCATTATCCACTACTTTTTATAATCTTAGCAAAAACATCAGTAGCTAAGTTAAATAATAAAGGCGATAAAGGATCCACTTGCCTTAAACCTTCCTTAGATTGAATTTTATTACCTAATATACCGTTAACCATAATTTAGAGTTACCAGTTCTAAGCAAATTCATAATCCAACTGATCCATCTATGACCAAAAACTCTATCATGAAAGATATCTACAAGAAAACCCCAATCTACCGAATCAAAAGCTTTTTCAAAGTCTAGTTTTAAAATCGCACAAGTTATGTTATTCTTACAATAGTGATTAATATATTCTTGAACAACAACCACTCCATTGATGATATTTCTTCCTTTAAAAAAAGCCGATTGTGAACAATCAATTAAATCATTCATTCTTATACTAAGTCTATTAGCTAGAACTTTAGAAATGATTTTAACTTAACAGTTAATCAATGAGATAGGTCTAAAATCTTTTAAGTTTTTAGCTCCTACTTTTTTGTGTAATAAAATAACATTTGCATAATTAAATCTCCCTAAATGCAAATTAAAATTATAAAAATCATTAAACATATTAACTAAATCAAGTTTTAAAACGTCCAAAAAGTTTTATAAAAGAAAATTGGGAACCCATCTAGGCCCGAGGATTTATCACCTGGCAAGTCATTAATAGCTTTTCTAATTTCCTCTTCAGTAAAAGGATCATCTAGCTCAGCTAGATCGACAATAGAATCTGATGGATACAAATCATTCCATCTAACATTGATTCAATGTTTGATTCTAGTACCAAAAATATCCTTATAATAATATGTAAAAGCCTTGTTAAGATCTCTTTGATCAACTTACTCTTCAATATTAACAATAATAGAGTTAATTGTATTGCTACACTTTCTACCATTAGCTATATTATGGAAAATAGTATTATTATCTCCTTCGTTGATCCATTGGATTCTGGATCTCTGCTTCCACATAACCTCCTTCTTTTCTAAAATAGAATTTAGTTCATCTTTTAAATTGGCAAGAACATTCCGTTCACCTAAATTTAGTTGTCTAGTATTCCATCTTATTAATTTTAAGCATCTCATTAAGAATATTATCTTTTTTGATTTTTATATTGCCAAAAACATTTTTGTTCCAATTTTCAAGAAAAATCCTAAGATCCCTAAGTTTTGAAACAAAGTATTTTGCATAATTGTCCTTATTTCTAATATTATAATAACTCAAAGAAATCCATTTACAATTGATCAGGTTCAAGAAATTAGACTCCATAAGCCACATCTTTTCAAATTTAAAATAATTATTAATAACTCTATGATGCTCGTAGGTGAGGATAGTAGGACAATGATCAGAGTACGTGTAAGGTAGACCGGAGACTCTGTAGATTGGAAATTTATCTTCAATCTCATCACTAACAAAAAATCTATCAAGAAGAGCCAGAGATGGAGACTCCCTAGCATTACTCCATGCAAACTCTCTATTTGAAAGAGGGTTCTCAATCAAATTAGTATTTCACATCTTAACTTTTTAGGATCTTTTTACTTTATTCATGTCTTGCCATTTAACTTTTGGGGTTTACTACATTTTAATCTGTTGGAACTACATTTCTATTCTAAAAATGTTAACAACGTGAATTTTTATGTCTTATCCAAAAAGAGAGATTTATGTGGTGTTTGTAATTACAAGGAACTATTTTTTTTCTTCTATTATTTGAAGTATACATTACAAAATACGGTAAATATAATTATTTACCCATCTCTTTCTTTTTATGTCTATTCCTTATCATTTCAAACATCGCACTTTTATTCATTTTATAGTACATAGAAATCTACTTGCAACATCCCAAATTCCAACAAACTAAAATATCACTTAAACCCTTAAAATCATAATAAAGTTTCTTTTTTTTTACATTTTCATCCTTTATTCAAATACCAATTTATTATTAACAAATTTATAACAAGTTACTAGTACAAAATACGTAGATAAGCTTTCCAATTTCATTAAATCCCTACAATAATCAATTCCACGATCCTTTTCATTAGATCCATTTCATTAAATTCATTACGCGTAAACAATAAATATATAGCTAATCATTATGCCTTTACATATTTAATCTAATCATTGCACACTTATAGATTTATATCTAATCATTACACACTTACAAATTTATGTCTAAATTGATTATAAATCGGAATAATTGAAATAGATTACAACAAAATAAATCTAATTTTATTACAAAACATGTAATTTCCCCACTTACCATTTTAAGTGTTCCTATATCTCCGGATCTAATCCTTGTTATCTGTATGTCCACTTCAGACTCTCTATTTGGATTCCCACATAACATATACATACAGAAGTATTTGAATCTGGATTTGAAAGGAGAGATTTAGGTTGATTATAATTTAACAATCCAGATTTACGATTTTCCTTGGTTGTAGCGACTTGATTTGAACATATTCTTTATCTATATCATCTTCTACAATCCTCCAGTGGTGTACAGGTGGAAAGTAGCAACTTAAACTATTTCTAAGATTCAGAGTTGTGGAGGAGAAGAGAAAATGGCAAAGCTTTCACGCCCATTAGAAAATTATGTATTAGAAGTGAAGGCATAGGTCAATACTTATAGAGGTTTAAACCAATGCAAACCGCTCAATTAAACCGGTTTAAATCCAAGTCGTTAAGGTCGTTTCGAATTCACCATTTACAAATCTCGGGTCGATTGTCTATTGCTCTAGGTCGACCGCTACCTGTCGACTTAAGTAATTCTTGGGTCGAACTGAGTAGTGTAAAATTGGCATATTATGAATGTTAGTAGATTTCATTAATTATTTCCCACTCATATCATATTAGGCCTTGTCTCATGCCTTAGTTTGTTTGCTTAAATTTTAAGTCACGGTTAAGTTTATCAGTTTTTAATACAGGTTAATGAATTGTAGATTATTTCCTTAGTTACATATAGAATTATTTTTGACTCTACAATTTCAAACATCAATATGTTCTTTGTTTGAACTCCGATCGAAAATTTTATATATGAAAATTCATTAGAAAATCACCACGAATCCAATGGTGCAAGTTTCGTAGCCAAATTCCGATGTTTGCAAAAATTCTACTTTCAACATTATTACTTACTTATTAAATCCTTTTTATTAATTAGGGTTAAAATCGTGGGGTGTTACATTCTCCCCTTAAAAGAATTTCATCCTCAAAATTCCTCAAGGACTGAACAATGTAGCCTATTATACAACCATTCTAAACTAACAATCAATTAGTGCACAAATAATTTTTGCAACCAATCGCATGCAAGTGTATAGTGTATCACACATATATGATATGCATACAAATTAATTCTAACTGACGCCTCCTATATGAATGCATTATTTTAAAATAATTTAAGAAAATATGGTGCAAACATCCTAAATATACTGGCAGTTTTACATGCATGCAACTTTTTGAGAAATTAAAATGTAACATTCCTAGATTTTAGCTAAGAATAATTTGATAATTAATTTAATCTTTGGGATTAAATTTTGAAATATTTGGTAATTAATATAAAATAGATTGAAATAGAATTTGAAATTAAGATTCAAATTTAAACATCTTAGAAAATAAAATTGTATTTGGATTTCTGATAAATAAGATGTATCTTTATTTAAAGAAATGGATTTTAATTTGTAATTTGATTATAAATAAATATTGGATTTATCAAACTTTATATTTCAAAGAACTAATGCATATATATATATATAGTTAATTGTAATAATGAATAATTTGATTTCAGATCAGTTGTTATGAAATTGTCTAAGTATAAAAATAAAATATGATTTTGAAATTAAATAAATGTATTGAGAATGAAAGTGATTATTTGTTAATATGTGATCAGGACTTTTCTTTAACCATTCTTTTCTTTCAAAAGTTTTACAAAATTAAATGATAAGAAAAGTATGAATGCAAAATGTATAAAAATATATGTATATTAAAATCTTGAACTAAATTAAAATTGTAATGTGAAGAATAATTGAGATAAAGATTTTTATCTATGTAAATATAAATATAAAAGAAGATATAAACATTTTAAAAATAAAAACTTATGTTGTATATGAAATTTTATTTACATAAAGGGTTAAAACAAATTTACAAAAATAATTTGAACCAAGGATATAAACATAAAAAAAAATCTTTAGGGACATTTGTAAATGAAAGGGGATATGTAAATTACAAGTGTAGTAAAAGTGGACAAGTGACAAGATAATTTATTTCTTTGAGTTTAATTTTGAAGAAAACATGCATAAGGGAAAGAAATATATTAGTTGTTTCATTTTTCTTCTCAAACTTCTCATGCCCGATAAAAAAATTCAAGCTACAGCCAGTAAAACTCAAAGTAGAAAAAAAACTAAAAGAACCATTTCAATTAAGAATTCTGGAAAACAAAGATCAAAGCCTGTGATCAGTTTTCAGAGTCTGGAAATCTGAAACCAAAGCACAAAGTTCAAGCCAGGCAAATTCAGTTTCAAATACAAGAGCCCGGAAATGAAGATAATAATCAAAACTAAAGTCTGAAAATTAAAATACAAAAACCAAGGCTTCTTTCAAACTTGAAGTTGTAAATCACCTCAAAACAATCAAGCTCGAAGTTTAGATCAATGAAATTTCTTCAAGCCTGGAAATTAACTCAAGCAAGCAACAGCTAGAGGCAATTTAAAACAATTCAGAGATCAAAAGGAACAAAAGAAAAAAAAAACAGATAGCTTGAATCTAGAAATCAAACCAATATAAAAACTGAAAGTTGCAAACTTGAAGCAATGTAAAGAAGATCAAGCAAACAACTTCAACTAAAATCAAGTTCAGGCTAAATCAAAATTCAGAAAAAAAAACTTGCTTTTCAGATTCCAGTCCTCTGATCTGCAACTCCAGGTGAGCAAACTGACCTCATCTATGTTTGAATCTGTTTATCTATGGTTAATATGTGATAAATGCTTGATTGCGTGATAGTGAGATGTTTGTATATGTGTTAAATTGACTGCATGTCCATATATGTATGTATAAGTAATAGTATGCATGCCTATATAGAGGAAAATTACCTCTGTTCTTACTTTACAGGTTTGAAACCTGTTCTAAAATGCAAATCATCCTACTTAAAACCCTTTTAGGATTTAATCTCTGAATGGGTAGTGTTTGCATGTGTGTAATATCATTTTTAAAAATATATTCAGGAGGAAATATTGATCAAATATCTTGAAAATTTGGATATACAACGAAACACAAAAGCATGTTAAAAATTTAAGTGTTTTAATTTCTTGATTCAATTATATAATATGTTTTGTTTTCGGAAGAAATGATTTTTAAAAGAAAAATCATGATTTTTAAGATTGGGAATCATGAGCATTTGCGAGATGAACGAAATCGACATTTTTGTCAATTTCTGGCGATCACGGCGATGTTGAACTTCGGGATCGTGACAGTGGATGCTGGAATGATCAATAAGCATGGGAAAAAACGAAGTGAATTTTTAATTCGTTGTGGATGATGGTTTGAAGAAATTTAGGGTTTAAGCTTGTGTTTATCTAGTCGAAGTCGCGAGTAAATTGCGTCGTCCCCATGGCGATTCAGGCGATCGCACTTGCGGCGATGGGTTCATGGTGGATCGAAGTATCTTTGGCCGGAAGCGCGTGGGTTCTGGTGGTTTGTCGCGGCGGAGTGAGGGGAGTTAAGGCGATCGTTTTGGTTGAGGAAGTAATGTTGGGTTCCAGTTTTTGGTCGAAGAGGCTCGATTTCCATTGACAACGAGTTTGGTGGTTCTGAGTGGTCGAATGTTTTGTCGAGGTCATAAGTGACTTGCTGGAGTTATCGGCGACAATCAACGATGATCGGAGTAGGTGTGCATGATTATGCGTGCATCTTTTTGTATCAACGATTTTGTGAAGGTTGGGGAAGAAGGTGGGACTCGGTGCCAAACAAGTGAAAGTGATGGGTTTTCTCGAAGCAGATGAAAAAAATGAGTTGGCTCGGGTTCAAGCTCGGGTAAAACGAGATTTGTCTCGGGTTTATTGATGTTATACGAAAACAGTTTCAAACATTAAAATAAATATCAATTTATTGAAAATAAATTTTATTAAACCAATTTTATTTTAATATTAAATGTTATCTAAGTTTTAAAAATTGGTTAAGAAGGTTTTAAAATAAAATTGTTGTACTTAACCAAGTTTAAAATGTTTAAAATATACGTAACCTTTATTTTGAAAAGCTTATTTTAAATAAACTTTATAATATTAAAGGTTAGCTAATTAATATAAATAATGTTTTAATGGTTAATTAACTTTTAAAGTTTAAAGTTAATTTATTTGTTAAAGGTAATTAATTACTTGAAGTGAATTACAATAAAAATAATTAAGGTAAATTTGTTAATAATTTAAGTTTGATAAATCAAGTAATTAATTCATAATTAATTAAACGATAATTAATTACTTAAATGGTAAGTACTTAATGAAAGTAATTAAGGATGAATAATTTATGATTAAAGATTGATAAATCAAGTGTTTAAAGATTAATTAATTTAAAGAATAATTAATTAATGTGACTAATTAATAAAGGTAATTAATTTGAAAATCATTAACTAATTAAAAGTTAATTTATTTATGAAAGTGATTAAGGGATGATTATTAGATAAGGATTAATTAATTAATTATTGTAATTAATTAAAGATAATTAATTATTAATATAAGATTAATTAATTTATAATTTGTAACAACTCGGAGTTTAGTAACAGTTGATTATCGTCAAATGACGATTATATGGGTCGTTAATTGCTAATCGAAGTTTTTAAACCGGGTTGAAATTCTTTAAAAATTTAATAGTGACCCATTTTTATATTGATCTGTGATATATTTGCAAGACATATACCCACCCCCTTTCCACTTTTCGTTCATTCGAAAATAAAACCCTAAAAAGTAAAAAATCGAACGAGGTATAGAAATGGCGGCCGCTCCCTTTCGTTTTCGTTCATCCCTCAAAAAACTAGGGCTTCGCGAGAATCGAAGTCGTCTTCAACTGTTCAATCGATCGCCTCCTCGTTGTTCACGGCTGCCACGTCGAAGAAGGTGAGTAACCCTCACATCTAATTCAAATTCGTATATTTGATGTCTTTCGATGTTGAATCCTTTTGTCAATGCTGTTCGCTTGGTCTTCGACTTATTTTGTTGCGTGAATTTCTGTCGGTATAAGCTTGATTTTTTACCGATGTTGATTTTGTTACTTGATTTCTCGGCATTTATTTTTGACCTGGTCAACTTTAGTCTTGATTTGTGAATTCAACTTTATTTTCTGCGAGCTTCGGCTCTGACCATCTCTGTGCTCACCCCTTACCTGTCGCACTTGAAGTAGGTTGATATTTGGCAGTTGTATCACTTGTGTTGTTTGTTGTACATATGAATTTGGTGCATTGTTTCGAGTGGCACAACTGAACACTTGAGCTTCACTGTGCACTGTGCATATCAATTTTTCCACATAAGTTATTCAGTTTGTATTTGTGTTTCATCAATGCTTGCTGCCTTGACCATTGAGACAGCTTGCCTACCTATTTCATGTAGTCTTTGGCTTCACTGACCACTTTTGTACTATGCAGTCATGTGTAGTTGTGGCACTTGATGTTGTACTTGCATTACCCACAGCATAGTATATTGGTTCATCTCTTTATAGTCCTCATTACACTGTATATTTATCGTGACAATGGTTCATCTGTCTGCATTCGATAACTCGTGACTTGATCGAGTTGCTTCCATTATTGTTGGCCCTGACTTCATCATGTTTGCATTCTTTAAATCTGGTGGATTGATGACCATATATGCTTCTCTGTCTCGATTTCACTTCTCTGTGCATTGAGTAGTTATACTAGTGCCTTACTTCCTTGTTCATGTGCTTAGCTTACTACTTCATGTTATCCTGTTTCATGAAGTTGTATTGGTGCCTTGCCTTTGTGTCTTGTTGTACCTCTGTTTACATTTTTTTGCTCATGTGCCGTTAGTAATGTACATTCATTTTGTACAACTGGGTTCGCATTCATGTTGCCCCGGGCTCGACTCTGTTGATTCCTTTGCATTCCCTGTATACTGCTGTTTCACCGTTTTGTTCTGCACTTGTATTCATGATTGCAGTGATCTCTGTACCTTTTTATTCACGGACCTGATGAACTTGAGTCTGATACTTTGAAGGCTGCACGGTCCTATTTCTTGTTGCATAAATACATTTTGATTTGGTCGAAAATTGTTCACATTTCTAGTGCACTGTTGTAGCCTTTATGCACCGTTCGTGTCATTAACCAGTGTTACCCTATTTCCCAACTGCATTTGTATATTGGTGTATTCATCTCTGTGACCCTTCACGCTGTTGCATGGGGTTGTACTTCACTGTGCATTAGACCTGAACTTGAAGTCACTGCATAACTCCCTTATGTATATGCATTCCACAGTATACACGGTGGTGCTGTTTGTACATGTATCATTGGCTGACCTTTGTGCCTTGTTGCTATCCCTTTATATGCAGTGCTATGTGCTGTATTGTTATATCTTTGGTGCTTTCACCATCATTCAGCTGTTTTCTTGAATTCGTTCCACTGCCTTGTGCATTTACTCATTTGAGTTATACGGTTTCTCGTTGCACCTCAGTTTCATTTTATTCATGTGCAACCAGTAGTGTACGTCCATTGTGTACATTTGGGTTCGCATTTATGTCGTCCAAACTTGACCTCTGCAGTTTTTGATTGCTGTTGGTTTTCATTGCGTACATCATCACTGTAGTGGCAAGGCAGTGCACGCAAGCTTGAACTGCGGCCACACGGTTTTCGTTGGGTACATCATCACTGTAGTGGCAGGGCAGTGCACGCAAGCGTGAACTGCAGCCACACGGTATTGATTTTATTGGTATTTCTTTTACTTTTGATCCATTGATCCTTTGCGTATTTTATATGCCGTATTGGCGAGGCAGTGCACGCATGCGTGTACTGCAGCCAATCGGTTTTGATGTTGTTAAGTGACATTTCAATTATTTGAATTGATTTGATTTAATTTAATCATTTTGTGTTAATTATCGTTTAGACAATTCTGATGTTTTCTAAATTATCTTCATGGATATTCTTTTCACTCATCTTTGTTGATATTGTGAATCTGCTGATTTATTGTTTAACACTATTATGTGTTATATTTACCGTTATCCGATTCTCTTCTAGAAGGGTTGGATAGACGGAATTTACTGTGACCGTCGTATATTCATATTTAATTATTATTGCTTCTGTGCACTAATAACTGAGTTTGAATTAGACTGACCTGTGTATTATTTTCTTTTGAATATAATACTCGGGTCAGACCGAGTATTTTCAGGTTGTTGATATCTTACTTTGGATTGCTGCTAGAGCTATGAAGTCTCTTCATATCTTTTGGAGTAGTCGTTGTCAATTTAGTAGTCCGTATATTTGTATAGGATGTTGTATATTCATGTATATTATTCACGATAATGTACTTGTATATGTACCTTCCAGAGTCGACAGTTGTAGTTGTATCATATGTATTGTACCACATGTATATCAACTGACATCAGTTATATATATATATATATATATATATGAGACTTTCTGTTATATTTGTGTTCCGCATTTACATTATCTGTGTTATTATTATATATATTGTCCTAAACTATTATGAACCATCGTAGTTCATTTTATACTAGAATTGGGTATGTCGATGGGAGTAAATAAATAAGAGATGAAAAATATATACCACTCCTACCGAGATAACCAATACTAGGGTAAGGCCTAACTACGGATGGTCGCTCCTATCCAACCTTATTCTTCATAATAATAGATAGTATTTCTTTTAATACTCTTTATTATTGTGAGCATAGAGGTGGGGCGTCACAGTTGGTATCAGAGCTTGGGGTTTATTGACATAATATAAAACATAACTTAGATGGAACATGTGTTACAACTATTAGTCGGTGTTTAATTGTACTTTGATTCAAAACTAAAGTTTTGAAAATACGATGGAAATTTTTAAATATCTTTATTGAAAAATAAAAGTGAATTTGTGTTTTGATGATTGATTGGTTTGTGCTTTGTTTACCACAGTGCGCAGCGAAAACAGTGTGACTGTTTCGCTGAGTACAACTGATAATTATTTTGATTTAAAAATCAAAATATGAAAATGAAATTAATTTCATTATGTTTTTTAACCAGTGGATTTGATTTGTTGAAATTTCTTACTGGTTTGCTTAGATGCTAATCATATCTGATTAGATTTCTGCTGTTTTAAAATATCTTCATCGAAGATATATCTGAGTGATTTCTTTGTTCATTTTGTAGTGTACGTGCAAAATTCAAGCTGCACGTTACTGCATTAATTTTACGTTGAACCGATGCTTGGTTATGAAACGTATTTTGTTGCCGTTATTCTTATAACGGGCTTTTCACACCAATGCTATATTTTGAAGCACGTTGTTTTGTTGACATATTTCAATGAATGAAAATTCACTGATATTATATTTTGATGCAAATTATTTTGATGAGATTTTGACATTTAAAAACTACTGTCGCCTTGACTTCAGTAACTGTCAAATTTTAAAGTGGATTTTCAAGCGGCTATCCCGCAATGCTGATTTTGGGATTAGTTTTATGTTGTTTTGAGAAATACCATTTTCTTGTTGAAATTGCTACTTATGTTGCTGATTTAATCACGTGATTATAAAAAGCGTTTTAAAATAAAAATTGTTTTCAAAATTTTTCAGTTTACATTTTCAAAAGACTGAGAAAGAGATTTAAACGATTCAGCAAAATCGAGGACTATGAACCCTTTCTTTTACTGATTCACTTAATTCCGGACTTATTCGTTTGAGAATGTAGATTAATACTTTTATAAAATAAATAAAATTGTTTTCAGAAGTTTGCATTTTGCATTTTCAAAAGAATGAGAAAGTGACTTAAACGTTTCAGAAAAATCGAGGATTATGACCCCTTTCTTTTACTGATTCGCTTAATTCCGGACTTGTCCGCTTGAGAATGTGAAAATGTTATTTTTGAAATACACAATTTGCACTTTCAAGGAAACGATGAAGAGATTTAAACGATGTAGCAAAAGTGCGGAGTATGAAACCACACTTTTACTATTTCGATTAATTCCGGACTCGTTAATTGAAACATTTGTTGTTTGATGATTTTGATGATTTTACACGTTCATGGAAACGATGAAGAGAATCAAACGATTTAGTAAAACACGTGGTATGGGACATGTGCGTTTGCTATTTCGGTTAATTCCGGACTCGTTAATTGAATATATGATGATTTTCGTGTGCTTTCGAGCCACTATGTTGGACCTTCGGGTCATATGTTGGACCTTCGGGTCATATGTTGGACCTTCGGGTCAATACCAGTACCGGACCTTCGGGTCATATGTTGGACCTTCGGGTCATATGTTGGGCGCCAAAATTATGTTGGGTACTTGGTAGGCTTCGGCCATATGTTGATGCACGTGCGGCGTAGCTAAAACTCGCCATCTGATGGGATCGATCCAACATTTTATGTTGATTTTCTAGTCATCTTTATTGATTTCTAGATATTTGTTGTTTCCAATTATCTGCAGGTAATTGGATATTTGTTGATATGAGTTCTGATTATCGTTTTTGATAATCGGATATTTGTTGATTTGATTATCGTTTTTGATAATCGAATATTTGTTGATATGAGTTCTGATTATCATTTTTGATAATCGGATATTTTTTGATTTGATTATCGTTTTTGATAATCGAATATTTGTTGATATGAGTTCTGATTATCGTTTTTGATAATCGGATATTTGTTGAGATTTGATTATTGTTTTTGATAATCGAATATTTGTTGATTTGATTATCGTTTTTGATAATCGAATATTTGTTGATTTGATTATCGTTTTTGATAATCGAATATTTGTTGATTTGAGATTTGATTATCATTTTTTAATAATCGAATATTTGTTGATTTGATTATCGTTTTTGATAATCGAATATTTGTTGATTTGATTATCGTTTTTGATAATCGAATATTTGTTGATTTGAGATTTGATTATCGTTTTTGATAATCGAATATTTGTTGATTTGATTATCGTTTTTGATAATCGAATATTTGTTGATTTGAATATCGTTTTTGATAATCGAATATTTGTTGATTTGAGATTTGATTATCGTTTTTGATAATCGAATATTTGTTGATTTGATTATCGTTTTTGATAATTAAATATTTGTTCATTTGAGATTTGATTATCGTTTTTGATAATCGAATATTTGTTGATTTGATTATCGTTTTTGATAATCGAATATTTGTTGATTTGATTATCGTTTTTGATAATCGAATATTTGTTGATATGAGTTCTGATTATCGTTTTTGATAATCGGATATTTGTTAATTTGATTATCGTTTTTGATAATCGAATATTTGTTGATATGAGTTCTGATTATCGTTTTTGATAATCGGATATTTGTTGATTTTATTATCGTTTTTGATAATCGAATATTTGTTGATATGAGTTCTGATTATCGTTTTTGATAATTGGATATTTTTTGATTTTTGATTATCGTTTTTGATAATCGAATATTTGAGATTTAATTATCGCTTTTGATAATTAAATATTTGCTGATTTGAGATTTAATTATCTCTTTTGATAATTAAATATTTGATGATTTGAGATTTAATTATCGCTTTTGATAATTAAATATTTGCTGATTTGAGATTTAATTATCGCTTTTGATAATTAAATATTTGCTGATTTGAGATTTAATTATCGCTTTTGATAATTAAATATTTGCTGATTTGAGATTTAATTATCGCTTTTGATAATTAAATATTTGCTGATTTGAGATTTAATTATCGCTTTTGATAATTAAATATTTGCTGATTTGAGATTTAGTTATCGCTTTTGATAATTGAATATTTGTTGATTTGAAAATTCTGATTATCGTTTTTTGATAATTAGATTGTGTTGATAATTAGTGAATTTCTTTTATTGAAAATTAAAAGGTTTCTTTGGCGTTTGTATTCCCGACTTTATTTTTCTAGCTTAACCAGTTTATGTTAGAAAAATAATTGTTATTGACGTCCTTAATTATGAAAATTGCGGGGACGCAATTTTTATAAGGAGGGGAGTCTGTAACAACCCGGAGTTTAGTAACAGTTGATTATCGTCAAATGACGATTATATGGGTCGTTAATTGCTAATCGGAGTTTTTAAACCGGGTTGAAATTCTTTAAAAATTTAATAGTGACCTATTTTTATATTGGGCTGTGATATATTTGCAAGACATATACCCACCCCCTTTCCACTTTTCGTTCATTCGAAAATAAAACCCTAAAAAGTAAAAAATCGAACGAGGTATAGAAATGGCGGCCGCTCCCTTTCGTTTTCGTTCATCCCTCAAAAAACTAGGGCTTCGCGAGAATCGAAGTCGTCTTCAACTGTTCAATCGATCGCCTCCTCGTTGTTCACGGCTGCCACGTCGAAGAAGGTGAGTAACCCTCACATCTAATTCAAATTCGTATATTTGATGTCTTTCGATGTTGAATCCTTTTGTCAATGCTGTTCGCTTGGTCTTCGACTTATTTTGTTGCGTGAATTTCTGTCGGTATAAGCTTGATTTTTTACCGATGTTGATTTTGTTACTTGATTTCTCGGCATTTATTTTTGACCTGGTCAACTTTAGTCTTGATTTGTGAATTCAACTTTATTTTCTGCGAGCTTCGGCTCTGACCATCTCTGTGCTCACCCCTTACCTGTCGCACTTGAAGTAGGTTGATATTTGGCAGTTGTATCACTTGTGTTGTTTGTTGTACATATGAATTTGGTGCATTGTTTCGAGTGGCACAACTGAACACTTGAGCTTCATTGTGCACTGTGCATATCAATTTTTCCACATAAGTTATTTAGTTTGTATTTGTGTTTCATCAATGCTTGCTGCCTTGACCATTGAGACAGCTTGCCTACCTATTTCATGTAGTCTTTGGCTTCACTGACCACTTTTGTACTATGCAGTCATGTGTAGTTGTGGCACTTGATGTTGTACTTGCATTACCCACAGCATAGTATATTGGTTCATCTCTTTATAGTCCTCATTACACTGTATATTTGTCGTGACAATGGTTCATCTGTCTGCATTCGATAACTCGTGAGTTGATCGAGTTGCTGCCATTATTGTTGGCCCTGACTTCATCATGTTTGCATTCTTTAAATCTGGTGGATTGATGACCATATATGCTTCTTTGTCTCGATTTCACTTCTCTGTGCATTGAGTAGTTATACTAGTGCCTTACTTCCTTGTTCATGTGCTTAGCTTACTACTTCATGTTATCCTGTTTCATGAAGTTGTATTGGTGCCTTGCCTTTGTGTCTTGTTGTACCTCTGTTTACATTTTTTTGCTCATGTGCCGTTAGTAATGTACATTCATTTTGTACAACTGGGTTCGCATTCATGTTGCCACGGGCTCGACTCTGTTGATTCCTTTGCATTCCCTGTATACTGCTGTTTCACCGTTTTGTTCTGCACTTGTATTCATGATTGCAGTGATCTCTGTACCTTTTTATTCCCGGACCTGATGAGCTTGAGTCTGATACTTTGAAGGCTGCACGGTCCTATTTCTTGTTGCATAAATACATTTTGATTTGGTCGAAAATTGTTCACATTTCTAGTGCACTGTTGTAGCCTTTATGCACCGTTCATGTCATTAACCAGTGTTACCCTATTTCCCAACTGCATTTGTATATTGGTGTATTCATCTCTGTGACCCTTCACGCTGTTGCATGGGGTTGTACTTCACTGTGCATTAGACCTAAACTTGAAGTCACTGCATAACTCCCTTATGTATATGCATTCCACAGTATACACAGTGGTGCTGTTTGTACATGTATCATTGGCTGACCTTTGTGCCTTGTTGCTATCCCTTTATATGCAGTGCTATGTGCTGTATTGTTATATCTTTGGTGCTTTCACCATCATTCAGCTGTTTTCTTGAATTCGTTCCACTGCCTTGTGCATTTACTCATTTGAGTTATACGGTTTCTCGTTGCACCTCAGTTTCATTTTATTCATGTGCAACCAGTAGTGTACGTCCATTGTGTACATTTGGGTTCGCATTTATGTCGTCCAAACTTGACCTCTGCAGTTTTTGATTGCTGTTGGTTTTCATTGCGTACATCATCACTGTAGTGGCAAGGCAGTGCACGCAAGCGTGAACTGCAGCCACACGATTTTCGTTGGGTACATCATCACTGTAGTGGCAGGGCAGTGCACGCAAGCGTGAACTGCAGCCACACGGTATTGATTTTATTGGTATTTCTTTTACTTTTGATCCATTGATCCTTTGCGTATTTTATATGCCGTATTGGCGAGGCAGTGCACGCGTGCGTGTACTGCAGCCAATCGGTTTTGATGTTGTTAAGTGACATTTCAATTATTTGAATTGATTTGATTTAATTTAATCATTTTGTGTTAATTGTCGTTTAGACAATTCTGATGTTTTCTAAATTATCTTCATGGATATTCTTTTCACTCATCTTTGTTGATATTGTGAATCTGCTGATTTATTGTTTAACACTATTATGTGTTATATTTACCGTTATCCGATTCTCTTCTAGAAGGGTTGGATAGACGGAATTTACTGTGACCGTCGTATATTCATATTTAATTATTATTGCTTCTGTGCACTAATAACTGAGTTTGAATTAGACTGACCTGTGTTATATATATATATATATATATATATATATATATATATATATATATATATATATGAGACTTTCTTTTATATCTGTGTTCCGCATTTACATTATCTGTGTTATTATTATATATATTGTCCTAAACTATTATGAACCATCGTAGTTCATTTTATACTAGAATTGGGTATGTCGATGGGAGTAAATAAATAAGAGATGAAAAATATATACCACTCCTATCGAGATAACCAATATTAGGGTAAGGCCTAACTACGGATGGCCGCTCCTATCCAGCCTTATTCTTCATAATAATAGACAGTATTTCCTTTAATACTCTTTATTATTGTGAGCATAGAGGTGGGGCGTCACATAATTAAGGATTAATTATTTAACGTAATAAATTAATGAAAATTAATCAATTAAAGCAGTTAAAGGTAATTAATTGCTTAAAGATAATTACTTAATTAAAAGTAATTAATTAATGATTAAAGGTGGATTAATCAAGTGATTAACATTGATTTAAGATCAGGGATAATCACTTATCGCAATTAATTAAGGATTATTAATTTAAAGGTAATTAATTAATTAAGGGTTAATTAATTAATTAAGGATAATTAATTAAATAGTGAATTAAATAATTGAAGGTTAACTGTTTAAGGTTTAAAGGTTGATTAATTATAATTTAAGGTTAATAAATTTATTATTAATGGTTAATTAATTAATGATTAAAGTATAATAATCAAAATGATTTGTAATTTATTATTGTTAATTAACCAGGATTAGTAAATTCATAAGTAATTAATCTGATTTGAATTAATCAGACAATTAACCGATCTTACTTATGAATGTTTAGATTGAATTGGATGCTTTGAATTGTGTGATATATCCCTGATATATGATGTTCTGTGATATGATTAAGCTGTGAAATGTAACTTATTATCTATGATAAATGTAATTTATTTATCTACGATGTACCTATGTTATTTATCAGTGATCCGTGATCTGTGAATAAAGATAAGCGTTACAGTTTATACCGCTTATCAAATATGTTGCTGTATTCGAAGCTGTGCCGATTGATGATGTTGCACTTTTATTGTGTAAAACCCCTAGACCACACTTATATACACACAAAAATGGATTGCACGAGGAAATTGGTTAAGTCACAGATTTTTGAAATAGTTTTAAAACTGAAATTTTGAATCCAAATGGTTTTGGAAATGGATTGGGTTTAAAGTGAAAAGCTTTTGAAAAGGAATTTCAAAGATAAAAGTTATTTTTGAATAACTTGATTTAGTTTGAAATTTGATTTAAATTTGAATTCAAAAAATTGAAATTGAATTCTATTTATGATTTAAAAAGGTTATACAAGTATATATTTGGTTTTAAACCATTTTTAAAGTGGTTCTTTGGGAATTTGAATTTAACCCAAAGATTTTAACTTGTATAAATGAAATTGGATTTTTCAGAAATGAAAACTATTTGTTTTCAAATAATAAAAGCTTTCATATAAGAAATGAATTTCCAATTTGTGTTAAAGGGATTTCAAGTTTGAAATGAAAATGGTTTTCCAAGTTATGAATAAATCTTTGGAAACGGGTTTGAAAGCTATTAAATATTCGATATAAAAATTGAATGGGTTAATCCAAATTGAAGTGGAAGTTGTTTTGAAATCTGTGAATGGATTTTTATGAAACTGGGTGAACTTTGTGAAATGAATCTTTTTTGTTTAAAGATTTGAAATGGTAATTTGTTTAAACCATTTGAAGAAAGGTTTTGGGTTTTTAAAAGTTGTGACTTAACTGAAATCCCATATCCATATGTTGGGAGAGGACTTTGTGTCATATAACCCATTTCGAATAATGATACGATGTAAGTGGATAACATTTGAAGACCGGTGCTGAAGACCGGTGTCTTCAAGAACGATAGGATAACCTGTCGAACGACTCTGCACTGAGTTTCTCTGGTATAGAGATCTCCATATGTGATGGGGAGTCCGATCGGGATTGTGGATACCCGGATTGCAAGGGCTTCTTCCTTTATTGGACGAAGTGCCTTCGCTTCCGTTCGAACCTGGAACGGACTTGTATGGTTCTATGTCTGACATTACGCTTTGAGATATAAAACTGATCTCTATCAAATACATTTCTGTTTGGCGGCGGAGAATTTTTTTCTCTTACCTTAACGCCCTTCTCGGAGACGTACGAGCTCAGAGGTTGTGTAGTTGATAGTTATCAGTGATATACTCCCAATTCGGTAGTGTGACATGCTAAGTGCTGCTGTGTATTGTTGATCATTTGTTGATCAAAGCATGGCTTTTGTATAAAGCGTAGCTTTGTGGACGAGACTGCATCAAGACCTCACACCCCGGAAATGGTCGAAACAGGAAAGATGCGGCAAGGTTATGATGGTCGCGCCCTTTAGGGTGTGTCATTCCTTTCTGGAAAAGGGTGGTATCATGGTATGCATCCCAGATACTTAACTCATGTGGTCACTGCAAGTCTATTACTTTATGATTGCTTTGTGGTCATTGGTTGAGAGGCACCTCGGATAAAGGTCGCAAACGACCAGGGGATGGCATGCTCGAGTAGTAGTTACCTAGTTACAAAGTGAAACCCGGCCTTGTATTGGCAGAGAGCTGGATAGGTTCTCGGGACGTCCCTCCAGAGGCGTACCCATGTGGCAGTAGGAAGTTCTTTAGCCTGACCATTTGTTGGAAATCCAAACAAAATAATACGAGCCCTGTACGGTTTTAGTTGTATAACCTGCCATGGAATGTGGTGGTTACCTGCTATTGAACATGGTATTTATAGTAGGCGTACGATAATGGTTGTATGCTGGCTAAGATTAATATTATATTTTCGAAAGGTTTTCTACACTATGCACTAATAATAATATCAAAAAGAATTTGAGTATCAAGCATGTTTGACTATCATAAGGAGAAATCTCCTCCAATTCTACGTTTGCATAGTGTGTGTGGCGGGAGGCCTTATGGTAGTTTCATTTTCCAAAAAGCATTGCAGTTTTCAATGTATTAAATTCTTTTGTTGGTTGTTTTAAAAATAAAACTATTTTTATTTGCTCATACCAGTCCCATGACTGACCCGGAGTTTATTGTTCCCTTCCTGTACTCTGGGTGCCCACAATTTTCCACATAGGTAGTTTAGAGTTGGGTTTCTCAAATAGTAGTGTAGATTCGATATCTTTGAAGCCTTTGGACCTTGGCGATCACATTTGCTTTATTCTGGAGTTATCTAGTTTGCTTATTGCATCGTGATGATGGTTCGAGCTATCTTCAGTTTGGAGATGGAGTTGTAGTTGCATTATGGAGTTGGATTCTTTTGGAGATTCTAGTGAAGTTATTCTTCCCCTATTATTTTTATACCTCTGATGTTAATATCATTTGTATCAAATTGTTGTATATCATTGGATATTGTATTCATTGGAGATATATGATATTCATTTTCTTCCACTGTGTTGTTGTACTTAATGTGTTATAAGCTACGGCACGAGTCAAATTTCAACGGTTGAATCTGTGACATTCGAGTACAAGTGATGTACGGGTGTCGATTTTCGAACGCTGAAATTTGAAACGTGGCATCTTGGTATCAGAGCTGAAGGTTGAAACTTTAGCTCAGGAGTATAACACATTAGGTCGCTCATTAGAGATAGGGTGAATATACCCTAGAATGAGTATATCGCTGGTTGTTGGAGTTGAGGAAGAGTGGTATTGGCCCGAAGTCATACTCGGGGTGATTGGTTTCTGGCTCGAGGGAGAAGCTTTGGTGTGGTGATGGCACTGCAAATCGTTATAGATAAATTTCTATTTCATATTCTCTTCATCAATTCCTTATCAGTTTTTTATTTTAACTTTAATGAATTTGGAATTTTAAATATAAATAAATTGGTAAATTAAATATAAAGTTAAAATTGATTTGTATCGATAAAACGATTTCGGTTAGAACCCAAATTTGAAATTCTATTGTAATTTTTGGTGAGTATCAAAGTGCAAAGAGAGACAAGTTAATATATACTTTGGGATATTCCAACCTGGATTGAGTATCCATTATTTGTTCTTTGGATCCAGATATGGTTTACGAGCGGTTAGTTATCCCTTCGAACTAACCGATTGCCCTGCATATTCGTAGATCTGGTGACCCGAGTATCTTGTGAGATATGGGATGAGTTCGTTCTCATGAATATTGGTGATATTCTGATTTGGTAAGACAAATGCAGAATAAATATTCAATTTGATCTTGTGAATCAATTTTCTATCTCAGATCTGTTTATTTGTCATGTGTTGTCTCTCTGTCTTTCAAATTTCGAGGACGAAATTTTCTAAGGGGGGAATCTGTAACATTCCTGGATTTTAGCTAAGAATAATTTGATAATTAATTTAACCTTTGGGATTAAATTTTAAAATATTTGGTAATTAATATAAAATAGATTGAAATAGAATTTGAAATTAAGATTCAAATTTAAACATCTTAGAAAATAAAATTGTATTTGGATTTCTGATATGATTAAATAAGATGTATCTTTATTTAAATAAATGGATTTTAATTTGTAATTTGATTATAAATAAATATTGGATTTATCAAACTTTATATTTCAAAGAACTAATGCATATATATATATATATATATATAGTTAATTGTAATAATGAATAATTTGATTTCAAATCAGTTGTTATGTAATTGTCTAAGTGTAAAAATATAATGTGATTTTGAAATTAAATAAATTTATTGAGAATGAAAGTGATTATTTGTTAATATGTGATCAAGATTTTTCTTTAACCATTCTTTTCTTTTAAAATTTATGCAAAAATAAATGATAAGAAAAGTATGAATTTAAAATGTATAAAAAATATATGTATATTAAAATCTTGAACTAAATTAAAATTGTAATGTGAAGACTAATTGAGATAAAGATTTTTATTTGTGGAAATATAAACATAAAAGAAGATATAAACATTTTAAAAATAAAAACATATGTTGTATATGAAATTTTATTTACATAAAGGGTTAAAACAAATTTACAAAAATAATTTGAACCAAGGATATAAACATAAAAAAAATAAAAATCTTTAGGGACATTTGTAAATGAAAGGGGATATGTAAATTATAGTGTAGTAAAAGTGGACAAGTGGCAAGATAATTTATTTCTTTGAGTTTAATTTTGAAGAAAATATGCATATGGGAAAGAAATATATTAGCTGTTTCATTTTTCTTCTCAAACTTCTCATGCCTGAGAAAAAATTCAAGCTACAGCCAGTAAAACTCAAAGCAGAAAAAAAAACTAAAAAAAAAACCATTTCAATTAAGAATTCTGGAAAACAAAGATCAAAGCATGTTATCAAGTTTTTAGAGTCTGGAAATCTGAAACCAAAGCACAAAGTTCAAGCCAGGCAAATTCAGATTCAAATACAAGAGCCTGGAAATGAAGATAAAAATCAAAACTAAAGTCTGAAAATCAAAATACAAAAACCAAGGCTTCTTTCAAAATTGAAGCTGTAAATCACCTGAAAAAAATCAAGCTCGAAGTTCAAATCAATCAAATTCCTTCAAGCCTGGAAATTAACTCAAGCAAGCAACAGCTAGAGGCAATTTAAAACAATTCAGAGATCAAAAGGAACAAAAGAAAAAAAAAAGATAGCTTGAATCTGGAAATCAAATCAATATCAAAACTGGAAGTTGCAAACTTGAAGCAATGTAAAGAAGATCAAGCAAACAACTTCAACTAAAATCAAGTTCAGGCTAAATCAAAAATAAATAAAAAACTTGCTTTTCAAATTCCAGTCCTCTGATCTGCAACTCCGGGTGAGTAAACTGACCTCATCTATGTTTGAATCTGTTTATCTATGGTTAATATGTGATAAATGCTTGATTGCGTGATAGTGAGATGTTTTTATAGGTGTTAAATTGACTGCATGTCCATACATGCATGTATAAATAATAGTATGCATGCCTGTATAGAGGAAAATTACCTCTGTTCTTATTTTACGGGCTTGAAACCGGTTAAAAAATGCAAATCAACCCACTTAAAACCCATTTAGGATTTAATCCCTAAATGGAAAGTGTTTGCATGTGTGTAATATCATTTTTAAAAATATATTCAGGTGGAAATATTGATCAGATATCTTGAAAATTTGGATATACAGTGAAACACAGAAGCATGTTAAAAATTTAATGTTTCAATTTCTTGATTCAATTATATAATATGTTTTGTTTTCGGAAGCAATGATTTTTAAAAGAAAAATCATGATTTTTTATATTGGGAATCAGGAGCATTTACGAGATGAACGAAATCGACATTTTGTCAACTTTTGGCGATCACTGCGATTTTGAACTTCGTGATCGTGGCAGTGGATGCTGGAATGATCAATAATCAAGGGAAAAGTACAAAGTGAATTTTTAATTCGTCGTGGACGATGGTTTGAAGCAATTTAGGGTTTAAGCTTGTGTTTATCTGGTCGAAGTTGCGAGTAAATTGCGTCGTTGCCACGGCGATTCAGGCGATCGCACTTGCGGCGATGGGTTCGTGGTGGATCGAAGTATCTTTGGCCGAAAGCGCGTGGGTTCTTGTGGTTTGTTACAGAGGAGCGAGGGGAGTTAAGGCGATCGTTTTGGTTCAGGAAGCAATGTTGGGTTCCAGTTTTTGGTCGAAGAGGCTCGATTTCGATTGACAGCGAGTTTGGTGGTTCTGAGTGGTCGAATGTGTTGTCAAGGTCGTAAGTGACTTGCTGGAGTTCTCGGCGACGATTAACGATGATCAGAGTAGGTGTGCACGTTCATGCGTGCATCTTTTTGTATCAACGATTTTGTGAAAGTTGGGGAAGAAGATGGGACTCGGTGCCAAGCAAGTGAAAGTGATGGGTTTTCTCGAAGTAGATGAAAAAATGAGTTGGCTCGAGTTCAAGTTTGGGTAAAACAAGATTTGTCTCGAGTTTATTGATGTTATACGAAAACAGTTTCAAACTTTAAAATAAAAATCAATTATTGAAAATAAATTTTGTTAAACCAATTTTCTTTCAATATTAAATGTTATCTAAGTTTTAAAAATTGGTTAAGAAGGTTTTAAAATAAAATTGTTGTACTTAACCAAGTTTTAAAATGTTTAAAATATACATAACCTTTATTTTGAAAAGCTTATTTTAGATAAACTTTATAATATTAAAGGTTAGCTAATTAATATAAAGAATGTTTTAATGGTTAATTAACTTTTAAAGTTTAAAGTTAATTTAGTTGTTAAAGGTAATTAATTACTTGAAGTGAATTACAATAAAAGTAATTAAGGTAAATTTGTTAATAATTTAAGTTTGATAAATCAAGTAATTAATTCATAATTAATTAAAGGATAATTAATTACTTAAATGGTAAGTACTTAATGAAAGTAATTAAGGATGAAAAATTTATGATTAAAGATTGATAAATCAAGTGTTTAAAGATTAATTAATTTAAAGAATAATTAATTAATGTGACTAATTAATAAAGGTAATTAATTTGAAAATAATTAACTAATTAAAAGTTAATTTATTTATGAAAGTGATTAAGGGATGATTATTAGATAAGGATTAATTAATTAATTATTGTAATTAATTAAAGATAATTAATTATTAATATAAGATTAATTAATTTATAATTAAGGATTAATTATTTAACGTAATAAATTAATGAAAATTAATTAATTAAAGCAATTAAAGGTAATTAAGTGCTTAAAGATAATTACTTAATTAAAAGTAATTAATTAATGATTAAAGGTGGATTAATCAAGTGATTAACATTGATTTAAGATTAGGGATAATCACTTATCGTAATTAATTAAGTATAATTAATTTAAAGGTAATTAATTAATTAAGGATTAATTAATTAAAGATAATTAATTAAATGGTGAATTAAATAATTAAAGGTTAATTATTTAAGGATTAAAGGTTGATTAATTATAATTTAAGGTTAATAAATTTATTATTAGTGCTTAATTAATAAATGATTATAGAATAATTAATCAAAATGATTTGTAATTTTCTAATGTTAATTAACCAGGATTAGTAAATTCATAAGTAATTAATCTGATTTGAATTAATCAAACAATTAACTGATCTTACTTATGAATATTTGGATTGAATTGGATGCTTTGTATTGTGTGATACCCCTGATATACGATGTTCTGTGACATGATTAAGATGTGAAATGTAACTTATTATCTGTGATAAATGTAATTTATTTATCTGTGATGTACCTATGTTATTTATCTGTGATACGTGAATAAAGATAAGCGTTATAGCTTATACGGCTTATCAAATATGTTGCTGTATTCGAATCTATGCTGATTGATGATGTTGCACTTTTATTGTGTAAAACCCCTGGACCACACTTATACACACACAAAAATGGATTGCACGAGGAAATTAGTTAAGTCACAGAATTTTGAAATAGTTTTAAAATTGAAATTTTGAATCCAAATGGTTTTGGAAATGGATTGGGTTTTAAAGTGAAAAGCTTCTGAAAAGGAATTTCAAAGATAAAAGTTATTTTTGAATAACTTGATTTAGTTTGAAATTTGATTTAAATTTGAATTCAAAAAATTAAAATTAAATTCTATTTATGATTTAAAAAGGTTATACAAGTTTATATGGGTTTTAAACCATTTTTAAAGTGTTGTTTTAGGAATTTGAATTTAACCCAAAGATTTTTAACTTGTATAAATGAAATCAGATTTTTTCGAAATGAAAACTATTTGTTTTCAAATGATAAAAGCTTTCATACAAGAAATGAATTTCCAATTTGTGTTAAAGGGATTTCAAGTTTGAAATGAAAATGGTTTTCCAAGTTATGAATAAATCTTTAGAAACGGGTTTGAAAGCTATTAATCTTTGATTTAAAGATTGAATGAGTTAATCCAAATTGAAGTGGAAGTTGTTTTGAAATCTGTGAATGGATCTTTGTGAAACTGGGTGAACTTAGTGAAATGAATCTTTTTTGTTTAAAGATTTAAAATGGTAATTTATTTAAACCATTTGAAGAAAAGTTTTGGGTTTTTAAAGGTTGTGACTTAATTGAAATACCATATCCATATGTTTTTAAATATTGCGCTCACTATTTGGTTTAGCCGGGAGAGGACTTTGTGTCATATAACCCTATCCGAATAGTGATACGACGTAAATGGATAAAATTTGAAGACCGGTGGTGAAGACCGGGTGTCTTCAAGAACGATGGGATAACCTGTCGAACGACTCTGCGCTGAGTTGCTCCGGTATAGAGATCTCCATAAGTGATGGGGAGTCCGATCAGGATTGTGGATACCTGCATTGCAAGGGCTTCTTCCTTTATTGGACGAAGTGCCTTTGGTTCCGTTCTACCCGGAACGGACTTGTATGATTGTATGTCTGACATTACACTTTGAGATATAAAACTGATCTCTATCAAATACATTTCTATTTGGTGGCGGAGAATTTTTTTCTCTTAGCTTAACACCCTTCTCGGAGACGTACGAGCTCAGAGGTTATGTAGTTGATAGTTAACAGTGATATACCCCCAATTTGGTAGTGTGACATGCTAAGTGCTGCTGTGTGTTGTTGATCATTTATTGATCATTTGTTGATCAAAGCATGGCTTTTGTATAAAGCGTAGCTTTGTGGATGAGATTGCATCCGGACCTCACACCCCAAAAATGTTCGAAACAGGAAAGATGCGGCAAGGTTATGAGGGTCGCGCCATATAGGGTGTGCCATTCCCTTCTGGAAAAGGGTGGTATCATGGTATCGAGCCCAGATACTTAACTCATGTGGTCACTGCAAATCTATTACTTTGTGATTGTTTTGTGGTTGTTGGTTGAGAGGTGCCTCAGATAAAGGTCGCAAACGACCGGGGGATGGCATGCTCGAGTAGTAGTTACCTAGTTACAGAGGTAACCCAGCCTTGTGTTGGCAGAGAGCCGGGTAGGTTCTCTGGACGTCCTTCCAGAGGCGTACCCATGTGGTAGTAGGAAGTTCCTTAGCCTGACCATTTGTTGGAAATCCAAACATAACAATACGAGCCCTGTACGGTTTTTGTTGTATAACCTGCCATGGAATGTGGTGGTAACCTGCTATTGAACATGGTAGCTATTGTAGGCATGCAATAATGGTTGTATGCTGGCTAAGATTAATATTATATTTTCAAAAGGTTTTCTGCACTATGCACTAATAATAATATCAAAAGGAATTTGCGTATCAAGCATGTTTGACTATCATAAGAAGAAATCTCCTCCAATTCTGCGTTTGCATGGTGTGTGTGGCGGAAGGCCTTATGGTAGTTTCATTTTCCAAAAAGCATTGCGGTTTTCAATGTTTTAAATTCTTTTGTTGGTTGTTTTAAAAATAAAACTATTTTTGTTTGCTCATACCAGTCTCATGACTGATCCAGAGTTTATTGTTCCCTTCCTAAACTCTGGATGCCCACAATTTTCTACACGGGCAGTCTAGAGTTGGATTTCTCAGATAGTAGATGTAGATTCGATATCTTTGAAGCCTTTGGACCTTGGCGATCACATTTGCTTCATTCTGGAGTTATCTAGTTTGCTTATTGCATCGTGATGATGGTTCGAGCTATCTTTAGTTTGGAGATGGAGTTGCAGTTGCATTATGGAGTTGGATTCTTTTAGAGATTCCAGTGAAGTTATTCTTCCGCTGTTATTTTTGTACCTCTAATGTTAATATCATTTGTATCAAATTATTGTATATCATTGGATATTTTATTCATTGGAGATATATGATATTCATTTTTTTCCGCTGTGTTGTTGTACTTAATGTGTTATAAGCTCCGGCATGAGTCAAATTTCAACGGTTGAATCTACGACATTCGAGTACAAGTGAAGTACGAGTGTCGATTTTCGAACGCTGAAATTTAGAACGTGACATGAAAACCGTTTTTCATTCTAATTTTCCCACTCCTACAATTAGAAGTGTAGCTCAACCAATTTTTACATCCAATTCCTACCTTCCAAATTCCTAGCACACCGTTGCTAACATCCAGATTTAGAAAAGTCTAGTTTTCTAAACATATTTTCTTATGCTAGGAAATGGGCTAGATGGAAAATTCAATATTTTCGTACTTCTATTATATACCCTTTTTCATTTATATCTTGGAATCTTCTCTTTTGTCCCTAATTCTTCTCCAACTTTTCCAAGTACACTATGCATAGTTAGTTTTTATCTTAAATTTTTGATACAATGTTTATTTCAAAATCAACATTTTGTTGCTAACAAGATAAGGAGAAAGTGATTCCCTACCTATCATAGCTTTCTCCCTTGTTTCCTATCGTATTTTATTTTACTACCACTTCTGCTGCACAGTGAAATCCATACTAACCCAACTGTCAAATACCCCGCAATGTCAAGTATGTGGCATTTCCAAAAAAATCAAAAATATTTTTATATTTCTTTCTAAAATATCCATAAAAAATTTAAACTCAAAAATCTTTCAAAACATTTTGCAGAGATACTTTATTCTTCAAAAGTGTATATATGTATAGGTTTTCAAAACAAATTTTTCCACATCTCAAGAAATTGAGGTTTAGTCAACAGTCGCATATCCATGGTGGACTCCTATTAATTTACACTGTAGATTTCTAGTTTCAATTTTTTTATTTTATTTACAATGGCAACCAGCACACAAATTAATTATAAATTTCAGTTTCCGACGAACACGAACATTGACCCGTGGCTATGTATCACCCTTTTCCCGCCCTTCGCTTACTGAATATATTTCTTGAATTTTCAGGACTTACAATCTCATTTTCTTTTATTTTAGTAGTTAGTTGAATAAATTCTCTTAATTTATTATTTAACTTCCAGTTTTTCTTATTTTTATTGTTTTTCTTTAACATAACGGTCAACACATATTACGCATAAAAAGGAACATTTCTATTACAACATACACGATTTACATAGTAGCAATACTAATGCTTACAAGCCACTAAAAGAAAACAACACTGGAAAGAAATATAATTAGTATTAACTACTACTACCTCCTAAGGACTAGGGGGTTGCAAACTAGAGCCCTGGTTGCACCGAAGCCAGTGAATGATGGAAGTATGCACCCTAACTAGCGCCTCTGACGCCGCTACTCTGCCTTGATTACAAGCTGCCTATCCTTCATCCTCTTTTGCCTCTAATACAGTACCTTCGATCTCTCCTTGGTCTCTATAGTGTCCCAATAATCCCAGGTCTGCTGGTAATAACCTTCAGCCTACTGGTCCAGCCACGAGTCCCACTCTATCTATGTATGCTCGCCCTCCTAAGGCTCCTCCTCACTCTCGTCGCTCCCCATAGGCTGCTCATTGATGTCTATCTTCATCCTCTTAAGAGAGGATCTATCCAAAGCCAAGCGTGTATCTATGTGTGACTGCTCGCCTCGAAAACTCACCTCAAACTATTTGAAAATGGCAGTGAAATGGTGGCAATAAGGGAAAAAACTCCTCCATCCCTCGGTTCCTCCTACGTCTGCAAAATGGGTCATAATTGCACGAGCCCGGTTCACCTCAATACCACCAATGATGGCATAGGTGGCCTTCTGAATCAAGGGATAAATATGATCATAACTACCTATTTTAGGAATAAGGTTGTAGTGGAGGATACGTACAATCAGACGGGCCTGGGGAAGCAACCTCTTAGGGCACTAAACGTGTAGTCCAGAGAGAAAAATCCACTCTAGACTAATGGGGTCAGTATCTCTATGCTGTCCAAACATGCCCCGTGGCTCTAATTTGTAGCATCCCTCCTAGCTGAACATTGTGAACTGAATAGGCGTTCCCTTCACCTTGGATGCAAAGGTGATGTAACATCCCTGATTTTTGACTTGCTCTAATAAAATAAATAATGATTTAAATTAAAGAGTTTAAATGAGGAATTTGAAATTTGTATTCTTTTATAAAAAATAATTAATCCATTTTAGAATGAGAATTCTAGATTTATGAGATATTGGAAAATTAATATATATATATATATATATATATGGTAAATATTTTCAAAGCTAGAAATAAATAAATAAATCTATTTATGAGAAGAATAAAGGTTTTAATTTGTTAAACCATTTATTAAATTATAAACGAGGGGTTTGAGAATTGTTTAAATATTAAGTAATATTTTAAAGTTGTTTTGAGATTTCAATTCAAGTAAAATAAGCATAAAATTTAAGTTGATATTTAAAGATGATTACCAAGTGGAATAATGAATTAATTAGTTGAAATGGGTTAGTGTTTTATTTCATGATTTGTTAACAATTTTATAAGTGGCATTTGTAGGAGGAATTAGAAAGAAATGAAAACAATTTCTGTTCTTATTGGGTTGTATATTTAAAACCCAAGCCCAAATAAAATTAATCAAACGAGAAAACTTCGTTTTATTCTCATTTATGTAAGTTAAAACAAATTGCAACAGCAGATAGAAAAATAGAGTCCTCTTTTCCTCTTTAAACCTAGATGTTAGAATCAACAAAGTAAAATCAGAATAAATTCTAGAAATTCGTGATAAAGTCACACTACAATAAAACAACCATTTTACAACAATTCCTTTACAAGTTGCAGAAATGGACAGTTGTAATATGTGTTTTATAACAACTGTTTATTTTTAGCAGTTGTAAAAAATGCACATTCAATTTTTTTTTACAGCGGTTGTAATATATTGTTTGTAACAACTGTTTCCTTATGCCAGTTGTAATTATTTATCTATAACAACTCTTTTGGACAGTTATCTTTCCAAATTAGGTTTTTACAACTGCCAAAATTGACGTTTTCCTTCCAAATTTCATTCGCCCGCTAAAAGTTTCAAAATAAGCAAAACAGCCCGCAAAGTATTCTTATTCCAAACCTTAACCCAATCTTGATTTCTCTCTGCCATTGCCCACTTCTGTTAAATCTTGCAAACCCTAACCCAAAGCTACTCGTCTCCTTTGCGCGTTCCTCCGGTTCAACCTGCATCACCCCTGTCCTCATTGTTGCTCGCCTTTTTTTCCGCTCATCGCCGTTGTATTGGCCGCCGTTGCTTTGACGTCGTCGAAGTTGTAGGTATTTTTACTCGTCGCTATTGTACTCGCTTCAAAAAAAATTTGTTACTGAATTTGCTTTGATTTGATTACTACATTTGTTAATTACTATACTTGTAATAAGTGTTTTGTTGAACTTGAAATCGATTCAATGCTATACTTGTAATAAGTATAATATGCTAATTAAAAAGTATTTGATGACGCTTGAAATCGATTCAATGCTGTATTGTATGAAGTCTCAACATTGTGACCGAATAAGCTTTATTGATGTTCACTTTGAAGAATCTTATTTGAGTTAGTGTGGTTGGAAACATCCTGCAAGAAAAAATCATCATCATCTTCACTCATATTTATTTGCATCTGAAATGGACTTTTTATGTATAACAAACTAAAAAAGCTCACTGCATATTAATGTATTGGAAACTGGAAACTGAAATAATATTCATCTATTGTTTTACATAAATTTAATATAGCTCTAAAATCATATTGCATATAATATCTTATGACATCACGGAAACTGAAATAATACATGTATCCGGTACCTGTTCCTAACTGAAATCAAATGAAGATTGTAAGAATAAATGTACATGACATACTTGGATGTTTGAGCTAATTATCAGTGATACCTAAAGCACATATTCATATCATTTGTTTGTTATAAATATATATTATAGTCACATATTCGTATCATTTGTTTATTATCAATGCATGCATGACTCTGCATATGCAGCTGGCATAAATTCATTCATTTTTCTGTGTTCTCTGTGCCTTGCAGGTATTTAGTTTATGATGGCATAACTGTAGGTTAGTTCGTTTATGTTGTTCGTAAGAGAACTAAACTTGGGGCTAAAAAGGCCATTTTCATTTTCGTCAAAGACATACTTCCTCCTATAGGTTTATTATTATTATTATTAGCAGCAGCAGCATGCTAGCAAAAATCCAATGAACAATAGTGCCTTTGATTTACTAGTAGGTGAATGCTAGTTTTTGTTCCCATTCAGTTAAATTGCTTCATGTTTGTTGACATAACATAATTTCGATATCCGAGGCTTGTAATTCAATTACATGTGTGATTCACGTTTGTTAAACCTTTCTGCATTTGCTTAGTGTTGAGAGAAAGAAGTTACATTCTCTTAACAATTCATGTATCCTTTGTTGTTTATATTCTATCTTTATAAGAATTATAAATATGTACCATTAGGGGTTTAGCTTGAGTTGACCAAAAGAAATAAACTAATCAACTATGAAGATGTTGCTTGAATAAATCTCAAATGCTCTACTTCTATATGTACATAATATCTTGATTAACAGTATGTATATTTATTTGTGCTACACTTCATTAATCCAAGATATACATAATATCTTGATTAAAAATAAAAATAAAACTAGTTGTCTGTTTTATTGAAACAACTGGTAATCAGATCATCTTATCTGATACATATTCTTAAAGATATATGTACTTATATCATGATGATTTTATATATACATATGTATACATACATACATATTCACATACATATATACATATACATACATATATATATATATATATAGGGAAATATATAAATAAGAGTAGACGAATTAAATACCAAGAATAAGAAAGCAGCTAACCATCCACTAGTTTTGTTTTTGGATGCTGGTTTGCCTTTGAAATCCATAGAGCCATCCATTGTACAACACTCATCATCATAGCTTGATTTTTCCACATTTCCTCTTTTTGTTAAGGTCATCTCCTTCTGCATTGTTTTCATCATTTCATACTTTGTACTTAGCTTAAAATAATGCATGCATCATATGTATGTATGTATGTATGTTTTAAATTACACTTTCAGTGCTCAATATCTGATGCATTGGTAGAAAGATTGTGGCGACCCGACTTTCTACTCCCCGAAAATCGCATCATCAATTAAGAAAGAAAGGGATAGAAAAGAGAAAGAAAGAGAAGAAGAAACAACACATCAGAATCTAAATAGCGGAACGAATAAATTATATTAATAACATAAAATATTACATAGTTTACAACCACTATCAGAGTACACAGATATACAGCACGTACTAGACAGTTATAAACACCTGTCTAGTTATTACAACTCAATACAACTCAGAGACAACACAGAACACACAGCGGAATACTATATATCTAACGTAGAAGCCTCCTGCTCCATTGCTCCTCCAATATTCGTCAAAGCTAACCTGATTCCCTTGGCTACTCGTAAAAATTTGAGCACCTAAGAGTTTAAGAAAACAAAAGATAAACTCCGGGTCAGACATGGGTCTGGTGTGAGTAACAGGTTAAAGTTGCTTAACTTTGAAAATCCTTTTAAAAGAAAGGTATCACGTAAGACTTCCCACACATAAACATGGAAAAGTTTTTACCTTACGCTAACCAAAACATTTGATAGGAAATCCAGTGATATTATAATAGGGTCTAGGGTTTTCAAGTAAATAAGAAATAGCCGAAATTGTTACATCTATTAAATTCCAGCTACTAGCCACAAAAGTGGGTAATACAATCAAAACCGTTGGCACTTACTGGATTTTGGATTCCATACAATGGCAGGGCAACTGGGGTACCGCCCGTCATAGTACGTGACCTAGATCAACGTACCGAGGAGTACTCCCACTCCCCTGCAACACAAAGCCGGACCCATTCCTTACTGAATAGTTCCGAACAAGACAACCCCGCAGTTGGTGCACACTGACAACTGCCCACTAAGCCGAATAAAAAGGGACCTCTAGACAGGGATCAATCTTGCTCTCCAGTGGGAGCTACCCACGAAGCCTTGCTGCACCTCCCCTGTTTTAGCCATTCCCGGTTGATGAGGCTTGAGGCTACGATTACCTTTAGAGGACACATCTCTTAGAATGCTCATCGTCCACCTGACGATGTTCTGAAAGCATTCAATCCATACAAGTTCGTTCCGGCTTCGAACGAAACCGAAGGCATTATCTCGTTACACTCATTTTGGAATCACCCTCAGAGTTAACGACGATAACCCTTGCACTCTAAATCTACATCTCGAATCTATAAGTACTATTCCGTCAAACTCATTACGGAATCACCCACAGAGTTATACTGACGTATAGCCCTTACACCTCGAGTCTTCACTTGCTCCACTTAGATTCACGACCTATCGTTAATTTGGATCGATGTGGTTTTCGGATATCCAAATATGGAAACCCGATCCCGGTCTCATCGAAATCCAAAGCGTGTCTTTTAAGGCCAAGTTGTTTTAAAGGTTTAAAATAATTCAATTATCTATATATCCAAATAGATAAATCACAGATACACAACAAGTAATCAACATTATCAATATATCAGATAAACCATATTATCACTATTCAAAAAGATAATCTATATCACCATCACCATGCAACCAATGCATCCAAATCACTCAACATTATCTATCTCATATCTGAGATTCTAACCATCCAAAGCAAACAACACTATCCAACCATATAAGCAATGATTAACCACACCCAAATATAATTAATTTTAAAATGAATTAAATTAATTACATCATTCCATTAATTTAAAGTAAAATAAATTAATTACTTTACCAATATCAACTTTCTCATATCACTTTTGATAAATTATCAATCAATTAATTTATCATCATCCAATGATTCATTTTAATTAATCATCCCTGATTAATTAACCCTTAATTACATTCAAGTAATTCTTTACTAATTAATTTCTCAAATTAATTATATTTAACCAAATACAGTAATTAACCTTTAATTACTTCCTTAATTAATTAACTATAATTAATTACATTAATCCTTAATTAATTACATAAATTAATTACCTTTAATCACTTATTATTGATTAATTAATCTTAATTAATCAATCTTAAATACCTCATTAATTATAATAATTAATGATCTCTAATTACATTTTAATTAATTCCCTTATTTAAATTAATTACATTATGGAATAAATCTTAATTTAAAACATAATTGTTAATCACCCTTGATTAACCCCATTCAGTAATCAACTATCCTTAATTACTTCACCAAATAAATTAATTACCCCTTAATTAATTCTAATTAATCCCTTGATTAATTGACAAAGTAATTATACTCAAATAACTTCATTATCAAATCACTTCTAATTGATTACATATAGTAATTACCCATTAATTACTTCTCTAAGTAATTCCTCTTAATTTAATTACATTAAGTAATTATCCTCCATAAATCATCAAATGATTAATTTTAAATTAATTAAACTGAATTAATTAACTTAAACTAATCAAATTTAAACTCAATTAATTACAATAAGTAATTAATTCCTTAATTACTTCCATAAGTAATTATACTTAACAATTTACACAATTTAATTATCTTTAAATTAATTAATCTAATTAATATTTAAAATTAATCACATTAATTAATTATTAAAAAATCCTTAGTTAATGACCTTCATTAACTATTAAAAATTCATTAATTATTTTCTAAAATAATTAACTTATTTTAAATCATTATTAATTACAAATTAATTAATCATTAATTAATCCATTAATTAACCCCTAATTAATTAAATAATTATGTGTTAATTAAAACTTAAGTAATCCATTATTACTTTATTAATCATTAATTAAAAACTAATTTTATTTAATTAATTATTCTTAATTACAAGTTAATTATTCAAAGAATAATTAATCCTAAACCCTTAAGATTAACCCTTAATTACTTTAAGTAATTATTTATTTCATTAATTTACTAAATAAATTAATTATTCATTTAATTACTCTAATAATTAAATGAAATATAAAACATTAAATTATTACTTAACTTTAACAAGTTTAAATTCAATTTAAAACCTTTAATTGCTAAATAATACTTTTATTATAAAAGAAATTTTTCAAAAGTTAAAACAAATTTCTTTTAAAATTAAAACCATTTAAATTTTCACATTATCATTCAAATTTGGTTTAAACACCTAAATTTATAAACTTAAATTCATTTTAAACCAAAGATTCAAAATTAGATTTGAATCAAATTTAAACTTTATTTAAACATTACTTCATATTTCAATTTCAAATTTAAATTCAAATTTCTTTTAAAAACATTTTAAACAATAAACTCTTTTAAAGTTATTTTAAAGCAAATTTGAATTTAAAAATTTAATCATTTCCAATTTTAAGATTCAATTCAACTTGAATCTATAATTTAAATTAGATTTAAAACATATTTTAAATCTTTTCTTTATATTTCAAATTCCAATTTAAAATTTGAAACAAGACAATTTCTAAACTTCAATCATTAGCCCGAGCTGACTCAAGCAACTCGAGTAACTCGAATAACAATTTTCATCTTAAAATCTATTTAAATCTCAAATATAAAACAGGTTTATAAAACCTGTGCTAATAGGTTTACCAAACCCTGTAACAAAACTAAAAACCCGATACCTTATCTCCATTACTTCGAGTCCCAATTCCCTTTTCTTCGGGCAAAAATACAGAACTACCCGATGCAACCACAAGATCCCATCTCTTCCCCAAAACAGCTGATACATCAAGATCGACGTGCACCTGCACCGTCACGGCAACCTTCTCCGACCACTCACGACCACCCACACAAGTCATCGATCACCCCCTAAAGCCATTCCAACCTTCGAATCAAATCCAGAAACCCCAAATCGAATTTGAACATTCGAGTTCAACTGGAAAAAAAAATGTCGAACCAGAAGATCCCCCAAAACCCCATACTCCGACCACCAGAACATCTCTACCTCCGGTCACAACCTCCTCCATACCCATTCTATCTTCAGCTCGAACTAGAGAGAACTCGATCACTTAATTTGATCACAGTGATCAAATCCCTTGACAACAGTAAAACTAGGGCTTAAAAAATTCAAACCCAAATCATGTTTGCCTAGTTGCTTTAATCCATCATCTATTATTTTTCCTATAAACTACACACATCATTCCAACAACAAAAGAAACTCAGGCAGCTCCATACCTCTAGATTGACAGAACTAAACCAAATTGTATTTCCTGGTTAAACCAGAAATACTTTATTGAAAGCAAACTAAAAATTTAGATTATAGTTTTAAAAATCAAGTTAAAGATCAAGTAATTCGTTTATAAGCTTAAATAATTAAATCTGAATCATTTACATATTGATTTCAGAAATTTTACTCTGTTTCATTCATTTTTTTTCTTTTTTTTTCTGTGTCATCACCGCTACATTCTCATTTTCTTTTCTTTTTATAAGATTAAACTCTAATTTATATTACATAACATACTAGGTTTAAAAACTTAAACTATAACATTGATTTTTTCCTTCCATGAAGTCATGATTTGAACATAACAACAATCTGGAAACTAAAACAGGCAAAACAAGATCACTGTGCAACATGCATATAACAGAGTATACCATCTAATTCATCCACTTCAATAAGATTACCACAGGAATAAACTAAGCAACTATAATTACTTAAATTATTTTTGTTAAAATGTTACTCACCTGGGTTTTATGGAGGCAGAGCACAAAGCTTCAGATTGCTTTTTAAACTGCAAATGCCTTTTAAAACATCCATCTTGCTTTTGCAGTAATGCTTCTGATCCTTGATGTATACATGCTTCCAGAAAATATTGCAATTTGCTTCTACTTCCAGATTTAGTTACATGCAGGTTTGGATATAATTTTTTTTTAGAGACAGAAAAGAATTTGCAGGTTTTTCACAAATTTGCAAATTGATTGCAGGTTTAAGAATTGTAGAATTTGATGATCAGGTTATTATGATTTGCATTTCAGGTTAATGAATATGATTCAGATAGTTTTTGGTTTTGAGGGAAAATAGTTTTGCACATTTATTTGAATGTAGATGGATTTGCAGAAGGATTTTAAGGAGAAACAAATTTAACATGAAAAGATTTTTGTTGAAGATTTCAGATCTGAATAATTCTCTTAAGTTTTGAAGAGGAATTGCAAAAAGTAAATGGAATGAAAATAAGTGCATTAATACAAGTAGATTTTTGATTTTAAAAAAAATAAAAGAAAAAAAGAAAATTAAAAGGACACTTGGTTTAATTTTCAACACTTGTCACTTGTTTAAATTAATGGCTTACATATGTAAATTAAATGTCTTAAGAGACTTAGACATGTAATCTAAATATTTCTAATTTAAATTGAATTTTAAAAACTTTATATCTTAATCCATTATTTCCTATGTATATATATAAATGAATTTTATTTCTTCTCTTCTAATTAAAAGAAATGAAACAAAACAAATATAAATACAAGCTTATTCAAATATTTTTAAATACTTATTCTTTGAAACATTAAATTCAAACTTTAAATTAATTTATCGAATCAAAATTTTAATAATCAAGTTACATATATAAATGCATATATAATTCTATTAAAATTAAAAACAACAATTTTATTCCTTACAAAATCTATTTATGTTCATAAGAACTTAAGTATTATAATTTTTATTCAAAAAATAACAAATTAAACAATATTAAATAATTTATTAAAAGATATTATAACAAACTAAGATCATTTGTAATTTACATTGTAAATTCTTATGTATATATAAATCCCAAGTAATATAAAGTAAAACTTAGCTTTTATATTTATCAAATTTTAAATTCATATTTTTAAGCTAAATAAAATTTCAAAATAAATAAGATTTATCATAGTATAAATCATAACATTATTTATTATATTGCTTTGAAAAGCCAATTTTTTTAAGTCAAATTTTTTTAATTTACTAAAAATAAACTAGAATTAGAAAATCAATTCATTCACTAAATTCAAAAATCAAAATTTACCAATTTACAATATTTACAATTATATATATTATAAACAGAAAACAATTTATTTATTCAAAAGGATAAAATATTTCAATTTAAATATTTATTCTTTAAAACATTATTATTAAATCAAATTCCAAATTTGTTATTAAAATTATCAAATCAAACTAAATTTATAACACTGATTATTAAATTTATATTGCCCAAATTTCCGGGATATCACATTCCTCTCCCCTTTAAAGAATTTCGTCCCCGAAATTTAAAGGCAAAGATAATTTAATAATCTATCTTAAGATTTAATTTTAAAACACAAGCATATATTATCAAACATATGCTAATAACCATAGCAACCAATTCAAACAAAACAAATCTAATTATCCAGAAAAACCTGGATACAATTTTCACGAGTTTCCCCGGTATACATATCGGGATACTCGCTCTATAGAATCTAAACAATCAATACTATTAAACTATAGAGCTCCTATCCAACTAGATCTACCAACAAAACAATATATCAGACAACAGACGTGTCTGAATCAACCACCACATCCTTCTGAACTGCTGGTTTCACAACCAGAGATAAACCATACACGTACTCCCTTAGAGATACGTAAAACACATCGAATCCCAGTTATCCAAACCGACAATTCAACTTTGAAAATCAAACACCAAACCTCACAAAACACAGAAAAGATCCAAAACATCATGGAGCTGACTTACCCAGTCTTACTCAATCTTATAGCTCTTTAGATCGGAGAAAACTTATTCAAAATCAAATCTCCGACTCCGGAATCCAAACTCCTTTGTCTCTTACCCACAGAACTCTTCTGATGATCCTGGGCTGCCTTCAACTCTCCTGATCAGCTCAACCTTTGTTGATGTCTCTAGAAACAACTGGACCAAAACAATCCAACAAAATGATCTCCTCAAGATCAATTCCAATCAAGAATACCAACTCTATTCCACAAACATCAAAAGATTAACTTTCTTCTCTTATCCGGAAAAGATAAAACAAAAGCACTTCCAATCTGCTTCCGCTGCACAACTCTGATCTGAAGCAGAAGAAAAACTCGAGCACAACTGGATAACACATCACAGAAATATGGTTCAACAGACCCATAAAAGAAAACTCAGATGCCCCATCTGAACCAAAGCTGCTTCACTAAACCTCCGGTATCACTCCTAGAATCCAGTCGATAAGAAAACTCAACCTCTAGGCACGGACAAACTCTTCATAGCTCAAGAGAACACTCAAACTATCGCAAGTCACTTTTGCGATCAACCAGTCCAATATCCAAAGAAAACTGTTCTCTCTTCACCAATCAGAACAGCATACGCTTAACTAGCCAATCCATCGCAGATATGGAATCCACTCTGCTGCTTCTGAAATCTACCTTCAGAAACTGCTAACCAGAAAACTTTCTTGCCAGCACCCAGAATACTCCGAACTGCACTGCTGACACCGATGCCAAAGACTTCCTAAACCAAATCTCTTCGAGAAACTCAGGCTTCAAACCGGACAGAAACATCCTGCTGAATCCAGCCACAACATCGAAGCAGACTTAGCTCCTTAACTTGGTCCAAAGAAAACATCTTCGAGAACATCCATAGTCACTGCATCTCATCACGCCGCTACTACTCCTTAAGATATCAAGATACCATCATTCTCTTCTGCCCAACCGACAGATCCAAATTCTACTCATCCAATTCAAAGATAGACTCCGAACCTTTACAGGTTACCTTCAGAGATCTATGAAATCCTATACTCCGCACAACTCACTCGAGACGGTATTAGGTCTACAGTCTCGACAAATACACTACCAATCTCAAGCACCAAACTTCAACCAAGGGTAGTAGTTGTGTTACACACCCCACTACCTTATCTACCTTTATAGCTTATATTGGATAACCCGAACAGGTAACCCAACGGATAGGAAGAAGTAATTATATAAATATATATATAATAAAACTACAAATACGCTCTCTCAAGAAAGACACCACTCCAGGGCCTAGGTATTCACTCAACCTAATGCTCTGATACCACCGGTGACGACCCGACTTTCTACTCCCCGAAAATCGCATCATCAATTAAGAAAGAAAGGGATAGAAAAGAGAAAGAAAGAGAAGAAGAAAGAACACATCAGAATCTAAACAGCGGAACGAATAAATTATATTAATAACATAAAATATTACATAGTTTACAACCACTATCAGAGTACACAGATATACAACACATACTAGACAGTTATAAACACCTGTCTAGTTATTACAACTCAATACAACTCATAGACAACACAGAACACACAGCGGAATACTATATATCTAACGTAGAAGCCTCCTGCTCCATTGCTCCTCCAATATTCGTCAAAGCTAACCTGATTCCCTTGGCTACTCGTAAAAATTTGAGTACCCAAGAGTTTAAGAAAACACAAGATAAACTCCGGGTCAGATATGGGTCTGGTGTGAGTAACAGGTTAAAGTTGCTTAACTTTGAAAATCCTTTTAAAAGAAAGGTATCACGTAAGACTTCCCACACATAAACATGGAAAAGTTTTTACCTTACACTAACCAAAACATTTGATAGGAAATCCAGTGATATTATAATAGGGTCTAGGGTTTTCAAGTAAATAAGAAATAGTCGAAATTGTTACATCTATTAAATTCCAACTACTAGCCACAAAAGTGGGTAATACAATCAAAACCGTTGGCACTTATTGGATTTTGGATTCCATACAATGGCAGGGCTACTGGGGTACCGCCCGTCACAGTACGTGGCCTAGATCAACGTACCGAGGAGTACTCCCACTCCCCTGCAACACAAAGCCGGACTCATTCCTTACTGAATAGTTTCGAACAAGACAACCCCGCAGTTGGTGTACACTGACAACTAACCACTAAGCCGAATAAAAAGGGACCTCTAGACAGGGATCAATCTTGCTCTCCAATGGGAGCTACGCATGAAACCTTGCTGCACCTCCCCTATTTTAGCCATTCCCGGTTGATGAGGCTTGAGGCTACGATTAACTTTAGAGGACACATCTCTTAGAATGCTCATCGTCCACCTGACGATGTTCTGAAAGCATTCAATCCATACAAGTTCGTTCCGGGTTCAACCAAAACCGAAGGCATTATCTCGTTACACTCATTTTGGAATCACCCTCAGAGTTAACGACGATAACCCTTGCACTCTAAATCTACATCTCGAATCTATAAGTACTATTCCCTCGAACTCATTACGGAATCACCCACAAAGTTATACTGACGTATAGCCCTTACACCTCGAGTTTTCACTTGCTCCACATGGATTCACGACCTATCGTTAATTTGGATTGATGGGGTTTTCAGATATCCAAATATGGAAACCCGATCCCGGTCTCATCGAAATCCAAAGCGTGTCTTTTAAGGCCAAGTTGTTTTAAAGGTTTAAACTAATTCAGTTATCTATATGTCCAAATAGATAAATCACAGATACACAACAAGTAATCAACATTATCAATATATCAGATAAACCATATTATCACTATTCAAAAAGATAATCTATATCAGCATCACCATGCAACCAATGCATCCAAATAACTCGACATTATCTATCTCATATCTGAGATTCTAACCATCCAAAGCAAACAACACTATCCAACCATATAAGCAATGATTAACCACACCCAAATATAATTAATTTTAAAATGAATTAAATTAATTACATCATTCCATTAATTTAAAGTAAAATAAATTAATTACTTTACCAATATCAACTTGCTCATATCACTATTGATAATTTATCAATCAATTAATTTATCATCATCCAATGATTCATTTTAATTAATCATCCCTGATTAATTAACCCTTAATTACATTCAAGTAATTATTTACTAATTAATTTCTAAAATTAATTATATTTAACGAAATATAGTAATTAACCTTTAATTACTTCCTTAATTAATTAACTATAATTCATTACATTAATCCTTAATTAATTACATAAATTAATTACCTTTAATCACTTATTATTGATTAATTAATCTTAATTAATCAATCTTAATACGTCATTAATTATAATAATTAATGATCTCTAATTACATTTTAATTAATTCCCTTATTTAAATTAATCACATTAAGGAATAAATCTTAATTTAAAACATAATTGTTAATCACCCTTGATTAACCCCATTCAGTAATCAACTATCCTCAATTACTTCACCAAATAGATTAATTACTCCTTAATTAATTCTAATTAATCCCTTGATTAATTTACAAAGTAATTATACTCAAATAACTTCATTATCAAATCACTTCTAATTGATTACATATAGTATTTACCCATTAATTACTTCTCTAAGTAATTCCTCTTCATTAAATTACATTAAGTAATTATCCTCTATAAATCATCAAATGATTAATTTTAAATTAATTAAACTGAATTAATTAACTGATACTAATCAAATTTAAACTCAATTAATTACAATAAGTAATTAATTCCTTAATTACTTCCATAAGTAATTATACTTAACAATTTACACAATTTAATTATCTTTAAATTAATTAATCTAATTAATAATTAAAATTAATCACATTAATTAATTATTAAAAAATCCTTAGTTAATGACCTTCATTAGCTATTAAAAATTCATTAATTATTTTCTAAAATAATTAACTTATTTTAAATCATTATTAATTACAAATTAATTAATCATTAATTCATTAATTAACCCCTAATTAATTAAATAATTAAATGTTAATTAAAACTTAAGTAATTCATTATTACTTTATTAATCATTAAATAAAAACTAATTTTATTTAATTAATTATTCTTAATTACAAGTTAATTATTCAAAGAATAATTAATCCTAAACCCTTAAGATTAACCCTTAATTACTTTAAGTAATTATTTATTTCATTAATTTACTAAATAAATTAATTATTCATTTAATTACTCTAATAATTAAATGAAATATAAAACATTAAATTATTACTTAACTTTAACAAGTTTAAATTCAATTTAAAACCTTTAATTGCTAAATAATACTTTTATTATAAAAGAAATTTTTCAAAAGTTAAAACAAATTTCTTTTAAAATTAAAACCATTTAAATTTTCACATTATCACTCAAATTAGGTTTAAACACCTAAATTTATAAACTTAAATTCATTTTAAATCAAAGATTCAAAATTAGATTTGAATCTAATTTAAACTTTATTTAAACATTACTTCATATTTCAATTTCAAATTTAAATTCAAATTGCTTTTAAAAACATTTTAAACAATAAACTCTTTTAAATTTATTTTAAAGCAAATTTGAATTTAAAAACTTAATCATTTCCAATTTTAAGATTCAATTTAACTTGAATCTATAATTTAAATTAGATTTAAAACATATTTTAAATCTTTGCTTTATATTTCAAATTCCAATTTAAAATTTGAAACAAGACAATTTCTAAACTTCAATCATTAGCCCGAGCTAACTCAAGCAACTCGAGTAACTAGAATAACAATTTTCATCTTAAAATCTATTTAAATCTCAAATATAAAACAGGTTTATAAAACTTGTGCTAACAGGTTTACCAAACCCTGTACAAAACTAAAAACCCAATACCTTATCTCCATTACTTCGAGTCCCAATTCCCTTTTCTTCGAGCAAAAATACAGAACTACCCGATGCAACCACAAGATCCCATCTCTTCCCCAAAACAGCTGATACATCAAGATCGACGTGCACCTGCACCGTCACAACAACCTTCTCCGACCACTCACGACCACCCACACAAGTCATCGATCACATCTAAAGCCATTCCAACCTTCGCATCAAATCAGAAACCCCAAATCAAATTTGAACATTCGAGTTCAACTGAAAAAAAAATGTCGAACCAGAAGATCCCCCAAAACCCCATACTCCGACCGCCAGAACATCTCTACCTCCGGTCATAACCTCCTCCATACCCCTTCAATCTTCAGCTCGAACTAGAGAGAACTCGAATCACTTAATTTGATCACAGTGATCAAATCCCTTGACAACAGTAAAACTAGGGCTTAAAAAATTCAAACCCAAATCATGTTTGCCTAGTTGCTTTAATCCATCATCTATTATTTTTCCTATAAACTACATACATCATTCCAACAACAAAAGAAACTCAGGCAGCTCCATACCTCTAGATTGACAGAACTAAACCAAATTGTATTTCCTGGTTAAACCAGAAATACTTTATTGAAAGCAAACTAAAAATTTAGATTATAGTTTTAAAAATCAAGTTAAAGATCAAGTAATTCGTTTATAAGCTTAAATAATTAAATCTGAATCATTTACATATTGATTTCAGAAATTTTACTCTGTTTCATTCATTTTTTTCCTTTTTTCTTCTGTGTCATCACCGCTTCATTCTCATTTTCTTTTTTTTTTTATAAGATTAAACTCTAATTTATATTACATAACATACTAGGTTTAAAAACTTAAACTATAACATTGATTTTTTCCTCCCATGAAGTCATGATTTGAACATAACAACAATCTGGAAACTAAAACAGGCAAAACAAGATCACTGTGCAACATGCATATAACAGAGTATACCATCTAATTCATCCACTTCAATAAGATTACCACAGGAATAAACTAAGCAACTATAATTACTTAAATTATTTTTGTTAAAATGTTACTCACCTGGGTTTTATGGAGGCAGAGCACAAAGCTTCAGATTGCTTTTTAAACTGCAAATGCCTTTTAAAAAATCCATCTTGCTTTTGCAGTAATGCTTCTGATCCTTGATGTATACATGCTTCCAGAAAATATTGCAATTTGCTTCTACTTCCAGATTTAGTTACATGCAGGTTTGGATATAATTTTTTTTTTAGAGACAGAAAAGAATTTGCAGGTTTTTCACAAATTTGCAAATTGGTTGCAGGTTTAAGAATTGTAGAATTTGACGATCAGGTTATTATGATTTGCATTTCAGGTTAATGAATATTATTCAGATAGTTTTTGGTTTTGAGGGAAAATAGTTTTGCAGATTTATTTAAATGTAGATGGATTTGCAAATGGATTTTAAGGAGAAACAAATTTAACATGAACAGATTTTTGTTGAAGATTTCAGATCTGAATAATTCTCTTAAGTTTTGAAGAGGAATTGCAAAATGTAAATGGAATGAAAAGAAGTGCATTAATACAAGTAGATTTTTGATTTTAACAAAAATAAAAGAAAAAAAGAAAATTAAAAGGACACTTGGTTTAATTTTCAACACTTGTCACTTGTTTAAATTAATGGCTTACATATGTAAATTAAATGTCTTAAGAGACTTACACATGTAATCTAAATATTTCTAATTTAAATTGAATTTTAAAAACTTTATATCTTAATCCATTATTTCCTATGTATATATATAAATGAATTTTATTTCTTCTCTTCTAATTAAAAGAAATGAAACAAAACAAATATAAATACAAGCTTATTCAAATATTTTTAAATACTTATTCTTTGAAACATTAAATTCAAACTTTAAATTAATTTATCAAATCAAAATTTTAATAATCAAGTTACATATATAAATGCATATATAATTCTATTAAAATTAAAAACAATAATTTTATTCCTTACAAAATCTATTTATGTTCATAAGAACTTAAGTATTATAATTTTTAATCAAAAATAACAAATTAAACAATATTAAATAATTTATTAAAAGATATTATAACAAACTAAGATCATTTGTAATTTACATTGTAAATTCTTATGTATATATAAATCCCAAGTAATATAAAGTAAAACTTAGCTTTTATATTTATCAAATTTTAAATTCATATTTTTAAGCTAAATAAAATTTCAAAATAAATAAGATTTATCATAGTATAAATCATAACATTATTTATTATATTGCTTTGAAAAGCCAATTTTTTAAATCAAATTTTTTTAATTTACTAAAAATAAACTAGAATTAGAAAATCAATTCATTCACTAAATTCAAAAATCAAAATTTATCAATTTACAATATTTACAATTATATATATTATAAACAGAAAACAATTTATTTATTCAAAAGGATAAAATCTTTCAATTTAAATATTTATTCTTTAAAACATTATTATTAAATCAAATACCAAATTTGTTATTAAAATTATCAAATCAAATTAAATTTATAACACTGATTATTAAATTTATATTGCCTAAATTTCCGGTATATCACAAAGATAGAAACCTGTAATTTGTTAATGTACACGCCATTTGAATTCTTTTACAGCTATCCGTTGCATGAACTTTCTAAAATAAGGGAAAATAGCTAAAGAAGAGTAGATTATATGAGGAATGAAGTGGTAAGACAAGTGTATTTATAGAAGTTAAGGAAGCAGAGAATGAATAGAACAAGTCAGTGAATTACTGTCAAATCAGAACAAAAATGGAATGATTAAAATAAATAGGAAGAATTTGAAAAGTGGGGAGTGGATCAGAAAGTAAACGATTTATGGTTGGATCCATGCATGCATAGAACCAAAGATGTGGACTTCAATATTGTAAGTTTGTCCCTTCACTCCCCATTTGAATCATAGGTAGAAAAGCCTTTAGACCAGCATACAGTTTAAGGAACTATTTGCTGAATTTAAAACTTATTTTCATGTCACTTTCTTGTCTTAATTAGTTTTTACAGGTCTTGAGAAAGAGGCTGACCATAGGTGGATTACTAACAATTAAAATTTGAGAGAATTACACTTTTTATGAGATTGTAGCCAATTTCTTTTTCTCAATCTTCTTGAAATTATTTCAACCAACTAAATTTGACTAATTACTTTATGAGTGAAGTATTCTGTTACAGTAAGTAACGTTTATTTCTAGCAAAGTTTTTAACATTTCTTTTTACCATGAAAAATATAAATAATAGAATACAAAAATTTAAATTAGGCTTCAAAGAAAACTTATTTCAACAAGGGGTTCAGTATGAAACAACCGTTATATACACTCATGTTCTGTTTTTGTAAAATAATCGCACTAATGTGATATGCTGAGCTCCATATTTTTTTGCGAATATAGCCTGTTACTCCTTTCTAAGGCAAATACCCTAAATCAGACACTCACTTTGTTGGAAATTCATCTTTTAATGGTTGAAGGGATGATATGTATGTCGTCTCCAAACCTGTATCGTCAATGGTTGCCAGATTATTTTACTCCACTTTTTTTTTCATGTTATCAAATCTCAGTTTTTTTAATAAGGCTAGGGAATTTGTTGCTATTCGAATGGTTTCAGATCAATAAGGCAATTTCAGAGGTTTTGATTATGTTGAATTCTCTAGTGAAGCTGAGGCAGAGAAGGTGATCTTTCTTTCAGAAGTAATATGGGTGTGTTGTGCGATCAATTTTAAAGCCATGTCAGCTATACAAGTTGGTTTTGACATGTACAGGTTGTTCAAATAGCTATTGCACACCTATTTAAAATTAACTTAGGTCCTTCTGATGATATGCCCATTAACTGTAGGCAACGACTAGCTTGGATGGTGTAGAACTTATGGGATGAGGTGTGAGGCTAGATGGTGTACATCCAAAGTGGTCATCAATCACACTTTAACCTGAGTATGCATTGAATCTAATCACATTGGCCAAAATTGTAGTGCTCCTGATGATTTTTTTTCTCCAGTCATGATACTCTTCTCACTTCCGTATAATTTTTTTTATTAAGGTTTCTTCCTCAGTAATGTTTTGCTTTAATATTGCAGGAGGGACGATTACTCTTATAAAAAGGGAGGACAGAGTCAAGGTTAGAACACTTTTTGTTAAAGGCTTTAATAGTTCCTAAGACGAGCATTCAGTAACGTTTCTTTTCTCCGTTATGGTAGCTAATTATTTTGCTGGCACATATATTTAATCTTTTTCCCTTATTGTAGATTCTAGAATCTCACAAAAAGCATTTTGGATCATGCAGACATATCATTCGCAGTTCAATTCCTAAAGATTATGAAACAGGCGGTTCAAAAGGGTCAGTACGTTTACATTTACAATTTTGTATAATATCGTACCAATGTTTTATCTAAAACATTTAAATCTACTTATGAAACCAATGACCGTTGATCTAGTTATAAGGCTCCAAAAAACATCAAAAAAACAACCTGCAATATCACTATTTTCATCAATTTGTTTCTCTTCAGATATATTTCAAATGAATAAAAAAAATTGCAATAATAGTCCAAAGGCAGTGGGAAAAATGCATATTTTTGCATATATTTGCAGAAAAAACTGCAATTTTTCTTCAAGTCTTTGCAAAAATGAAAATGATAAATATTTGCAGTTTTTACAAATAAAAAATCACAAGGAAAAAAGTTCAAATTTTTTTTGTGTTCAGAAATAATCACAAATTTTAGAAGATTTCACTGAGGAAAAAAGTGGAAATAATTTTAGTTTATTACCTGACAAAGTCCTTGACGCGCCTTGTAAAACCACTACAGTTATTGCTTGTTGCCCTCTTTTCCTGGTAATAACTTGTACGTATTTCTGTAATGGATGAACCAATTTTAGAAAACATATTATAGAATTTTCGGAATGTAATGATTTTTCAGTACTATACTGATCAAAATCTTCATCCACTTCCCATAACTATTAAGCACTATACAATGTCGTATCTAAAATAGCTTCCATGCTAAATGGTTCTTGTCAAAAAAATTGTTTTGTATATGATTCAATTCAAGATTTGATCATAATATATCTCCTTACGTAGTAGAGTTTGTAGCATTCACTATGGCCGATCCAGTCACTTTGTCATTTCTCCTTCAAAGTTGATTGTCTGTATGTCGCTTGGAAGGCTTGGTTTGATTTGGTGGTGGATTCTTAAGACATTCCATATAGGCCTACTTTATACATTTATATAAGTGGTTGGGAGGATTGTTGCTTGGCACAGGGAATTTACCTCTTTTGATTAGTATGTATCTGTGTTTATATTGACGTATGTTATTGATTTAGTTATGTTTTGCAATAGAATTATGAGTTCATAAATGGTGTAAAATTGAATTGTTTTAGCTTTTATTAAATATGGATGGTCCGTGTTGTTTCAAGTAATGTTAATGATTGTAGTTATTGTTAGTGAAATATAGGTTTTAATTATAATGTTGTGAAATTTATGGTTAATGGCAGTTGTCGAAAGATGAATTGCAATTGTTGGTAGCAATTGTAAAAAGATTTATTGCAACCGTCAATAACAGTTGTAAATGAATATATTACAACTGCTAAAAAAAGTTTCAAAAGGTAAATGAATCTATTACAACTGCCAAAAGCAGTTGTAAAAGGTATTATTGCAACTGCTATAGCAGTTGCAAAAAAGACCTATAACTACTATCAATGCAACAGTTACGGTAGACTTTACCACAACTGTCAAAAGTAGTTGTAAAAAGTTTTTTTACAACTACTCCTACAACTGTCGGTGACAGCTGTAAAAATCTCCAACTCTATTATAACTCCTGATATTAAGACTGGCGGTCGCCCGTTGTAATAGGCCTATTACAACTGTTTTTGACAGTTGCAAAAAAGTATTTTTGTTGTAGTGTCATAGTAAGATTTCTAAGCCATAATTCATTTTGTAGGCTTGTTGATTTCAAGTTTACAGTGTTTGATTCATATTTGGTCTTCTTTTTGGCGAGCTATTCTAGGGTTTACTGAAATGAGGAAACAAGTCCAACTTGTTCAAATAGGCAAGCTTCTTTATGGGGATAAGGTGATTTGAAACTCACAACTTGATCTAATTAGAATTACATATTGGATGATTGCTTTGAATTTGAATTCACGAGTGAAGTTTGGCTGTGTGCTTGATAATTTCATTGCTATTACCCTATTGTTTACTATTAGCCAAATTGATCTCTATAACACAACTTTGCTTCTGATTTCTATGCTGTGAATATACTATGTGTTGTTAGTCATATGCAAGTGTTATAGATGGATTAGAATTTCAAATTCAAGTGCCAAAATGAAAGAAAACATGCCAGAATTGGATTAGTCAACGGTGGGAAGAGATCATCTGGAGCACACTGCTCTAGGTGACCCGCCGATCGACCAGTCAGAGGCTATCGGTCAACCTATTAGGCTTGGAACAGTGTGTTCCAAATGCTCCTTTGTCCTCTTTTAGTTCCTAGTTGCTACATGTCTTGGGTTGGTCTGAAGTTTAGGTTTTTGTGACCTCCTTGTAGCTCTTTTTCTAGCCTTTTGATTCCATGATTTGTTGATTTCTTTAGCTGTGGAGTTTCGAAAATTCATTATTATACCTATTTGATTCATTGAGATACATAAAATACAAATTGTTTTCAAAAGAAGGTCATTCCCATATCTATTGTTTTCAAACTATAGTTACAATTCAATTCGGTTTTAAAGAGCTATTCTACAAGAGAGTTTAAATTGTACGTATATATATATATAGAAAAATCACATTTTTCTCATTTATCAACTCTTAGTTTCTAAACAAATCATTCTATGTATGTATGTACGTATATATGTACATATAAATAAAAATATTTTTTGGATAGGAATGATTTTGGGAAAATATGTATAAATAAATACTTATAGCTTCAAAGTGGCTGCAAAGCAAGTTTTATATAGATATAGATACAAATTAAATCATGTATTTTCTACTATTTTTCATTAGCCTTTTTAAATCAATATTCCAAAAATAGATTTCAAAGAAAATCTATTTTCCTATACAAACTCACAATCTCGCTTGAATGAGAAATTGAATTAAACAGTCTAGTAAAACAAGTGGTATGAAACGCTTGCATTTACTTTATTGGTTAGTTCTTGGACTTCTTTGATTAAACTTTTATTTACACATGAGTAGAATTTACTAACTTATAGTAAATATTTAGGTAAACCTATGTGGTATGGGATGCACGGTTGTTACTCGAATGATTACTATTCGGAGGTACATTATACTTATCGAGTGGAGTTTACTAACATGTAGTAAATATTCGAGTAAACCCATGTGGTATGGGATGCATGGTTGTTACTTGAATGATTACTATTCAGAAGTATATAACACTTATTCTGGCGGGTTTTAAGGCTCATCCTTGGGTGATCTATTTACATGTGGTTTAGATGGGATTTCAAGCCCATCTTGTGATACTCGTTTACAAGCGAGTTATGACTTGAGAAGTGCATGTCTCTTGTATTGAATTGTGTTATGAGAATACTATGCTATTTGATGTTTCTTACTTCAGTTGCTTATTTCATGGTTCAAGTGTATTAGAACATAATTTGCGTGTATTTTCTTCTCTGGACTTGATTGTTGTATTGGGCCTATGTTGGGCTTTCGTTCTTATTTTTCCTTTCTTTTGTATATTAGTGAAACCCGGTCTTTTGTATTGCTTAAGAAGATTAATAAAATAATATTCTTGTTTTCAAACTTCTTCTTTCCTCTTTAATTTCGTTTCATGGTATCAAAGCATTTTCGATCCAAACAATCGATCTAGATTGATTTTATCTTTATCGACTCTAATATTGCCATGGCAGAAAGTAAATCAATTATTGATGTGATGCTAGTGATGTCAAAGATCACTGATTATAAATTGGGGGATTCGAATTATTTCGACTGGGAGCAAAACCATTCGCTTGTATCTCAGGAGTATTGACAAGGATGATCATCTTCGAAAGGATCCACCGAAGGAAGACTCGATTGACAAGGATGAGCAGATATGGCTCAGAGATGATGCGCGGTTATTTCTTCAAATTCGAAATACTATTGATGGCAGTGTTATTAGTTTGATTAATCATTGTGGATTTGTAAAAGAGTTGATGGATTATCTAGAATTCTTATATTCAGGAAATGGAAATTTAAGTAGAATGTATGATATTTGCAAATCATTTTATCGAGCTGAAAAACAAGATCTGACACTAATGAATTACTTTATGAATTTTAATAAAACCTATGAAGAATTCAACCTATTACTCCCAATTAGTTCAGATGTGAAAATGCAACATCAACAACGAGAGCAGATGGCGATTATGAGCTTTCTTGGAGGTCTTCCATCAGAGTATGAATCAGCTAAAACACAAGTGTTATCTGGATCGGACATTAATTCATTACAGGAGGTGTTTAGTCGGATTTTGAGATCAGAAAGCTTGAATGCACAAAATATTCAAGTAAGTACATCTAACAGTAGTGCTTTAATAAGTCAAAGAGGTCAGAGTAAAGCAAGCAGATCTGTATCAAATACACATATGCAGTCTGAAAGACGAGCAATGGCTCCAAATTCTTGTATGTATTGTAAGAAGCCAGGTCACAAATATCAGAACTGTTGGAAGTTACAGTCAGCTAGGCAAAGACAAAACAATGAATCAAATAATAAATGGCAAAACTCACCAAATCAAACAGTGAATGTTGTAAAGAGGAATGATGATGGATCTGTTCTTATTTCAGCTGATGAGTATGCAAAATTTTCTGAGTATAAGGAGGAATCAAAGAAGAGCTCAAATCCAGTTTCAACTGTTGCTAAATCAAATAAGTGGATTATTGATTCAGGGGCAACTGATCATATGTCAGGTAACTCACATCTTTTCTCAGTTTTTCAGAATGATAATTCTACTCAGAATGTTACACTTGCTGATGGGTCATTATCTAACACCAAAGGAACTGGATCTGTTTTTATTACATCAAAAATATCATTGAACTCGGTTTTATATACACCAAATTTAGCCTTTAATTTGTTATCAGTTAGTCAATTAACTAAAGGGTTGAATTGCTGCATATCCTTCTACCCTACACATTGTGTGTTCCAGGAATTGACAACCAAGCAGATTATTGGTAAGGGACATGAATCAGAAGGCTTATATATTTTGGATACTTTGTTACCAACTCCTGTTGCGTGTACGAGCATTAATCAAGCACTCAAAGAATATTGTCAGTTAGGCCATCCCTCCTTGCCTGTTTTCAAGAAATTGTGTCCTCAGTATAAGTCTATACAATTTTTAGAGTGTGAATATGTCAATATGCAAAGCATCATCGTCTAAGTTCGAGTCCAAGAATAAATAGAAGGGCTAATTCTATGTTTGAACTTGTACATTCAGATATTTGGGGACCTTCTTCTGTTGTATCAAAACCTGGTTTCAAATATTTTGTTACTTTTATAGATGATTATACCCATGTTACTTGGTTGTTTCTTATGAAGAATAAGTCTGAGTTGTATTCCGTATTTTGCATGTTCTGTGCAGAGGTTAAAACACAGTTTAATTCTACAGTTAAAATTTTGAGAAGTGACAATGCTAAAGAGTATACATCAGAGTTCTTTCATACTTTTATGAGTAACAATGGTATGATTCATGAGACTTCATGTGTAGACACAGCATCACAGAATGGTGTAGCTGAGAGAAAGAATAGGCATCTTTTAGAAACAACTAGAGCTTTGTTGTTTCAAACGAATATGCCTAAGTGTTTTTGGGCAGATGCAGTGTTAACAGCATGTTTTCTTATAAATAGAATGCCATCATCTGTATTGAATGGTGATATCCCATATAAGCTTCTACTTCCTAATCGACCCCTATATCCAGTAAAACCCATAATGTTTGAAAGTACATGTTTTGTTAGAGATGTAAGACAATAATTATCTAAACTTGATCCTAAATCAATCAAGTGTATCTTTGTTGGATATTCTCGAGTGCAGAAGGGTTATAGATGCTACTGTCCTAGTGTTGATAAGTATTTGGTGTCAATTGATGTGACATTCCATGAAGATGTTTTATATTTTCAATTATCACAAGGACCATCTGAATCATTTCAACAAGACAACGAAGACTTTCTCATTTATTCACTTGGTGATACTACTCAAGAAATCATTCCATCTGACAATCTTATTGATAATTATGTACCTGTTCACGATCCAATACCTTATGTTAACCCAGAACTTGATCTACCCATTGCACTTAGGAAAGGGAAACGACAGTGCACATATCCTATTTCATCGTATGTGTCATATAATCACTTACCATCTACCACTTGCTTATTTCTTAAATCATTGGACACTGTTTCTATACCTAAAACAATTAATGAAGCACTATCAAGTCCCAAATGGCATGCTGCAATGACTGAGGAGATGGATGCTTTAAAACTTAATAAAACATGGAATTTGGTTTCTTTACCTAATGATAAGAAAGCAATTGGTTGCAGATGGGTATTTTCAGTTAAAGTGAATCCAGATGGAACTGTTGCTCGTTATAAAGCAAGACTTGTTGCAAAAGGATATGCTCAAGTCTATGGAATTGATTATCTTGAAATCTTCTCCCCAGTTGCTAAGCTAACCTCAATCAGAATATTTATTTCAATTGCTGTTGTTCAAAAGTGGAAGCTGCATCAGTTGGATATCAAAAATGCATTTTTACATGGTGATCTCCAAGAAGAGGTGTATATGCTGCAGCCTCCTGGATTCACCATTCAGGGGGAGAATGAAATGGTGTGCAAGCTTAATAAAACTTTGTATGGTTTAAAGCAAAGTCCTAGAGCTTGGTTTGGAAAATTTAGTTTAGCCATTGAATCATTTGGAATGACCAAAAGTAAGTTCGACCATTCAGTTTTCTATAAGAATTCTACAATTGGATTGATTCTATTAGTAGTGTATGTAGATGATATTGTTATAACAGGGAATGATGAAAAGGGAATCTCTTCACTTAAAACTTTCATCCACACACAATTTCACACAAAGGATTTAGGAGAGTTGAAATATTTCTTGGGTGTTGAAGTTACAAGAAATGAAAGTGGAATCTTTCTATCTCAAAGAAAATATACCCTGGACTTGTTAAGTGAGACAGGAAAATTGGGTGTTCGACCAAACAACTCACCAATGATGCCAAACAGTGATCTAGCAGTGGATGGAGAACCATTTGAAGATCCAGAAAGGTATAGAAAGCTTGTTGGGAAATTGAATTACCTAACAGTGACGAGACCAGATATATCATACTCTGTTAGCAAGGTTAGTCAATATATGGCATCACCAAGTAAATATCATTGGAAAGCACTAGAGCATATCTTAGGATATTTAAAGAAAACTACAAGGCAAGGCATCATGTACTCGAATCATCATCATATCAAAGTAGAATGTTTCTCAGATGCTGACTGGGCAGGCTCGAGACTGGATAGAAAATCCACTTCTGGCTATTGTGTATTTGTAGGAGGTAATCTCGCCTCATGGAAAAGTAAGAAGCAAAGTATAGTGGCTCGATCAAGTGCTGAGTCAGAATATAGAGCCATGTCCAAAGCAACATGTGAGGTTATGTGGGTTGATTATCTCATGACTGAAGTTGGATTGAAGGTTGAAAAACCAATAATGTTGAATTGTGATAATCAAGCAGCTTTATACATTGCCTCAAATCCGGTGTTTCATGAGAGAACAAAACATATTGAAGTCGATTGTCATTTTATTCGAGAGAAAATTCAACAAGGGATTATCAGCACTAAGCATGTTAGGAGTGAGGAGCAGGTTGCTGATATTTTAACAAAGGCATTAGATGGAAATCGAGTTGGATACTTTTGTAGCAAGTTGGGCATGATGAATCTACATGCTACAACTTGAGGGGGAGTGTTATGAGAATACTATGCTATTTGCTGTTGCTTACTTCAGTTGCTTATTTCATGGTTCAAGTGTATTAGAACATAATTTGCATGTATTTTCTTCTCTGGACTTGATTGTTGTATTGGGCCTGTGTTGGGCTTTCGTTCTTATTTTTCCTTTCTTTTGTATATAAGTGAAACCTGGTCTTTTGTATTACTTAAGAAGATTAATAAAATAATATTCTTGTTTTCAAACTTCTTCTCCCCTCTTTAATTTCGTATCAACTTGCAAAGTGTTCGTCTCTTATGTTGACTTGCGAAGTGCTTGTCTTATTTGTCGACTTGCGGAGTGCCTATTTAATGCCTTGCGAAGTGCTTGCCTATTGCTTGCATATACGATTGTGCATTTATATGCTCTTAATTTGATAGTTGCTATGATTTTGATGATTGCCATGGTTGTGCATGATTTAACTTTGAGTTATGAAGCTTTATAAAGATGTCTTATTATGTTTAGTGAAGTACAATATATGGACATGTTATATTTTTGATGTTTATGCAAGCTTATTATTATGAACTCACCTTTTTGATAATTAGAGACAATCCGACCAATTTATTATTTTTATAATACTCAGGTCAAAACAGAGACTTGATAGGTGCAGGGACTCTATGATTTTGGATATGGGCTAGCTTCAGTAGAAGTATATGCTAAGTTATCTATATGACGTGGGTTCGTTTTGGGGTGCAGTTTTATGTACCTAGATGTATCTTATATGATATGTAAATTCATTTTGTATTTTAGGAGACTTACCTTAGCCTATATGTATGTATTTTTGTGAGTCTATTACACTCTTTGTTGACTCGCTTTATGTTATATGATTTTTCTTGTATTAGATTTGTCGCTGCGATCCATGATAATGTGTTGTACATTATGTTGTATATTGGTCTGTTCTATTTTAGCCAATGTGCCTATTTCTTTGTGCCAAGACTATTCACTTTTATATATGGTGATATGAGGTAAAGAATGATATGATAGTGTTAGCCCAAGGGAATAGATGCGGATGGTCGCTCCTATCTAGCCTTATTCTCCGTATTACTCGACAATAACACTTGTAGTATTCTTAGGCCATATGGGAATAAAGGTGGGGCGTTATAGCTTGGTCTAAGTATAGAGGTTTAGAACAATATAGAATGTAAGAAACACGAATCCTGGCCAAGATTGACTTAGATTCTCGTCCCTTGGGTGTGCCGGGTAGAATATAGGAGTTATTTCCTATTTTGGATATAAGTTTAGATGATTATTGGGGATAATCATCCAGACGTAATTGTAAATTTTTGAATTACTTTACAAACTGTTGTTATAAGAAAATGATTATAAAAGTTTAACGTCGATTAGTGGTATCTTGATCCGCTAGTGATCGGAGTTGTGTAACGAAAATGGGTAGGCTGCTTTCTGCTGAGCATAGTAATTAGTTCGTTTATATATGTTTGACTGGTTGATGGATGCTGAATTGTTTAAAATTATAAGTTATCGTGTAAAATTAGTATTCAGTGGGAATCATCACTTGAAATTTAAAAACCTACTTGATATTAAGACTTTGTAGTATCTTCGGTTGTGTAGATACCGCAAAGGATATTGAAAACCTTACTTCATATATAATGAAATATTAATTCATATGTATCACTAATTAAAAACTAAAACAAATGTGAAATTGGATAACTGCATGATGTATGCAAGGATGAATGGTTGTATTATTAAATTGTTATTAGTAGATTACCATTTGTGTGAAAACATAGAGATTGATAAGATATATTTGGAAATTAGTTTTGTGTTATTAGTAAGATATTTTAAGAATTTTGTTCGATCATCTGATCAATATTATCGATAGGGATTCCCAAACATTAGAATGAGATAATTGGACATAGCGTTTTGAGTTATAATATTTACAGTATTACAAATAATTATGAATGTGTTATAAATAATATTTAAAAAGGAAATAAAATTTTAAGTGAGTTTGATTTTACTATAAAATGGAATAATGTTTTTAATATATATTTGGATTTATGATGAACAATTTGGATTTAATGTTTTTAATATATATGCACATTTAATGAATTTTGGAAAGAAAATATTTTGAAGATAAATAATATTTTAAGATATGTAATGAACTATATATTTTTTATTTAAAGTGAAGTATCATTTGAAATTTTGATACGAAGTAATGATTTTAGGAAAGGTATCTTGAAGACGAATAATATTTTAAAAAGAAATCTTATGAACTATTTGTTTATTCGGAAAGAAGATATTATATTGAGTTTTGGTAATAATATTCAATGGTAGGTTTGGATTGAATAATATTATTTGAGAATATAGAATATTACATGGAAAGATATTTTATTTTAAATAAATTAAGAGGAAAATTTATCTACTATAAAAATAGTTATCTATATGTATATATGTGTTTTAAAAGAACCGATGGTTTAGAAAATTATAATAAAAACAATAGGCATGCATTATATGTACTAATTTTATTTGATTCATTGAGATGTACTGAATACAAATTGTTTTCAAAAGATGGTTATTCCCAAATCTATTGTTTACAAACTATAGTTACAATTCAATTTGGTTCAAAGAGCCATTCTACAAGAGAGTCTAAATTGTGTACATATATAGGAAATCACATTTTTCTCATTTATCAACTCTTAGTTTCTAAAAATTCATTTACATATATGTATGTATCTATGTATGTGTAGATAATATATTTTGGATAGGAATGATTCTGGGAAAATATGTACAAATAAATACTTATAATTTAGAAGTACTTGCAAAGCAAGTTTTATATAGATATAGATAAAAATTAAATCATGTCTTTTTCTACTATATATTATTACCTTTTTAAATCAATATTTCAAAAATAGATTTCAAAGAAAATCTATTGTAACAACCCGTAAAATATAATAAGAAATTAAGTTATTAAAATAAGACAGAAAATGGAATTTCTATAAATGTCAGAATTTGGTAACAAATGTTGCACCATTGCATCCGTGGTGACTTTCTAATGAATTTTCATATATAATATGTTGAAAATGGTGTTCAAAGGAAAAGTTACAAACGTTTGAAATATAGGGTTTTATATAATTTAAAATGAATTTAAATTTAAATTTGCATTTTAAAATAATCTCAAAGGAGTTTGAAATTTGAAATAAGAGGAGTTGCCTTGGTTAGAAAGGAAAGTTAGCGTTAACGTGAACGTTAACGGAGAAATAAGGCAACAAAATGTCTTAGAACGGCAAGGAAAGAAACGACCGCGTTTTAAACAGACCGGTCGACCGCCTCTAGGATAGGCGGTCGATCGGTTGGGGCAGCTAAGCCCTAATTTGGGCTGGCCGAACAGCCTGAATTCACCTAGTTTTAATCTAACGGCTCTCATTCATTTCTACGCCTATAAATAGACCCTAAACCTAATCACTTTTCTTCACAAAAACCAAAAGAATGTCAGAAGTCTGCTAAAATCGTTTTTGGTAAAGTTTGAGAGAAAGAAGAAATAATAAGTAATTTCAGTCCTAATCTCTATTTCAGTTTTATTCTCAATCCTTCTTCTCCTCTCTTCTAATCTTCTTAAATCTAATGTTTAAAATATACAATTGTTTTGTATGTTAAAATGAGGAAATATCTTTCATTATGTTAAAATGAGGAAATCTAATGTTTAAAACATACAAGAGTTTGAAGCAGTTTTAGGATGTAATTATGTGTACCTGGATGTATCTTATATGATACGTTGACTCATTTTGTATTTTGTAAGACTTACCTTAGCCTATGTGTATGCATTTATGTGAGTATATTGCACTCTTTGTTGACTCTCTTTATGTTATATGATTTTTCTTGTTTTATATTTGTTGCTGCGATATGTCATTCTGTGTTGTATATTATGTTGTATATTGTTCTGTTCTATTTTAGCCAATGTGCCTATTGCTTTGTGACGAGACTATTCGCATTTATATATGGTGATATGAGGTAAAGAATGATATGATAGTGTTAGCCTAAGGGAATAGACACGGATGGTCGCTTTATCTGACCTTATTCTCCATATTACTCGACAATATTACTTGTAGTATTCTTGGGCTATATGGGAATAAAGGTGGTACATTACCGCTTGGTACCAATGTAGAGGTTTAGAACAATATAGAATGTAAGAAACACAAATCTTGGCCTAGATAGACTTAGAGTCCCGTCCCTTGGGTGTGTTGGGTAGAATTTAGGAGTTATTTTCTATTTAGGATATAAGTATAGATGATTATTAGGAATAATCATCGAGACGTAATTGTAAATTTTTTGAATTACTTTACAAACTGCTATTATAAGAAAATGATTTTAAAAGTTTAGTGTTGAGTAGTGGTATCTTAATCCGTTAATGATCGGAGTTGTGTAGCTGAAACAGATAGACTGCTTTCTGCTGAGCATAGTAGTTAGTTTGTTTATATATGTTTGATTGGTTGAGGGATGCTGAATTGTTTGAAATTATAAGTAATTGTATAAAATTACAATTAAGTAGGAATCATCACTTGAAATTTAGAAATCTACTCAATATTAAGACTTTGCAGTATCTTCAGTAGTGTAGCTACTGCAAAGGATATTGAAAACTTTACTTCGTATAAAATGGAATATTAATTTATAAGTATCACTAATTAAAAACTAAGACAATTGTGGAATTGGATAACTGCTGATGTATGCATGGATGAATGGTTAAATTATTGAATTGTTATTAGTAGATTATCATTTGTATGAAAAGATAGAGATTGATAAGATATTTTTGGAAATTAATTTTGTGTTTTTAGTTAGATATTTTAAGAATTCTGATCGATCATCTGATCAATGTTATCGATAAGGATTCCTAAGTAATAGAACGAGATAATTGGACATAGTAGTTTGAGTTATAATATTTAAAGTATTACAAATAATTATGAATGTGTTATAAATAATATTTAAAAATAAATAAAGTTTTAAGTGAGTTTGATATTACTCTAAAAATGGAATAATGTTTTAATATATATTTGGATTTATGATGAACAATTTGGATATAATGTTTTTAATATATATGCACATGTAATGAATTTTGGAAAGAAAATATTTTAAAGATAAATAGTATTTTAAGAGATGTAATGAACTATATATTTTTTATTTAAAGTGAAGCATCATACGAAATTTTGATAATAAATAATGATTTTTAGTAAAGGTATCTTGAAGATGAATAATATTTTAAAAAGAAATATTATGAACTTTATGTTTGTTTGGAAAGAAGATATTATATTGAGTTTGGGTAATAATATTAAGCGGTAGGTTTGTGATTGAATAATATTTTTTGAGAAGGTAGAATATTATGTGGAAAGATATTTTTTAAATAAATTAAGAAGAAAATTTATATGCTATAAAAATAGTTATATATATGTATGTATGTGTTTAAAAAAATGATGGTTTAGAAAATTGTAAAAAAAACAATAGGGATGCATTATATGTATTAATTTTAGATGACGTGTGCAGCCACCGAGCATTAGCAATAGCAGAGGTCGGTGGCGAGGCAATGTTGATTTCAGGTTCAACATCATAGCCATTTGACAAAACGATTCTCTATAAATAGATGGCAAAACAACGTCATTATATTATTTGATATATGTAAAATTGTGTATGTTCATTTATAATAATATATGTGTAATGACGGGCTTTCTTGCATCGAACGACGAGCCATTAAGGGTAAAGAAAAAGAAAGATAAAAAGAAGCTACACAATCACAGAATCTCACCGCGAATTAGAACAACGTATATTAGATAACATAGGATACTACATTGTCATTTCCATAATATTAATACATCAGAGTCATTACATTATGACCTTCAACTGGACAGTTATAACTACCTGCCCATACAAAAATACATAGTCACACATAAAACCCAGCGGAATAAGATAATAACTAGCTAACGGTGAAGCCACCTACTCCAGTTCCTTCAAAATGCTTTCGTAAGAAAATTGGATCACTTGGCTACTCATACAGATTTGAGTACCCAAGAGTTTTAGGAAAATAAAATAAAACCTCAGGTCAGACATGGGTCTGGTATGAGTAAACTTAAAAAACTTAACTTTTTACTTTTATAAAACAATTTGAAAATCCTAGGTATCTCGTAAGACCACGCCGCACATAAAACTGACAGGTTTTTATCCTATGATTACCAAAACACTTTATATAGAAATCAAGTGGTATTATGATAATGTCTAGGGTTTGCAAGTAAAATAGAATATAGCTGAAATGCTTGCATCTCACATTTCAACATATTTGGGTACAACTAAATCCATACGGTACTTATTGGAAAATGGACTCCATACACGATCAAGTAAGGAACTATCTTTTGAAGGTGCACCTCTAGATAAAATACACCTGGGGTCTAACAAGAACATCTTGTACCTCTGCTACACAGAACTGGCCTACCACTAGACTAGTAGTACCGAATGCATTACCACCATAGTTGGAATCAGCAACCATACCGGAGCATAAAAAAATGGGTCAAATATCGATTTTAGAAATGGTGATGACATACCTTGATGGGAGCGATCCACATAGCCCTACTACATACCATGTTTTGGTCATTTTCGATTGATGCGGCCTGAGGCTACATTAACCTTTACTAAAGCACTGCCTTTTAGAATGCTACATCGCCTTCCATATATTAACATAATATCAACATTCATCCATACAAGTCGTTTAGGAGATGAACGAACCAAAGAAACTATTCCCACTACACCTATTTTGGAATCACCCTCAGGGTTAGTAGCAAATAGCCTTTGCACTTCAATGTCTTCATCTTGGACCTTTCCTTTACTATTTCCAATTTGAACGTTTATGTTAGTTCGAAGTGGTTTTCGGATAATAACCAATATCCGACCCGGTCTCTTCACACCAACGTTCGCTAATTTTAAAGGGTCGTGTTGTTTATAGTGGACTATTCCGCTATCAGGGTATAAAGTTTTACATATGAACATATGTTCCATATGCTTAGATTATCATAACCCGCTTATCGAAATTAACCTCCTTGTATTCATCACGTTTCCGAAGTGCGGTATTTGTGATAAGTACAAGTCGATTTACTTTCAATAAAATCTATCAATTTTTTATTACAACTACTTTAATCCATTTGGCTACTTACACGGACAAGAGATCCTTGGTTTTAAGACAATTTACTTAAACAAGAAAGTTAGTCAAAATAAATAACCGATAGAGTTTTAGAAGAAACTTTAAAATAAATGAACCTTGATTAAATCATAGTTTAAAATTCAATTAAAATTAATTAATCTTAATTAAATCAATAATAACCCTAATTTATCTTTAATTAAACTTTAATTAACTAACATTCATTTAAGAATTTAACCCAAAATAAGTAGATAATTAATCTTTAATTAAATAATAATTAAATAATTCTTACTCTAATTAAATAAAATAAACATGATTAAATAAAATTAATTTCCTTTTATCTTAATTAATCATTATTTAAAACTTAATTAAAAATATTTAATTTAGTTAATAATTTCTTAAACTCTAATTACTTAACGTAATTACATAATTAATTAAATAATAATTACCGTAATTAATAAATTAAATAAAAATTTTATTAAATCCTTAAAACTTAGACCATTTGACTTACTTAATTTATTTGAAATAAGTTTTCAGAAACAATCCAAAAGAAAACACTTTAAAATTTGAAATCATAAAATTTTCCGAACTGCATCCATAATGACTATTACCATAAACGCAATTCGCTAGAACTGTAGGTGAAAACTCCACTTTAACTTTAGCTACTCCATGTTTGAAAACACTATCGTAAGAGTTTTGAAAACTTAAACAAAAGGTGAAAACTTGGAAAAGCATTTCAAAAATCCAAAGTTAGTAAAAGAGCTTTTGTTTTCAAATCTATAACGACCCGGATTTTCCATCGTTTGATTTTAAATATTTAAATAGTTTTAAATATTGGATTTGGAATTATAATTTAGTTAGTAAGATTTTAAAAATGAAAAATTCAAGCGATTTCATAAAATTTTGAAATCGTCGATTTAATCGACACGTTAAAATAGCGATCCGGGGGCACGGTCTTGGAATTCGACGAAATTAGTTCCATTGATCCATAATAGTATTTTTATCGGATTCCAAATTTCATAATGTTTGGATTTACCGTGTGGTCGTACGATTTGAAAACGCCTGGAAATAATTTAAACGAATTTAATTTAAATAGTCGATTTAAAAAGATATCTACTCCATACGATCGAATTAGGACTCGAAACCTGTCCCATTGGATTCAGAATAGTGGTATAATGTTAGAAATGCCAAGCAGTACTCCTCAATAGGAGTTCAAGGTTTCCCTGAGTATATTACTGAATATTTTTAATGGATAAATATGAAATCAAATGCAAATCAAATCTCAGCCGCCCTAGTCTATACACGAGACTTTTCCTGTACATTAAGCCGCCTTCATCATTTAAAATCACGTTATCTTTTTCCTTTCTCTACTATTTGAATTCAATTCAATAAAAAAAGATGGCGCACGCGAGCGACTGTAGTCGAGGCGACCCAGGTGGAGCACGCGATAACGAGGGTGCGACGGTAGCTCTGGTAAGGTCGAGTTTGACTGCGACTTGGTGGCGGTTGGGGGTTAAATGAAATTGAATCGGATCCGTTTAAAACAAATAAGGGGGAGCTCGCGAGTGAGTCGTGATTGGAGGTAGACGCGCGCAGGGTTTGGCAGATGATGGAGTGGAGGCGAATTGAGGGATGGCTGTCGTAGTCGATTGAGCAAGGGTCGAGGATATTTCTGGTCGATGGTGAGTTTGATTAGGGTTAGTCATGGAGTTTGGCGAAGGAGGGTGGAGCGACGTGGCTGTAGTGGCTCACATGGGTGGATGCGAGTTGTTCGTGGTTGGAAGGTGGACCGTTGGGGGAAGTCTGGGTGCCTGCATTCGTAGGAGATGTCGTAGGGAGGCGCGCGTGGTTAGAGGAGATAATTAAGGTAATTAATTTTTATTAATTACTGTAATTTGGTTAACATTAGTTATTTTAAACTTATTCGATGTTTAATTTTTTTTATAACTTATGCATACGAGGTTGAAATCAAACAAAGCAAGTCGCGTTGCGATCATGATGACGAGAGCTTCATAGTGAAACTGGTTTGGGATTTTTTCGGAGAGTGCTGGGATTTTATATTTAATCGAACGTTTTTGATTTAGTTTAAAATCTTGATATTCAGCAAACGAAAAATCAAGGTGAGCAAAATCTTACTCATTTGGATTGCTAGTTATAATTTAAAAATGTTATATTTAAATTATTGGTAGTTTGGTTGAATTAAATAAATATTATTAGTTGAATGTTACATATATATATATAGTAGTATATATTAGTTGTTGGATTGTTGTTCCCACACATTTTAGCGGATGAGACCCTAGGATCCCCGCATAATAGCGGATGACCCTATATACCGTGATATCCCTCTCGAAGTGGGATTGGTGTTTTTTGTTGTATTAACATCTATGGATGCTGGAAAACAGGTTAAAGGGATCCCGCTGGATTCCTTAAAAATTTATATTGATTGTTTTTCATATATAGTAATATATGATGGGTTAGAATAATCTGTTATAGATTATTTTTGTGATGTGGACTATTGGATGCTATAGTAGCACTGGCCTGAGTTTTGGTATTTTAAATACCATAATTTTTTTTAATTTGTAGTAATTAAAAGGAGATTTTAAAAATATGTACATCGAAGTTTGTATTATTTAAAAGGAAAATTGATTTGGATAAAATAACAATTGATTTTGGTTTGTATTTAACTATTCGTAAGAAAATATTTTAAATAGGGATTTTTAAAATAATTTATATAAAGTATTTTCAAACGATGGATTTTTAAAACGATATTTTTGGAATATATGAAAAGAAGTTGAAATCAATATTAAAAATAGATTAGCAGAAATGAATAGAATTCATAGGGAATTAAATCGATAAAAATGGAATTTTATAAATGAGATTATTTTTATAAAAGGGAAACCCAGAGAAGTTATAAATTGATAACAAATGAAATTTGGGAATATAAAACTCATAGGGTGAATTTATATCGAGATATGAAAAATAAATTTTGGGGAAAATAGTGAATTCAATTTCTGAAAAGCGAGGGTAGTTATAAAATCGAAATGGGATCGATGTGTGGTAAATCGAGAGGATTTATAAGTTGAATTGATTATTGGAATTTTAAAAATATACTTTTATTAAGAACTTAAGTTTTAATCTAAAAGGGAAATTCTATTTATTTGACTATGTAATTTTAAAATAATAGTATTGGAATATTTCAAGAAGTGGGTTATTCAAATATAAATTTTTATTGAAATAAATTCTAACGTTTATAATAAGCTTTGTAAATCATTAGGTTTTAATTAAAGATGGATTGGAGATGAGTTATTAATATTTTATTTAAAAATCGATTGATATTTCAAATAATTAATTGAATATGTTTCAAAAATATATTATTATTCTGTAAAATATTTATCATATATATATAGAGTCTTGAATGAATTAAATTATTTATTTACTTATAAACTCTCTCGAGATGTGGAAACAGATATGATTTTAAGAAGTGGTAAATGGATAGATGAGACTATAAGTGAGTATAATCGTCTTTGGAAAATGTAAAGGAATAAATATAAATTCCGAAAATGTAGGAGATAGGATAAGGAAAACTCCTAAGTATTGATATTGGAAATGATTTTGGAGAAATGGATTATAATATTTTCCTAAGTGATAAAATAATGCTTTTTTGAAATATTTAGAGATGAAGGATTTATATCAAGAGATATTTTGAGTCATGGATTATAAATCGAAGTTGGAAATATTTCACTAAGTGTTGAAGTGGGGTACGAGTGGAAATATCCTGTTATGGAAGCAAATATTCGGAAATGTTTCCAAATATTGATAAACTTGAAAAAATATTTGAATATATATATATATACATATATATATATATACACATACATATATATATATACATACATATATATATCTCGTAAAGATATTTTGGAATGGATTTTTATTGAATAATTTTAAATAATGGCAAGTAACTATTTATGGTGTTATTTGATAGTTAAATAACCGACTATCAACATCGGTCAATTTTGTTAATCGTTTCGAAGAGACGGAAGTCGGATTCAATTATCCAAAAACCACTTCGATCCAGTTTGAATGTTATGAATGTATACAATGAAGATAGTAAAGACGGTGATCCGGTTTGTCCAGACCCAGGACAGCTTATACGAACGAATGCTATCAGAACATTGTCATTGGAAGACGATGATCATTCTAAGTAGAATTATTCTTGAAAGGTAATCTTTAGCCTCAAGCCTCATCAACCGGGAATGACTAAAACATGGGAGATGCAGCAAGGCTAAGTGGGTCGCACCCAATTAGGGTATGTTATCACTTTTCTAGATATCCTCGAAAATATATATAAATTATGGATATGGTTGTGCATGAAGAGGGAGCGCTCGATTTTTTTAAAGTTGGGAACACCCGGGGTGATAACATATTCGGTCTATCCAGGTTAGGGGTAGACCGGTCTTGTATAGCAGGGGATCCAGGCGAGGTCCTCGGTATATTTTTCTAGAGGTGTACTATGGTGGGTGGTACCCCAGTAGCCCAGTCATGGGATCCATTCACCAATACGAGCCTTTACGGTTTTTTTGTAGAGCTTAGTATGCTAGAATTTAATTAATGTAAAAACTTCGGCTATTTGAATATGTATTTGTACTTAGACACTATTATAATATCACTGGATTTTCTATAAATTGATTTGGTTATCGTAAAGGAAAAACCCATCATGTTTATGTACGACACGGTCTTATGAGATACCTTTGTTTTTCAAAGGATTTTGATAACTTTAATAATTTAAATTGGGTGTGTTTTCTCATGCTGGTTTTCCAAACTGACTCGCATGTTATTTTATTATAATGCTCGGGTCAGACCGAGTATTACAGATTCAAGATAGGATGCTATGGAGCTCAGGAAACGAGCTGGAAAATAAAGACGTATTTTCGCACATGACTTGTATTTCCGCTGTATGAGGACAAGTTATTATAACTGTCAAGATTGACGTATTGATTATTGTACTCTGATGATTGTAGGTATAAAACAGTTATAGATTCTTTTGTTAAATATCTATTATTATATATTATATTTTTTTCTACTGCGACTATGAGATTCTTTGTTGTTGTTCTATTTTCTTCTATCTCTTTCTTCTTCTTTACCCTAGTTATTCGCTCTTTCATACAATTTGGGTTGAATAAGAGTGAATTATGATCAACTCAAAGGGTACGAAACGACAGGTCGCTACAAAATTGGATCTCAAGTCCTTTGCGACTTTCTAAGGTGCCAACTTCACAACATTTACATCACATACACTTTGTTTTTGTTTCATAAACATACCATCATCATATCGTAACAAACATTCACATATTCATATCCAAACATATCATTTAACATTCAAATCACAAATCCAAGCTCAAATACAAACTTATAATCATATGCCATAAAAACAAAACGATAATTCAACACAACAACCATTATATTTTCACAACAGATAGTAAAGAAAAATCAAGTATTTTTCTTTTTCAAAAACAAAAGTTTTACTAACCAAAACTTTTTTAATTCATGACAAACTTTTGCTAAAACTTGAAAACACTTTAGAAACTTGGAAAAATCAAAACTTTGGACCCTTGAACACTTGTAATGGGCTCGACCAAGAGAAGTTTGGGATTGGCATAATGCTCGTAGGGCACGACCATAAGGTTGTAGGGTGTTTGAGTGCTTGCTACTTGGAAGAGGAGTATTGTAGAAGATGTTGAAGTGATTTTGTGAGTTAAAAAGGAGATTTTTAACAAAATGAAGTGAATTTTCTCACTTTAAAATTTATGAAGAGGAAGCCATTAATGTTTGCTGAAGCTTCTTATAAATTTTGAATTAAAGAAGGAGGTTGTAAAAATTAGAACATGAAGGTTAATGGGTACATATAGGCTTAGGGAAATTATTTAAAAACGTGTAAGTGCTTAATTAAAATATATACATGCATGGACTCCCTCTCCTCTCCCCCTCCCCCCTTCATTTTCATCTACCATGTACTTCCCCCTCTCTCCTTGGACTATTCTAGCCATGTCCCCTTGTACTTCTATTGAAAAAGAGTATTTGTATATATGTTATGTATATATATTTATTAAATAAAATCTTATTTTAACTTATATGTTTATATACACAAGTGAGCTAATATATATATATATATATATATATATATATATATATATATATATATGCACATGTACATGCACACACCATGTTTAAAGTGGTTTGTAATGTGTGCATGTATTTACAATAGTGATATAACATTTTAATTAACTTCTAGCTAATGAAAAATTAATATTTTGAAAATAATTTCCGGTCACATTTTCTATTTCTCTATGAACTATATAGATTGGTGAAAAATTTTTGAAAACAATTTTATCACCATAAGTTATTATTTAAAATAGTTTTATTTGTTAATAAAAATTCATTTATTAATTATTTCAAAATATAATTAAATATTCATTTAAATAGCTTTTGATTTGTTGTGTATAAAATATTATGATTTAAATGGATGTTGAAACATTATGTATAAGTTCTAATCTAAAGAAGTTGAAATAAAAGATGATTGTGTAAACAATTTCTGAACATTTCAAAATATTTAAAGAAATAGAACTCTGTATTTTGATAATTTGAAATTAGAAGGATAAATTGTATAAATAAATTTTTGGTGCAAATAATTACCATAAGAAGCTATTATATTCTTTGAATAATGTAAATTTTGAAAAGAACTATTTGGAGTCTTCTTGAAAAATAAATATGTTGATATATAAGTCATAGGAAGAGAATAGAAGCGTAGAAATTCATTTCACCTTAAAAAAGGGTATAAAAAGACTGAATTTTGTAGTTATGATTAAAATAAGTGGTTGAATTTTTGAATACTCCAAATTTAGGAAATAAAGAATATTTCAAATTTAAATAGCTTTACAAAATAATAATAATCATGAGATATAGTAGTTTTTCGTAAAGAAAAGAAAAGAGACTTGAGAAATGAGCTTTGAATTTTTGTCAAAGGATATGACTTATACTAAGTTAAATTTTTTAATTATGAAAGGAGGTCTACAAAGTGAAGTTTGATAAGATAAATATTTTAGTAGAGTTAAGAAAACTCTTTCTATTTTTGATTATAGATGTAAAATTTTATTAAAAGTTGGCTTTCCTAGTTTATGAATTTCAAATATAAAAATTTGAATTGAATGGAATTAAATAAGTTGTATATCATTTAAACACCTTAAATAACAATGTGTTTTAAACTATAAAGGGTGTTATATTATTTTTAAGGATAAATAATATTTGTATAAACTTATTTTTGAACCATAAAATAAAGTGGAATGATATGCTGATTTTTATAAATTGATATGTTAAGTTAGATTAATGTTTTAAATTTGTAACAACCCGTTAATTTATCAGTTTGATAAACATATTTATTTTTAAAATATTCCAACATAAGGTTTAATAACACAAGTTATGGTTGTTAACAATAAATAATAATGGTAATAAGTATTCATAAAAAAATATAAATAAAACTTCCTTCGGAAATATATCCATAAAATGGCCGAAAACTATTTTATCAGTAAACAGCTCTATAATCGTAAAACGTCACACATAGAGCTGGATATATACACTTATTTTATAATTAAAAAATATGAAATAAAATCAATCGGTTTTTTTTTGAAAATATTTTTTTTTGATATTATTGGTAATGCCCTTAATTATGATAATTGATTTATTAAATTAAGAGTTAATGATTAAAGAATTATTATAATTATTCAAATAATTGTTTTTAAATGATAGTAATTCATCTTAAATAGTTATAAAGTGATAATAAATAATTTATAATAGTTTTATAAAGATATATATTTGATTTGAAAATATTAGGAAAAATCGATATCGCTTTATCGGTATAATAGCGATTTTTATAAATAATTGTTAATATGAATTTATATGGTTTCAAAATTCAAATATGATCATTTTAATTCATTACAAATGATTATAAATTCATTTCCAAATTTTGTTTACATATATATGTAATTTAAATTATAAGTGAAAATGTGACTGGGAATCGGTTTCCTGATTTGCAACGGTTCAACAAACGAAAGTCGTTTCAAGTCGTTGTAATGTTATAAATGACACTAACACATATTTATATGCATGTATACGTATCACATACTCATATAAACATATATATAAATATGTGTGTGCGTGCGTGTGTGTGTGTTTATGTTAACGAAAAAATTTAAACGCTAACACCCTGGTGTATAAGATGTGATTGTGAAAGCACCACCCGTTTGTACGGGAAACAGAAATAAGCAGAAAGTATGTAGAAAAACAGTAAGAGACACAGTATTTATAGTGGTTCGGCTTATAATCCAGCCTACGTCCACTTTAATCTTTTTATCACTAGTTTGATTACAATTCTTTACAAGATCTTTCAATTACAACACACTTCAAGTGATAGGATATGTGAAACAAGTAGCTCAAGCTTTGATGTTGACAATCATCTTCAAATCCATGGTGAATGTGGATGATTCCTTCATGGAGTTCCTTTAGAAGTTTGTTGGATCTAAAAGGCTTTGAAGTCGTCTGGAATTCGGCAGAGTAATGGCGCTTGAAGAGAATGAGCCCCAAAAGTCCTTTGCATGTTGGAGATGGTTTCATATTTATAGAGAGTTCTGGGCGGAAAAAGTGCTAAGTCCTAACTCGTGGCCGACTTAAGGTAAGTCGTTGCTGACTTAGGATGAGTCGTGACCGACTCATTGAGCTGAGTCTCTGGTTTGTAGAGAGCTTCCTGCCTTTTTCGAACCCACGCTTCAAGTACTAGGTCGTTTACGAGTTATCTGGTTGTAGTTTCTGGCTTGTTTGTATATGTCGTATACGACTCATCATAAGTCGTAGGTCGTGGTTGACTTAACCAGCTGCCTCCGGCTTAAAGCTGAGTTCAGGCTTTGTGAAGGCGAGTCCTAACTCGTAGACGAGTTAAGAGACAGTGTCTTTAGGTCGTACACCTTTTTTAAGTCGTAACACTTGTTAACTCGGTCAAGCTTTAATCTGTTATGTCGTAGCTCCCTTAAGTCGTATAGACTCCTTAGGTCATCAGGGTCTTAAGTCGTTATCTCTTCTTAACTCGTGAGCCGCTTATCTCGTAAGCAGCCTACCTCGGGTACTCCTTAACTCGTAGAGGCTTTAACTCGTAGGAGGTTTCTAATTCGTGTATCCTTTAACTCGTAGATGCCTTGAGTCGTAGGAAGCTTAACTCGTAAGGCTTCCTATCCCGTAGAGGCCTTAAGTCGTACAAATCCTTAGGTCGTGTGTTTCTTTAAATCGTAACATGTTCAAAGCCGCACAATCCTTTTAAGCCGTAGACCATTCATTTCCTTAAGTCGTGAAGCCTTTTGAGTCGTGAGCTGCTTAACTCATAGACCTGTTAACTCGTGAACGAGATAGGGTTAACATTTGCCCCTCGAAGCACACGCTTAGGTCGTAAGTCGTGTGCTTCGACTTATCATAACCCGGGCATGCCGATTCAAATTCCAACATTTCCAGATATAAAAGCCTGAGTCGTCCTTCCTCTTTCCTTCTTCTCATCACTTAACTTTTAAACTGTTTTCTGCCATTAACGCATCTCTGAGCTCTCCAAGGCAATTTCGATCCAAACTTCGTCCGATTCCTTCTAGCATCATACAATCGTAAGTGATCTTGTTCCTTCTTCGACCGTTAGCCATTGTTACCTTACATGTTCAGTCCCTCGTTTTTGGCTTGTCCTTTCAAATCCTACGAGCTTTATCAAATCGGTCATTGACGAACTTAAACTCGTTTGGCTTGACATAAGGTGATTCGCGATTTGAGGCGACTTGTAGTGTGATAGGTTAAGGCTATTGCTGTTGAGGAGGCCGTGGGTGAACAGGTTGAAAGTTAGAAGGGAAGGCAGGTTGGTTGAAAAACTTGATTCGAATAGAGTGAGGAATCGTCCCATATACAACTCAGAGATTTTCCATGCGACCTAGCAATTTTCATGAGCCGTAGCCGAGTTAAGACTTAAGGGATTTCCAGTTGCTTTGAATCAGAGCCTTTCTTCTGTTCCTTGAGTTACGACCTAGGATTTAGAGCATAATCAGCTTGATGTGTTGACGACTTAAGACAGGAACGACTTAACTCTTGAGTCGGTTACGACTTAACTCTTGAGTCGGTTACGACTTAGCACATGTATTTTTTTTTAAACTCCACTTGAACCTTGAACTGCTGCTTGAATCTTTTACAGATTGCTTTAACTTGTAAGCTAATAACCTGTTAATATAACATTCACAGAAAACTGGGACGAATATACTGTCATTGATTGCCCACATCGAACGACAGATTAGTTAATGATAGATGATTAACTTAAATAAATCGTGTGAACGAAGTGCTATCGATTTCAAGTGGAATATTAAAGCAGCACTGGATTAGTCAATTGAAACTGACCAGCCCTCATTAGTATTACGCTTGAGCTTTAAATAACAAGTTCCGAAATTACCGTAGTCAATCAATCGTCAACCAGTTTAATTCCAGTTATCTTTACTTGTTATTATTATTATTTTTTTATTAGCTTTGCACGACACTTCACACTTTTTAGGAAACGTGCACCTTCGCATTTGAACATCCAGTTGTTTGTGTAGAATGACTTCTCAGGAAGGTGATACAACAGTTCGGACTGGAGAGGTAACTGTTCTTCCGGCTCCACTGGTTAATCCTCCCGAAAGAGCTCCTACTTCACTATCATACAAAGTTTTTCGCCAGTTGTGTGCTCAGTTTGGTATCGTTGAATCAGATGCCATTCTTCCCGAAAGAAATAACACTGCCGATATAGCTCCTTCTGGCTTTGTGACAATTAACCGGCAAATGTGCCTAAGTGGAGGCATTCCTCCTTTCAACGACTTTTTCCAACAACTTCTCCGTCAACTGTCCATTGCTCCATCCCAGCTACACCCCAATGGCTATGCCATTCTAATGGGGTTGTGTGTGCTTTTTAGGAGAACACTTGATCGACTTCCAAGCTTTGGTGAAGTTTGTTATCTATGCTCTTTTTCTCGGACTAAGGATCATCCTTCCATTACTGTTGTGAGGAGCGCCCGAAACCGCAAACTGATTGTTGGCCTCCCTGATACTGCTCACGGGTTTTTAACCCAATTCTTCTATGTTCGTTGCCCTCCGGGGTTTTATGGTGTGTGGAGAGTTGGAAGTAAGGGCGTTCAGCTTTATTCCTGACACATGTTTTCCTTATAAAATCTTTTCATAGCCTGAGTAGTTAGATGTTAATTTCCCTTTTTACTTTTCAGCGCTTCCACCTCCTTCTAGAGACCCAGGCTATAAGCAAATTTTTGAAAGATTGAATGCTGTGCCAGTAGAAGAGAGGAATATAAAGTTTTTGCTGAGAGATGACTTTTTACATCAATACGGGCTTCTTCACTCTTCTCGCTATACTCAGCCTCATGAAGCCCCGACTGAAGTTCCCGATTCCCCGACTGAAGCATCGGATGCCCCCGTTACTATCGAACAATCTTCATCAAAAGAGTCTAACATCGAAGCTTCATTGGTGAAATGTTCCACCCCTACCGACATTATGGGGTCATCTAGTAAGACGGCACTTGCCCCGATTGAGGAAGAAGAAGAACCTTCACAGCCTCTCGGGGGATTAGCTGATGTAGGAACTGAGAAAACAAGTCTCACCGAGCATGATGGTGACGATGTTTATGATGGGTTGAGCGACATAATAGTGACCTCACAGGAGCTTTTTAGAGATGACGTGTCTAAAACTATCTCTCCTATGATTGAGGCGACGTCCCTTCTTCGACTAACACCAACACAAACACCAACTCCTCATACCCAAGCTATCATTACCCCTACACCAATGAGTGGTTTGTAGCTTAATGCGCCTAGCTTGCACATCACACAACACTTAGGAATTTTCGGCATTTGTTCATATTTAACTTCTTTTCTTCGGGAGTTTCTAAGACTTGCTATTTTTGCCTTTTCAGATTTCTCTATGGGGCGCAGCGGCAGCGGTTCTTATTACAAGGACTTTCGACGCTATGGAGGGCGTGGCAGCTATGACTACAAGCAATACTATGCCGATCCCAGAGAAACCAATGAGCAGAGAGCTGCGCGAAAAGCTGAAGAGAGGAGAAGGTATGAAGAACGTCATGAGGGAGCGGGCACGCGACATGAATCCTTCCCAAGGGATGATGACTCCCATAAACGTAAAACGCACGATGATAGGGGGAAGAGCCATATTGAGGATTCGAGAAAGCGGACCAAACTTGGCGAGGAGCACGTGCCCGTGACATCTGAGAGACCTGGTGCCTCAGTTTCTATTGACATCCCTTCCGAATCTCCTGCTCTTGAAGGAAGTGCCATCCAAACACTTCTCAACAGGCCTTCATACCACGTTGAAAGGGGGCCCCCTACTTTGCAGAGCCGATTCCCGAACTGGTGTTTGAGGGGGGTACGCTTCGACCTTGATTTGGTCCCCATCGACAAAGAAGCTATGTACAGAAATCTCGATGCTGTCAAGCTTGATATCGATAGAATGTCTGGATGGCAAAAGCTGGTTGATGAACTTCAAAGAGTTAATCGGGCTAACATCGAAGCAATGCTGACCATGGAAAATGACAAATCAGAATGGCAGAAGATTCTTGATCAACACAACGCTGAGATGAAGGAGATAGCCGAATACAATGAAAAACTCGAAGCTGAAGTAAAGCAGCTCAAAGATGATCTTGCCTCTTCTACTAATACTTACACCCAAAGAGAAGAGGTATTGCAAAAACAAGTGCGAGATGCGCACGCCAGCCAGAGGGACGCTGAAGCTAAAGCTGAGAGGTTGGAACAAGCTGTAGAGAACCACCGCACTGATGTCACCCAGCTGCAGAATAAACTGAGCGCCCGGGACATGGAGATTGAAGCGCTAAAAGCCCAACTTGCTCAGACCGAAAAAGATCGAGATGAGGCCATGGCTGGCAAAATTGCAGCCGAAGAAACTGCTCAGACCATGGAAAACGATATCAATTCGACTTTATTCGATTTTTATTTACATTGTGTCTTGGGACGCGGCAGCCTCTCTTTTCTTGGTCCTAAGTATGAAATCACCCTGGCCGAGGTGTGGGACGCTGCTCTTAACATGTTTAAAGACGCCGGGTATGGCGATGAAGATTTTGAGGCGCGTTACCTGGATGAGGGAGCTCGCGCTGCTCTTGCGAAGGGGCGAGAACAACTTGCCAGGATGAGAACTGGAATGGCGGAAGAGGAACGTTCTGGAAAGGAATTAACGCTTACTTCCTCTGTCCAACCTCCAGTTTCTCCTGTGGTTGACATCACGGGTTCTAGCTCCTCTACTCCGCCTGCAACTAAGACAGTAACTGAAACTACAAGTGCACAAGGCGGGGATGAAGGTGGTGAAAGCAACGAAGCACAGCGATATGAAATCAGCCTCAGAGATCCAACTACCCCAGGTAAACTTGACACCGGACCAGCCCAAGTGGTGAACTGCTCGTTCGCTCCTTGTGAACTTGACGATCTTCTTGATTATTTTTCAAATGTCAATGAATTCCCGACTTTTGATTATTCCTCAAATGTTAATGAATTCCCGACTTTTGACGAGCCGTCATCCCCTCTCTTTTCGAAAGATACTGATATTTTAAGTTTTTTCTCCTTTGTAGAGAAAGCACCGAGTCAAACTCAAGCTTCTTCTCCCCCGGTGATCCTTCCTCCATCTCTTCAAGTAGCGCCTCCTTCTGCCTCGCAACCTGGGTCACAAGAAGAACAAATAGAAGCTCTCCATGGCCTGGATGATCCCATTGCTTCGCAAGAGCAAAAAGATGAGGGACTTGAGGGAGGTGACATATCTCCGGAGCGAACTCCTTCTGACGATACAACTTTATCTAAACTTGTCACTCCAGGAAGTGAGTCTTCCTCAAAGAGGAGAAGGAAGCAAGGAGCATCAAGGAGGAGAGGGAAGATAATCATTGCCACTGAAGAGGAGCCGGAAGTTGGGCCAGCTGCGCCTACCTCTCCTTCCTCCCTTATACCCACTGGCCGACCTGAAAAGCTGATCATTCGGCCGGGTAAAGGGTCTAAAGGCAGCAAAAAGAAGTGAAGATCTTCAGTTTCTAGTTTTTTGTGTTTTGCATGTACTGGCCGAGAATTGTGCGGGTACCGGCCCCCGCTTTTCTTTATTTTGAAACCTGTACCTGCGTTGTAATTGAATAAAATGATTCCTCGTTTGTACAAACTTTTGTTTGAATTAAAGAATACATTTGTTATTCGTTTTGGCATGAGTTTATTTGATATTGCAGCGAGCTTATGGTATGTTACTTGAGCGTTACCTTTTGCTGGTTTAGTTATACCATATTGTGTGTAATTATACTATATTGCCCCCATTCCATAAGTATGCTGCAATATTCTATACCTCGAGGGGACTTACACTCTTATTTGCTAAAGAATAATTATTTTATTCTTTAAAGAAAATTTTATAGAGTACAACTCCCTTCGTATAAGTTTTTACGCTTGGTCGTTCGAAGAAATCACTTTTTTCTTTTGCTTATGTGCATATCTCATCAAGTGAATTCCTCTATGTGGTAAAGCGGACCTCTGAAGGGTACTTTAACTTCTTTTCTTTTTACGATCATTTCCCACAGTAGGCAAATTACTTTTCCTTTGAAAGTTAAAGTACGCTTTTGATGAGGATTTTTTTTTTTTTTTATAGAAAGTTGTACCTCTGAGGAGGGATTTTTTTTTTTTTTTTTTTTTTTTTTTACGTTTCAACACTTGGAAGTTTTATTTCAATCTCGGTGAAACGTGTACCTCCAAAGAGTTATGCTTTAGAAATCCTTTTCACGTTTCAACACTTGGAAGTTTTATTTCAATCTCGGTGAAACGTGGGTTTCCAAAGAGGTCTTTTTTCTTAATTGTGTTCCCGGGAGGGGGTTGTACCTCTGAGGAGGGATTTCTCACGTTCCAACACTTGGAAGTTTTATTTCAATCTTGGTGAAACGTGTACCCCCAAAGAGTTGTGCCTTTGAAGAAAGCCTTTTCACGTTTCAACACTTGGAAGTTTTATTTCAATCTCGGTGAAACGTGTGCTTTCAAGAAGGTCTTTGTTTTTACATTTCAACTTTGGTGAAGTGAAATTCCGAAGAGCGGCTGCTACACTTCAACTCCTGGCGAAATGGGCCTCCGAAGAGGGCTTTTATTTTGTTTACATTTCAACTCTGGTGAAGTGAAATCCCGAAGAGCGGTTATAACACTTCAACTCCTGGTGAAATGGGCCTCCGAAGAAGGCTTTTATTTTGTTTACATTTCAACTCTGGTGAAGTGAAATCCCGAAGAGCGGTTATAACACTTCAACTCCTGGTGAAATGGGCCTCCGAAGAGGGCTTTTATTTTGTTTACATTTCAACTCTGGTGAAGTGAAATCCCGAAGAGCGGTTATAACACTTCAACTCCTGGTGAAATGTGCCTCAGAGAGGGTTTTCATCGCCTGGAAGTTACTCTCTCATGGTTGGAGGGTCATGACTCCTCCAATCTTTTTTGTTGAGTAGAGAACTTTCTTTTTTGTGGCATATGACCCATTAGAGGTCTTTTATTATCCGAAGAGTTGCACCTCCGAAGAGGACTTGTGGCGCTGATGGTAGCTTTGGTTGTTCCTCTGTACACTTGCTTATGCCTTTTCAGCGATCCTTTTTTTTTTTTTTTTTTTTTTTTTTTTTTTTTTTTCTTTTCAAGTTTTCATCCCCCTTTTTCTCACAAGTGGCTTGTTTAATCCAAGGAAGTGTACTTCATTGCCAGGCAAGTTCGTGAGAACGGGCACTAGCTTCCTAATTGGATGTTTGTTTGTTTAAACAATCTCAATTTATCAGCAAGGGCTCGTTCCTATCGAAATCATTAGCCGTTCAATTGAAGCATTTCCTATCTAGGATTTGAATTCGGGGTCTTTGTGACTTGAAATTTGTTTGTTGAATGATGGTGAGAATCGCTCGGTCTTATTATGCGCAAGTTTTATCTCCACTGTCTGCAAAAATTTAAATCGATATTTCAGCAATACATTTTGTGTATTTTTATATCGAAAACAAAGCAAACATATAATGATAATAAGGAACACAAGATTTATAGTGGTTCGGCCATGAAATTGGGCCTACATCCACTTTATATTCTTTCATTATTTACTTGCATCAGTTTCACAATTGCTTTCAATTACAGGAATCATACATTCATAATTCTTTTTACAATGTTCCAATAAAATTTTCAAGTAAAGTATGGACGCAAGTGATTGCTGTTCCATGCCCTTGGAATTTGATCTCCATCAACTGTGGTGAGCTTGAATGTGCCGTCAAGAAGTTTCTGACCTATCACATACGGTCCTTCCCAATTTGGCCCAAACACACCTGTCGCAGTCATAATTCTTTTTAGGACTAGATCTCCAATTTCAAAGCTGCGTTGACGAACTTTGGAATTGAAATGTCTGGCTATCCTTTGCTGATGAGCTGCAACTCTGAGGTTAGCTTCATCTCTTTTTTCATCAAGGAGATCCAACGCTTCAAGTTGCAGCTTTTCATTTTCTGCTTGATTGAAATGGATTCTTCTGTGTGAAGGGACCTCTGTTTCAACCGGGATCATTGCTTCCGATCCGTATGCTAACGAAAAAGGAGTATGCCCAGTTGCAGTTTTGTGAGTAGTTCTGTATGCCCATAGTGCAAGTGGTAGTTTATCGACCCAACCACCTTTTGCTCTTTCGAGTTGCTTTTTGATGGTTGATTTGATGATCTTGTTCACTGCTTCCACTTGCCCGTTTGCCTGCGGATGAGCTACTGCCGAAAAGCTTTTCTGGATTTTGAATCGTTTGCAAAAATCCTGGAATTCCTCACTTTCAAACTGAGTACCATTGTCTGTGATTATTTTTTGAGGCACACCGTATCTGCAAATGATATTCTTGGTCACAAAGCTTATCACTTTCTTAGAAGTGATAGTAGCCAATGGTTCAGCTTCAGCCCACTTAGTAAAATAATCAACCGCAACAATAGCATATTTAATCCCTGATTTAGCGGTTGGTAGCGGCCCAATGAGATCCATTCCCCAAATTGCAAATGGCCATGGACTGATCATCTGTGTGAGTTCGGTAGAAGGTGCTCTAGGAATTTTGGCATATCTTTGGCACTTGTCACATTTTCGGGAGTAATCTGCGGCATCCCGATTAATTTCTGGCCAAAAATATCCGTATCGGAGAATTTTCTTTGCTAATGTTTGACCACCTGAATGATCACCGCATTCTCCTCCATGCACTTCAGTTAGGATTGTTTTGGACTCTTCCCGGGATACACATCGAAGCAATGGCATTGAGAATCCTCGTCTGTATAATTGACCATCCTGGATTATATATCGAGAAGCTTTTCTCAGTAGCTTTTGTCGTTCTTTAGAGTTTTCTGGTAAAGAGCCATTGAGTAGATACTTTGTTATTGGAGTCATCCATGATTCTTGCTCTTGCGACATACTCATAACCCAATCGATATCCATTTCATCAATGCTCGGATTTGACAAAACTTCCACTGGAACTAACCCTAAGGATTGGGCTTCGCCAGAACTTGAGTATTTTGCGAGAGAATCTGCTTTCATGTTTTCTTCTCGAGGAATATGACTTATCGTGTAATGGTCGAATTTACATAAAAGTTCCCAAGCCTTTGACACATAAGCGGGCAGATTTCCTCCTTTCGTTTGAAACTCCTTCTTGACTTGGCATACTATAAGCTGAGAATCACTGAAGATCTGTAACGCTCGAATGTTTAGTTCTTTAGCAATTTTCAAACCAGCGATCAGAGCTTCATATTCTGCTTCATTGTTTGTTGAAGGAAATTCTAATCTTAGCGCATAGCATAATGACCGGCCTTCAGGAGTTTCAAGAACAATTCCAGCACCTGAACAGTGATCATTTCTTGCGCCATCTACAAACAACTTCCATTGGGTTGGGGAGTTCTCGATTGTTTCTTCCTCGCTGTTACCCTTGTCTGTAAATTCTGCAATAAAATCTGCCAAAGCTTGTCCGTTGATCGCTTTTCTAGGATGATAAGTGATGTCATATTGGCTCAATTCAATATTCCACTTTAAAAGGCGGCCCGAAGTCTCAGGGCGAAACAAGACTTGCTTTAAAGGTTGATCAGTGAGGACTTTGATAGGATGAGCCTGGAAATATTGCCTCAACTTTCTTGAGGCAATCAATAGACAATAGGCGAGTTTTTCCAACTTGGAGTAATTCATTTCTGCCCCAGTGAGTCTTTTGCTGATATAGTAAACTGGATGTTGAATCCTTTTGTCTTCCCGTACCAGCGCTGCACTTAAAGCATGAGATGAAACTGCCAAGTATATAAGAAGATCCTCGCCATCGCCGGGCCTGGAAAGTATTGGAGGCGTTTCCATACGTTGAATCAATTCTTCAAAAGCTTTCTGGCATTCGGGAGTCCAGTCAAAGTTTTTCTTTCCTTTCTTTAGAGCGTCGAAGAATGGAATGCATTTATCAGTAGCTTTGGATATGAACCGACTTAAGGCGGCAATTTTTCCATTAAGACTTTGCAATTCCCTCTTTGTTTTAGGAGCTTTGACTTCTTTTAGAGCAGTGATTTGAGCTGGACTAGCTTCAATGCCCCTAGCGCTCACGATGAAACCCAAGAACTTCCCAGATTCTACCCCGAAAGAACATTTTAAAGGGTTAAGCTTCATTCCGTATCTTCGGAGAATTGCGAACATTTCTGCTAAGTGTTCGATGTGATCCACTGCTTTCTTAGATTTTACTAGCATGTCATCAACGTAAACTTCCATAGTCTTTCCCAACTGCGGTTTGAACATAGCATTAACCAGTCTTTGGTATGTTGCCCCCGCATTCTTCAACCCAAAGGGCATAACTCTGTAACAGTAAAGACCGACATCGGTGATAAAGCTTGTGTCCTCCTGATCTGGCTCATGCATCATGATCTGATTATATCCGGAGTAGGCATCCATAAAAGACAACAATTCATGACCCGCTGTTCCATCTACCAGTTGATCGATCCTGGGTAATGGGAAGCAGTCTTTGGGACAGGCCTTGTTTAGATCTGAAAAGTCGATGCACACTCTCCATTTACCATTGGCTTTCTTAACTAGCACTGGATTTGAAACCCAATTTGGATAGGTAGATTCTCTGATGAAATTATTCTCCATGAGCCGGTCAACTTCCTCTTTCAATGCTGTCGATCTTTCTAGACCTTGGATTCTTCTTTTCTGCTTTACTGGCGTGAACTTTGGGTCAATATTCAGAGCATGTACCGCAACTTCTGGGGATATTCCGCACATATCGGCATGGGTCCAAGCGAAAACATCCAGGTTTGCTTTCAAAAAAGATATCAAGGCATTCTGAACTGACACATTAAGTTGTGAACCCACATTCAGCACCTTGTTTGGGTCCTTCAGATCAACGGGCACCGGTATCGTTGTTTCTGCTGGTACCACCCTACTCTCCCCCGCACTGGCCTTTCTAGGATCCATCACTTTTCGTGCCCCGCTATGCTCGCCAGTGCAGGGTCCGCCCTGTAGTTGCTATAGGGTTGGTGTTTTGATGCGGATTGGGGTTGCCGCATCTTTCCCCATTTCTCTCTTCCTTGTTTCTCGCAGCTCTGTCATATAACATTCTCGCCCAGCGTTCTGGTCTCCTTTAATAACTCCTACCCCATTGTCTGTAGGGAATTTAATAGTAAGACACCATGGGGCAAGGACAGCTTTGAATGCAGCAAGAATAGGTCGACCAAAGAAAGCATTATAAGCAGAAAATTCATCTACTATCACAAAAGTCTGCTTGCGAACTACCTTTCTTTCTCCTTCTCCGAGTTCCACAAGCAAGTCAATGGTTCCTACTGGTTGCTTTGGCTCCCCAGTGAAGCCAACAATCTTCTGAGATGAGGCTTGCACATCCGCCATCGGGATTCTCATCTGGTCAAACGTTTTCTTGAAGAGGATGTTGCAAGATGCGCCGCAATCAATAAGAACTCTTCTGACAATAGCCGGTCCAATACCGGCCGAGATGACTAACGGGTCCAAAGTAGGGGCCTCAATGCCCGTGGAATCTCTAGCCCTGAACACAATATCATCATTAAAAGTCCTTTGTTGTTTCAGGGGTGTAGAGTCCTCTAAAACAAAGACATTCTCTTCAGTTGGCATATGTTTCAGAGCTCGAGTGTACCTCTCCATTTCACCCCAGCTTCTGCCTGCTGGGTGGGGTCCTCCTGTGATGACATTAATAACTGGCCTTCCAGATTCATGTCCTGCGGCCTTCTCATTTGTCCTGGGCTGATGAGCAAGAGCTTGTTGCCCCTGACTTGACGAAGCAGGATCATTACCACTCTTCTTCACAAATTGCTGCAGCTTATTTTCTCTTAGCAATTCTTCGATTATATTTTTCAATTGACGGCAGTCGTCTGTGTCATGACCAGGCTGATTATGGAAGCGACAGAACTTCCCACTTTGCACAGCTTTTCTTCCGGTTCTGAGAACAGGAGGTTTGGGATACTCAAAAGAATCTTTTGTAGCCAAGTAGATGCGCTCTGGTGTTTCTAACAAAGGAGTATATTCTGATGGCTTGAAGGATCGAGGCTTCTTCGAATTGTGTTGTTTCCTTCCATCATTATTTTCTCTTTTCTGTCCCACAGATCCATTCTTACGTGGCGCAGCAGTGTTGTCTTCAGCTTTCTCTACTGTTGCCTTTGCCGGGACAGGACGGCTTTCCAAACGCATGAATTCATCCGCCTTTTTGTAGAACTTTTCCAGAGAATTTGGCTCCTTCATGTTCAGCCACTTTCCGAATTCACTTGACTTATCAATAGCTCTCATCAAATAGGTCAAGACCATGCGGGGTTCTGCATTATCCACCTCAGCTAACGCTATATTAAAGCGATTTAAAAAAGACTTGATAGTTTCCCCCGGATTCTGTTCCAAACCGGATAACGACATGATGTCTTTTGCCTTTGAAGCATATAGCCTAAATTGCTCTTTAAATTTCCTGGTTAGGTCTGAAAACTGATCGATGGACCGGACAGGTAGTTTTGTGAACCAAAGCAGAGCTACCCCTTCCAAATACACAGGAAAATAGCGGCATTTTATCTCGTCAGAAGCTCTGGCACCTGTCATGTGCCAATCATATTTGTACAGGAACTCATTTGGATCACTTGTCCCTTTGTAAGCTGGAATGGTCGGAGGGACGAACTTCCTTGGGAATTCAGCTTTTAGGATCTTTTCAGTAAACGGAGTCTTGCTCGGAGCGAAACCCCACTCTTTCTCATCTTCGACCCTTTGCATACTTTCTTTCATAATCTGTCGAACCATACCAGAAAGATATTCTTCGTCATTCCTATTTCTGGATCCTCCAGCCTCAGGCAATGTCTGTTCAAAGGGGCTAGCAGCCCTTTCGGGAATGTTTCTAGTTTCAGCATCATGGACATTACCGACAAAGTTCCTTTCATTATTCGCAGGTTGACGGTTTGCCCCGAGCAGATCGTTTAACCTATTCAGAATCAGAGCATTCTGAGCATTCTGAGCTTCCAATTGCGCGTTCTGGGCATTTATTTGCTGATTCAACCCAAAGATAGCAGCGTCCAATTCCGCTTTTGAAACTCCAACAGCTGGAGTGGCTTGATTTGGTGTTGGGGAAGTGGAGGTTCCCTCTTGAATGTTTGCAGATCTCACAGATTTACTTTTCCTTCCAGGAGCCATGATTTCGGATAGACTTCTGGTTCTTAAAGAAACTCTATCTACAAATCTTTCTGAAACAATGATGATAGATGTCCTGAGTTCAGTTCTCAGTGAAAGCACCAAAATGTTAACGAAAAAATTTAAACGCTAACACCCTGGTGTATAAGATGTGATTGTGAAAGCACCACCCGTTTGTACGGGAAACAGAAATAAGCAGAAAGTATGTAGAAAAACAGTAAGAGACACAGTATTTATAGTGGTTCGGCTTATAATCCAGCCTACGTCCACTTTAATCTTTTTATCACTAGTTTGATTACAATTCTTTACAAGATCTTTCAATTACAACACACTTCAAGTGATAGGATATGTGAAACAAGTAGCTCAAGCTTTGATGTTGACAATCATCTTCAAATCCATGGTGAATGTGGATGATTCCTTCATGGAGTTCCTTTAGAAGTTTGTTGGATCTAAAAGGCTTTGAAGTCGTCTGGAATTCGGCAGAGTAATGGCGCTTGAAGAGAATGAGCCCCAAAAGTCCTTTGCATGTTGGAGATGGTTTCATATTTATAGAGAGTTCTGGGCGGAAAAAGTGCTAAGTCCTAACTCGTGGCCGACTTAAGGTAAGTCGTTGCTGACTTAGGATGAGTCGTGACCGACTCATTGAGCTGAGTCTCTGGTTTGTAGAGAGCTTCCTGCCTTTTTCGAACCCACGCTTCAAGTACTAGGTCGTTTACGAGTTATCTGGTTGTAGTTTCTGGCTTGTTTGTATATGTCGTATACGACTCATCATAAGTCGTAGGTCGTGGTTGACTTAACCAGCTGCCTCCGGCTTAAAGCTGAGTTCAGGCTTTGTGAAGGCGAGTCCTAACTCGTAGACGAGTTAAGAGACAGTGTCTTTAGGTCGTACACCTTTTTTAAGTCGTAACACTTGTTAACTCGGTCAAGCTTTAATCTGTTATGTCGTAGCTCCCTTAAGTCGTATAGACTCCTTAGGTCATCAGGGTCTTAAGTCGTTATCTCTTCTTAACTCGTGAGCCGCTTATCTCGTAAGCAGCCTACCTCGGGTACTCCTTAACTCGTAGAGGCTTTAACTCGTAGGAGGTTTCTAATTCGTGTATCCTTTAACTCGTAGATGCCTTGAGTCGTAGGAAGCTTAACTCGTAAGGCTTCCTATCCCGTAGAGGCCTTAAGTCGTACAAATCCTTAGGTCGTGTGTTTCTTTAAATCGTAACATGTTCAAAGCCGCACAATCCTTTTAAGCCGTAGACCATTCATTTCCTTAAGTCGTGAAGCCTTTTGAGTCGTGAGCTGCTTAACTCATAGACCTGTTAACTCGTGAACGAGATAGGGTTAACAGTTTATATACATATGTTAAAAATATCAATGATATTTCATGAAATTTCACCTTTAAGCTTGCATAAGTCAACAATTAGGACATGATGTGATATGAGAAGATAGTGGCACGTGTTGGGAGGGTTTCCAACATGTAGAACATGAAAGGATGGTGTTGGAAAGTTGAGATGTGATGGATAATAAAGTATAGATTTTTTTAAGTTACTTAGTCCTTAAGGTTTCCTAGCCTATAAATACACCTACCATCCTCTTCATAATCCTCCCTACTTCTCCTTCTTCTTCTTCTTTCTTCTCATGAAGCTTCTTTAATGGCTTCTTAAATATAATAATGAAAAAAAATATAGAAAAAGAAATAAGAAAATAGACATATATATACGCACCATTCCATTTTGAATACCATAACTCTTTTCTCTTCCTTTCAATGGCCATATAGCCGTGAGTTTTGGACGGTAGGGAGCTTTAGGTCGTGAGTTTGGAAGCTTGGGAGGTTAAGCCATGAGATTTGGAGGTGATGGAGGCAAGGGCCGTGAGCGGGGAGGTGAGGCCGTGTGCAAAGAGGAGGTAGAAATGGCGGTCGAGCACTTGAAAGCGAAGTAGAGTTGTCTAGTCGTGTATTAGTGAAGTTTAGTAATGATTTAGATGAAGTGTTGTGGTGATTTGAATTTTGGTAGGAAGTTTGATTTGATTATGGAGAGTACTCGATTTACTTACATTTAGAAAATAATTGTATGAATGTTTAAATTATAAATTTAAATGCTTATTTGATGACTTGAATGATTACATGGTTGATATTATTTATAACTTGGTTGTGACAAATTATGAGAAATCATAATAAAATAATTAATTAATAGAAATGAATGCATATAGTATGTGTATGGAGTTTATTTAGCCTCTTAATGGTTTTGAAAATATAAAAAAGGTTGAAATGAATATTATAATAATATAATATTATGAAATGATTTAAAAGTGAAAAGAGATTTAATATGGAAAAATATTGATTTAAATGTTTGAAAATGATTTATAAATGTTTTATAAACATATGAAAGTGTTTTGGTAAAGTTCGAAAGGTAAATGAAAATTTAGTCAAAAACAGGCGCGTCGCATAATGGTAGTTCACGATTTCGCGCCATAAAAGTCAAACGAGTGTATAGAATGGAATTTAGCTTGGAATTCTTCAAAATAATAGTTTTCCAAACTATTATATCCATGGTTTTCCAACGAAGAAAGAAAATTGAAATTCTGATAAGTAGATTTTGAAAGATGAGTAAAACAGGTTTTTGAAAATCCCGAATTTGCAGTTCGGAATCCAAAACTGGATTTCTTCAAAAATAATGTTTTAAAATGTTTAAAAATATGGAAAAAAATCTTTTAAAATCTTTTAAAAGTGATTTGATTTATATAAATGATCTTCCAAGTAACAAAAAGTCGATTTGATGAATATAGCTAAAGAACACTTTCCGTAGCACTTTTCCATAGCACTTTTTTATAACTTTTGAAATATAATTTTAAACTTAACGATTCTTTTTCGAATCTTTTGAATTTTTTTCAAATGATTAAAATGTATTTTAAAGGTTATTTGAAGGATTTATGAAATGATTAAAGGTTTAATGATTTAGAGTCGGTCAAATAACTTCATCGCCATATGGGTGTCAGAGAGATAGTGTTTGGGCTTGAGTTTGGAAAAGTAGTTTCCTGCCCTTCTTGGCTATCCGGATTGGCCCGACGGATGGGATAGTAAATTTGGTTTACATGGATCAAATTTTTCTAAAGTATAAAGGTATAATTTACCAAATTTAAATAACGTGGTTTGCATAAAAATGATTTTTAAATATTTTCCTAAATAAAAGGTGGAAGTATTTGGAATTATTTCAAGATTAAAAAAAGGTTTTATTAACCAAACGATTTGATAAATGAGGCTGAATGTTTTCATATACTCTGAAAAGAGGAAGAAATAATTTAATGAGTATATCTCTAAGAGATATCTATGAATGAATAAAAAGATGAATTAAATTGATTGATGATTGATAATCACATATGAACTTAACATCTTTTTAATCGATGATTGGTTTGCAGGAATCAGGGTCGGATTTTGGTAACTCCTATCCGAAAACCACTCCAAACCAATATATATGTTCAGAAGTGAAGACATGATGATGATGATTTTTGAAGACGAGGATCTTCATGATGAAGGGCTGCATATCACTTGTCCCTCGAGGTGAAATTTACCATATCATATATTTATGGTGGCAGTAGTGCTCTGTTACGAAAATCTTCGATTTCAAGGACTTATCGCTACTAATTCTAGGGATAATTCCCGACAGGATGTGGTAGAAGGAGTGCCTTCGGTTTCATTCAGTCCTAGAACTAATACGTATGGACGAATGTCAGAGCTTGAATTTGTAAGATCACAATGTTGACTTTTGCAAACACACATATGTTTGGTGGCAGAGAAAATAACTTCTCTTAGCTTAACACCTTTCTTCGAGATGTACGAGCTCAGAGGTTATGTGTTCGTGAAAGTCAATAATGATCAAAGTAATGGAAGCTGTGATGATCAAAGTGGAAGCCATGATGATCAAAGTGTGGCTTTGTGGAGCATAACCTCACGAGCCTCATACCCCAGGAATGATACGGGATACTATGTGGGCTGAAGGACATATTTCGGGCTATTATTGAGGGATCCTTGTAGGCACTTGTTGCCATATTGTATGAATGGAAAGGTATGGAGGCTGACGAAGATCGTGTAAAGCCACCGAGTAATACGATGTTCCATGGTAGTGTACCTATATAGTTCGAAGGCTGGCGGAGATCGTGTAAAGCCACTGGAGCAAATTAGGACTGTTATACATAGATTTTTCAGGTCTAACTGGTCGCTAGTTCCCTATTATGTTAGAAATTCAATCCCAATACATTGAATTTACGGTTTTGATTGTAGAACCTACTTTTAAAAAGTAGCTAGTAAGCTGTCAAATTTAATCAATTTAACAATTTCGACTATTTACATATATATTTCAAAGGAATGTCATTAGAAATAATATCAAATTATATTGGTATAAAGTAATTTGGTTATCATATGGTAAAAACCCATCTGTATTTATGTGTGGGTATGGTTTTATGAGATACCTTCTCTTCAAAGGTTTTAAACTGGCATCAATCTATAAATCGAGTATCTCATGCTAGTTTATCAAGCATGGTCTAGGCATTTTAAATACTCGGGTCAGAGCTGAGTAGTATCAGGTTTAGTTGAAGACGCTTGGAGTTCCCAGAGGAGTGCTAGAGATCTTCATCTACGTATGGACGTATTCTACTATCCGCTGCATCTATTTGTTTTGTTTTGGTGTCAGCATTTGTAAGGACATGGGTTTATAACTGTCCAGGCTGAATCCAGATTGGACTCTAATATTGTATTCAAAATTTTTCGCTATTAAGACTATATATTAAAATAATATTTGTTATTCCATTCGTGTGGGATTTTGTTCTATCTTTATTTTCTTTTCTCCTAACAATTGGGCTTTTCGGCACTAGAATTTACGACATGAGGTGTCTCAGTGTCGATTTTTGAGGGTCGAAAATCCTGGTTCACTACAATATTAGCAGAGTTGATTAAAACTTAAAGAATGAAGAAGGATTATAAATTGAATTTTTGAATATATATATACACACATATTATAGACTTTTCTCTGAATTGGAATTTTGAGGATGCAATTTCTTTAAGAGGAGAAGTCTGTAATGACCTATATTTTTGAGTTGGTCTAATAAAAGAAATATTGATTTAAATTGAAGAGTTTAGTGAGGAATTTGAAATTTGTATTCTTTTATAAAATATAATCAATCCATTTTGGAATGAAAATTCTAGAGTTATGAGATATTGGAAAATTAATATATATATATATATATATATATATATGCTAAATATTTTTGAAGCTATAAATAAATAAAGGGTACTTTTGGCACAGGTCCTTGATAGGTTTCAAAATTCACAAAAACCCCAGTGGACAAAAAGTATGTAAATTAGGTCCATATACTTTGAAAATCATCAAAAAACATATAAAAAACAAAAAAAAATTTAAAATTTTAAAACTTATTTCAATTAATATTTATCTTCGTATTAATGTCAAAAAAAAGAAGCAGAAAATTGAAAAAAATGACACATGGTATGTTTTAGGAATACTTGTGGACATGTATGCAATTTAAGAGAATAATTGCAGACATGTTTGCACTTATTTTGGATAGCATGCCTTAACAACTAAAAATTGCAGATATGTCTGTAAATTTAAGGAATAAGTGCATATATTTACGTAAATATGTTGTTTGTTAATTCAAGGTGCTGTTATTCAGTGAATAATTGCATACATGTCTGTAAATATATAGAATAATTGCAGACATGTCTGCAATTATATAGAATTTTATTCAACGCAATTATTCTGTGACTAATTACAGACGTGTCTGCAATTATATGAAATAATTGCATACATATCTGTAATTATTCAGATGTTTATCGAATGTAATTATTCAGTGAATAATTGTAGACATATATGCAATTATATGGAATAATTGCAGATATGTCTGTAAATTTTTTGCACAAACCTAGTTATAATATTTACAATTTTATGAAATTTTTTAGGCATCGGCGCAAGAAACCACGAAAAATACATGTGGCTACAGAAAAATAATTATAGGGACCGGCTTTACAACTTTTTTCAGAGAGAATGCCGTTTGAATCAACTTTTGTTTTAGGGATGCGTGACTAATATTCACATAAATAAACATATTTGTGAGAAGAATAGAGGTTTTAATTTATTGAATCATTTATTAAATTATAAATTAGTGGTTTAAGAAGTGATTAAATATTAAGTAATATTTTTAAATAATTATTTAAGATTCCAGTTCAATAAAATAAACATAAAAGTTAATTAGATTTTAAAGATGATTACTAGGTCGAATTATGAATTAATTAGTTGTAATGAGTTAGTGTTTTATTTCATGATTTATTAACAAAGTTCAAAATTTTATAAGTGGAATTGGTAGGAAGAATTAAAAAGAAAAAAAATTCTTTTCTTATTGAGTTGTATATTTACAACCCAAAGCACAAATAAAATCAAAAGAGAAAACTTGTTCTTATTCTCATTTCAGTAAGTTGAAACAAATTGCAACATCAGATAGAAAAATAGAGTCCTGTTTTCCTCTTAAAACCTAGATGTTAGAATCGGCAAAGTAAAATCGGAATAAATTCCAAAAATTCGAGAAAAAGTCATAGTAAGATTTCTAAGCCATAAATCATTTTGTAGGCTTGTTAATTTCAGATTTACAGTGTTTGATTCATATTTGTTCTTTTTTCGGCGAGTTATTCTAGGGTTTACTGAAATAGGGAAAACAAATCCAATTTGTCCAAATCAGCAAGCTTCTTCATGGGAATTAGGTGATTTGAAACTCACAACTTGTACTAATTAGAATTACATATTGGATGATCGCTTTGAATTCATGAGTGAAGTTTGGCTGTGTGCTTGATAATTTCATTGCTATGTACCCTATTATTTACTATCAGCCAAATTGATCTCTCTAGCACAACTTTGCTTTTGATTTCTATGCTATGAATATATTATGTGTTGTTAGTTGCATGCAAGTGTTATAGATGGATTAGAATTGCAAATTAAGGTGCTGAAATGCAAGAAAACATGTTGGAATAGGATTAGTCGACAGTGGGAAAATTATCATCTAGAGCATGCTGCTCTAGGTGACCCACCGGTCAATCAGTCAGCGGCGATCAGCCGAATTATCGGGGCCTCGAACAGTGTGTTCCAGATGCTCCTCTTTCCCGTTTTAGTGCCCAGTTGCTTCTCATCTTGGATTGTTTTGAAGTTCGGGTTTTTGTGACCTTCTTGTAACTCTTTTTCCAGGCTTTTGATTCCACGATTTGTTGATTTCTTTAGCTGCAGAGTTTCAGAAATTCATTATTACACCTATCTGATTCATTAAGATATATTAAATACAAATTTTTTTCGAAATAAGGTCATTCCCATATCTATTGTTTTCAAACTATAGTTAAAATTCAATTCGGCTTTAAAGAGCTAATCTACAAGAGAGTTTAAACTATGTATGTGTGTGTGTGTGCGTATATATAAAATCACATTTTTCTCATTTATTAACTCTTAGTTTCTAAACAAATCATTTTATATGTATGTATGTATGTATGTATAGATAAAAATAATTTTATGATAGGAATGATTTAGGAAAATATGTATAAATAAATACTTATAATTTCAAAGTGGCTGCAAATTAAGTTTTATATAGATATAGATACAAATTAAATCATGTCTTTTCTACTATTTGTTATTAGCCTTTTTAAATCAATATTTCAAAAATAGATTTCAAATCAAAACATTTTTCCTATACAAACTCACAATCTCACTTGAATGAGAAATTGAATTAAACGATCTAGTAAAACAAGCGGTATGAAATGCTAGCATTTACTTTACCGGTTAGTTCTTGGACTTCCTCGATTATCGAGTGAAGTTTACTAACATGTAGTAAATATTCGAGTAAACACATGTGGTATGGGATGCATGGTCATTACTTAAATGATTACTATTCAGAAGTATATAACACTTAAAGCCCATCTTATGATACTCGTTTACAAGTGAGTTATGACTTGAGAAGTGCATGTCTCTTGTATTGACTTGCGAAGTGCTTGTATCTTATGTTGACTTACGAAGTGCTTGTCTTATTTGTCGACTTGCAAAGTGCCTATTTATTACCTTGCGAAGTGCTCGCCTATGATCATTGACTAGCAAAGTGCTTGCCTATTGCCTTGATATACGATTGTGAATTTATATGCTTTTAAATTGATGGTTGCTATGACTTTGATGATCACCATGGTTGGGCATAATTGAACTTTGAGTTATGAAGCTTTATAAAGATGTCTTATTATGTTTAGTGAAGTACAATATATGGATATGTTATATCCTTGATGTTTATGCAAGCTTATTATTATGGACTCGCCTTTTTGATAATAATAATATATTGTCTGACCCAATTATTATTTTTATAATACTCAGTTCAAACCGAGACTTGATAGGTGCAGGGACTCTATGATTTTGGATATGGCTAGCTTGGGTAGAAGTATATGCTAAGTTATCTATATGACGTGGGTTCATTTTGGGATGCAGTTTTATGTACCTAGATGTGTCTTATATGATATGTAAATTCATTTTGTATTTTAGGAGACTTACCTTAGCCTATATGTATGTATTTTTGTGAGTCTATTACACTCTTTGTTGACTCGCTTTATGTTATATGATTTTTCTTGTATTAGATTTGTCGCTGCGATCTATGATAATGTGTTGTACATTATGTTGTATATTGGTCTGTTCTATTTTAGCCAATGTGCCTATTGCTTTGTTCCAAGACTATTCATTTTTATATATGGTGATATGAGGTAAAGAATGATATGATAGTGTTAGCCCAAGGGAATAGATGCGGATGGTCGCTCCTATCTAGCCTTATTCTCTGTATTACTCGACAATAATACTTGTAGTATTCTTAGGCCATATGGGAATAAAGGTGGGGCGTTATAGCTTGGTCTAAGTGTAGAGGTTTAGAACAATATAGAATGTAAGAAACACGAATCATGGCCAAGATTGACTTAGATTCTCGTCCCTTGGGTGTGCCGGGTAGAATATAGGAGTTATTTACTATTTAGGATATAAGTTTAGATGATTATTGGGGATAATCATCCAGACGTAATTGTAAATTTTTGAATTATTTTACAAACTGTTGTTATAAGAAAATGATTATAAAAGTTTAACGTTGATTAGTGGTATCTTGATCCGCTAGTGATCGGAGTTGTGTAACGAAAATGGGTAGGCTGCTTTCTGCTGAGCATAGTAATTAGTTCGTTTATATATGTTTGACTGGTTGATGGATGCTGAATTGTTTAAAATTATAAGTTATTGTATAAAATTAGTATTCAGTGGGAATCATAACTTGAAATTTAAAAACCTACTCGATATTAAGACTTTGTAGTATCTTCAGTAGTGTAGATACCGCAAAGGATATTGAAAACCTTACTTCATATATAATGAAATATTAATTCATATGTATCACTAATTAAAAACTAAAACAAATGTGAAATTGGATAACTGCATGATGTATGCAAGGATGAATGGTTGTATTATTAAATTGTTATCATTAGATTATCATTTGTGTGAAAACATAGAGATTGATAAGATATTTTTGGAAATTAGTTTTGTGTTATTAGTAAGATATTTTAAGAATTCTGTTCGATCATCTGATCAATGTTATCGATAGGGATTCCTAAACACTAGAATGAGATAATTGGACATAGCATTTTGAGTTATAATATTTAAAGTATTACAAATAATTATGAATGTGTTATAAATAATATTTAAAAAGGAAATACAATTTTAAGTGAGTTTGATTTTACTATAAAATGGAATAATGTTTTTAATATATATTTGGATTTATGATGAACAATTTGGATTTAATGTTTTTAATATATATGCACATTTAATGAATTTTAGAAAGAAAATATTTTGAAGATAAATAATATTTTAAGATATGTAACGAACTATATATTTTTTATTTAAAGTGAAGTATCATTTGAAATTTTGATACCAAGTAATGATTTTAGGAAAGGTATCTTGAAGACGAATAATATTTTAAAAAGAAATATTATGAACTATTTGTTTATTCGGAAAGAAGATATTATATTGAGTTTTGGTAATAATATTCAATGGTAGGTTTGGATTGAATAATATTATTTAAGAATATAGAATATTACATGGAAAGATATTTTATTTTAAATAAATTAAGAGGAAAATTTATCTACTATAAAAATAGTTATCTATATGTATATATGTGTTTTAAAAGAATCGATGGTTTAGAAAATTATAATAAAAACAATAGGCATGCATTATATGTACTAATTTTATTTGATTCATTGAGATGTACTGAATACAAATTGTTTTCAAAAGATGGTTATTCCCAAATCTATTGTTTACAAACTATAGTTACAATTCAATTTGGTTCAAAGAGCCATTCTACAAGAGAGTCTAAATTGTGTACATATATAGGAAATCACATTTTTCTCATTTATCAACTCTTAGTTTCTAAAAATTCATTTACATATATGTATGTATCTATGTATGTGTAGATAATATATTTTGGATAGGAATGATTCTGTGAAAATATGTGCAAATAAATACTTATAATTTATAAGTACTTGAAAAACAAGTTTTATATAGATATAGATAAAAATTAAATCATGTCTTTTTCTACTATATATTATTACCTTTTTAAATCAATATTTCAAAAATAGATTTCAAATAAAATCTATTGTAACAACCCGTAAAATATAATAAGAAATTAAATTATTAAAATAAGACAGAAAATGGAATTTCTATAAATGTCAGAATTTGGTAACAAATGTTGCACCATTGCATCCGTGGTGACTTTCTAATGAATTTTCATCTATAATATGTTGAAAATGGCGTTCAAAGGAAAAGTTACAAACGTTTGAAATACAGGGTTTTATATAATTTAAAATGAATTTAAATTTTAATTTGAATTTTTAAATAATCTCAGAGGAGTTTGAAATTTGAAATAAGAGGAGTTGCCTTGGTTAGAAAGGAAAGTTAGCGTTAACGTGAACGTTAACGGAGAAATAAGGCAACAAATTGTCTTAGAACGGCAAGGAAAGAAACGACTGCGTTTTAAACAGACCAGTCGACCGCCTTTAGGATAGGCGGTCGATCGGTTGGGGCAGCTAATCCCTAATTTGGGCTGGGCGAACAGCCTGAATTCACCTAGTTTTAATCTAACGGCTCTCATTCATTTCTATGCCTATAAATATACCCTAAACCTAATCACTTTTCTTTACAAAAACCAAAAGAATGTCAGAAGTCTGCTAAAATCTTTTTTGGTAAAGTTTGAGAGAAAGAAGAAATAATAAGTAATTTCAGTCCTAATCTCTATTTCAGTTTTATTCTCAATCCTTCTTCTCCTCTCTTCTAATCTTCTTAAATCTAATGTTTAAAATATACAATTGTTTTGTATGTTAAAATTAGGAAATATCTTTCAGAGTTTGAAGCAGTTTAATTTAGATCTGATCTTAAATTATAGGGAATTTTGTGAGTGGAATCTTAATTTTTATCATTCTTGTAACTATGATTTATCGATTTAGATCTGTAATATGCCTTGGGAAATTCTATAAGCGCGGCCCTAAAACATGAAAAACCTAGAAATTTCCTTAAATAAATATCAATCTTATGTATGTTAGAATTGTTATTGTTTGATGTTATTGTATTAGAATTGAATTTATTTGATTTGGATTAGATAATCTATAAACTATTCAACCTATTACCTTTTGTTAAAAATTATAATGTTAAAGGATTCAAATCAGAAATGGGTGTAAATTATAACTTGTATTGTTTGTAATTTTCACCGCGTATTTCTAACATTTAAAATACTAAAGAAATCCTTTCTCACTCTAAAATAATGTATAAAAAAGGAATTGAACATAGGTGATCTAATTTGTTAGATCTTTTTATTTAAAGAGAAAATGATTTTTGTACACTAGCATATGACAAGTCTGGAAATTCCGTTGTTGTACAAGTCTATTTTATTTGGCTATAGGTAATCCTATAGCTATTCTTATTGAAGTTGTAGATTTGTATAAGATTGATGTTCAAGAATTATCGTATAAGTGAATTATTAATGGATTATTGGAGTGTAATTATTATACCTTAATTTCCACTCGTATGCAAATCTGTAATATTAATATATTAATTATTAATGATTAGAATGTAAGAATTATAGCATAATGAACGTATTAGTTAGCTTTAATAGAATAATAAATTGCATTAATTATGCGGGAAGGTAATTAGTGATAACTGTGGGAGTTAATCCATAATAAAAGGTATAATATGGAGTTACCTTATAAGGCCTTAATTATTAATCACGAAGGGTAGTACATAAATACAGTTAGCATATATATATATATATGTATATGTATATATATATATTTGAAGTATGACTAAATTATAGGGGTGCGAGTTCAATCTAAAGTTACATAGAAGCTTGCCCCTTTAAATCTGGATACCGGCCTTGTAAATTTCGGGACTGATGTGAGACATCACCTATATTAAATAACCTCAGTGGATGCGAGGCTAGTCCCAAATTCTATTGGGCAAGTCCGCCCAGTGAACCTGCTACCAGAACCTATGTATAGCCAGACTAATCTGAAACATCACGGTTTGGGTTATGGGTCACAATTATGCTATTGATACACAAGGAAGAATCTTTAGCAGAGGTCCGCTTCGGGTTAAAGGTCTTAAGTGGATATTGTAGGGCCTGCCTCTTTTCTTAGGATAAGTATTTGACCTAATGGGATTCTATACGATGTTAGTGAGAACCATGCAGGACCTGCCTTGGGTTAGGTCTTAAAAGGCAAAAACCTACCTATTATATAGGAATTAAATAGCCAGAGTCTGCCTAATTCTCAATAAAAATGTATTAAATGGTAAAGGTTCCCTCTTTCGCATCGTTAACAATAAGTTGCGGTAGAACCTTATAGTGGGGTTGGGAGCGAGTTAGGTATTAAATGACTAGGGCCTGCCTATCTTATAGGTTTTGAATGGTGAGTGTGCCTAATCCCCAATAAACGATATTTATTGGTTAGGATGCTTTCTCTTGTACCATCGAAGTTAGTTGCATTGGATTTTTTGAGATTGTGCTAGAAAGTCCTTTGGACCTACAATTAAAATTATTAGTATTTATAGCCACTTCCTTTTTTGGGGTGACCATTGGGTTGCTGCGTTTGACTGTTAGGGTGACTTTACATTTGGTATAGTTTTAAATACATAAGACATATTTTCTTATCTAAATGATACTGCCCAAATACAATTATGGTAAAGCTTGAGATTCTCATTTCACTAAATATTTTTTGTTCTAACCACACCTCATTAAAGGAGGCAATGCTGATTTTTAGGAACGAAGGTGGAGATGAAGATTTGTGATAGTTATCTATCTATCTATATATGCTTTTTAAATATTTCTATGAACCAAGTTCAAAAATTATGTTATTATGAAATATTGTACTGTGGAGGTTTTATGTAGACATGTTGTGAGATTTCATAACATGTATATTTCTGAGATGGTTTTCTTTTGTGAAATGGGTACTTGTTTTAGATATTATATTTTATTCCATTCCGTTGTGTGATTTTGAAAGTATAAATAGATAGCTCTCTATATTGTGTATTGTTTAAGTTTTATCAACCTGAAAGCTTGTTTTTAGATGGATCTAAGGTTCGATGGGCTTTTATTTGGTCGAAATTAGGTCCGTTTTGGTGTGGGTTGTTACATTTGGCATCAGAGTTTAGGTTACCCAATCAATGGGGATAGGAATATGTATGAGTGATGTATTTGTTGTTTTGAAATTTATTTCAAAAACTATACTATACATAAATATACATGTATACATAATTAGGACATACTCTATAAATTCCAGCAATAGAAGTAGTCGTGACATATTCCGAAAGGGTGGACAAAGCGACTATGGGCTGGGAAGATAAATAGAGTTAAGGTTATACTCCTACCCGAATTACCCATGGGGTGGAGGTTGTATTGTTAGAAATGTTTGTAGAAGAAATTTTAACTCTAAGAGGGCGATAAGTACACATCAAATAGGGAGTTACAAGAATTTAATTAGAAAATAATGGTCTTATTGAAAGAGATAATAGGAAAGATTGGAATGAATAAATAAATGTCTATAAATTTGTCCGGTTAAAATAATAATCTTTTATTACGGATGGTCATAATGAACTAGAATGTTGGGTAGTAATTAAATGTTGTAAGTTGTATAGTTGTAGACATCCGAAATTTGTTGTTTTGTAAAAGATTTTCTAAAATCTTAGTCTACATGAAGAATTGGATAAAAGGACTTTTCTTTGGAAACTTCCTTGAATTATTTTGAATGGAGTTTTCAAAAATATTTATTAAAGAAATTGTTGTTTTGAAAAGGTAAGAAAATTTGGAAACCATAAGCTAAAAAGAAGTTGTAGGGTCAAAAGTTTGGATTAACAGGCTTTTGGTAAAAAAAAAAAGATTTTTCTTTTTGAAATAAATGCAAAATAGAGGATAAGTGGGACTTGACGTTTTTTCCTATTTCATAAATTTGGAAGTTCTTTATAATTCTTCTTTTTAAATTAATAAAGGGGATGGAGCAGAAATGGAACTTGATTAAAATGATATAGAAATCATTTAAGTAGGAAAAGTATAAATAGAAGCAATACCGAGAGATATGGATAGGAATAACATTAGGAACCTATAAAATGTGATTAGTAATCTAGTTAGAGATAATGTATGAGGGAAATGTTAAGAATGGGGTAGGTAATGATGGTATAGAAATTTACCTTGTCTACTCCACTTTTCATTATTTAAAAGTTAAAAAGGTGTTTTTGAATATGTTGAATTAAAAGACTCACTTTTAAAAGAATAAATCTTTAACGTAGAAAGTTTGAAAAGAGAAAAATTACTTTGCTCCTTTATGGGGATTAAGTAATCCTTTTGGAATCTTGACTTAATAATAAGTTTTATTTAATAATTATGATTTTGAATGTTTGGGGTTAAAGACCTTACTTTTAAAGAAGAAGGATTTTGAATTAAAGAATTTGAGGAAGGAAATTATTTGGCCAAGTAATTTTAGAACCTTTGAATTTGGGAGTTAAGAGTAAAACGGTAAATGTTTTGAAAGATATGAAAAGTCGGGTTCGGATATTTTTGGAAGGTTTTATTTCAGTGTTTAATAAAAATGAAATAGATATATAGAATAAATGAAAATCCATTGTCTAAATGGTTTTGGGAATTGGATTGCCCATTTTTTTTGAGAAATAGAAATTATATGAGAAAATATGTTTTCCTTTGAAATGGGAAGATTTTGAATCCCAAATGATGCATACAAGCACAATACAGTTCTAAGATAAAGGTTTCAGATTTAATACTTCATGATTTTGAAATTTATTTTAAGAATGGGAAGGACTAAATCGAACCTAACTATTTTATGGAGTAGATAGTGAACTATCTCAGTAAGGAAGGTTTCATGAGATGAATAAAATAAGAATAGTATGTACAACCTGATCTAGAATTTGAAATCAGTCCCAAGGAATTATTTGTGGAATATTGTTAAGGTGTTCCAGTTCTGTAATTATGTTGTAAGGAAAGTTGCCCTAGTTAACATAAAATGGGAATTTCTATATTTTGATTTATTAGGAGCAGGTTCGATGTAATTTCTATAAGTTATCTAATTCCTTAAATGTACAAAAAGAGCGGCGTTTAAATTTATAAGGGGTATACCAAAAAAAGGAAAGAGATGCGTAAGATATGGATATTCTTTTCCGTAGTTTACACTATCTATTTGAAAAAATAAAAAGAAACAACCCCTTTATAATTTCAAACAAAGCAAAAAAATCACACTTATGATTAATTTATAGGAAATTGTAATGGCTATCCTTTTAGGAAGAATAGTTTTGATAAAATAAAATATTTAAAGGAATGTTATAGTTTAGAAATTAATGATAAAAATAAGAAATAAATAAATAGCGTAAGTTACAATGGTATTCATACTTAATAAATAGCATAGTAATTATAGGCTAGGATTTATAGACGTCAATTACAATTTTAATGGGTAATTAATTTTTAATTAATAAAGGACGAAAAGGAAACAAGATAAGGGACTAATTAGGGAAATTTGATATGGTATTTGTGAAGAAGTTGAATACTCATAATAAGTAGATTTGGAAACTGGTAAATGGATTAAAAAGGATTGATTAGAGAATGTCATTTTGACACTAATGACCAGTTATTATGGGTAATGGATCTTCGCTGGAGCTAAGAAAGTGGGTAATGGTGGAATATCATTCCGAGGATGTTTATCTTAAATTGGTAAGAAGCATTAGGACCTAAACATCATTTACCCCTGTTAATAATTAAGGAATAACTTACAATAAAAAAATTCTCTTAGAATTTTGGGATGTTATTGCTAGTTGTCTTCTTTAATAAATAAAAGTATTTGATATGGTAGAAGACATGTTCCTATTTTAGAACTGTGATGATTGATGGATGATATATTGAGGAACATCGTAAGTAAGGAAATTTCTGAAGGACACTTAACTAGCGGTAAATCATAGGTAAGACAGGAAGTTAGCGAGGATACTAGTTTATAATGCTTCAGAACCACTGCTTGTAAGGCATCTGAGATGACCCGACTTTCTCACTACAGAAAATCGCATCATCTTGAAGAAAGAAAGGGATAGAAAAGAGAAAAGAAAGAGAGGAAAGAAGAAACAACATCATAATCTCAACAGCGGAACGAATAAACTATATTAATAACATAAATATTACATAGTTTACAACCATTATCAGAGTTACACAGATTACACATCACATACTAGACAGTTATAAACACCTGTCTAGTTATACAACTCAGTACAGTACAAGGAAAACTACTCAGAGAAACCAACACAGCGGAATACTATATATCTACACGCACAAGCCTCCTGCTCCATTGCTTCTCCACAATTCGTCAAAGCCAGCCTGAATCCCTTGGCTACTCGTAAAAATTTGAGTACCCAAGAGTATAAGAAAACAAAAGATAAACTTCGGGTCAGACATGGGTCTGGTGTGAGCAACAGGTTAAGGTTGCTTAACTTTCAAAAACCTTTGAAAAGAAAGGTATCACGTAAGACTTCCCACACATAAACATGGAAAAGTTTTTGCCTAACGCTAAACAAAACATTTGATAGGAAATCCGATGATATTATAATAGGTCTAGGGTTTTCAAGTAAAATACAGAAATAGCCGAAATTGTTACATCTATTAAATTCCAGCTACTAGCTACAAAAGTGGGTAATACAATCAAAACCGAGGGCACTTATGGATTTTGGATTCCATACAAAGGCAGGGCTGCCGGGGTACCGCCCGTCACAGTACATGGCCTAGATCAACGTACCGAGGATCATTCCCAATCCCCTGCAACACAAGGCCGGAACCATCCCTTACTGGACAGTCCCGAACAAGACAACCCCGACAGTTGGAGCTCACAACCGTCCACACAGCCGAAATAAAAGGAACCTCTAGACAGGGGAAAATCTCGTCCTACTTGGGCATGACCCACTTAGCCTTGCTGCACCTCCCCTGTTTTAGCCATTCCCAGTTGATGAGGCTTGAGGCTACGATTACCTTTACAGGGCACATCTCTTAGAATGCTCATCGTCCACCTGACGATGTTCTGAAAGCATTCAATCCATACAAGTTCGTTCTGGGTTCGAACGAAACCGAAGGCATTATCTCGTTACACTCATTTTGGAATCACCCTCAGAGTTAACGACGATAACCCTTGCACTCTGAATCTTCATCTTCACTTGAGATTCACGACCTACCGTTAATTTGGATCGATGTTGTAACGACCCAGAATTTAGAATAATTTAAGTTGAGAATATTTAATTAATTTTAAATATTTAAAGGATGGTTTGAATTGAATTTCAAATTATCAGAATGAATTTGGCGATTAAATTATAGAATTTAATCTATTGAAAGCTGAATAAAAATTTGAAACTTCAATTCTAAGCCAATTAAAAATATTTCAAGGGCTTGTAAAATTCATATTGATAATACTGAAGATTATAGAAGCTTCAGAATTTAATTTGGAAGTGAATTGTTCAGTTTTGAAATTAAATCGTTTGAATCGATCTTTAAAAATAGCCGTCCGAGGCACAGTCTCGGAATTCGACGAAACCAGTTCCATTGGGTCCGTAATATTGAATTATTCTCGGATTTCAAATTTCGTATTTTTCTGAGTTAATATGTGATCACACGACACGCAAACGCGTTGAAATTTAACTTGATTTAAACTTGAATTTAAAAATTTTAAATTGGTCAACATAACACACGTTGTCTTCCCTTTCTTACGCCTTGTATCGCGCCTGAGATCACGAAAAATAAATCGTGCCGAGCATGCTTCAGTTCGTTTTAAATACCTTCCCCTCTTTAATTCTGTTTCGTTCAAAAATTTTCAGAAAAAAATAATTTGATTTAATGGCCGAAGCCCCTAACTGATTCAAAAAAAAAAAAGAGAATGAACAGATTAAAAATGGCCGCGCGCGACAAGGGGGGAAATTCACGAAGCACGCGGCATCGAGGCTGGCGCGATTGAAGTTAGGGGAGAGAGTCGCGACTGCGATGGGTGAACGCGAGGGCATAGGGGCGATTCTCGATTCGTGATGGAGGTAGGCACCTCGGCTTGGGGTTTCGATCGACGAGGCGGTGACTCGGTGGCGAATTAGGGCTCGTGAGAGATGGAGCCGCGATTATGAGGCGAGGTTCGTGGTCGAGTCACGTGGAACTGCGGCGGCGGCAGCTCGCGTACGCGATGGCAGTGGGCACGAATGGCGATCAAGCGGCGGCGGTGGCACTTGCGAGGCTAGGGCTTGGGTGACTCGAGCCTGAGATGGAGATGGCAGTAACTCGATTGGGTCGAGTTGTCAATCGTTTGCCGTGAGGTAGATTTCTGATTTTTAAAATTGACATATATTAAATTTGTGAAAAAAATTTATTAACAGTATTTGATTTTTTTGAAGTAAACATATTTATACCTAAATTTGAAGCTCATGTTACAATTAGAAATATGGGTCAGTAAGTATTGACTTTGTTTTAACAATTCAGTTAATTCAAAATTTAAATTTGCAGTATCCGTTTAAATTTAAAAAAATAAAATAAATAAATAGTAGTTCAGATTATTATATTTAGGATAAAATTTTAGATAAAACAAAATTTGTTAAATGAAAATAAATATTCATGCAAATCGATTTGATAATTTTTGAAGTTAAAATTTTAAAGACAGGGATATTATTTTAAAATGTGAAAAGTTTATATAAAAGGAGAATCAGTAAAAATATAATTTTTAGTAAGAAAAAAAAAATTAGTTTTTAAATTTAGTTTCGTTAAGTAAATTTGTTAAAAGAGATTTCTTTAGAAATTAAAGGTATCAGTTTAAACTTAATCTATTCAATTATCTTAAGATATTAATAGAAGGAAAATTATGGTTTATAATTAAATTGAGAAAATCATTAGCTAGATAAATTTAATTATTTAAAAGAAAATATTATTTATTATTGGAAAAAAATGGGTAATTAAGGACTAAAGGATATTTTATAAAAGAAAATGTTGTTTAAATTAAACAGTTAGTTAATAAAATTTATTTAAATAGAAATTAAATTTGTTCGATAAAGATTAGAATTTATAAAGAATAGTTTTGAATTTAATTTTTGTTAAATCAAAATATTAAAAAGAAATTGTTTGGAAGCCAAAAACAATTTATTAAAAAGGGAAAGTTAGTTTAAAGTAAAATTTTAGTTAAAATAATTTATTTAAAGGAAAAATAATTTTATTTTAGAAAAATTAGTTGATTTAATTTATAATAAGGAAATTTAATTCAATTGGGAATTTCTAGTTAGAATTATTTTAAAAGAAAAATTTGTTAAAATAAATTTATTTAACAAGAGATTGATTTAAATAAAACTATTGATTAATTAAACAATCAAGAACGAAATTTATTATTCGATCTGTTTGAATATTAATAAATTGTGTATAATATTTATACAAGGTATAAATCAAGAAAAATCGAGTCAAGAAGGGAAATGGATTGCTAATAAAAGCAAAGGTGAGAACTTCTCACTCTAAAGGATTTATTTAAATTTTAAATAGTTAGATTTAAAATTTGCTTGACTGTATTGATTGAATGCTTGAATGATGATTGTTATATATATATATATATATATATATATATATATATATATTGGATGTGAATAGACCCTATACGCCGTTAGTAAGCGGAGGTTATTTATTACACACATATACCGCGATATTCACCTCGAAGTGGAATTGGTATTATATTATATATAGCTATATATATATATTGGCATATGTATATATTGCAGTTGATTGATTTCCCGCATTTGTATAGCGGATGAGACCCTATGCGCCGTTAGTAAGCGGATATATATTTATAAAATCCCATATACCGCGATATTCCGTCTTGAAACGGAATTGGTATTGTGCTAATGTCTGTGGATGCAGGGAAACGGGTTGGAGGGATCCAACTGGATTCCTCACAAATATTTGTTTAATTCATATATTGTGATATTTGATTGTTTATCATGGATGATATATGATATTTGAAAGTCGTGATTGACTATTGATGTGTTGCATCATCGGATCCAATTTTTGAAGTTTAAAAATAACTATTTTGATTTCTAAAATAATTTTTGAAAGTATACGTTTATAAAAATATTGGAATTGATTCATCTTAAATAAATAAACGTTATAATTTTAATATTATAAAAATTATGATTTTTGAGAAATACAGTTAAAAGCTAATTTTTGAAATTATGGGATTAGTGATTTTATAAAATAGTTTGAACCGGGATTTCTGAATTTATTATAAGAAGTCTAAAAATAGGATTTATAAAATTTTTATTTTATAAATTAGAATGATGAAAATTATGAAAGAGTTTAAAGATGTTTAAAGTAATAATATAAATTGATTTATATTAAAAGATTTATAAATTGATATTTATAAATTTAGAATATCTTGAATTATAAAACGAGCTTTTATAAGTGATAGAATGATTTGTAAATGGATTTCATAAAGGAATGAAATCTATAGAATTTATGAAATTTGATTTTTTTATAAATCAAAATGATGAAATTATAAGGAGTTGAAAGACGGTTTAAAATAGTAATATAAATTGATTTATATTAAAACGGTTTATAAATTGATATTTATAAATTAAGAATATTGGAATTATAAAACGAGCTTTTATAAGAGTTAGGATGAATTGTGAATGAATTTCACAAATGAATGAAATTTATGGGATTATAACGATGAAGTTATAAATAGAATTTTATAAATAGTAGGTTTATAAAATTTGTAAAGGAAAACAAAATAAAATTCATAAAGTTATTAAAGGAATGGAATTTGGATAAATAATTGAATCTTATAAGTTATAAGATTTATAATTATGAAGTTTAAAGGAACAATTTTATAAACAAATAAATTATAAGTATTTAACTTATAATATGAAATTTTAGTATATTATTGAGATATGAAACTGAATAGATTTATAAAGGAAATTTATAAAAGGAAGTTGTTGTAAAATAAATAGAAATAGGATTTATAAACATTGTTTTATAAATCCGCAACGACTTATTTTGATAAGTGAATTGTTGTAATTTATTTATGGAGTTATATTCATGTTTTAGACAGTGAATAATTCTTTAAAATAAAATGAATAGAAGTGATGAAATTGGTTAACAAGTATATTCACGTTTTTGAATAGTGAATAATATGTTAAAGAAATTATTTTGGATGTGATGTTTGAAATAGAATTAAAACGATCTAAAGATGTTTTAAAATGTATTGAGATTCGAAACCATAGATTTCAACATTCATTGTTGAAATAGACGTTTTCGAGAAATAGAAGGAAATGGTAGATTATAACACTGTTGTTATAATAAATGATTTCCGGAAGGAAATGTTTTGTATAGTATTGGGATTTAATATCTATTTTTAATTTCGAATCCCTATACTAGTGATTTTGGGTTGTCGTAACGATGTTTTACGCAACATTCGTTTTGGCCCAAATAAATATGATTAAGTGAATGATTTCCTTAAAGAATGAAATATATACTTAATTTCGATTAGAGTATATTAAATATTTTCTAAGTATAGAAAATAAAAAGATCTGTGAATTACTTATTTTTAATAAGTATAGAAATGCTTTTCCAATATTAAGTGAATATTTGGAATTTATCTTTTTGAAGATAAATTGAAAATGAATATTAGAAAACGAATGGAAATCGTATATTCATAAATATTTTGGAATGTAAATTCAATATAGAATTTATAAATGAAATTGGGAAATTGGGGTCAAAAATAAATATTGATTTATTTTTGAAGAAGGGAAAATATATATCTTGTAAAGATATTTTTGGGAAATAAATAATTTGAAAAATTATTTGGAATCTGGTGATGTTGGCATATCTATTGATAGTTCAATAACCGACTATCAATATTTACCTTTAAATAGGTATTTGTTGTGAATTGCTTGAATTTGAATGCCACACTTATTTTTTTTAAAAATAAGCGCTCACTATTCGGGTTAACCGGGAAAGGACCTTGGGGTCGTATAACCCATTCCGAATATGTGATACGTCATTATGAATTGCATTCGAAGATCGGTGTTGAAGACCGGATATTTTCGAAAGCGAAAGGGTTTCTTGTTGATTGTCTCTGCACTGGCTGATCCCCGGTATTGAGGTCTCCATATGTGATGGGAAATCCGAACGTGATTAGAGATTATTCGGATTGCAAGGACTTCTTTGTAAGTGCCTTCGGTTCTGTTCGAGCCCGGAACAGACTTGTATGGATTGTGTGTCTGACATTACAAATTGAGATATAAAGCCGATTTCTTTCAAATATATTTCTGTTGGTGGCGGAGAATTTATTCTCTTAGCTTAACACCCTTCTCTGAGACGTACGAGCTCAGAGGTTATATAGTTGAAGGTTATCAGCGATATACTCCCAATCTTGGTAATGTGACATACTGAGTGTTGCTGTGAAATGATCATTGTGTTGATTATTTGTGATAGGATCATTTATTTGACTGTCTATCTTGGTGATCATTTCTATGATCATTTGTTGACCCAAAGCACGGCTTTTTGTATAAAGTGTGTTTTTGTGGACGTGACTTCGTCGAGCCTCACAAACCGGTAATGGTCAAAACAGGAATTGTGCGGCAAGGTTTCCAGGGATCGCTTCCCTAGGGTATGACCATTCCTTCTGGAAAAGGGTAGTATCATGGTATGGAGCCCAGATACTTACTCATGTTGAAACACTTATTATTATGGTGTGATGTTGGTTAGAGAGCTCTCGGTGAAAGGTTCCAAAGGACCGGGAGTGGTATATCTGAGGGTTTGTAATATCCCTTCGGAAAAGGGATTCTCGGCTTTGTTTAGCGGAGGACGGTGGTTCTCTGGGCGTCCTTCCAAAGGCGTTTCCATGTGGCAATGGGAAGTTCCTTGGCCTGACCATTTGTTGGAAAATCCATTCTTCAAATACGAGACTTGTACGGTTTTAGTTGTATAACCTGTCATGGAATATGGCGGTAACCCGTTATTGAACATGGTAGCTATAGTAGGCATAAGTGCGAAATGTCTATGCTGGCTAAGATTTATATCTTTATTTTCGAAATGAATTTTCTCTACACTATGCACTAGTAATAATATCAAATGTTCTTTTTAATGCGTATCAAGCATCTTTGACTATCATAAGGAGAAATCTCCTCCGATTCTGCGTTTTCATGTGTGTGTGTGCGGGAGGCCTTATGGTAGTCTCATTTTTAAAAGCATTGCGAATTGATTTTAAAAATATTCCTCTATGTTAATTTTAAAGAAAAATAAACTGTTTTGAGTTCTCACACCAGTCACATGACTGACTCGGAGTTTATTGTTTTCCTTCCTAAACTCTGGGTGCCCACCAATTTTCACACGGGCAGTCAAGAGTTAAGGTTTATCAGGATATTCTGGAATTCAGGAGTTGCTGGAGGCAAGCTGGATGGCATGGCGTATTACTAGTATATAGTATTTCTTTTTCTGCTGCACTGTTTGTTGTTGTATGTTGTTGTACACTCTGATGATATGATGTAATGAAATGTAATGTATAAAAAGTAATAACTGATATAGTTCTTTGTTTAAAGATTATTCATTTATCTATTATATGTTGTTCCGCTGCGAATTGTGAGATTCTGATGTTGTTCTGTTATTTTCTATTCCATTCTATTTTCTGTTTTCTTTTCTCTCTATTTTCTCTTTTCTATCTTTTTCTTCTTATCTCTTCTTCTACCTTTTTCTTTTTCTTTCTTCTTCTTAAACCATAACATTTCGGTTTTTCGGCAACGAAAAATCGCAAACGTTACAGATGTGGTTTTCGGATATCCAAATATGGAAACCCGATCCCGGTCTTATCGAAATCCAAAACCTGTCTTTTAAGACCAAGTTGTTTTAAGGTTTAAAACAATTCAACACGGTATCTATATACACACAGATAGATAACTCATCAATCACAATAGATAATCAACATTATCATAATAACCAGATGAGCCACAGTATCATTATAAACAGATAATCCATACTATCATCAAAATAGATAATCTATATTAACATCACAATGCTACCAAAGCATTCATACCACATAGCATTACTAATCTCATATCTGAGATCACAAAGCATTCAAGGCAATCAATATCATCTATTCATACATAAGCAAAGATTTACTTAATCACAATATAATTAATTTAAAATGAATTAAATTAATTACTTCCATCTCTAATTAATTTAAAGTGAATTAAATTAATTACTTCATCAATACAAATCTTGCTTATCAAACCATTAATTAATTACAAGTCAATTAATGAATCATTCGAATTAATCACCTTAATTAATCACCCTTGATTAATTATCCTTTAATTACATTCATGTAATTAATTTCACAAATTAATTTTCCTTAACCCCATATAGTAATTAACCTTTAATTACTTCATTAATTAATTAATTATAATTAATTACATTAATCCTTAATTAATTATATTAATTAATTACCTTTAATCACTTATCATTGATTAATTAATCTTAATTAATCAACTTTAATTACATCATTAATTATAAATTGATGATCCCTAATTACATTTTAATTAATTACTTTATTTAAAATCAATTACATCACAGTTATTAATCATTCCAGATTAATCACATTCAGTAATTAACTAACCTTAATTACTTCATTAAAATAAATAAATTATTCCTCTATTAAATTCTTAATTAATCCCTTCATTAATTACAAAGTAACTATACTCAAATTACTTCCATTCTTAAAACATCTTTAAATTAATTACATCCTGTAATTATCAATTAATTATTTCACTATGTAATTTCCAATCCAATAATTACATTAGGTAATTATCATAAAATCATTCAGTGTCTAAAATTAATTAAACTTAATTAATCAATTTAAACAATCATATTAAACTAAATAATTACATTAAGTAATTAATTTCTTAATTACTTTGATAAAGTAATCACACTTAAACAATTCACAAATGGTTATCTTTAAATTAATTAATCTAATTAATTATTAAAAATTAACCACATTAATTAATTGTTAAATAATCATAGTTAATGACCTTTATTAACTCTTCTTTAATAACTTCCATAAGGTAATTAACTTAGGTTAACCATTTTTATTACAATTTAATTTATCTCTATTAATCCATTAATTAAACTCTAATTATTTAATTAATTATGTGTTAATTGTAACTTAATTAATCTTTAATTATTTAATTAATTAACCTTGATTTTAACTAAATTGCTTAATTAATGAATCTTTAATCATTAATTAATAATCTAATTAATGATCTTTAATTACAAATCGATTAACCCTTAATCAGTTAGTTATTTAATCCCTAATCAATTAATTAATTAAATTAACTAATTATTCCTTAATCATCTCATTAATCAAATTAACTTCAAATCATTAATCTTAATTAAATTTTAAGATAAACATTCTTAATTATGACTAAAGTGTCATTAACAAATTTATTTGAAATCAATTTACTTTTGAACTTACTTTAAAATTTCATTTCAAACACAAGATTTAAAATGAATATAATTTAACTTAACAAAGTTTAAAAATTTAAACCTTTTTGAATTACAAGGCAAACAAGTGCTTGTCTTATAAAAGAAATTCATAAGAGTTTAAACTAAATTCATTTTTAAATTCAATAATTTAAATTTTTACTTAACATAACAAAGTTGTTTAAATCTTTCAAAATTTAAAACTTCTTTTAGTTTCAAAAATTGAAATAAATATTTAAACCTTTAAGTTCTAGAATTAAACTTCACTTTAAAACTTACTCATATTTTTAAAACTTCATTTTTATAAATTTAAAACTACTTAACCATTTTTAAAGAGGCTAACAATTCAAGTTTAAACTTTATTTTTATTTTTATTTAAAACTGAGATTTTAAATTTAAACTTAAATGCTAAAATTTCAAACTTGAATTTAAAACTAGATTTAAACTTTAGCTTTCACATTTTCAAGCTTCAGGTTTAAAATTTTAAAACTGATATTACAGGTTTTTTGTAAACCTGAAAACACTAAAAAACCCGAGACACCACAAATAAACTTCGATTCTACAACCCATCCTTCCCGAGCAATAATTAAAAAAATGAGGAGTTCTACTGATGCATGAGAAAGGTTGAAGTTTTCTTTTGATTAGGAAATGAGACAAAAGGATAGGAATGAAAGATGATTACTTATATAGGTTTATTTTCAGATTTTATAAAATAAAAGAAAATTAAAACAAAATGTGACACTTGTATAAATTTCAACATTTGTCAAATTGAATTGCTTATCTTTTAACATTTGTTATAAGAGGCTTTAAGAAATCAACACATGTCCTATTTAAAAGTAATTTATATTTTAATTTACATGTTAATATATATGTTAAGCCTAATTGATTAGTTAATTATAATTTAATATGTATAGAAATTTTTTTAAAGAAATAAAAACAAATTTTGCTTATAAATAAAAGCTTATGCATATAAAAATCAAAACAATTAAAAATCTATACTTTGGATTTTAAAACTTTATATTCAAGATTTAAATCAAATTCAAAAATCTAATATTTAAAAATCAAGTTATATATAAAAATTAAATTTGAAATAATAAATGCTATTTTTATTCAAAATCTATTTGTAAAGATAATACATTATTAATATTGTTTTTTTATAGAAATGACTCATTAATAAATTAAAATAATTATAAAAGAAAATATTTCTTAATTAATAAATTACTTATTTTATTAAGCTATAAAACTTTTTGTTAATTAAATTAAATTTAAAACTTTAAGTCAAAATCATTTTAAACATTTAAACATCTTTCTTATTAATTTAAAATCATATACTTATTTATTAAATAGTTTTGAAAAACTTATAATTAAATTAAATCAAAATTTCCAAATTATTAATATATATATTAGAATTTTAAATCCTGATTCATTTATCAAATTTGAACCAAGATTATTTGTTTAATAACTTTGAAAAGCTTATGTTAAATAAAAAAAATTCTCAAATTAATAAAATTATTAGAATTAGAAAATATGCTTTATTATTAAATTTAAAGTAAAGCTAATCTATTTAAAATATAAACTATATATTTATATTATAAATAGAAACCAATTTATTAGCTGTAAAAGATAAATTCTACCAATTTAATATTTATTAAAGGAGATTATCAAATCAATTTGAATTATTATTAACAAAATTATCAATATCAAGTTAATTTTTAATACAGATTATCAAATTGATATTGTCAAAAATTCCGGGATGTTACAATCCTTCCCCCTTAAAAGAATTTCGTCCCCGAAATTTAAAACAAATGTAATTTAATAACCTCATTGAAGATTTAATTTTTAAACACAAGCATATATCAAACATATGCTAACAACCATAGCAAACAATTCATCCAATCAAACAAATCTAACTATCCAGGAAAAATTCTGGATAGAATTTTCTCGAGTTTCCCCAAGTATAAACACCGGGATACTCGCCCTACAGAATCCAAATAATCAAAACTACGAAGCTACAGAGCTCCTACTCAACTAGATCGACAACACTGGACAGGATATCAGACTATAGATGAGTCTGACTCAACAACCAAAACTTCCGAACTGCTGGTTCCAAAACCAGAGATAGATCATACACGTATTTCCTCAGAGATACGTGAAACTCATCGAATCCCAGTTATCCAAACTAGAAATTCAATCTTGTAGATCAATCACTTATCCTTACAAGAATACAGGAAAGATCCAAAACACTTCAGAGCTAGCTTCCCAGCCTTACCCAATCTTATAACTCCCTTTCGATCGGAGAAAGCTTATCCAAAATCAAATCTCCGACTTCAGAATCCAAATTCCTCCGTCTCTTATCCACAAAAATCTTCGGACGATCCTAGGCTGCCTACAACCTTACTGATCAGCTCAACCTTCACTGATGCCTCTAGAAATAAACAAAACCAATCAACTCAACAAAATGATCTCCTCAAGATCAACCAAGATCAAGAACAATTCCTACTCCTCAAACAACAGAAGACTAAACTCACTTCTTCTATCCGAAAAAGAAAAACAGGTGCACTTCCAAACTGCTTCCGCTACACAACTCTGATCCGAAGTAGAAGAAAATGCTGAAGAAGAATACGAGCACAAACTAGACAACACATCCGGAAATATGGTTCATCAGATCCATAAAGAAAACTCAGAAGCTTCTCCAAAACTGAGTTGCCCATCAAACTCTATCTCTAGGAACCATCCTTCTACTAAGCTGAACCACCGGTACCACTCCTGGAATCCTAGTCGATAAGGAAACTCAATCTCCAGATGCGGACAAACCTCTGACTTCCCTGAAGACATCCGAAAAATCTCCAACAACCCAAGAGAACACTCAACTATCGCCAGTCGCTTTGCGATCAATCCAAACCAAATATCCAAAGAAAAATTGTTCTTCCTTTACCAAACAGAATAGCTTACACTTATCTAGCCAATCCATCGAAGAAACGGGTCTACTCAGCTGCTTCTGAACTCCCACTTCAGAAAAACTGCTAAGCCAGAAGACTTCCTACCAACACAGAACACTTCGAGCTGCACTGCTTCCATAGACGCCAAAGACTCCTAATCCAAAGCTCTTCGAAAAACTCGGACCTCAAACCAAACAGAAACACCATGCTGAACACAGCCACATCACCGAAGCAGACCTACTTCCTTGAACTTGTTCCAAAGAAAACATCTTCGGAAACATCCATAGTCACTGCATTTCATTATGCAGCTACTACTCCCTGAGGTATCAAGATACCATCACTCGCTTCTGTTCAACCGACAAATCCAAACTTCAAAAATAGACTCCGAACCTTAACAGTTTTCCTTCAGAGATCAATGAAATCCTTCATCACTACAAAGCTCACTCGAGATGGTATTAGGTCTACAGTCTCGACAGATACACTTCCCACCTCAAACATTCAAACTCCTACCAATGGTAGCCGTGCTACACACCACTACCCCATCTACCCTTATAACTTATGTTGGAAAACCTGAATAGGTAACCCAACAGATAGGTAGAAATAAATAAATAAATATATTTAAAATTACAAATACGCTAGACACCCCTTCAGAGCCTGGGTATTCACTCAACCTAATGCTCTGATACCAAATAAGACGACTCGACTTTCTCACTATAGATAATCGCATCATCTTGAAGAAAGAAAGCGATAGAAAAGAGAAAAGAAAGAGAGGAAAGAAGAAACAACATCAGATCTCAACAGCGGAACGAATAAACTATATTAATAACATAAATATTACATAGTTTACAACCATTATCAGAGTTACACAGATTACACATCACATACTAGACAGTTATAAACACCTGTCTAGTTATACAACTCAATATAGTACAAGGAAAACTACTCAGAGAAACAAACACAGCGGAATACTATATATCTACACGCAGAAGCCTCCTGCTCCATCGCTCCTCCATAATTCGTCAAAGCCAGCCTGAATCCCTTGGCTACTCGTAAAAATTTGACTACCTAAGAGTTTAAAAAAACAGAAGATAAACTTCGGGTCAGGCATGGGTCTGGTGTGAGTAACGGGTTAAGGTTGCTTAACTTTCAAAAACCTTTGAAAAGAAAGGTATCACGTAACACTTCCCACACATAAACATGGAAAAGTTTTTACCTTACGCTAACCAAAACATTTGATTGGAAATCCGATGATATTATACTAGGTCTAGGGTTTTCAAGTAAAATGCAGAAATAGCCGAAATTGTTACATCTATTAAATTCCAGCTACTAGCCACAAAAGTGGGTAATACAATCAAAACCGAGGGCTGTTATTGGATTTTGGATTGCATAAAATGGCAGGGCTACCGAGGTACCGCCCGTCACAGTACGTGGCCTAGATCAATGTACCGAGGATCACTCCCAATCCCCTGCAACACAAGGCCGGAACCATCCCTTACTGGACAATCCCGAACAAGACAACCCTGATAGTTGGAGCTCACAACCGTCCACACAGCCGAAATAAAAGGGACCTCTAGATAGGGGAAAATCTCATCCTACTTGGGCATGACCCACTTAGCCTTGCTGCACCTCCTCTGTTTTAGCCATTCCCAGTTGATGAGGCTTGAGACTACGATTACCTTTAGAGAACGCATCTCTTAGAATGCTCATCATCCACCTGACGATGTTCTGAAAGCATTCAATCCATACAAGTTCGTTCCGGATTCGAACGAAACCGAAGGCATTATCTCGTTACACTCATTTTGGAATCACCCTCAGAGTTAACGACGATAATCCTTGCACTCTGAATCTTCATCTTCACTTGAGATTCACGACCTACCGTTAATTTGGATCGATGTGGTTTTCGGATATCCAAATATGGAAACCTGATCCCGGTCTCATCGAAATACAAAACATGTCTTTTAAGGCCAAGTTGTTTTAAGGTTTAAAACAATTCAATACAGTATCTATATATACACAGATAGATAACTCACCAATCATAATAGATAATCAACATTATCATAATAACCAGATGAGCCACAGTATCATTATAAACAGATAATCCATACTATCATCAAAATAGATAATCTATATTAACATCACAATGCTGCCAAAGCATTCATACCACATAGCATTACTAATCTCATATTTGAGATCACAAAGCATTCAAGGCAATCAATATCATCTATTCGTACATAAGCAAAGATTTACTTAATCACAATATAATTAATTTAAAATGAATTAAATTAATTACTTCCATCTCTAATTAATTTAAAGTGAATTAAATTAATTACTTCATTAATATAAATCTTGCTTATCTAACCATTAATTAATTACAATTCAATTAATGAATCATTCGAATTAATCACCTTAATTAATCACCCTTGATTAATTTTCCTTTAATTACAATCATGTAATTAATTTCACAAATTAATTTTCCTTAACACCATACAGTAATTAACCTTTAATTACTTCATTAATTAATTAATTAATTATAATTAATTACATTAATCCTTAATTAATTATATTAATTAATTACCTTTAATCACTTATCATTGATTAATTAATCTTAATTAATCAACTTTAATTACATCATTAATTATAAATTGATGATCCCTAATTACATTTTAATTAATTACTTTATTTAAAATCAATTACATCACAATTATTAATCATTCCAGATTAATCACATTCAGTAATTAACTAACCTTAACAACTTCATTAAAATAAATAAATTATTCCTCAATTAAATTCTTAATTAATCCCTTGATTAATTACAAAGTAACTATACTCAAATTACTTCCATTCTTAAAACATCTTTAAATTAATTACATCCTGTAATTATCAATTAATTACTTCGCTATGTAATTTCCAATCCAATAATTACATTAAGTAATTATCATCAAATCATTCAGTGTTTAAAATTAATTAAACTTAATTAATCAATTTAAACAATCATATTAAACTAAATTAATTACATTAAGTAATTAATTTCTTAATTACTTTCATAAAGTAATCACTCTTAAACAATTCACAAATGGTTATCTTTAAATTAATTAATCTAATTAATTATTAAAAATTAACCACATTAATTAATTGTTAAATAATCATAGTTAATGACCTTTATTAACTCTTCTTTAATAATTTCCATTAGGTAATTAACTTAGGTTAACCATTTTTCTTACAATTTAATTTATCTCTATTAATCCATTAATTAAACTCTAATTATTTAATTAATTATGTGTTAATTGTAACTTAATTAATCTTTAATTATTTAATTAATTAACCTTGATTTTAACTAAATTGCTTAATTAATGAATCTTTAATCATTAATTAATAATCTAATTAATGATCTTTAATTACAAATCGATTAACCCTTAATCAGTTAGTTATTTAATCCCTAATCAATTAATTAATTAAATTAACTAATTATTCCTTAATCATCTCATTAATCAAATTAACTTCAAATCATTAATCTTAATTAAATTTTAAGATAAACATTCTTAATTATGACTAAAGTGTCATTAACAAATTTATTTGAAATCAATTTACTTTTGAACTTACTTTAAAATTTCATTTCAAACACAAGATTTAAAATGAATATAATTTAACTTAACAAAGTTTAAAAATTTAAACCTTTCTGAATTACAAGGCAAACAAGTGCTTGTCTTATAAAAGAAATTCATAAGAGTTTAAACTAAATTCATTTTTAAATTCAATAATTTAAATTTTTACTTAACATAACAAAGTTGTTTAAATCTTTCAAAATTTAAAACTTCTTTTAATTTCAAAAACTGAAATAAATATTTAAACCTTTAAGTTCTAGAATTAAACTTCACTTTAAAACTTACTCATATTTTTAAAACTTCATTTTTATAAATTTAAAACTACTTAACCATTTTTAAAGAGGCTAACAATTCAAGTTTAAACTTTATTTTTATTTTTATTTAAAACTGAGATTTTAAATTTAAACTTAAATGCTAAAATTTCAAACTTGAATTTAAAACTAGATTTAAACTTTAGCTTTCACATTTTCAAGCTTCAGGTTTAAAATTTTAAAAATGATATTACAGGTTTTCTGTAAACCTGAAAACACTAAAAAACCCGAGACACCACAAATAAACTTCGATTCTACAACCCATCCTCCCCGAGCCAACTACCTCACAACTTCGAGCAACTCAAGCAACTTCCCCTGTTTCCAAAACTTAACCAAAACATCATCAGACACATCTCATCACCGTGCATATGCACGGTGGCTTCGGCCACCACTGATTATCAGAGATGATCACAACTCATCAGAAGACAACTCAGCATCCCACCACGGCCATCAATTCGAGACAGACTCCCAGAAATCAAATTCGAGCACAAATACTAAACCTGGAACAGCCGAAACATCACCAACCCAAAGCTGGAAATTCATCGACGTTCATTCTCTGATCATTAGAAGTACTACATTTCCGGCCATGACCTTGTATATGTCCAACCTTCCATCTCCCTAAAAATTGAACCACTCGATCAATTATAGAACCTATAGCGATCAAATTCCTAAACCTGACTAAAACTAGGGTTATAGAAAGGATTCTATTGCCGCAACTTCCCCCATGAATTTCATCACCAACAATAATTTTTCCTAGCAACTCCTAGCCCTCCTCCATCACCTGGAAGAACCCCGAGCCTCCACGATTCATAGATCACCAGAAAATGCTAAAAGTTCATTTTTAGTACAAACAGGAATTGTACATTCATCCCTAAATTATAGATAATGATTCTTGATTTAAAAATCATGATTTAATTGATGTATTCAATCTACAATACTGAATTTATAAATTATACAGTATGAGTTTTGATTATATTAACATGCATTGATGTTTTATATGTTTCCAGAGACCATCAAGTTTAATTTGACTTGATTAAATTTTTAAACTACAATTTAAGTTAAATCAAACAAAATTTGTTTAATTATCAGATCCTTTCAAACATTAGATCATGCAATAAGTATTTTTAAGTAAAAACTGAGCCTGTAAATAAGACAGAGCATCATATGTATATACAGTATGCATACAAATATTATTCGCAACAGATTTTTACCTATAAACATGCAAAACTTATTTATATCCAACCATGCTAGCATGCAACCTAAGTTATAATTTAAGATTTAAAGTTACTCACCTATTTTTAGAAGAAGGCATAGCTTCCATTGAAATGCTTTTGAAACCTTTAAAACTGCAGTTGCCCCTTTTGATATTTTAAATAAAACTGAAATGCTTTTGAAATTTTGCTGAGGACATTTGCAGGTAAACTTGATTTCCAGATCTAAGAAAATGCAGATGCTTTTTGTTTGAAAACAGCAGGTGCAGAGTTTTGAAAATACAGGCTACAGATTTGTAATTTGCAGGTTTGCTTTTTGAAGATGATTACTGGGATTTAGAATTTTGATAATAAGGAGTTTTGCAAACTGATTTTGGGTTTTGAAGATTGTTTACAGATTTTGGAAAAAATGAGGAGTTTTACTGATGCATGAGAAAGGTTGAAGTTTTCTTTTGATTAGGAAATGAGAAAAAAGGATAGGAATGAAAGATGATTACTTATATAGGTTTATTTTCAGATTTTATAAAATAAAAGAAAATTAAAACAAAATGTGACACTTGTATAAATTTCAACATTTGTCAAATTGAAATGTTTATCTTTTAACATTTGTTATAAGAGGCTTTAAGAAATCAACACATGTCCTATTTAAAAGTAATTTGTATTTTAATTTACATGCTAATATATATGTTAAGCCTAATTGATTAGTTAATTAGAATTTAATATGTATAGAAATTTTTTAAAAGAAATAAAAACAAATCATGCTTATAAATAAAAGCTTATGCATATAAAAATCAAAACAATTAAAAATCGATACTTTGGATTTTAAAACTTTATATTCAAAATTTAAATCAAATTCAAAAACCTAATATTTAAAAATCAAGTTATATATACAAATTAAATTTGAAATAATAAATGCTATCTTTATTCAAAATCTATTTGTAAAGACAATACATTATTAATATTGTTTTTTATTTAGAAATGACTCATTAATAAATTAAAATAATTATAAAAGAATTTATTTCTTAATTAATAAATTACTTATTTTATTAAGCTGTAAAACTTTTTGTTAATTAATTTAAATTTAAAACTTTAAGTCAAAATCATTTTAAACATTTAAACATCTTTCTTATCAATTTAGAATCATATCCTTATTTATTAAATAGTTTTGAAAAATTTATAATTAAATTAAAACAAAATTTTCAAATTATTAATATATATGTTAGAATTTTAAATCATGATTCATTTATTAATTTTGAACCAAGATTATTTAATAACTTTGAAAAGCTTATATTAAATAAAAATAAATTCTCAAATTACTAAAAATATTAGAATTTGAAAATATGCTTTATTATTAAATTTAAAACGAAGCTAATCTATTTACAATATAAACTATATATTTATATTATAAATAGAAACCAATTTATTAGCTGTAAAAGATAAATTCTACCAATTTAATATTTATTAAAGAAGATTATCAAATCAATTTGAATTATTATTAACAAAATTATCAATATCAATTTAATTTTTAATACAGATTATCAAATTGATATTGTCAAAAATTTCAGGATGTTATAGCATCACCATTTATTCCATATAAGTTAAGATGTATAATAGATGTGAAAAGAATTTCCTAATTGGTTGAGGATAAAGGGAGAGTCAATGAATTAGTTTTCTGATGTTTGATCTACCGAAGGATTAAGACTAAGCATGGCAAGCCTGGAGGATTGTTATTATCATCGAAGGTTCTGACCTAGATATGGGAGCATAGATCGATGGACTTTATAGATGGGTTGCCTAAAGGCAATGATGCCATTTGGGTCATAGTAGATTGGTTCATTTACTTCCAGTGGAAGTCGGAGGATTATGGCATCTCTAACATAGATTTATGTCAAGTGGTGCAACTTCATGGAGTTGCAGTTAGCACTTTTGGTGATGGAGACCCTCCTTCATTAGCGAATTTAAAGGAATTTGCAATTAGATTTGGGAATGATTTTGGATCTTTAATGATTTGTTGAGAGCTTGCATCATGGATTTTAAAGAACCATGGAGAAGGTAGAAGTGTTGAGGCGGAAAATGAAGACCGCATATGACCATTGGAAGTCGTAGGCTGACACACAAAGAAAGGAATTGAAGATTTTAGTTGGGAATATGGTACTCATCAAGGTTTACCTCCTTAAAAAGCTTATGAGAATCGATGCTTAAAGAAAGTAGGAGCCAAGGTTTTGTTGGGCTTTTTTCGATTTTAGAGAGGGTAGGGGGAACTTGCTTTTTAGGACTAATTAGAGGGATTCCATGACGTCTTACATGTTCTACACTTGAGAAAATGTCTACATGACATTACCTCTGTAACAGAGCCTGATCACATGCATAGTGGAGCATGGTGTTAAAGGCTTCGGGACTAATGTATTAGGTTGGTTTGAGTTTAATGGGAAGATAACCCGGTGAAAAGCACATGAGAGACTGAAGGAGAGATGTGGGTCTCTCATCTCGAGTTTTTCTCTAGTAAACTTTTCTCTCCAAAGTTTAGTTTTTATTGCATCGTTGTTGCTAATTAGATGGTAGAAAATGGTTGTTACACCTTTTTCTTTTATTTTTTCACTCATATAGAGAATTTTACGTATATTTAGTACGCTTTCATACATGCCCATATGTCACGACCTTGCATTCATGCTAAGATTGAGCTCACCTATAGTATGTTGCATGCATAATCACATTGCATTTTTGGTTGAGTAGATGGTTGTGTAGATTATTGTAAATAAATTAGTTGTATAACATAGTTGTTGAGTGTGCGTTACATTATTTTCCCATTGTGATTTCGGGGGCGAAACCTTTTAAGGTGGGAGAATGTAACACCCCGTGAAATTTAATAAGAAATTAAATAATTGAAATAAGACAGAAAATGAAATTACGGTAATTGTCGGAATTTGGTCATGGTAATTGCACCATTGCATCCATGATGACTTTCTAATGGATTTTCATATATAATATGTCGAAAATGAAGTTCAAACGAAAAAGTTACGGATATTAGAAATATTGGGATTAAAATAATTTAAAATGAATTTAAATTAAAATTTGAATTTTTAAATGATCTCAGAAGAGTTTGAAATATTAAATCGGAGTAGTTACCTTGATTAGAAAAGAACGTTAGCGTTAATGTGAACGTTAACGGAGAAATATGGCAACAAATCACCTCAGAACGGCAAGGAACGAAACGACCGCGTTTTAAATGGACTGGTCGATCGCCCCTAGAATAGGCGGTCTACCAGTTGAGGCGGCTGAGCCATAATTTGGGCTAGCTGAACGGCTTGAGTCACATAGTTTAAATCTAATGGCTCTTGTTCGTTTCTATGCCTATAAATAGACCCTAAACCTAATCAATTTTCTTCGAAAAAATAAAAAGAACGTTAGAACTCTGCTATTATCTTTTTTGCTAAGGGTTTGAGAAAAACAAAGAAATAGCAAGTACGTAATTTCAATCCTATTATATTTCAATTTTATTCTCAATCCTTATTCCCTCTCTTTTAATCTTCTAAAATCTAATGTTTAAAAGATTTAATTGTTTTGTATGTTAAAAAGGGAAAGATCTTTCAGAGTTTGAAGTAGTTTAATTCAGATCTGATCTTAAATCAAAGGGTTTTCTGTGAGTGATTTTTATCATTCTAGTAATTGTGTTCTATTGATTTAGATCTGTAATATGCCTTGGGAAATTCTATAAACACAAACCCTAAACTATGAAAACCCTATAATTTCCCTTAAATAAATATCAATCTTCTGTATGTTAGGATTGTAATTGTTTGATGTTATTGTATTAGAATTGAATCCATTTGATTTGGATTAGATAATCCATGATCTATTCAACCTATTCCCTTTAGTTCTAAATCATAGTGTTAAAGGATTCAAATTAGAAATGGTGTGTAAATTATAACTTATATTGTTTGTAATTTGCACCACCTATTTCAACATTTAAAATATTAAAGAAATCCTTTCTCACTCTAAAATAATGTATAAAGGGAATTGAACATAGGCAATCTAATTTGTTAGATTTATTTATTTACATAGAAAATGATTCTAGTACATTAGCACATAACAAGTCTGGGTATTTCATTACTATACAAGTCTATTTTATTTGGCTATGGGTAATAGCTATTTTTGTTGAAGTTGTAGATTTGTATCAGATTGATGTTTAAGAATTATCTTATAAGCAAATTATTATCGGATTATTGGACCTTAATTTCCGCACATACGCAAATATGTAATATTAATATATTACTTTTAATGGTTAGAGTGTAAGAATCATAGCATAATGAATATATTAATTAATGTTAATAGAATAATTAATTGCATTAATTACACGGGAAGGTAGTTAGTGATAATTGTGGGAATTAATAATCCATAATTAAAGCCGTAACAAGGAATTACCTTATATGGCCTTAATTATTAATCGCGAAGGGTAGCATATATATACGTTAGCATATACATATTTGAAGTATGACTAAGTTATAGGGGTACGATATCAGTCAAAAGTTACATAGAAGCTTGCCCGGTTAAATCTAGCTACCGGCATTATAACTTTGGGGACCGATGTGGGACATCGCCTATATTAAAAAACCTCAGTGGATGCGAGGTTAGTCTCAAATTCTATAGGGTAAGTCTGCCCAGTCAACCTGGCTACCAGTACCTAGGAATAGTCGAACTAATGTGAGACATCACGGTTTGGATTATGGGTCATAATTACGCTCTTGATACGATAGGAGAAGTATTAAGTGACCTAATGGAATTCTTTACGATGTCAGTTAGTGAGAACCATTTAGGAATCCCCTTGGGTTAGGTCTTAAATGATAGGGACCTGCCTATTATATAGGTAATGAATAGTCAGAGTCTGCCTAATTCTTAATAAAAAGGTATTAAGTGGTTAAGGTTCTCTCTCTCACATAGTTAACAATATGTTGCGGTAGAAACTTATAGTTGGCTAGGAATGAGTTAAGTATTAAATGATAGGGCATGCCTATCTTATAGGTATTAAATGGTGAGTCTTCCTAATCCCCAATAAATGATATTTATTGGTTAGGATGCTTTCTCTTGTATCATTGGAATTAGTTGCGTTGGAGTTTTTGAGATTGTACTGGAAAGGCCTTTGGGCCTACAGTTAAAGTTATTAGTATTTGTAGCCATGCCCTTTTTTGGGGTGACCATTGGGTTGTTGCATTTGACTGCTAGGATGAATGTTATTTTCGGTATAGTTTTAAATATGTAAGACATATTTTCTTCTCTAAACGAAACTGCCCAAATACAATTATGATAAAGCTTGATATTCTCATTTCACTAGACATTTGTTGTTTTGACCCACTCCTCATTACAACACACAAGTTAGAGGAGGCAATGCTAATTTTAGGATCAAAGGTGGAGATGAAGATTTTTGGCAGTTATTTTCTATTTATGCTTTTTAAATATTTCTAATGTTCGTTCAGAAATTATGTTATTATGAAATATTTTACCATGGAAGTTTTATGTAGACATGTTGTGAGATTTGATAACATGTAATTTCTGAGATGGTTTTCTTTTATGAAATGAATACTTGTTTTAGATATTATGTTTTATTCCATTCTGCTGTGTAATTCTAAAAGCATAGATAGATAGCTTGTGTACTGTGTATTGTTTAAGTTTTATCAACCTGACAGCTCCTTTTGTGATGGACCTAAGATTCGATGGGCTTTTACATGGTCAAAATTAGGTCCGTTTAAGGACGGGTTGTTACATCTATTTTCCTATACAAACTCACTGTTTCACTTGAATAAGAAATTGAATTAAATGGTTCAGTAAAGCAATTGGTATGAAATGCTTGCATTTACTTCACTGGTTAGTTCTTGGGCTTGTTCAATTGAACTTTTATTTATACATGAGTGGAATTTACTAACTTATAGTAAATATTCAAGTAGACTTGTATGGTATGGGATAAATGGTCATTACCCGAATGATTACTATTTGGAGGTACATTACACTTATCGATTGGAGTTTACTAACATGCAGTAAATGTTTGAGTAATCCCGTGTGGTATGGGACACACAGTCGTTACTTGAATGATTACTATTTGGAAGTATACAACACTTATTTTGGAGGGTTTTTAGGATCGTCCTTGGGTGGTCCGTTTATAGGCGAATTAAATGGGTTATCATGCCCATCTTGTGATATCCGTTTACAAGCGACTTATGACTTGCAAATTGCTTGTCTCTTATGTTGACTTGCAAAGTGCTATTCTTATTTGTCGACTTGCGAAGTACCTATTTATTGACTTGCGAAGTGCTCGTCTATTGCTTGCATATATGATTGTGAATATAGATGCTCTTAATGTAATGGTTGCTATGAATTTGATGATTGCCATGGATGAGCTTAATTTACCTTTTAGTTATGAAGCTTTATAAAGATGTCTTATTATGTTTACTAAAGTACAATATATGGACATGTTATATCCTTAATGTTTATGCAAGCTTATTGTTATGAACTCGCCTTTTGTTAATTAGAGATAGTCTGATCCGTTTATTATCTTTATAATAATAGAGTTAGACCAAGACTTGATAGGTGTAGGGACTCTACGACTTTGGATATGGGCTAGCTTGGGTAGAAGTATATGCTAAGTTATCTATACGATATGAGTTCATTTTGGAATATAGTTTTATGTACATGGATGTTGTAACGATCCACCTTTTCAACCCTGAATATCGACACTAATACATCTACGGTATTCACGTGCTGAGCACCCAAGTGCTAGAAAGACAAATTATTAGGGTAAAATAGAAAGAAAAGGAAATAGAACAAGAGAGAAGAGAATACAATGTCGGAATCACACATGCATAACGATAATATATAATACCTTAAAAGGACTTTACCAGAAAGAAAACTTTGATATACATACTTCAATCGGAGAAAACTAACATATCATCAGTCTAGACAGTTATAACATCATGTACTCACAAATGCCGATAGCTACAAAACAATTAATGCAGCGAAAATAAAGTACGATAGGAAATCATCCACCTCCTCTCCGAGAGCTCCAATGAAACACAACTGAATATGAAAACATACTCGAGCTGACCCGAGCATTATGAAAATAGCACCCAGATCAGTCTGGTTAACCAACATGAGAAACTCAAATCTTATAGATTTTTATCTTAAAACCCTTCAAAATAAGGGTATCTCGTAAGACCACCTGCAAATAGACACAGATGGGTATTAACCTTACGATAACCAAACCATTTCTATTATAAAATCCAATGATAATATAATAATGTTTAAGGTGTGAAATATAAATAATCACATAGCTGCGAATCATATAAGTGTACATCACAACAGTAATAGGTATACAATCACAACCGCTATGACGCGTTTGCTAATTGTGTAGGATTCCATGGAGGTGCCCTCAATAACTCGAGAACCATCCTCCTGCATAAGGATCAAAGATATCATTCCGAGCATTGTATATCTTTAGATAAAATATACTATAGGAAAAATGTAGCTGGTCCATGCTCGAACACGTGGCACCAGGTCACATCACTCCCGCATGCATATCGGTAAGAAACACTGGAATGGAGTGCCAGCACCCAATAAGTTAGCTAAACTCCATAGGCTATGTCTCATATTTTTGGTTTCTGTCATTACTAATGGTGTGGTCATGTTTAGCATCCTAGCATACGAGCCACAGCTCGAATGGATCTTGACAAATAAGTCTCCAACTCGAATAAACCTTAGGATCAAACGTGGATTCTCATATCTCAAAAGATCTTGGAATTACACATGGATTCCTCAACAGTTCTCGAAATCACACATGGATTCCCATACCTCAAAAGATATCGGAATCATACATGGATTCCCATATCCTGAATATATCATGAACAACTATTTGTGTTCGAGCATTTCAAACAAAAATCGAATCTCCACATAGACTCCAGCATCATGAACCAATCATAATCCTCTTTCAAAGCATAGAACACATATATGGTTTTGGAGTGGTTACGGTTTCAAGTCATCTCATATAAATATATTCCCCTGTTTACCGAGTTCTCCAAAATCAAATCGATCGATTTCCCGGTAATCTTAACCCCGGTTATGTAGAAAATAATTAGACAATACATAAGATCAGAGTTCTCCTCCTAACCCTTTAAGCGGACAGATTTCCCTATATTTGTCCTTGAAGAGAAAAACGAGTTTATACGTAGAATATAGTATCATCGAAGATTACTACACCATATAATTCCCGTGTTTTTTCTAGATATTTCCAGAGTATATTTTGTCAAATCAAAAAACACAGAGAATAATTGCATATGGGAAACCAAGTCTCGTATACTGTCCATAAGCAAGTAACACACAAAGCACGATCAAAACACATAAGTAAGATCAAGTCTTATAGACGACTTCTAATCCCTTTTTGATTAATCTTCCTTTATTAATTAGAAACCTCTTTTATTAGTAAAACTCATTTTTACTCAATAAACTCTTTATAAATGAAACTCCATTTGTTAATTAAACTTCGCTATTTAATTAAAACAACACTATTCATTTCAACACATTTCGATACTCTCAAAAGTATTCATATACTTATCTCAACCGTAAAAGAATATTCACAAACTCATTTTCAAAAGGGCTTAAGACAAATGTTACTCAAACAGTGTCACTAAAACCCAAAACCATTTCACTTATGATTATCTTCAAAACATTTCTTTCAAAGATCTATTTACATTCACAAGTATAATCAAAATGGGTTAAAGGCGAATGTTATTAACACATTGCCACAACAAACCCAAAACCAATTCATACCTGTTATTCTCTGTAAAATTCCATTATTAAAGTTCTAAGTATTTTCCAAACTCACTTAGTGATATTTCACCACTTTAAATTATTATTCAAGGGTTTAAAAACAAATGTTGCTAAAACATTGCTAACAACAAACCTCAAAATCACTTTACTATTCCGTTGTCTTTAAAACTCCATTTTAAAGATCCAATTACTTTTCAAAAGTATAGTTAAATGGGTTAAAACAAATGTGGCACAAACATCGTTACTATAAACCCATAATCACTTTTATAGTTGCCATTAACTTTGTAACCTCCATTTTAAGCTCTAACTATAGCTTCATTTATTAAACAAGGTAATATACCTTTTTAATCAATTTTACAAAATAATCCATTATAACATAAGTGTTACAATCTAAAACTTCATTTATCTTCTTTTACAGTCACCAACTTCCATTTCTTAAAACTTTTAAATATATTAAATCCCAATTTATAATTTAAAACCATCACTTTAAAAATCCATAAATGATTATCAGTAATATTTTTAAACCTTGTTATTTTCCTGATAATATGTACGCTAACAGTACTTATTAAAAATATGAAGAAGCCCTAGAATGTCTTCCAAATTTAACTTTAAAATCACCAAACACAGTGATTTCAAGTGCATCCATCGTGACCTTTTCACTACTAACATTTATAATTTCCATTTCTAGTTTCCACAAATATCAAAACCAATCTGTTTATGTCAAACACACCAAAACGTGTGCAGAACATTCCAATATATATGTATATATATATATATATATATATATTTTCACAACTTACCACAATTTATCCAATTTAACATATGTCAAATATCAAGGATTTAAAAGCACGTTTAATATGACTATATCATTCCAAACATTTATAACGCACTATCACTTTTCACAAAGCAATATCAAACATGTAAAAAATATTTTGGGCCATGATACATGTTATAGATGATCAAAAGAGATATTGTACTCAATATTAATGTTGTCACTTGTTTTACAAACAAGGTAGGGTACAAAAGTGATAACTTGCATCGTTCGTTATATAGTTTATATTTTAGTACAACAACAACTATATACACAATAATTGTACAATCAACAGGTGAGTAAAACTCACACAAATTCCCACCAATGATTACACATTTCCGAATAGTCCATAATCGAATGCCGACCGTTTTCTTTTTTGACTAAATTCTAACGAGTTCCAAACTCGACGAATCCAACTCCATTGCGTATATAATATCGATGCAAACGTAAGGGCGAAAACGGCGCCTCGATCAGACCTCGTATGAATAAGATATGATCATTAGAACACTAGATATTTATTAACTAATAATTAACTTAGTCGGTTGGGTAATTAAATTAATTAACTACGTTCAAAATCTTAGGCCGCACGAACTTAAACCCACGTCGTGACTTCTTCAGCCACCGCTGCTGCCTCTTTGCCGTAGGTAGCCTCGACCTCCAGCACCCTTATGTTACCGACCGAGAACGTACCTAGGAAACCTATTGTCGTTCATCTCCCCTCTGAAGCTCCCACCATCGGGATTTTATATATATATATATATATATATATATATATATATATATATATATATAATTTACAAAGTGATGGTCGACCCCTAAGGTTAGGTGGTTGACGTTACCGTTAGACTGTTGGTTACCGTTGGTCGACCACTACTTTGTAAATTGCAATATGTAAACCCAGGCCAGTTTTGAGCCAAGCCGATCCCGATTAAATTTTCCTACGAATTACTGGTGCTTCATTCTACCTCCGGCTTCTTCATCTTGGCTCTGCCTACTCTAGAAGAATCCCGGTCTATCCATACAACAAAACTTACCCCAATTACATTAATACCATCCTCTATTGTCCATCGCAAAACAGCTTTCAATCTTAAAAAAAATTAACTCTTTTTTTAAGTTTTAAATTTTTGAATATTTCACCTTTGACTCAAAATATAGATATTTCTTATTTCTCAACCACTTTCCCTAGAAAAATGTTTTTTTTTTCAAAACTTACTTAATATTGGGATGGACCTAGAGTGGATTTCTATTAGTTCTTTTCCTTAAAATGCTTTCTTTCCCAATTCACTTGTCTTCTTGCTAACTTATCTCTTTTCCAATATCCAAAAATCCAGCTATTAACTTGGAGTGACCATCTTATACCTTCCTTTGGGAGCTCTGCTATTTTCAAATATCCACAATATATGGAGTCTTATTTCCCCTTATTTGGATCTACTGTACTTGTCAATCGGCAACTACACGAGAATCAATAACCGTTGGGCCTTAGGGCCCGACTAGGGAGTCACGTACCATCCAGCTTTAGGGATTTTCTATATGCATCTACTCTATAATGGAAATTCTTAGGATTTAATGTGTAATATATTTATAGGAAAAATACAAATACATTCACTCAAATCTTCCTAATTTTTCAAGATCAACTAACCAAAGTTCCGATACCAAATTTAACAACCCGCATCCCGTTAGGTCTAAATTTTCGATAAATCGAATACCCAAGTCAACCAAAGTACGGATCATTGGTTTGGTATCCTGCAAATAAAACAATAGAATGCATATGATAGTTCTAATGAAATAACTTACAGTGAAATAATAAAATATAATTGATCATATAATTACTGACCAAGGCTTGACATTTTCAAAGTCAAGTGTTCCTGTCAGCACCGAACACACCAAGACCAACACTTTTCCTTCTAACTAACCAATGGGTTGTAGTAAGGACGAGGTCAAAACAACATTCTAGTGATTGGTAAAATTATACATTTTGTACATAACACTAGTTTATGCTGATTTCCTTCTATCTCTTATTATGTCTTTTATTATTTAATTAGTCATTTCGACTCCACATTCGCGTACGATCTATTCCCATCTACCCTCCATAAAATCATAGTTGTGTGTATGTGTATCCCATGGTCCTCGAACGGACCTAAATACCATCCCTATTAGTATCTCTCAATCAACAGCCCATCACGATCCATTGCCCTTGCTGTGTCACGATCTCATTAACATATAATTTGAAGGATAGTGCCTAATGATGGCTTTTCTTACATTTTTCCATACTCTATTTCTCTTTATTACGGAGGATTTACTACTTTGTCTGGTTCCTATTGTGGACTGGGCTCCAAGGACCAGCCCAACCATTTTGAAAGAACTCCTTTTATGTTAACTAGCCATGTCGTAACAAACAAACTAGCAAACTAGTAAACAACTACGGTAATGCATAACCCAATATGGCATACCCAGATAGGCGACGAAGACCAGTTAGGTGTAACTCGGTCTTTCCTGTTAATCACTAAGGACTAATGACGTATCACCCTATGTAGCATTACCCTTACCAACCATTGCTGCATAATGCCCGATCCTGCTCATCATTCTATTTAGATTGCCTAACTCGATTAAGACAAGACCCTCCAAAAAATATTTAAAGCATATTACTCTATCTATTGGCGGTATTCCTTTATCTATAAGCAAACGTATATACACCACGGGTCCTACGGTTGGATACGACTCACATCAATATAACGTTACACAACTATAGGTAGTCCCTTGCAGTAGGCAGGCCTCTATTGTGTAACACTACCGACCTCGCATTCCAATCTACTCTAATAACCAAATGTCATATTATTCATTTAATTATACTTTAATCATAATAGTTCACACTTGTCATAAAAGCATATTTGAGGCTATTTATGTATATTTCACACACACATGTTATCATGCCTCTACAATTTTATAGTTGACCTTAGGTCTTTATTTAATTATGTGTTTCACCTCTTTCTTTACTTTAAGTTCATTTACCGCTTTCTTCTTATAAGTTCATAATATCATTCATATACTTCTTTTTTCTGTTCTCTATTTCCATTTTTATTCCATGTTATCATTTTATTCCTTCTTGCCTATACTTCATATTTACTTTTCATTCGCTTTCAAATCTTAATGGTATTTCACATCTTTACTTTTTAGGATCTTTTCGTTTATTCATGTCTTACCTTTTAACTTTTAGGGTTTACAACATTTGAATTTGTTGGAACTACGTTTGTATTCTAAAAATGTTAACAATGTAAATTTCTATGTCTTATCCAAAAAAGAGAGATTTATGTGGTGTTTGGAATTTCAAGGAACTATTTTTTTTCTTTTATTATTTGAAGTAGAAGGTACAAAATACAATAAATATCCTTATTTTGCATATCCCTTTCTTTTAATGTCTATTCCTTCTCATTTCAAAAATCGCACTTTTATTTATTTTAAACTTGATCGTACGTTGAAATCTACTTGTAATATCCCAAATTCCAAGCAATTAAAATATCATTTAAACATCAAAAATCTTAATAAAGTTTCTTTATTTTATATTTTTATCCTTTGTTCAAATAACAATACTAAATTCATAACAAGTTACTAGTACAAAATTTATAGCTAAGCTTGCCAATTTCATTAAATCCCTACAATAATAAATTCCACAATCCTTTTTAGTAGATCTGTTTTATTAAATTCATTATGCATGAACAATAAATTTATAGATAATCATTATGCTCTTACAGATTTAAATCTAATCATTACACACTTAAATATTTATATCTACTCATTATGCACTTACAGATTTATATCCAAATTGATTATAAACAAGCATAATTGAAATAGATTACAACAAAATAAATCTAATTTTATTACAAAGCATTTAATTTTCCCACTTACCATTTTAAGCATTTCCAAATCTTTAGATCTAATCCCTATATCTTTATTTCCACTTTTAACTCTCTATTTGGATTCCCACATAACATATATATACACATCTATTTGAATTTGGATTAGAAAGGAGAGATTTGGGTGTATTATAATTTAAAGATTCAGATTTACAGTTTACCTTGGTTGTAGCGACTTGATTTGAATCTGTTCTCTATCTCTATCATCTTCTACAATCCTTCATGGGTGCATATATGCAAACTAGAAACTTAGAACTATTTCTAAGAATTAAGAGCTGTGGAGCAAAAGCGAAAATGGTAGAGCTTCCGCGTCCATTAAATAATTATGAGTTGGAAGTGAAAGTCTAGGTTTATAGATTTTCAAACAAAAGCCAACCGCTCAATTAACCGATTTAAATCGGAGCCGTTAAGGTCGTTCCGAAATTCACCATTTAAAATCTTAGGTCGACCGCCTATTGCTCTAGGTTGACCGCTATCGATCGACCTAAGCAATTCTTGGGTTGGCCGGAGTAGTGTAAAATTAGCAAATTATGAACGCTAATAGATTTCGTTGATTACTTTCCATTACTATCATACTAGTGTTGTCTCATACCTTAGTTGGTTTGCTTAACGTTTAAGTCATAGTTAAGTTTGCCGGTTTTTAATTAACGTTAATAGATTATTTATTATTTTCTTAATTACATATATAATTATTTCCGACTCTAAAATTTCAAATGTCAATAATTACTTCGTTTGAACTCCGATCGAAAAAGTTTATATAAAAAAATTCATTGGAAAATCACCATGAATCCAATGGTCCAAGTTTCATAGCCAAATTCACTCGTTTAAAAAAAAATCTATTTTCAATAATATTACTTATTTATTAAATTCTTTTTCATCAGTTAGTGCTAAAATTGCAAGGTGTTGCATTCTCCCCCATAAAAGAAGTTCGTCCCCGGAATTCCTCAAGGAATCAATAACGCAACCTATTGTAAAACCACTCTAAACTAACAATCAATTAGTGTAGAGACAATATTTGTAACCAATTGTGCACAACTGCATGGTGTATCACACACATATGATATGCATACTGATTAATTCTAATCGATGCCTCCTATATGAATGCATTATTTTTAAACAATTTTTGAAAATATGGTGCAAACATCTTAAATATACTAGCAGTTCTATATGCATGCAACTTTTTGAAAATCAAAAACCGATTTTCAACCGAATTTTCCCCCACTCCTACAAATTGAAGTGTAGTTCAACCAATTATAATAGTCAATTCCTACTATCCAAATTCCTAGTACACCATTGCAAACATTCAAATTTAGAAAAATCCAATTTTCTAAACCTATTTTCTTATGCTAGGAAAGGATCTAGATGGAAAATTCTATATTTCCATCCCTCTCTTATGTACTCTGTTCCACTATACCTTGGAATCTTTTCATTTGCCCTTAATTTTTCTCCAACTTCTCTAGGTACAGTTTGCACAATTAGTTTTTATCCTAAATTTTTTAAACAAGGTTTATTTCAAAATCAACTTTTTGTTGCTAACAAGATATGGAAAAGGTGATTCCCTAGATATAACATGTTTCTCTCTTGTTTCTAACCATATTTTATTTTACCGCCACTTCTACTGCACAGTACAATCCGTACTAACTCAATTGTCAAATATTCCTCAATGTCAAGTATGTGGCATATCCAAAAAAACCAAAAATATTTTTATTTTTCTTTCTAAGATATCCATAAAAATTTTGAACTTAAAAATCTTTCAAAACATTTTATGGAGATACTTTATTTTTCAAAAGCATACATATGTATAGGGTTTTTAAAACAAAATTTTCCACATCTAAAGAAATCAGGTTTAGTCAACAGTCCAATGTCTATAGCGGACTCCCTTAATTTACTCAATAGATTTTTAGTTTTGAATTTTTTCTTTTATTTACAATAGTAACCAACAAACAAGTTAAATTATAAATTTCAATTTATAAGGAACATGAACATTGACCCATGGCTATGTATCCCCCCTTTCCCGTCCTCCGCTTATTAAAATTTATTTCTTGAGTTTTCAGGACCTACAATTTCATTTTCTTTTATCTTAGTGGTTAGTTAAATAAATTTTCATAATTTATTATTCGACTTCTAGTTTCAACTATTTTCTTTCTAAAATTTCCTAATTTTTATTATTTTCCCTTAACATAACGGTCCATGCAAAAAAAATATAAAATGGAACATTTCTATTACAATGTACGCAGTTTAATTAGTACAATACTAATGCTTACAACCCACTAAAAGAAAACAAACACTAGAAGGAAATACAATTAGTACTAACTGCTACTACCTCCTAAGGACTAGGGGGTCGTGAATTAGAGCCTCGGTTGCACCGGAACAAGTGAATGATGCAGCTACGCACCCTAACAAGTGCCTCTGACGCCGCTACTCTGCCTGCATCTCAAGCTGCCTATCCTCGATCCTCTTTTGCCTCTTCTTTAGAGCCTCCGATCTCTCCCTGGTCTCAAGGGTCTGCCCATAGTCCTAGGTCTGTTGGTAATACCCTCTGGCCTGCTGGTCGTGCCAAAGGTCCCACTCCATCTATTTTCATATCTGAGTAGTGTGAAATCGACACATTACGAACGTTAATACATTTTTTTAATTCGTCGACTTTTATCTTATTAGATTTATCTCATACATTAGTTGGTTTTCTTAACGTTTATGTCACAGATAAGTTTAATAGTTTTTTAATTAATGTTAATTAATTATTTATTATTTATTAATTACATATACAATTATTTTCGACTCTAAAATTTCAAATGTCAATAACTTCTTCGTTTGAACTCCGTTCAGAAAATTTTATATATGAAAATTCATTAGAAAATCGAACGAATCCAATGGTGCAAGTTTTGTGGCCAAATTCTGATGTTTGCAAAAATTCTATTTTCAACATTATCACTTGTTTATTAAATTCCTTTTTATTAATTAGCATTAAAATCGTGGAGTGTTACATCTCCATTGACTATACGTTCAACATTATTGATATAATTTAGATCCTCTATCTCATTTGATTATTCTTTGTTGTTCTCTGTATAATTTAGATCTAAAATGCCTCTTCACGAATATACATGTGCCTAAGTTTTCCAATACACTTTTCATTTTTGATTAGAAAAATATCTTATAATTTTATTAAACTTTCATAAACAAATATAAATAAACTATTATATGGTTGATGCTTTGAATATTATTATATACATAGGAAAAATAAAAAAATTATGTATATAGAATTCATGAATGGACTTTAGTGTAAAATATATTTTTTGTTTCCTTTTAGTATTTAAAGTTTTTTGTCAAATCCTAAATCCTTGTTCCCCTTTTAAATTAAAAGTTTGATTTAGATTATTAACTTTGATATACATATAGAATAAATTACAATCTTTACATACGTGATTTGTTTTTAAATTTAATATATTACTTTCAGTTATTTATATATATCGAAACATATATATGCATGTTGATTTAACTTAAATTCATATAACGGACTTTAGTCTAAAACTATAAAATTTAATCTCTTCCTCTTCTTTAAATGAAACTAAATTCATTACTGTTAAATTTAGATTTCAAAACAAATGACTAAATTTTACCTTTATGCTTACATATACATATTCACATATATCTATTTATCCATTATATATATATAAATAATTTTAAGTCAAAATCTTGGACAACAAAGACATATGTAAAGGGGAAATAAGTCTGTTGTAGTGTAAGTCCCAGCATCTGCATATAACCACATTAATTATATACATTTTTTTATATAGCATGTGCAATTTACACAATCAAGTGTATTCGATACACTTACAAACTAAAACCAAATAAAAAAGCCGTTTGAAACAAATTAAATAAAAATAAAGATTTTTATTTAAAATATATCAGATTGGATCAAATAAACCTTGCCAAATAGATCAAAAATAGGGGAAAAAATTGAAATCTACTTGTTTCATCCACTTTCGACAAATCTGGTTTCTTCAATGGTATTAAAGCGTAATGGTCTACGCGGTCTAAAATTAGCAATGTTAGGGTAATTAATCAAAGCCTATTTATTTGGTAGGGTGTCCAGAAAGGTAGTGCCAAGGAATGGCTTGGTTAATTAAGTACTTTGCCCTACCTAGCTACTGGTCAAGCTCGAAAGATGATATAAGCCCAAAGGTTATCTTTAATATAAAAGCCCAAGTTTATTTTAGGTCTTGGGATAATTTTCAAAATCTATATGAAAATTTAAAAGATATTTTGACTTTAAAAGTTACATTAAAAATATTAAAGGGAAATTTAATAAAAGATACAAAATGCAATCAAAACTTTAAGATTGTTCTGAATGACAATTTGAAATTTGAAAATTTAAAATCTAATTAATATATTAATTAAATTAAATTAAACAATTTATTAAGAGTTAATTGATTAAAACATGTATATTAATATATGTATATAGCTACAACTGTTCTAGTTATTTATTTGTATTAAATTTTTTATGATAAATTAAAATAAAATTTCAAATTATTTATAGTATTTAGTTAAATTTTTAGTCAAATAAAGTTAATTAGAAATCAATCAATTAATTAAAATGTATACTTACATTGATATGTACACATGAACAAACTATAAATGTTATAGCTAATTAATTATCCTACGATATTTAAGATGATTAATATAAAATAAATTAAATATAATTTAATTAATAAGAATTAAATTTATTAAATAAGATTCGGTTGATACATGTATATATTATATAAGTTACTCGAATGATAAATGTTATAAATAAGTTAATACTCATATACTTTTATATGTATAAAATTAAGTAGAATTGGAAAGAAACCCAAATTAGATTTAAGGAATGAGCACATTCATATTGCACATATACTAAGGATTTCAGACGTGTCCAAAACTTCAGGATAGTTTAAAAGAAATATTCCATTCCCTAAACCAGCACCATTCAATATATGTTCGTTAAAGGTTATGAATCCTTAATATATAATTTGCCATCTACTATTTATATATTAGTAACTTTCTTGCATACTCTTTAGTTGTTGATATTCCTTAAGCTAGAAACGTTATGTGTAGTACCAATATATTGACTAAACCAGGTAAGACACATGCACGTATTTTTTAATATTCCTCAAAGTATGTGCACTATACTTAGACCGTCGAGTAATGGTGGTTACGAGCGAATAATCTCTTTTGATCTGTTGATGTTCCTCAATATCGAGAAGAGATTAGACAATGACCATGGGTAAGGAGTCTATTTGATAAAACTGATAAAGTGTTATCCGTTATTTATGGGCCTACGATTTATTATTATTCCTCAAGGTCAAAATCCCAAAATAAGCGAGTCCCAATACACACTAGAGGAATCAAAAGATTTTTATGTTTTTTAGGGTTTGAGAAACATAAGAATCCAGTGGAAGCCTTATTAGAAAAATGAAATTGTATCATTTAACCTTTCTAATATTGTAAGAACACCTGCCATACAAACTTAAAATAATCTACATCGATTAATTTATGGGACTAATAGAACCAATAATTTTTTTTAGTTAAGATGTAAAATGAACTGAATTAAAAATTGACAAAGAAATTGTAACCACCCCACCAGAATGCCTATATTATTAAATAACGTTGCAAGTAATGTCATCTAACAACATGAAGAATGCGGTTGTTTAAGAGCGAGCTAATGTGACTATATCTTTGGACTAACACTAACACTGACAAAGCTTTAAAATATTCAAAATAGTATATAATATATATAAACTAGAATCAGAGTCAAAGATCATAGCGGAATAATACACATCATATACATAATAAAATGCGAGTCTACAAAATATCAGTACTAGACCCACATATTATATACATTGTAGCCAAAATACTATATCTCGTATACAGTGACTATGAAATAATATACATGACATACTCTCCTAAATGTCAATACGTACGATAATGAGATAAACTGAAACAGTCAAAATAGTCTACTCCAGTGCTAGTACAAAAATCCAAAAGTCAATGAGTCTCTGTACTTGTAGAGTCTCGGCTTAAGCCAAGTATTTTAAAATAAACAAGTCATACTATATCTAATAAAGAGGTGAGATACTGATATCGTAAATATACGACTTAACAATAATAGCAAGCAATAATAATAATAAAAATATGCCCAAAACCAAAATCATAATAAGACATATCAATCAAAATCACCATTTCATAAATCCATATCAGGTCTCAATTGCATTATCATAAAAAATATAGTGATAACAATTAAAAATTTCCCAGAGCCAAAAGATACTAAATATCTATCTCAAAATCTGTAATGAAACAATCATCACTAATGAAATAATAATGGTAGTCAACCATCAATTTAATATAGTGACACAGAGTCTAACTAAACAAAATAGACATCGCCATATAGTGTAGTACTCTAACGAAACAAAATAGACTAACTATACGAATTTACCTAACCAAATGAAATAGGTAAACATTGTCTAATTATATGCCAAAATAAACTGATAGGCATTAGTCATCCGGTATGTAGACTAATCATGCATGTAAACACCTATGCAAGAAACGAAAGGGAAGCCATGTTATACCATAATAAACCTAACACTCCAAAGTAGGTCTGCCTATCCAAAACTAAGAATGTATCGACTCTCAGGTCGATGAAAAATGAGTCATCGTCTCTCAGGGATCTATCGGCTTGAAATCCGAACACTAAGATAATACGACTTTAAGTATAGCTCACTTTCACTTTAGTAATCAGTAGAATCTAACTAACTGTCCCAAACCAGAAAATGAAATTCCAATATTTACTAAAAGCTAGTAAATTCCACTTAAACTCTATTTAACAAATTATAATAATAAGTGAAGGAATTGTAATGAAACATCTCATACTGATTCGACAACTCAATCCTTTATTAAAATTCTTTGTTTCATAGAAAATCATGAAAAATAGAAATTTAAGTTAAAGCTTATTCACTTGTATTTAAAAAAGAGTTCAAAAGATTTTTATTTTAAAAATAGAATTCCTCTCCTAAATTGGGAATCAAACTAGTGTTTTTCGCAAAGAATAACTTGCTTTTTAAAAAAAATATACACAAACACCTATTTATTTTTCATAAAATATTATCAACTTTAAAACCTTATTTATTGGTTCTTTTAAAATAAACTCTTTATGTACAAATTAGCTATATTTTCTTTAAAATAGATATCAGAAAAAATTTAAGTTTTAATAATCAATTGCTACTCATAATCAAAAAGTAAACATAGAAATTAACAAGCTTAAAAGTTCACAAAGCGAAGAAATTTATCATAACAACAAAGATTAATAGAAGCTGGGTTTACTACTCATTTTTCAAATACAACGGACGAACGGTGGTGATGGACCAGTCGACGCATTTCCTGGGCAATTGTTTGCCCAGTTGATCGTCCATCCTATCCCGATGATCAACTTTTTTTGATTTCGGTGAGTTTCAAAGTAAAATAAAGAAAACATTAGGTCTTAATAACCATTCAAACACAACCAATATCCATCTATGTGCATGCAGTGGGTGTTTGTGCTCAAATAGGGACTGACAGTCCTAAAATTCAGAAACTAAGATTATACTAATTCCTTTGACCGATCAGTTCATCTATTAGCAAATAAATTCAAAATAATAATTCATCTCAGAAATATCGGCAATCTTAGATATAGGTGTGTGAGATAATTATCTCACCTTAGATAAAAATTGAAGGAACATGCTGGAGTGAATAAGCTAAAATAATTTACTGATCATCCTCTACTCCTACTTCAATACTTCTTCTCTAAAAACTCGAGCAGTAACTTTCGATTTAGAATTTTAGAGATTGATAACTACTCAAAACCTTAACTTGATTACTTAAAAACATAGAATAGAAAATGAGAATTCTATACCTGATCTCTTTATGATTTGTAGAATTTCCTTAGAATTTCTAGAATTAAAACTAGGGCGAAAATTGATTTGCTTCTTACTCCATTTGTTTAAGCTTCCAAAGAAAGAAACAATGAGAATAAAATTTTCAGTAGTTGGACTTAATTTTAAGCTAAGGAATTTGGTTAAGGGATAATTATTCTCTTTGGCTAATGGGCTTAAAATTACTAAGGCCTAAGTCCGCTAAAAATCTAATTAAATTAATTTATTTTTAGCCTAATAACACTTAGCAAAGAATTCTAATCAAATAAAATCAAATTCTCATTTGTTAAATTAAATTCATAAACTAAAAGTCAATTTTTTTTACAGATATAGAAATTTTCTACTTTATTAAAAATCTCCTTTAAATTATGAACTAGATTTAATTTATCAAATAAATATTTAAATTCACAATTAAAATTTATTAATTAATTATTAATTAAATAATTACGAACAAGATTATTACAGACTCCCTCCCTTAAGAAAATTGCATCCTCGAAATTTCTATATTGAAGGAATCTTTTGACATTTTTTAACATTAATAATCAATCTAATTAAAAATTTAACCGATTATTAAAGGGATAAAAAAAATTTACCCAACTCATACCTCTAAAAATTACTCAAAATGGATCTGCGCATATGCTTGTTAGTCTCCTAAGTACAATCCTTGGAATTCTCAGACCACCGCACCTTAACCAGCAAAACTTCCTTATTTATGAGTCGTCAAACCTCTGTTGCCACTATCTATACTAGCATCTGAGCATAAGTTAGGTCAGGAGAAATCTCAAGTTCCTCTATTTATGGAGGCTCTAAAACTTACTTGAAATTTCTAAGAAATTTGCGAAGCTGAGATACATGGAACACATCGTGTATTCTGGATAAATGATTGGTTAGAACAACACGATATGCCATAACACCAATGCGCTCAATAATAGGATATGGCCTAATAAACCATGGAGAAAACTTACCTAATCTACTGAAATGCATTACGCCCTTCAGTGGAGATACTCGCACAAAAACAAGATCTCCAGTAGTAAATTCCATGTCCTTTGTCCTGTGATTTGCATATGACTTCTGCATGCTCTAGGCTTCCTTCCTCTATCTAATAACTTCTACCTTTTCTAAAGCTTCTTGAATAGAATCTAGCCCAAATACATACCGGTCTCTGGCCTTTAACTAGTAAGATGGAGAATTGTATGACCTTCCGTATAATGCTTTGAAAGGAGCCATATCGATACTCGATTGAAAGCTATTATTATAAGTAAACTCTATTAAATAGATATGATTTACCCAACTACCCCAAAAATTTAATATGCAAGCATGGAGAAAATTCTCAACGACTTTATTAACAAGCTCTGTTTAACCATCCATTTGAGGATGGTAGGCAGTAGTAAGGTTTAACTTCGTACACAATGCAGTCTGAAGACTCTTCCTGAATCTGATGCTAAATAACGGATCTCGGTCACACACAATGGCACTGGGAATGCAATGTAGCGTGATCACTTCTTTAATATACAACAATGCCAAATAAGGAGGCATTCTAGTTGACTACACTGGAATCAAATAGGTCGATTTAGTCAACCTATCAACAATAACCCAAAGACTATCATGTCCACTCCTCGAACGAGGTAATCCATCCACAAAATCCATGGATACTTGCAATTGAAATTTATTTGATCATTACTAAATCAATTTATATTGGAAATAAAAATGAACTCGATTAAATTATAAGTTCACACTTACCTGATCCCACTTTCATAATCGAACCTCTGAAAGGTGTAGAAGTCCACTAGGCCTCTGATGTTCAGCTTTAACAAGCTGACATGTCAAGCAATGCTTCACAAAGTTCCCTACATCACACTTCATCTCTTCCCAGAAATATAGGCATTTCATATCAGCATACATCTTATTGCTTCCTGGATGGATGGTATATATCGATCGATGGCAATCCTCCATAATATCCTTTCGAAGCATTTTAGAATCTGGCGCTACTAATCTACCACACCTCCTAATACATCCTTTACTATCAACTGCATAGTTAGTCACCTCCTAACCGCCACTATAACACATCTAGAAAATATCAATCAGAGAAGAATATTGCTTCTGAGTATTGGTTATGCGGTCTAATATAGATGGACATGCTTCTAAGCTAGTGAGTACCAAATTTGATCTCAAATCAGGACTTCTATCTTGGATATCACAGATAGATAAAGTCTCTAGATTCTTCCACTCTAGCAACAACATAGAAACAACTACTAGGTGCTTGCGGCTAAGAGCATCAACTACGCGATTCCCCTTTCCGGGAGTATACCGAATCTCCACATCATATGCAGTTAGAAACTCCAGCCACCTCTGTTGTCTCATATTTAGATCCTTCTGAGAAAATAAATATTTTAATGACTTGTGATCTGTATATAAAATAAACCTCTCTCCTAAAAGATAATGACGCCAGATCTTAAGTGCAAAAACTATAGCTGCAAGCCCCATATCTGAGTAGCATACTGAATCTCACTCGGTCTAAGCTGTCTAGAAGCATAGGCAACCACTCTGTCTCTCTGCATAAAAACTGCTCTCAGTCTTGATCCACAAGCATTAGTATAAACCACCAAATCTTGATTCTCATCGGGTGCTATAAGAATAAGTGCATGAGTGAGAAGATCCTTCAGACTTTGAAAAGCTGATTCACACTTATCTGTCCACTAGTATTTCACATTCTTCCTGGTCAAGGTAGTGAGAGGGAGAACTACTTTCGAGAAATCTCTAATGAAATGCCGGTAGCGACCAACTAAGCCAATAAAACTACTAATCTCAGTAATGTTATCTGGTCTCTTCCAGTCCTTGATTGCTTTAACCTTAGATGGATCGACTGAGATACCTTCATCAGAAACTATGTGCCCTAAAAATTCGCTTGTTGTTGCCAAAAATGACATTTCGATAATTTAGCCTTTAAATCATTCTTCTATAATGTCTCTAAAACAATTTTGAGATATTCAACATACTCCTCCTCGAATTTAGAAAATATCAAAATATTATCAATAAATACCAATACGAACTTATCCAGGTACTCTCAAAAAACTCGATTCATCAGGTCCACGAAATACACAGGCGCATTAGTTAACCCAAAAGGCATCACTAGCCATTCATAAGACCCATATCTAGTTTGAAAATCTGTAAGAGAAATGCTATCCTCTGCCAATCTAAGCTAATGGAAACCGATGGCTAGGTCAAGCTGAGAAAAACCTTAGCATTGCATAACTGATCAAATGCATCATTGATCCTCCATAGAGGATAACTATTTTTAATAGTAAGCTCCTTCAGTTTCTGATAATAAATACAAAGCTGAAGAGTATCATCAGCCATGTCCATAAATACTACGGGGGTACCCTACGGAGAACACTTGACTGAATCAATTGCTTGGAATCCAATTCTGTCAACTGCTTGTTCAACTCTTTGTTTTCCTTAGCTGACATTCTAGTAGGAGGACGACTAAAAGGTCGAGCTCTAGGATCAAGATTGATTCTAAACTCGATAGTCCTTTTTGGTAGCAATCTTGGGATAGGCTAAAAAATATCAAACAAAGTGCAAATAACTGGAATTGAGATATCTCTTCCTCAATCGAAGATTCTAAGGCATACAAAGAAATATATGGATTCTGAATAGATTCATCGAGAGCTATAGTGATTTGCTCTCCAGACCGAAGATGCCAAAGAAGTATGGCTCTCTGAGTGCATAAAATATGAGCCTCATATAGAGATAACCAATCCATCCCCAAAATCATACCGAAGCCCAAAAACTGAATAACGTAGAGATCAAGAAGAAAGATACACCATTCCAAACAATTTCCACATGCTCACAAAACAAACTAAGAATTCCAAATCCTCTAATGGATTTGCAATCCTCAGAGAAGTGACAAGGAAAATAGAATTCAATGAATTAGTATCTACGAGATCCTTCGATACAGACAAATGTGAGGCGCCTGTATCGAAGAGAACCCCTATCTGCAAACTCCTAAATAAAATCATGCCTTTTAAAACAGAAGGAGATATACCTTGCTATTATTGCTGCTGATTTGTGCTACCTACTTAACAAATAGAACTTATCTTACTTTTGTTCTTCTGAGCTAGCTTAAGACAAGATGAAACCATGTGCCTTGGCTTCTTGCAATAGCGACATTTTACACTAGGAGTTACGAAAGGTGTCTGGCGGGACTTAGTACAATCTTTGGAAAAATGACCTTGCTATCCATAGTTATAGCATGCACCCTTTTATAAACTAGAATCTGAATCAGCACTCTTTCCTTTCTTGTTTTGAAAACCCTTACTGCCTTTATTCCAAGGTTGCTACCTTTCTAAGAAAAATCTAAATGAGTCTGAGCAACTTTACTTCCATCATTATCATTTTCTGCCTTCTTAAAGCGAAGTGCTGAATCGACTAGAGACTCAAAGGATATATCTAACTAAAGCAACAAAGGCTTCCTCAATGGCTTGCTCAATCCATATATAAATTTCTAATTCTTCTTTCTTGGAGTATTAATAAAATCTAAGTCATACATGGACAATTCCTCAAACGTTGCCACATACTCTGTGACCGACATCTGATCCTGCCTGAGATATATGAATTTCCTAGCCATAGCCTCTTGCTCTACCTCTGGTAGAAACTTTAGTTCAAATCACTACCTAAAAAAAGCCCATATAAGTTGTTCCTTAGCAACATCTACCACAAATAGATCGTACCATTCTAAGGCTCTCTCCTACAATTGATTGACTACAACTTGAACTATCTGAGCGTTTGTAAGATCCATGCTAGCGAAAATGCACTCGCATGTCTTCAACCATGCTTGGACCTCTCCAACAGACTCGGTCCCCGTAAATGGTTTACCCCTAAACATCCGAAATCACTGTAGGGACGAGCAAAATCGAAACGAGCTAGATGGGCACCAAAAGCCTGTGTCTGGGCAGTCCAAACCATTGCAGCAATTTGTTTAGGAGTCAAAACCACCCTTCTTATACCAGGACTGCTAGTCGATCATGTAGTAGCTTTAGGAGGTCTACCTTCAGCCATGACTCAAAACTGCACATTTAATTTCTAGATTAGAAACTTACTCCTATATATGTAATATATTTATATTTAAATAAATTTTAACATACGACCCAATGATTACCCGGTAATCATTTTATATTTCTATCCCTAATAGTTAATTAAATTTCTACTACCACATACCCAAGGGATGAGACTCTATGCCATCTAGGTTTAGATCTCGACTCTGTGTCAATTATATTCTATAATGTTCTGAACATAGCTCTAGTACCAGGCCATAAGGACCCAATCGTTATACCCATATTATTAAATACATTATAAGTAATGTCTTCTAATAACACGGGGAATGCAGTTTTTTATGGGCAACCTAATGCGACTATATCTTTGGACTAACACTGATACGTCTTTGTTACCTTTCTGAGGATTCGAACTGACAATTATGACGAGTACAGTATCAATACGAAGTAATAGACACATGGGTTTTAAAATATTTAGAATAGTATAGTATAAATAAATCAGAGTCAAAAATCACAGTGGAATAATATACATCATATAAATAATAAAATGCGAGTCTACAAAATATCGGTACTAGACCTACATAATATATACATCGCATCCAAAACACCATATCAGGTACACAGTGATTACTAAATAATATACTTGACTTATTATTCTAAATGTTAATATATACAATAATGAAGTAAACTGAAACAATCAAAATAATCTACTCTAGTCCTAGTACAAAAATCCAAAAGTCAACAAGTCCTTATACTTATAGAGTCTCGGCCTGACCTTGGTGCTTTAAAATAAATAGGTTAGACTATATCTAATAAAGAGGTAAGATACCGATATCGTAAATATACAACTTAACAATAATAATAAGCATAATAATAATAAAATGCCCAAAACCAAAATCAAAATAAGGCATATCGGTCAAAATCACCATTTCATAAATCCATATCAAGTCTCAATTGCATTACCATAGAAAAATATGGTGAGAACAATTAAAAATTCTCTAGAGTCAAAAGATACTAAATATCTATCTCAAAATCTCTAAAGAAACAGCCATCACTAATGAAATAACAATGATAGTCAACTATTGATTTAATACAATGACACAGAGTCAAACTAAATGAAATAGACCTCGCCACATAGTGTAGTAGTCTAACGAGAGAAAATAGATTAACTATGTGAATTTACCTAACTAAACGAAATAGGTAAACATTATCTAATTTTATTCCAAAATAAACTGATAGGCATTAGTCACCCAGTATATAGACTAATTATGCATGTAAACACATGTCTAAGAAATGTAAGAGCGGTTGTGTCACACTATAGCAAACCTAACACTCCAAAATTGGTTTACCTATTCAAATTTAAGAAAGTATCGACTCTTGGTTGATAAAAATTGAGCCATTGTCTCTCAAGGATATATCGCCTTGAAATCCAAACACCCTAAGATAATACGGCTCTAAGTGTAGCTCATTTTCACTTTAGTAATCACTAGAATCCAATTACCTATCCTATACAAGAAAGTGAAATTCCAATATTTATATAAATCTAGTAAACTCCATTTAAAATCTATTTAACAAATTATAATGAGAAGGAAATGAATTGTACGAAATGTCCTATACCAATCCAACAATTCAATCGTTTATTAAAATTCTTTACTTCATAGGAAATCACGAAATCCAATAGAAATTTAATCAAAGCTTATTCACTTGTATTTAAAAATAAGTTAAAAGATTTTTATTTTAAAAATAGATTTCCTTTACTAAAATTGGGAATCAAACTAAATGTTTTTCATAAATAATAACTTACTTTATTTTTTTTAAATCTATACATACATATATATGTGTGTGTGTGTGTGTGTGTTAATTTTTCAATAAATATTATCAAATTTAAAACCTTATTTATTAGTTCTTTCAAAAATAAACTCTTTATATATAAATTAGGTATATTTTCTTTAAAATAGATGTCAAAAGAACTTTCAAGTTTTAAAATTCAATTGATACTCATAATCAAAAGATAACATAACATATAACAAGCTTAAAAGTTCACAAAGCAAAGAAATTAATCAACACAATAAAGATTATAAGAAACCGGGCTAACTGCTCATTTTTCAAATTCACTGGACAATCGGTGACGATGGACCAGTCGACACATTTCTTGCGTAATTGTTTGCCCAAGTGATCGTCCATCCTATCCAGATGATTAACTTTGTTCTTTTGGTGAGTTGCAAAATGAAATAGAGATGATATTAGGTCTTATTAACCATTCAAACACAATCAATATCCATTTATGTGCATATAATGGGTGTTTGTGCTCAAACAGGAATAGACAATACTAAAGTTCAAAATCTAAGATTATAGAAATTCCTTTAACCGATCAATTCATTTATTAGCAAATAAATTCAAAACAGTAATTCATCTTAGGGATATCAATAATCTTGGATATAGATGTATGAGATTATTATCTCACCTTAGATAAAAATTAAAGGAAGATGCTGAAGTGAATAAGCTAAAACAATTTACTGATCTTCTTCTACTCCTACTTCAATACTTCTTCTCCACTAACTCAAATAGTACCTTTCAATTCAGAATTTCAGAGATTAATAACTACTCAAAACCCTAATTTATTGCTTAAAAACCTAGAATAGAAGATGAGAATTCTATACCTTATCTCCTTATGATTTGTAGAATTTCCTTTGAATTTCTAGAATTAAAACTAGGGCTGAAATTGATTTTCTTCTTACTTGATTTATTTAAGCTTCTAAAAGAAGAAGTGATGAGAATAAAATGTTCAGTAGTTGGACTTAGTTTTTTGTTAAGGAACTAGGTTTAGGGATAATTATTCGCTTTGGCTAATGGGCTTAAAAATTATTTAGGCCCAAGTTCGCTAAAAATGTAATTAAATTAATTCTTTTCATCTAATAACAGTTAGCAAAGAATTCTAATCAAATGAAATCTTGTTAAATTAAATTCATAAAGTAAAAGTTAAATTGTTTACAAATTTAGAATTTTTCTACTTATTAAAAATCTCGTTTTTGATTAAATTATAAAATCTTGATTTATTTATCAATTAAATCTTAAAATTCACAATTATAATTTATTAATCAATTATTAAAAAGATAATTATTAATAGGGTTGTTATAGAAATATAACATATACTTACCTTTAAATCCTTTGGCATGTCATTGCTTTAAGACCCATGCATGAGTCAATTTGTAAAACAATTAAATCATTCGTGCCTTGATCACTTAGCTGTTTTTTACAAGACCATGTATTATATTCTATAAGTGTCGAACTATAATAGCAATACAAGAATATAGAAATTTGATCCTCATTCAAGAGTACATAAATGTTATATTACGGACGGTCATAGTTCATTATGTACGTCAATGAAATTAATTTATTGAAAATAGGCAAATAAACCATAACGTAAAATCATGTATCAATATGGCTGATTACATTAAGGAACCCCTTTTAATGGTCTAACCATTTTGGAAAGGAAAGCGAATGTACATGAGTGGACATAATGTGATATCCCGGAAAATTTGGGCAACATAAACTTAATAATCTGTGTTATAAATTAAATTTGATTTAATAATTTTAATATCAAATTTGGAATTTGATTTAATAATCATGTTTTAATAAATATTTAATTTGAAAGATTTTATCTTTTTGAATAAATAAATTGTTTTCTATTTATAGTATATATATTTGTATATATTGTAAATTGATAAATTTTGATTTTGAATTTAGTGAATGAATTGATTTTCTAATTCTAGTTTATTTTTAGTAAATTAAAAAAATGATTTAAGAATTGGCTTTTCAAAGCAATTTAAATCAATAATGTTATGGTTTATACTATGATAAACCTTATTTGTTTTAAAATTTTATTTAGCTTAAAAATATGAATTTAAAATTTGATAAATATGAAAGCTAAGTTTTACTTTATATTACTTGGGATTTATATATATATATATATATATATATATATATATATATATAAGAATTTACAATGCAAATTACAAATGATTTTAGTTTGTTATAATCTCTTTTACAAATTATTTAATATTGTTTAATTTGTTATTTTAACAAGAGTTATATATGCATTTATATATGTAACTTGATTATTAAAATTTGATTTGATAAATTAATTTAAAGTTTGAATTTAATGTTTTAAAGAATAAATACTTAAAAGTATTTGAATAGGCTTTATTTATAAAATTGTTTTGTTTTGTTTTTTCTATAAAAGAAAAAGGAAGAAATTCATTTGTATATTACTTAAGAAATAAAATAAGATTTAAAGGCTTTAAGTTTTATAAAAAATTATAAATTAAAATTTAAATACTTAAAATACATGTGTAGGTCTCTTAAGACATCTTATTAACATGTGTTAGTTATAAAATAAACTATGGTGACAAATGTTAAGAATAGAGACAAGTGTCTCATTTAAATTTCTTTTTCTTTTATTTTTAATTAAATCAAATTTTTTTGTTTATATAAACATTTCTTCTTTGCCTTATCTTTCTTTTTCCTATTCTTCTTCAAACTTAAGAAAATCTGTAATCTTCTTTATTATTTTTTAAAGCAAAATCTTTAAATCCTTTAAAACACAAATCTGAAACCAAATATTTTCCTTAAACCAATCTTCTTCAAAGCTATCTAAATTAATCTTCCAAAATTGAAATGAAAATCAAATATTAACCTGAAGCAATTCTGCAATTCAAAAATCTTCATGCAACTAAGCCTGTAGTCTCCTTTTCAGTTTTAAAAACAGAAAAAAACAAAAATCTGCAAACCTATTTCCCTCAAAACCAAAACCCTCTGAAATCCATTCTGCAAGTCAGAGATCTGTAGCTCTTCAAAGTATAAACTGAAATAATTTGTAAATTCCCTCAAAAAAATCTGCTTACATCTAAAAATCAAATCTGTTATCACCTCAAAAATCAAATCTGCAACTACATAGTTCAATCATGCCTGCAATTCTATTTTCTGGAAAACATGTGGGTAGTGCATGCATGAAATTGTATATCTGGGAAGCCTGCATCTTTTCACCTGAAAATAAATGATGTCTGCATTTTTATCAACTTGGAACTTGCATGCAGTGGTAAAAGGAAAATGAAGTTTTAATAAGCAACTGCAGTAAAATAAAAGGGGAAACATGCATTTGTTAATCTGGAGCTGTCAAACATGGATGCTCTGCTCTTTTAAATCAGTGAGTAACATTTTTATTCAAACTAAATTAAGTAAATTTAGTTTCTTGCAATGAGTTACTGATATATTCATAATTATATGAAAGCATAGGACTGAAGTTCTTATGTATGATTGCTAAGTATTTATGCTTGCTGTAGAATATATGTTACTGCATGTTACTAGAATTCCAAGTTTTATTCCTGATTTAAATTTCATGAGTTCATGTTCAAACATTTGTTGTAGTTTATGATTTACACAAAATATGATATGTATCATAAGTTTAAGTTTTAAATTTTATTAAATTAAAAAAAATGAAACTGTGTTGTCTCTGAGAACAAACTACAACAGAGCAATCTTTGAAAACAAGAATTTAATCATCGAAATTCTTTGATTTAAGATTAACCACAGTATACATTATTAATGACTTGATTTTAAAAACTAAATTTAGAATTTTTAGTTTGTATTTAATTAAGTATTTCTGGCTTAACCAGAAATCATATTTTGGAGTGGCTCTGTCGATTTAGGGAGTTTGGGTGACCAGTATTTTATTCTGGTGATGGATTTATGATCATGGTTGTATGGGAAAATGGAAGTTGATGGGTTTAAGCATTAAGGCAGTGGGAATTTGGAATTAAGGCATTTAACCTTAGTTTTTAGGTTCATCTGGAAATTAAAATACTGCAACTCCTATGTTTGATCGAATTGACCCAGATTCAAGTGAATGATGGGTGGAGTGTGGGGAAGTTCGAGGCCGGAGGTGGCACCTCTCAGATGATCGGAGTTTGGAGATTAAAGCAATTTCCTGGTTTCGATATTTTCCAATTTGGGAACTCAAATGCTTAAATTCGAATTGGGGTTGCTGTCGTTGATTTAAGGGTTGGAATGGCACTGGGAGATGGCCGTTGACTTGCGTAGGGGGTCGCGATGGGTCGGAGATGGTCGCCGTGGTGGTGCAGGTGCATAGTGGTAGTGGCGTGTCAGTTGTTTTTTTTGGGAAGAAGGGGTTTGTGTTCTCGGGTTTTCTCATATTTTGCTCGAAACAGGGGGGTATCGAACTCGAAGTCAGTGCTGATTGGGCTCGGGGGTTTAGTTGATTCAGGGATTGGGTAAACCTTTTTTTTTGGCAAAGCAATTGGGTAAACCTGTTAGTACAGGGTTTTGTATAAACCTGTTTTTATTTGAAATTTAAATTGATTTCAAGATAATTTAAAAGGAAATTGTTACTCGAGTTACTCGAGTTATTTAGTTTTAGCTCGGGTTAGTTTGTTAGAATTTGAAAACTTGTCGTGTTTTCAAAATTTAAAACTAAATTTAAAAGTGGGAGCTTGAATTTAAAGTAAGTTTTAAATCTAACTTAAATTATGGATTCAAGTTGAATTGAATCGCAAGTTGGAAATGATGAAGTATTTAAATTCAAATTTTGTTTTAAAATAACTTTGAAAGAGTTTATTGCTTAAAATGTTTTTAAAAAATTTGAATTTAAATTAGAAATTGAGATATGAAGTAATGTTTAAATAAAGTTTAAATTTGATTCAAATCTAATTTTGAATTTTTGGTTTAAAATGAATTTAAGTTTTATAAATTTAAGTGTTTAAACTAAATTTGAATAATAATGAAAAACTTAAATGGTTTAATTTTAAAAGAAATTATTTTAACTTTTGTAAAATTTCTTTTATAATTAAGGAATTATTATCAATTAAGGGTTTTAGATTGATTTTAAACTTGTTAAAGTTAACAATAATTTAAATGTTTTGTATTTCATTTAATTATTAGAGTAATTAAATGAATAATTAATTTATTTAATAATCAATAAAATAAATAATTACTTTAATTAATTCAGGGTTTAATCTTAAAGGTTTAAGATTAATTATTTTAGAATAATTAATTTGTAATTAAGAATAATTGATTAAATAAGGTTAGTTTTTAGTTAATAACTAATTAATCAAGTAATAATGGATTTAAATAAGTTTTAATTAACACTTAATTATTTAATTAATTTGGGATTAATTAATGGGTTAATTAATGATTAATTAATTTGTAATTAATAATGATTAAAATAAGTTAATTATTTTAGAAAATAATTAATGAATGGTTAATGGTTAATGAAGGTCATTAACTAAGGATTATTTAATAATTAATTAATGTGATTAATTTTAAGTATTAATTAGATTAATTAATTTAAAGATAATTAATTTGTGTAAATTGTTAAGTATAATTACCTCTGGAAGTAATTAAGGAATTAATTACTTATTGCAATTAATTGAGTTAATTTTATTAGTTTAAGTTAATTAATTCATTTTAATTAATTTAAAATTAGTCATTTGATGATTTGTGAAGGATAATTACTTAATGTAATTTAATGAAGAGGAATTACTCAGAGAAGTAATTAATGGGTAATTACTATATGTAATTAATTGGAAGTGATTTGATATTGAGCTATTTAAATATAATTACTTTGTGAATTAATCAAAGGATTACTTAGAGATAATTAATTAATGAGTAATTAATTTATTTGGTGAAGTAATTAAGGGTAGTTGATTACTGAATGGGGTTAATCAAGGGTGATTAACAATTATGTTTAAATTAAGATTTATTCCTTAATGTAATTAATTTAAATAAGGTAATTAATTAAAATGTAATTAGAGATCAATAATTAATATAATTAATGATGTAATTAAGATTGATTAATTAAGATTAATTAATCAATAATAAGTGATTAAAGGTAATTAATTTATGTAATTAATTAAGCATTAATGTAATTAATTACAATTAATTAATGAATGAAGTAATTAAAGGTTAATAACTGTATTGGTTAAATATAATTAATTTGAGAAATTAATCAGTGGATAATTACTTGAATGTAATGAAAGGATAATTAATCAGGGATGGTTAATAATTGGTTGATGATTAATTAATTGATTGGTAATTAATCAATAGTGATATGAGCAAGTTGATATTGGTAAAGTAATTAATTTAATTTACTTTAAATTAATAAAATGATGTAATTAATTTAATTCATTTTAAATTAATTATATTTGGTGTGGTTAATCATTGCTTATATAGATGGATGATGTTGTTTACTTTGGATGATTTGAATCTTAGATATGAGATAGATAATGTTGAGTGATTTGAATGCATTGGTTGCATTGTGATGTTGATATAGATTATCTTTTTGGATAGTGATAATATGGTTTATCTGATATGATGATAATGTTGATTTTCTGTTGTGAACCTATGATTTATCTATTTGTATGGATATAGATAATTGAATTGTTTTAAACCTTTAAAACAACTTGGCCTTAAAAGACACGCTTTGGATTTCGATGAGACCGGGATCGGGTTTCCATATTTGGATATCCGAAAACCACATCGATCCAAATTAACGTTAGGTCGTTAATCCAAGTGAAGCGAGTGAAGACTCGAGGTGTAAGGGCTATACGTCAGTATAACTCCGTGGGTGATTCCGTAATGAGTTGACGGAATAGTGCTTATAGGTTCGAGATGGTGATTTAGAGTGCAAGGGTTATCGTCGTTAACTCTGAGGGTGATTCCAAAATGAGTGTAACGAGATAATGCCTTCGGTTTCGTTCGAACCCGGAACGAACTTGTATGGATTGAATGCTTTCAGAACATCGTCAGGTGGACGATGAGCATTCTAAGAGATGTGTCCTCTAAAGGTAATTGTAGCCTCAAGCGTCATCAACCGGGAATGACTAAAACAAGGGAGGTGCAGCAAGGCTTCGTGGGTAGCTCCCACTGGAGAGCAAGATTGATCCCTGTCTAGAGGTCCCTTTTTATTTCGGCTGTGTGGGCAGTTGGATGTACACCAACTGCAGGGTTGTCTTGTTCGAAACTGTTCAGTAAGGAATGGGTCCGGCTTTGTCTTGCAGGGGAGCGGGCGTACTCCTCGGTACGTTGATCTAGGCCACGTACTATGACGGGCGGTATCCCAGTAGCCCTGCCATTGTATGGAATCCACAATCCAATAAGTGCCAACGGTTTTGATTGTATTACCCACTTTTGTGGCTAGTAGATGGAATTTAATAGTGTAACAATTTCGGCTATTTCTTATTTACTTGAAAACCCTAGACCTTATTATAATATCACTGGATTTCCTATCAAATGTTTTGGTTAGCGTAAGGTAAAAACTTTTCCATGTTTATGTGTGAGAAGTCTTACGTGATACCTTTCTTTTCAAAAGGGTTTTCAAAAGTTAAGCAACTTTAACCTGTTACTCACACCAGACCCATGTCTGACCCGGAGTTTATTCTTTGTTTTCTTAAACTCTTGGGTACTCAAATTTTTACGAGTAGCCAAGGGATTCAGGTTAGCTTTTGACGAATAGTGGAGGAGCAAATGGAGTAGGAGGCTTCTGCGTTAGATATATAGTATTCCGCTGTGTGATATTTTATTGTCTCTGAGTTGTATTATATTGTAAATACTAGATAGATGTTTATAACTGTCTAGTATGTGTTGTATATCTGTGTACTCTGATAGTGGTTGTAAACTATGTAATATTTTATGTTATTAATATAATTTATTTGTTCCGTTGTTGAGATTCTAGTGTTGTTTCTTCTTTCTCTTCTTTCTTTTCTTCTTCTATCCCTTTCTTTCTTAATTGATGATGCGATTTTCTGGGAGTAGAAAGTCGGGTCGTCACACATAATTTAGATATGGTTGGGATGAATAGAGTAAACGATCATTTCTGCTTCATAAAGGGGCGTCGAAAATGAGAATTGTGTAGAATACTACAAGATATTTAAAATGGAATAAGAAATGTGATTTTATTCCAATTGTGTACAATATAGAAAATTGTTTGCTAAAAAGATTATTTCTTTGAGCTTATAATATTTAATCAAAAACTCTCGACTGTAATCTAATTACAGTAAAAAATAACAATCCCTAAATGAAGCTTCATATTTCATATGCTATTATAGTAATGCAGAAATAATGGGAGCATTCCATATAATATTTATCAGTGGATGCATCAAAATACGAAAAATTATTTCCGTAAATATACCCAATATTATATGTGAAATAATAATTGTTTTCAGTATGACTGGACATAAATATGGTTTTATTTTGTTGTGAGTATTTTGAATGTTGGTTGTGAAATAAATCTATTAGAATAACAATATTTATTGCATTAGCTACATAACACATAGGTACGCAAAATTTTAAAAATTATTTTAGGATTATAGACTAAGCCTTATCTCGAAGGAATAATTCTTTAAATCTTTAGATTATGAATCATATGGTATTGATAGATTTTATCTCAAATTAAAGGTGAGTTACATATTTAATGGCTGCAACAAAAGAGTTGGCGAATTCTTTCCATTGATAAAGATGTATTTAGTCAAAATTCTAATGATCCCAAAGTGGATCCACCTACTTCATTTAATTCACAAATGGATTATCATAGAAACGAACATGTGTATTTGATACAAAATCAATGTATTCATGATCAGTTCATTGAATATAGAATGAAAGTAGACAACATAACATGCAAGGAAAATTAAATAATTCGATATGATCGAATAAGTGAGTATGTTGGAAAGAGTTCCTAATGTACCTAAAATGAATAAGGTTCTATCTCAAAAGTCACTTCTCATAATGATACATAATGATGTATTTATAATGAGTAATCAGAGTTTATTAGATAAAGAACGATTGATGATGAGTGAAGTTGAGTTAATTTCTTTCTGTTAGGTCATGTACGTAAGAGTAAGTACGTAAGAATAAAATTATTTTTATCTAAATAATTGTTTATGAGATCATACAACATAAGAGTTTGTAAGAAACCCCTACGTCCTAGGTCAAGAAGTTGATGGGTTATGTGAGTTAAGGGACTGCACGCAAAATTTATTCGAAAGGAATTTTGTGTGGACCACCTTAAATGAATTTGTGATCGATCAATATTAGTTGACCAATTTATGTGTTGAATATAAGTTTCATAAAAAAAACTAAATCAATTTCATATTTATATAAGGTTAACACATTAAAATGTTTATGAGTACCCAGTCTATTGCATAAAGAAAGAATTGTTGTTTGAAGAAATTCCAACTTCGTAACGAATAATTTCTTCTAGAAATTATTGGTAGCAAAATGGATTTGGATACAATCGAAAGATAAAATTAATTATAAAGGATGAAATAAAATTGATTGAGCCTAAAAAACACGACTAATTAGAATGTCTAATAAGAACTCTCTCACATTAAAGAGAAACTATGATTATCTTATCAATATCAAGAAAATAATTTCTTCGGTTATCAATAAGCCATTAAAAGTGTTCACTCTACCATATAGCATAATGTGCAAATCCGGTATGTATTCTAAATATATTATCAAAATATGATTTTGATAGTTATACCTGAAGGGATATGAACCATCGTCTACAAAAAGCATCTCTGAGAAGAGAACCGATGTGATAAGCTATGTTTATAGATTAACATCGTAGATTCCAATAGTCGAAATTAACGTTATAATTCATCATTCAACGTACTTAAGTTAATTTGGATTTTGTGCATAAGATTATCGCTAGATATGATTTTGAGTTTTGGTATATGTATGTTGAAACAAAAATTTAAGTAATGATTTAGAATAAACTTTTTCACACAAAAATCAAAATATTTCAAAGTCAATGGGAGCAATAACTAAGTTTGTGAGTATTGGATATGATCCAAGAGCCGATACAATAGTATCATACAAAAAGCATCACAGTTAAGCAAGTATTTTGACAGAGAAATCAAGAATTTCATTTAAAATGAAAAAGAAGCATGTGTCTATAAGAAAAACATTAAAGGGTACTAGAATATTTCTAAATCTATAAGTACAACAAACTTATGATTGTAAATGATGTACTAGTGTTAAACTCATTTTAGTTTAGTTGTTTAATTCATAGTATAAGATTTGAAAAGATATCTTTTATAATTAGTATAAAAGGATGTTGTTAATGTCCCAAGATGATATAGATCGACACCGCATTAAATTATTTAATGTGGACCATGTAAGATGGGTTCCTTATGCATTAGCAACATGGATTATCATATATGCTACATTGTTTACAATATCACACATCGGTTATGTATTTGATACATAGAGCAAGTATTAAATCTGAATTAAGATTACTATATGAAAATCGAGAGGGTTCTCGAGTATTTACGAAATATTAGAGATTTTTTCACAGAAATAACGAACTCCTTAAGAAGGAGCGCGTGGGCCCGAGCTTCATAAATGATATCGAGTATAGTATGTTAATCTAATTTCATGTTCAATCATAAGTCAAGAACTTTAAGTTGGAAATGTTTCAAACAATAAGTAGTGGCTGATTCAACCAAAGGCTAAGTACATCACATTGAATCGCGCTGCAATAAAAGAAGTATAAATTAATGCACAAATTTATATCCGAGCTAAGGGCGATTTCAAATGTCCAAAATCCCATGACCTTGTTATATGATAATGATGTTATGATACAGTTCATAAAAAATATAAACTTCACTAGAATTTGAAAAACATACTCCAAAAAATTACGCATGATAAAGGTGGTTTATCAACATCAGAGAGAGTTAATTGACAAAGTAGATAATTAAAATAAAATAACATACACATTCACTAAGTCGCTATGTGACTTGTTCGATTATTTTTTGAGGAAACGATTAAATGAGTAGGTATAAGATTCCATAATAGATTCCAAAAGCAAGTGATTGATAGAGTTAGGGGTCTGCCCTAGGGACAATTAGATTATTTGTTACATATATGTAACTCGATAACCAATCTTGTTCAAAATAAAAGGTATTTTCTTTCCATTATATACTTGTTTTACTATGATATGATTAATTAAGTAGTAAATTTAAAGTATTTTAAATAGAAAATTATCAAATGGTTTGTTATGTGATAGTAATTACGATATGTTGTAATCATGAGAAATTTATCACGTTAAAAGTAACATATTATTTTTTAAATTTCTAGTCAAGATGTTATGAGATGGGATATCGATACATCCATTGAAAATAAAGTGCGTAACACTCTCCAAATGTTGGACGGTGTACTAATCATGACTGTTGGTCACACCAATTGGTTATGCACTAATAGTTATTAACCAAATATCTAATGACTCAATCGAGAATTTTTTAGTGGTTAATATAACTAAGGTCAAACAAAAAAATTAAAAGTGAAGATATTACATAGCTCTCTCAAATTGAGACTATTATTGAACTTTAATGTGAGAACTCCACTTTAATTATAATTAAATCATAGCATGTCGTCCACTAAATGACTATAACTGTGTCTGAGTTAAAGCAATGGAAGTGAAACACTATTCAATAGAGAATTTGTCTCCTTGGTTATATAAAGTTAGTATCAGCATCAACTATAGTCAACTCAAAGTCAAAGTCTTTGGCCAAAGCAGTACCATTAATAATAATTTTATTATTGATCCAAGGATTTTTGTTTGGATTAATCAAGTCTGATATGGACAATGTTGGAATTTTGACTAAAAACAAATTCATAAGTCCTAATATGATATGGTGTTGATGAAGAGAATTAGTGTAAATAACCGTTACACCAGTTACCACTTATAATAACTAAATTTCGATTTTATTGAAAATATGTTTAAACGATAAATTTAGCCAAAATATCACACCACTGGCTAAGGCGATGTGGGGACATTAATATTCAAATTGTTCGATATTGTAACGACCCGTCAATTTCGACGATTTAATTTATTTAATAGAATTTTGTAATAAAAATTTAGTAGAAATAATAAAAGGTGATAAATATATATTGAACGCTAATTTAACAATGGTAATTTAAGCCTTTGTTTGTAATATGAATAAATTTTTCAATAAAAATTGGTGTAAGTATTGTACCTGAATATAATGGGAAGATAGAGAATATAGGTAAGGCATTTAATTAGTTAAGTGTAAATTTATGGGTATAATAAAAATTCGTATACATTACCTAATTAATCTGTCAATTAATTTGTTAAAAAAATCAAAACCTTTTAATTTGGTAAATAATTTGATGCGTATTGATAAGCGTTACTTTAACGATTAATTTTAAAGTGATGGGAAGAAAATAAGAAAAGTTATGCAGTAATAAATAAATAAAAATATCGCAATAAATAGAAAACTGACATAACATTTATTTATATGGACGTTACTTATTGATTTGAGAGTAACGGAAGTGTGAACGTAGAATAAAATAAGCGTAGATTTATGTTAGGTAATTATTGAGAATATGGGGAATAAGTTGAAATAATATTAATTCAAAACTTATGCGTAAAACATGTTATGTAAGATATATTGATTCCATTTAATAAATTGAGGATTAATATTATAAAAGAGGATTAAATATGGTCTCAATGTAAATTTAGATAAGTTTTGAAATAAAGACTAATTCCATTCAGAAGATGACAATGGGTGCAATATTTTGATTTGTAAGCAATAGTAATATGTTACATGTTTAATTGGTTGATAGAATTTGAATTGAAATAAATGTTAATACACTAAATAAAGGTTACATTAATATGATAAGTAATACAATGTCAAGAAGTTTAATATAGAGTGTGTTAAGACGTAGAAATGGAAATTAGGAAGCAGTTGGAATTAAATGAAATTTTAGGTGTATTTATGAGAAATTTACGTACAATTAAAGAGGCGAATGAAATAAATACCAACCAATTTTAGTGAATAACGGGATCTAAACCTAAATAAATAAATTCCTTGAAATTTAAGTTTTAATTTTTGATAAATTGGATTTGTACTTTAATATTGAAAATTTTGGGATTATTCAAAAATAAATTAATGTAGGAAGTTGTTAAAGGATTCTGAATTTACCAAGTGGTCCAAACTGACAAAATTTGCAAATAATTAAATTTGGATTGTAAATCTGATTCAATTAACCTATTATTAATTTATTTGTTTGGAATATAAAAAGTAATGATAGGGTTAATTGAAATTAAGGGTAGTTTAATTTGTATGTTATTTGGGATTAAGGCATGATGGGTGGATATTAGGGGTTATATACTTAGATCATTCAATTTATTTGGATAACATTGTAGTAAATGTAATTAAATGTACATTTACGTGAAATATAATACCATGCTTAATAGATTGCTAAGTTGTATATATTAAAGGGAATTTTATTAATTGTTTTTAAAAAACCTTAATTAATATGGTTGATAAATTTAATATAAGAAAAACCAATGAAATTCTTGGGAATAATGTAGGTTAATATGAGTTAGTAGTTAGGGTAGTGACTAAAATTGGTAATACATTGCAATTAATGTTAATAGTGTTGGCATAAGCTAATAAATTTAAATGTTAATGCAATACCAATTTATGTATTTAAGGTGATTGCAAAATTGGAATTTGATAAATGCAGTAACTAACTCAGGGCAAATAGATTTTATGGAATCAATAAAAGATAGGTAAATTTAATGATTGTTTGTGGTAATTTAAGCATGAATGGGAATAAATCGGACAATAGTGAGAATTATTAATTATTACCCATCAATTTATTTAGAATCTAAATCAAATGCAACATTCGTTGTTATTTGTAGCTTATAGGTGGAAATAACGTAAACTTTATTCAAATTAATGATAATTAGTTAGATTAAAAGAATGGAAGGCAGGATATATGAATTCATTTGGATTTAGAACATGATAGTTTGAATTTACTGAATTTATTGGAAACTGAATAGAACATTTTATGTGATTGAAATTAAAGTTGGAATTCGGAGATGTTTTAGGAAATCTCATCTATGGGATACCAATAGATAGGATAATTAAATGAAAGGTCAACTAAAGGATTTCTGCAAAGTTAATTTATAATTTGTAGATAAAATAAAATTGAAGTTTTACGCTGAAGTTAATAATGTACTCAGCATTTAAGAAACATCTTAAATTGTCTAAATTTGAATAAACAATGAAGTAATAAATAATAATTATTAATAAAATCCAAAATTTGGTAACCCGTTTTCAAATTAATGATAATTAGTGTTTGTATAGGCTATTTATTTAAGTAACAGTGCGATGCCAAAAAAAATGGATTGGAAGTAATTGCGAAATATAAATAAAATATTTTAGTAGGGAATTCAAATGTATATATACATAGAAATGTGGATTTTTATAGTATGAAAACTTAGTCAATTTACAATAGTTAAATCTATTGAGAATAAATAAAAATCTAAGATAATTATTACGGTAATTTAGAAATTTAGTTGAAAATGGAAACTTATCTATGAATTTGGAATTTAATGAAATTGTGAATTTATATTGAAACTTATAAATAAAGCATCTAAATTTACATTTGTAAATACGTTTAAAATTCAATGTAAATGTTTGAGGAAGAAATTAATTTATTTACTAATCCGTAACGTATCCAATTAATATAAAATATTCTGGTGGGCCAACAACCGTTTTGCGCGTTTATGATTCGTGCCCACCTATCCTATTTCACTTTGTCTATTTATAGGCAGTGTAAACCCTAGCCTCCATCTATCTTTATTTCTCTCTGTGTGTTCTTTTCTTCAACTTCTTCTCTTCCAATGGCTGCAAAATTTCTAGATCCAATTACAGTCCAAAATAAAAAAAAATATTTCAAACTCCTCTAAAATTCCAGAAAAATTATATGTCATAATTCTCGAAGAGCGTAATCTGTTGGTACTGTCCGTTTTTTTATTGGTGTCGTAGCGTGCTCGAATTTGAGAAGAAGGACGTGGCCTGTGACGTGGCATGGTGATGGGGTATATTTGTTTATTTTGTTTTATTTAATTTTTGTTTCAATCGAAATTTTCGAATAACTTTCTCATACGTAGTCCGATTCACGCGAGATTTTTTTTGTTAGGATCGTAATTAAATTCCAGATCTGATGACGCTGGTTTGGACCAATTCGAAGACCGTCGAATTTTTGAGTTTAAATTGAATTTAAATTCAAAAGGTGAGTGTTTTAACCCACTCACAATTTCTAAAATTTCTTGTGTTTGTTAAATTAATTTTAGATATGAGTAGAAATTTATTTATGACTGTTTGGCATGTTTTATTCATTATCTCTGATAAATCGCATTCATTTAATATAACTGTTAATTAATTTTATTTATTGCATAAATTTGACAGTTATAATTTATTTAATTGCATATTAACTGCCAGTCATAGTTATGTTAAATTTTTATTTCATATTAACTGCCAGTTAAATTTACGTTTATTTTTGCATATAAACTGCCAATTAACAGTTATTAAATTTATTTTGAGTATAAACTGATAATTGATACCATTATTTATCACCTGTTATGTATTGATGATTGTTTGAAATTGGATGATGACTGTGATAAATGGATGTATGATTTGTTGGATGAATGGATGATTAATTTTATTAATTGCAAGTTGCTATGCATTTCATTCATTCGGGATTGTGGTTTGAAATGATATACAACCGCATTTTTATTTTTAAATTGCGGATTGAAATGATAAACATCCGTATCACTTGACCATAGGGTAGAAAATTTTATACAGGCACCGCGGTATATATATATATATATAATTATTTTTGAAATGATTTTCATGGTGTTGTAAAGCTATATATATGGTTAATGGGATATTGATTTGGTTATTTATATATATATATAGTAATTTTCGGGTTTTTTTAAGCTTTGTATGAATTTGATTTGAAGTATAAAATTTAGTTGATTTTCGAGATCAATATGATTAAGAATTTATTTAAAATTTAATTTCTGGAGTTTTAAATGACTTAAAAGAGAATAAGATTTGAAGATGAATATTAAGTTAAATTGGAAATTTAATAAAAAGTTAGAATTTTTAAAGGATATGATTTTATAACTTGATTTTTGTGTAGAAGGATTTAAATGAATGAATATCAGGTTTATTTAAATGAATATAAAATAAATTGAAAGATTTTTTCCAGTTATGTGAAGTTAAAGGTTTTCTTAAATTATATTGAATTCATTAAGTAAAGATTTCAAGTCTAAATAATAAGTAATTGAATTTAATATATATGGGATTTTTAAATGAGTTTGTTTTTTTGAAATGGTGAAATAATTAAAGCTTTGGAACATAAGAATTGAAATGGTATTTGGAAGTTTAAATCGATATTTGAATTTGATTTGTGAAATCTAAAGAAGCTATTTTGTTTTATAAAAGTAGTTTAATATATAACCATTTAAGATGGAAATTTGTTTCAAAGCTATGTTTTTCAAGGTAGTATAATTTGGAAATATTATGTTCAAGAGTTTGATTTCTAAATATTTTACTTTGGAAACCTTATGATTTTGGAAGGAATATATATTGGAAAATAAATGATATCGTATTGAGTTGGGGTTTTAAAAATATAAATGATATCGTATTTATATGGGTTTAAAATGGATATTTTATTCTGGTTTTAAAGTATAAACTATTTTGAAAAGACCGCGGTGTTATAATAACGATTGGTTGTTGAAGAGACCGGGATCGGAAGTTGTCATACTCTCTGCCAACTCCGAAAACCACTTTAACAACCGTGTACGCGGTGGAGATTCCAGAATGAAGTAGGTTGGTGGCGGCGTTTCCTTTAAAGGTAAATACGAGGACCCAACTCCCGTGAGTTGGCATAAGGTGGCTAAAACAGGAGCGACTGACGGGTTAATGAGGTAGCACCTCTGATCGGACACTTCCCTTCGATACTATACTATGACTTTGGATTGTATTCGGTGGCCACCTTCACTTTTGATTTCTTTGATGTGGGGAGTTTGTCCGAGGTAGGCGGCAGCTGCGCGCTGCGCGTTTCCATCGGCCCGGAAGTGTAATTGGTATATCTACCCTGGCATTGCCTAGTTGTGCCGTGTCACCTACCCTAGCGCGCCTTATACGATTTTGGTTTTGTACCATACCTATGGAGTGCCCTCTGACGACGCCCAGTACGGGGGAGATTACGGTACTGTATAGACTATGGGAATATATAAATGTGTTAGGGTGGAAAATGTAAAGCCTTAACGCTATTTAAAAGTAAGTTTATTTTACAATTAGACACTATTATAATAGCGCAATATACTGCATAGTAAATAGTTTAACGGATCCTTAGGAGATGTAAATCCCGAGCATCTCTTGAGTTACTGCACTCATATTTATTTCTGTTAATGTAACTCATATAAGATCTTTTAGTTCTGACTCGAGTGTTTTTGTCTTTCCAAATTCGCCCGGGTCAGTCCGAGTGTTTCAGGATTGAAGATTTTATTTCCGGAGGAAGAAGACGAAGATTTTATTATTATTACTATAGATAATATGGTTTCACTACACTCATATTGTTCCGCTGCATTGTTATATGGTATGTGTACTCTGATATGTATTGTATAAATAAATCAAAGGTTTTTGTAAACAGATTTATGAACTGTATATTTGATTATTATATTTTATCCTTCCGTTGTGAGATTCTGTTTCTTTCTCTGTTTTCTTATTTATCCCATAACAATCCGCCCTTACGTATGGTTTGAATTGGCACGTGTGTCTGTTTAAATCGTGCGGGAAGGCGGGATGTTACATCTGGTATCAAAGCTTTGGTTTAGCGATAAACCTTAGCTTTGTGGGGTTTGACTCTTTACTAATAGGGTAGTAATACCCTATGGGAGTCACTGAGTGTATATATGAGAGCGTATTTGTTAGTGTTATAAAACGGTTTTAATATTGTGTTAATTTGTTCCGTTTCGTATTTATAAATTCTGGTTGGTGCATGGGATGCTATGACATCAATAGGGATTTCTAAACACTTAATAGGACAGATCGACATAATATTTGTTTTTAATATAGGTGAATGAAAATTTTTGCCTATTATATTTTTATATATAAAATAAAAAATTTCAATTGATATTTATATTTGGCTGTAATAGATTGGTTGTTAGGTAATAAAGTGTTAATTAATAATAGAAATAAGACTGAAAAATAAAATCAATGAAATTTGGAAATTTAGGACTTAAGATCCGGGGTTTTGAAATTTCTTTCGAATAAATTTTGGAATATAATAATATTGTTTATAAGTATTTTCTTATATAAATATTTCAATATAATTCGGAAGATTTGTTTAAAGGAGCTTTTAGAGAAAATAAGTTTTGTACTTTCCTCTCTGTCGCTGGAAAATAATTTCGGTGATGAGTGCAGGCATCATCGACATTCATTTCCGAGTTTCGAAGGGGAAAGGCCACTGTAGTAGTTTTACTACCGATTCTTTTTTTGAAAAAAAATATTCATATATATTTTGAATTGTTTTAAATATAAATTGAGATATAAGTGTAAGAATATATTTATCTGTTATTTTAAAATAATTTGAAATTTAACCCGGTATCTAAATTCTTAAATTTCTGTTAATAAATTGTTTCAATTATTGTAGTGAAATGAAAGGTTAGTAATAATTGGAACCTTTAATTAAAGTAAAAATTTAATAATAGGGAGATAAGTAATGTATATAAATGATTGTAAACCTTAGTAAATGAATTAATGAAATTCTTTATTTATAAGAATTGATGTTATAAGGTTATAAATTTAAGTGTAATTAAAATGTTACTATAATTAAAAACAATAGAATAAAAGGAATTGAAGGTAATTTGAAATATGTAACTTATAAAACAAAGATATAATTATTGAACCATTAATTAATTAAAAGAATTGTGAAATTTTTTGCATAACTTTCAATTACATCCTTAAATAACATATATATATAACTTACCAAATTTTAAAAGTTGAAATATTTAATAAGATATTGTAATAGAATATTATACAAGTAGTAAAAGTATTCAATGAAATTGCTGTTAAATGAGAATTTAATGTTATAAACTTAAGATATAATTGAAATTTTACCAAGTAAATATAAATAAAGGTAAGCATGATAGATAGATGATTATAAAACTTAAGGAATTAAAGTAAATAAATAAGGACATGCTATTATAAATGAATGAATAATTATAACAAAATATAAGGAACCAGCATGACCCGAGTTAATGGAATTGAATAATTGTAAGTAATAAGTAAAAATGAATGAGCAAACCTTTGATAAGTAAATGTGAATGAGAAAAAAATCACTATTTAAACAAAAGGGGAAATCAAACAACTAAAGCATGAAATTTATAATAAGTTAGTTTGGTTGCTGGTTTGAATTGTTATTGTTTGATTTATGGTTGGTTGGGTAAGGAAATTTGAAGTTGTTGGATGAATAAATAATCTATTTTGTTCCATCTAAGACTGTTGAGTAAATGATGCACTTGATGGTTATTTTTCATTCCGTACAATTTCAAGTTTGAACCCAAACAACTATTTGATTGTGTGATTGTATGGTTGTTTTGTAATTGTATGTATGTTGTTCGAGGAAATTGATGGTTGTTGTATTAATTTGGATGATTAGTGATTGGAACTACTTAGATATTTAAATTTCGGACTTAGAAATATTTTGAAATGTTCTCCAAACTCTAATAAATTTAAGTATAAAAAGATAATGTTGTAAATTTGTATATTTTAAGAAAAGTAACAGATACTGTAAATTTAATTGTTTATAAGGTAATGTTTTGAATAAGATATGTAGATTCTAAATCCTTCTTTTCCCTTCTTTTTCCTTTTCGGGGATGAAAAGTTTTGAGTGTGGGAGAGTGTAACGACCCGTAAATTTCGACGATTTAATTTATTTAATAGAATTTTGTAATAAAAATTTAGTAGAAATAATAAAAGGTGATAAATATATATTGAACGCTAATTTAACAATGGTAATTTAAGCCTTTGTTTGTAATATGAATAAATTTTTCAATAAAAATTGGTGTACGTATTGTACCTGAATATAATGGGAAGATAGAGAATATAGGTAAGGCATTTAATTAGTTAAGTGTAAATTTATGGGTATAATAACAATTCGTATACATTACCTAATTAATCTGTCAATTAATTTGTTAAAAAAATCAAAACCTTTTAATTTGGTAAATAATTTGATGCGTATTGATAAGCGTTACTTTAACGATTAATTTTAAAGTGATGGGAAGAAAATAAGTATAGTTATGCAGTAATAAATAAATAAAAATATCGCAATAAATAGGAAACTGACATAACATTTATTTATATGAACGTCACTTATTGATTTGAGAGTAACGGAATTATGAACGTAGAATAAAATAAGCGTAGATTTTTGCTAGGTAATTATTGAGAATATGGGGAATAAGTTGAAATAATATTAATTAAAAATTTATGCGTAAAACATGTTATGTAAGATATATTGATTCCATTTAATAAATTGAGGATTAATATTATCAAAGAGGATTAAATATGGTCTCAATGCAAATTTAGATAAGTTTTGAAATAAAGACTAATTCCATTCAGAAGATGACAATGGGTGCAATATTTTGATTTGTAAGCAATAGTAATAGGTTACATGTTTAATTGGTTGATAGAATTTGAATTGAAATAAATGTTAATACACTAAATAAAGGTTACATTAATATGATAAGTAATACAATGTCTAGAAGTTTAATATAGAGTGTGTTAAGACGTAGAAATGGAAATTAGGAAGCAGTTGGAATTAAATGAAATTTTAAGTGTATTTATGAGAAATTTACGTACAATTAAAGAGGCGTATGAAATAAATACCAACCAATTTTAGTGAATAACGGGATCTAAACCTAAATAAATAAATTCCTTGAAATTTAAGTTTTAATTTTTGATAAATTGGATTTGTACTTTAATATTGAAAATTTTGGGATTATTTAAAAATAAATTAATGTAGGAAGTTGTTAAAGGATTCTGAATTTAGCAAGTGGTCCAAACTGACAAAATTTGCAAATAATTAAAGTTGGATTGTAAATCTGATTCAATTAACCTATTATTAATTTATTTGTTTGGAATATAAAAAGTAATGATAGGGTTAATTGAAATTAAGGGTAGTTTAATTTGTATGTTATTTGGGATTAAGGCAAGATGGGTGGATATTAGGGGTTATATACTTAGATCATTCAATTTATTTGGATAACATTGTAATAAATGTAATTAAATGTACATTTACGTGAAATATAATACCATGCTTAATAGATTTCTAAGTTGTATATATTAAAGGGAATTTTGTTAATTGTTTTTAAAAAACCTTAATTAATATGGTTGATAAATTTAATATAAGAAAAACCAATGGAATTCTTGGGAATAATGTAGGTTAATATGAGTTAGTAGTTAGGGTAGTGACTAAAATTGGTAATACATTGCAATTAATGTTAATAGTGTTGACATAAGCTAATAAATTTAAATGTTAATGCAATACCAATTTATGTATTTAAGGTGATTGCGAAATTGGAATTTGATAAATGTAGTAACTAACTCAGGGCAAATAGATTTTATGGAATCAATAAAAGATAGGTAAATTTAATGATTGTTTGGTGGTAATTTAAGCATGAATGGGAATAGATCGGGCAATAGTGAGAATTATTAATTATTACCCATCAATTTATTTAGAATCTAAATCAAATGCAACATTCGTTGTTATTTGTAGCTTATAGGTGGAAATAACGTAAACTTTATTCAAATTAATGATAATTAGTTAGATTAAAAGAATGGAAGGCGGGATGTATGAATTCATTTGGATTTAGAACATGATAGTTTGAATTTATTGAATTTATTGGAAACTGAATAGAACATTTTATGTGATTGAAATTAAAGTTGGAATTCGGAGATGTTTTAGGAATTCCCATCTATGGGATACCAATAGATAGGATAATTAAATTAAAGGTCAACTAAATGATTTCTGCAAAGTTAATTTATAATTTGTAGATAAAATACAATTGAAGTTTTATGCTGAAGTTAATAATGTACTCAGCATTTAAGAAACATCTTAAATTGTCTAAATTTGAATAAACAATGAAGTAATAAATAATAATTATTAATAAAATTTAAAATTTGGTAACCCATTTTCAAATTAATGATAATTAGTGTTGGTATAGGCTATTTATTTAAGTAAAAGTGCGATGCCAAAAAAAATGGATTGGAAGTAATTGCGAAATATAAATAAAATATTTTAGTAGGGAATTCAAATGTATATATACATATAAATGTGGATTTTTATAGAATGAAAACTTAGTCAATTTACAATAGTTAAATCTATTAAGAATGAATAAAAATCTAAGATAATTATTACGGTAATTTAGAAATTTAGTTGAAAATGGAAACTTATCTATGAATTTAGAATTTAATGAAATTGTGAATTTATATTGAAACTTATAAATAAAGCATCTAAATTTACATTTGTAAATACGTTTAAAATTCAATGTAAATGTCTGAGGAAGAAATTAATTTATTTACTAATCCTAACGTATCCAATTAATATAAAATATTCTGGTGGGCCAACAACCGTTTTTCGCGTTTATGATTCGTGCCCACCTATCCTATTTCACTTTGTCTATTTATAGGCTGTGTAAACCCTAGCCTCCATCTATCTTCATTTCTCTCTGTGTGTTCTTTTCTTCAACTTCTTCTCTTCCAATGGCTGCAAAATTTCTAGATCCAATTACAGTCCAAAATAAAAATAAAAATAAATAAAAATAAAAATATTTCAAACTCCTCTAAAATTCCAGAAAAATTATATGTCATAATTCTCGAAGAGCGTAATCTGTTGGTACTGTCCGTTTTTTTTATTGGTGCTGTAGCGTGCTCGAATTTGAGAAGAAGGACGTGGCCTGTGACGTGGCATGGTGATGGGGTATATTTGTTTATTTTGTTTTATTTAATTTTTGTTTCAATCGAAATTTTCGAATAACTTTCTCATACGTAGTCCGATTCACGCGAGATTTTTTTTGTTAGGATCGTAATTAAATTCCAGATCTGTTGACGCTGGTTTGGACCAATTCGGAGACCGTCGAATTTTTGAGTTTAAATTGAATTTAAATTCGATTTAAATTCAAAAGGTGAGTGTTTTAACCCACTCACAATTTCTAAAATTTCTTGTGTTTGTTAAATTAATTTTAGATATGAGTAGAAATTTATTTATGACTGTTTGGCATGTTTCATTCATTATCTCTGATAAATCGCATTCATTTAATATAACTGTTAATTAATTTTATTTATTGCATAAATTTGACAGTTAGAATTTATTTCATTGCATATTAACTGCCAGTCATAGTTATGTGAAATTTTTATTTCATATTAACTGCCAGTTAAATTTACGTTTATTTTTGCATATAAACTGCCAATTAACAGTTATTAAATTTATTTTGAGTATAAACTGATAATTGATACCATTATTTATCACCTGTTATGTATTGATGATTGTTTGAAATTAGATGATGACTGTGATAAATGGATGTATGATTTGATGGATGAATGGATGATTAATTTTATTAATTGCAAGTTGCTATGCATTTCATTCATTCGGGATTGCGGTTTGAAATGATATACAACCGCATTTTTATTTTTAAATTGCGGATTGAAATGATAAACATCCGTATCACTTGACCATAGGGTAGAAAATTTTATACAGGCACCGCGGTATATATATATATATATATATATATATATATATATATATATTTGAAATGATTTTCATGGTGTTGTAAAGCTATATATATGGTTAATGGGATATTGATTTGGTTATTTATATATATATAGTAATTTTCTGGTTTTTTTAAGCTTTGTATGAATTTGATTTGAAGTATAAAATTTAGTTGATTTTCGAGATCAATATGATTAAGAATTTATTTAAAATTTAATTCCTGGAGTTTTAAATGACTTTAAAGAGAATAAGATTTGAAGATGAATATTAAGTTAAATTGGAAATTTAATAAAAAGTTAGAATTTTTAAAGGATATGATTTTATAACTTGATTTTTGTGTAGAAGGATTTAAATGAATGAATATCAGGTTTATTTAAATGAATATAAAATAAATTGAAAGATTTTTTCCAGTTATGTGAAGTTAAATGTTTTCTTAAATTATATTGAATTCATTAAGTAAAGATTTCAAGTCTAAATAATAAGTAATTGAATTTAATATATATGGGATTTTTAAATGAGTTTGTTTTTTTGAAATGGTGAAATAATTAAAGCTTTGGAACATAAGAATTGAAATGGTATTTGGAAGTTTAAATCGATATTTGAATTTGATTTGTGAAATCTAAAGAAGCTATTTTGTTTTATAAAAGTAGTTTAATATTTAACCATTTAAGAGATGGAAATTTGTTTCAAAGCTATGTTTTTCAAGGTAGTATAATTTGGAAATATTATGTTCAAGAGTTTGATTTCTAAATATTTTACGTTGGAAACCTTATGATTTTGGAAGGAATATATATTGGAAAATAAATGATATCGTATTGATTTGGGGTTTTAAAAATATAAATGATATCGTATTTATATGGGTTTAAAATGGATATTTTATTCTGGTTTTAAAGTATAAACTATTTTGAAAAGACCGCGGTGTTATAATAACGATTGGTTGTTGAAGAGACCGAGATCGGAAGTTGTCATACTCTCTGCCAACTCCGAAAACCACTTTAACAACCGTGTACGCGGTGGAGATTCCAGAATGAAGTAGGTTGGTGGCGGTGTTTCCTTTAAAGGTAAATACGAGGACCCAACTCCCTTGAGTTGGCATAAGGTGGCTAAAACAGGAGCGATTGACGGGTTAATGAGGTAGCACCTCTGATCGGACACTTCCCTTCGATACTATACTATGATTTTGGATTGTATTCAGTGGCCACCTTCACTTTTGATTTCTTTGATGTGGGGAGTTTGTCCGAGGTGGGCGGCAGCTGCGCGCTGCGCGTTTCCATCGGCCCGGAAGCGTAATTGGTATATCTACCCTGGCATTGCCTAGTTGTGCCGTGTCACCTACCCTAGCGCGCCTTATACGATTTTGGTTTTGTACCATACCTATGGAGTGCCCTCTGACGACGCCCAGTACGGGGGAGATTACGGTACTGTATAGACTATGGGAATATATAAATGTGTTAAGGTGGAAAATGTAAAGCCTTAACGCTATTTAAAAGTAAGTTTATTTTACAACTAGACACTATTATAATAGCGCAATACACTACATAGTAAATAGTTTAACGGATCCTTAGGAGATGTAAATCCCGAGCATCTCTTGAGTTACTGCACTCATATTTATTTCTGTTAATGTAACTCACATAAGATCTTTTAGTTCTGACTCGAGTGTTTTTGTCTTTTCAAATTCGCTCGGGTCAGTCCGAGCGTTTCAGGATTGAAGATTTTATTTCCGGAGGAAGAAGACAAACATTTTATTATTATTACTATAGATAATATGGTTTCACTACACTTGTAATGATATCGAATTTTTCCCGCTCGAAAATCGACATCCATACTTCATATCGTATTCGAATGCCATAGATTCGACCGTTCAAATCCGATTCGCCGGAGCTTATAACAACATTAAGTAAACAACACAGCGGAATAAAAGAATAATACATTGATATACAGCACAAATACAATATCTGATACAACAGATGATCCAATAGATATCAATATATATCAGAGATATGATACAATAAAATAGCAGCGGAAAAGGAAACGATAACACCAGCAGCGGAACAAATAACTCTAAGACAGTCTTCAAGGAAGAACTCCAAAATCGCAACTCTATCTCCAAGAACCAATCCAGCAATAGCTCGAACTCCCATTAACGATGCACATAGATAAGCAACTGCAGTCTGATCCAAAGATTGAACGAGCTCCAGATAATCTACTAAACCTAACTATCTGAAAAACCCAAACTCTAGACTGCTCGTGTAGAAAATAATGAGCACCCAGAGTTTAGGAAAGAAACAATAAACTCCGGATCAGTCGTGGGACTGGTGTGAGCAACAAAAACAGTTTATCTTTTAAAACATTCAAAGAAATATTTTAAAGTCAATTTGCAATGCTTTTGGAAAATGAGACTACCATAAGGCCTCCCGCACACACACACATAATAAATCTTTAAACCTTAATTTATGATTTTTTTTAAAGCCTTAATTCCTTATTTAATTTACCCAACTCATTAATAAATTAAATATATAAATTATTCATTTTAATTAACTTAATACAAATCTCTTTCTTATTAGTGATTTATTATCACTTATAAATATGTTGAAAATTCATATTCAATTTACTTTTAAATTCATTTCAAATTTAATTAATTAAAACGAATAACCCTTTTTAGAATACACTTAAGTATTTAACGTTTTCCAGTTATTAAACAAATTTAAATTTTTAAACTTTGTTTCCAAACTAAGTTTCAAACCGAATTTAAATACATATTTAAAACTTAAATTTATAGGTTCAGTTCAAAACTTGCTTTAGCCTTGCTCAAATCTTTCTTTTACAAATCAAGTTCAAATTTTAAATTCAATTTCCTTTTCAAATCTACTTAGTTTATTATGTAATTTCAAGTTATTAAACTTTATTTATTTTCAACTAAGTTTCAACTGGACTTAGATTTATATTTAACTTTGATTCAAAACTTATTTTAAACTTTGTCTGATCATTCAAATTCATTTTTAAGTTTTCAAAACAATAAAACAGATTTCTGTTTAAACCTGGAAAACACTCATACCCGAGCCACTCAAAAATTTGCTTCGAGTCCACCCCCCTTCTTTCTCGAATGAAACCCGAGCAATATTCCAGTGCCTTCCTTCTTCAGTTCATCAAAACCTCCCAAGCATGCAAGTGCATGGTGCATGTGCACCAACACTACCGCCACTTCAGATCATCGACGATGATCTTCTCAAGACAGCGATCATCTTCACATCTAAACACGATCAACAGATCGTCACTCCAAAGCTCGAATCGAATTCGAGTTCAAATCAGATCTTGGAACCAGCATGGAAGCACAACACAAACCTGGAAATCGCGTCGTCCACGAAACCTCGACCACCTGAATTCGTGCAACTCCGGTCACCAACACGTCTACACCCCAGCTTCCATCGCCCCAAAGCACGACGTACTCGATCATCCTTGGACAATGAATGAGGCCAAAACAAAACTGCGTCAAAACTAGGTTTAAAATTTTTAAACCTATGCCGCCGCCGCCGCCGTTGTCTGACCACCCTTACACTATTTTTTCCCCAACCACTAATCGTTCCTCCACCTCCAGGAACAACCACGGCCCTCATCATCATGCCGATGACCGAAATTCGACAAAAGTCCCAAACTCACTTATCTCTGCTTATCTCAGAATTTACACAGTTAAAAATTATGATTTTGCTTCCAAAAATCATTATTTTCTATAACTTTCCAATTTATATAACTAAAATAAAAGGACAAGATGGTTAAATTTCCAACAGGTTTTCAATTTTACCTGTAAACCCAAATTTATCAGAGAAACTTTAGGTTACTTTGCTTAGTATCATTTTTACAAATTTAGGACATGACAAAGCAAACGAATTTGGTTTGAATTCTGAGATCAAACAAGATTCATAGGTAGGGGAGTTAGATTTTATACAGGATTATAAGTTTTTTTATATATATAACCGGGAAACAAGATTAACAGGAAGAGGCATTTGTTTCTGTGCATATTACAATGTTTAAACCCACATCAAAACATATCCATTTTCCATAAATTAATATGCAACAGATAACATATACTTTAAATTAAAAAGTGATGTTACTCACAGTTATGAAGAAGAAAGACAGAGATGCCTTCTTGTTGACATAGGCTGAGCTCCCTCTGGTTTGTAGTTGGTTTAAATTGTTATTTTAGTTGAAGTATGATATGGTATGTATTTCAGGTATTACTCAAGCAACATATAAAATTATAGTAAAGCAAAAAATTTTAACAAGAAGTTACTCACTTGGAATATTGTGAAACAGAGAACAACTCTGTGTTTATAAGCTGTAGTTTTGATTTTTTTTTTCTTTTCTTTTTCTCAGTTTAAAATGAATGAAAACTGAGATGAAGAAAGTGATGTATATAACAAAAATTTTACAAGTTGATAACATTTTGTACAGGTGATGTTATTTGTATAATAGGCATGGGTGAAGAGGCTTGCATTAAATGCTAGAGGTATGTTTCATTAAATGCCTGAGTACTTCATTTTCAAGCTACTCTTCCATATCAAATTTGATTTGTTTACCTTTATGCAGGCTGATGGATATGTTATTTTGGCTGGCATTTATTATACTTGATATACTTGTTTGTACAGTTTGTTTATGTTTGCCTATTTTACTTTTTACTTGCCTACATCTCTTCCTTGCCTGCATACTTACTTCTACTTTGCTTTAGTTTTATGTTCTTTTAGCTAGCTTTGTATTCGAGCTTTGTTTATTCTTGCATTTTTATTTTACTTTGTCTTGCTTACTTGTTTTTATTTAATTCTTTCTTTAACTTAAAATTTTAAATTCAAATCCAATATATGCACATATACATATATATTCACATGTATATATATAAAGTTCAAATTCAAATTTATTTTCTAAGGCATTTAAAATTTTGTCCCAATTCATATTCAATTCGATTGAATTCAAATACATTTTTTTCCCAAGTAATTCATAATTTAACTAAAATTTTATATTAATTACCAATTATTTTCACAAATTTTATTCAAAAATAAAATTTAATTATCAATTTAAATTTTATAATATTCGAGATCGTTACAGACTTCCCCCCTTAAAAAGAATTTCGTCCTCGAAATTCGCAGGCACGAAAAAAACAAAGATAGATCAAAGATAGAGAAATATCTTTTCAGATCAAACTGGATATCAGCTCTGCATTTGGCTCACCAAATCAGAATATCAACAATAGATACAAGAAATTATAATAGAATTTCAAATTTAGTTTTAAACGAAATCGTTTTATCGATACTATTCAAATTTATCCTTCATATTCCATTAATCAATTTAACTCGATTTAAAATTTCCAATTTATTCAAATTCATTAAGGTTTAAATCAAAAATCTGATAAGAAACCGATGAAGATACAAAGTAAGGAATTTCTACAACGATTCATAGAGCCATCATCACACCGAAACTTCTTCTTGTAGCTGTCACGAAGCAAATCAAAAGAATTTGAAAAGATGAATCAAAGGAAATTGATAAGAAAGATGTTCCCACTGTTGTTACAGAGTTTTGACTAATTATAGTCGTATTTTCCTGTCCCCTATCTCGTCCTCTTCTTGCACTCATACTCACTATCAGTGAATAGTAAGAGAATTTACTGAGACACTCGAACGGATATCTTAGGGATTACTCATTCTAGGGTATACTTCACCCTATCTCTAATGAGCTACTTAATGTGTTACACTCCTGAGCTAAAGTTCAACCTTAGCTCTGATACCAAATGTAACGATATCGAATTTTTCCCGCTCGAAAATCGACATCCATACTTCATATCGTATTCGAATGCCATAGATTCGACCGTTCAAATCCGATTCGCTGAAGCTTATAACAACATTAAGTAAACAACACAGCGGAATAAAAGAATAATACATTGATATACAACACAGATACAATATCTGATACAACAGATGATCCAATAGATATCAATATACATCAGAGATATGATACAATAAAATAGCAGCGGAAAAGAAAACGATAACACCAGCAGCGGAACAAATAACTCTAAGACAGTCTTCAAGGAAGAACTCCAAAACCGCAACTCTATCTCCAAGAACCAATCCAGCAATAGCTCGAACTCCCATTAATGATGCACATAGATAAGCAACTGCAGTCTGATCCAAAGATTGAACTAGCTCCAGATAATCTACTAAACCTAACTATCTGAAAAACCCAAACTCTAGACTGCTCGTGTAGAAAATAATGAGCACCCAGAGTTTAGGAAAGAAACAATAAACTCCGGATCGGTCGTGGAACTGGTGTGAGCAACAAAAACAGTTTATCTTTTAAAACATTCAAAGAAATATTTTAAAGTCAATTCGCAATGCTTTTGGAAAATGAGACTACCATAAGGCCTCCCGCACACACACACAATGCAAACGCAGAATCGGAGGAGATTTCTCCTTATGATAGTCAAAGATGCTTGATACGCATTAAGAAGAACATTTGATATTATTACTAGTGCATAGTGTAGAACAAATCATTTTGAAAGTAGAATATAAATCTTAGCCAGCATAGGTACCATTATATTATGCCTACTATAGCTACCATATTAGATGGCAGGTTCTACAATTAATACCGTACAATGCTCGTATTGTTTCTTTGGATTTCCAACAAATGGTCAGGCCAAGGAACTTCCCATTGCCACATGAGAACGCCTCTGGAAGGACGTCCCCGAGAACCAAACCGGATCTTTGCCAACACAAGGCCGGGTTACCCCTAACTGGGTAGCAACTGACACGAGTATGCCATCCCCCGGTCCTTTGGGACCTTTATCCGAGAGCTCTCTAACCAACATCACACAATGATAAATAAAGTGTTTCAACATGAGTAAGTATCTGGGCTCCATACCATGATACCACCCTTTTCCAGAAGGAAATGCACATACCCTAAAGGGAGCTACCCCTCATAACCTTACCGCATCTTTCCTGTTTTGACCATTCCGGGGTGTGAGGCTCGACGAAGTCTCGTCCACAAAGCCACGCTTTATACAAAAGCTGTGCTTTGGGTCAACAAATGATCATAGAAATGATCACAAAGATAAACGATCAAACAAATGATCCTATCACAAATGATCAACACAATGATCATTTCACAGCAACACTCAGCATGTCACATTACCAAATTGGGAATATATCGCTGATAACCTTCAACTACATAACCTCTGAGCTCGTACGTCTCAGAGAAGGGTGTTAAGCTAAGAGAATAAATTCTCCGCCACCAACAGAAATATATTTGAAAGAAATCAGCTTTATATCTCAATTGTAATGTCAGACATACTATCCATACAAGTGTGTTCCGGGCACGAACAGAACCGAAGGCACTTACAAAGAAGTCCTTGCAATTCGGATATTCACTAATCACGTTCGGACTTCCCATCACATATGGAGTCTCTATACCGAGGACCAGTCGATGCAAAGACATTCGACGAGTTGTCCTTTCGCTTTCAAAAATATCCGGTCTTCAACACCGGTCTTCAAATGCTATCCATAACGACATATCACATATTCGGAATGGGATATATGACACAAAGGTCCTCTCCCGGCTAAACCGAACAGTGAGCGCAGTATTTCAAAAACATATGGATATTGGGATTTCAATTAAGTCACAACTTAAAACCCAAAAACTTTCCTTTTCAAATGGTTTAAACCAATTACCATTTCAAATCTTTATATTACAAAAAGATTTATTTCACAAAGATCAATTTATAGACTTTAAAACAATTTCCATTCCAATTGGATTAACTTATTAAATCTTTAAATCAAAGATTTAACTCATAGCTTTCAAAATTCGATTAACTTGTTGAATCTTTAAATCAAGATTCAACTTATAGCTTTCAAATCGTTTTCATAACTTGGAAATTATCTTCATTTTCAAACTTGAAATTCTTTTTAACACAAATTGGACGTTCATTTCTTATGTGAAAGCTTTTATTATTTGAAAACAAACAGTTTTCGTTTCAGAAAATTCCAATTATATTTACACGAGTTAAAGCCCTTGAATTCTATTCACATCCCCAAATCAATACTTTTAAAATAGTTTAACCCATACATAACTGGTATAACATTTTTAATCCCTAGTTTTAAATCATAGAATTCAATTTCAAATCTTTAATTTAAGTTCAAATCAAATTATTCAATTTCATATTTTATCGAGTTATTCAAAATAAATTTCATCTATGAAATTCCATTTCAAAAGTTTTTCACTTTAAACCCAATCCATTTCCAAAACATTTGAATTCAAATATTCAAATTTAAAACTATTTCAAAAATCTGTGACTTAATCGATTTCCTTGTGAAATCCATATTGGTGTGTGTGTATAAGTGTGGTCCAGGGGTTTAACACACTAGTGCAACATCATTTCAATCGTCACAGATTAAAACATAGAAATATAGTTGATAAGCGATATAAAACTATAACGCTTATCGTCCATTCACAGATTCACAGATAGTATACAAATGTAAATAAATATATACAGCTCAATCTACAGAACAAAATATCACAAATCAGATAGGATAATCAATTCAAAGCATCTCATACAATACAATCATTCATAAGTAAGGTCAAGCATTTAATAATCATTTATAAACAGGATTAATTAATCGTTTAATCCTAATTAATTCAATTTAATTTCGATTAAATTTAATTACTTATGAATTTATTATCAAATTCTGATTTATTAATTACAAATCGTTTGATATAAACTAATTTACCAATTTCCTTAATTTATTAGATGATTCTTAGTTAATCACATAAATTAAATTAACCTTAAGTTAATTACATAATCATTTAACCTTTAATAAATTAATTATCCTTAAATAAATTTCCTTGGTTAATTTATCACATTATCCTTACATTATTTATTGCTTAATCACTTGATTAATCAATTTTAATCATTAATTTATATTTAATTAAAAATCCTTAATGTACAAATTAATTATTCCTCGATTAATTAATCTTTAAACCTTAATTTATGATATTTTTTTTAAACCCTTAATTCCTTATTTAATTTACCCAACTCATTAATAAATTAAATAAATAAATTATTCATTTTAATTAACTTAAGACAAATCTCTTTCTTATTAGTGATTTATTATCACTTATAAATATGTTGACAATTCATATTCAATTTACTTTTAAATTCATTTCAAATTTAATTAATTAAAACGAATAACCCTTTTTAGAATACACTTAAGTATTTAACGTTTTCCAGTTATTAAACAAATTTAAATTTTTAAACTTTGTTTCCAAACTAAGTTTCAAACCGAACTTAAATACATATTTAAAACTTAAATTTATAAGTTCAGTTCAAAACTTGCTTTAGCCTTGCTCAAATCATTCTTTTACAAATCAAGTTCAAATTTGAAATTCAATTTCCTTTTCAAATCTACTTAGTTTATTATGTAATTTCAAGTTATTAAACTTTATTTATTTTCAACTAAGTTTCAACTGGACTTGGATTTATATTTAACTTTGATTTAAAACTTATTTTAAACTTTGTCTGATCATTCAAATTCAGTTTTAAGTTTTCAAAACAATAAAACAAATTTCTGTTTAAACCTGGAAAACACTCATACCCGAGCCACTCAAAAATTTGCTTCGAGTCCACCCCCCCTTCTTTCTCGAATGAAACCCGAGCAATATTCCAGTGCATTCCTTCTTCAGTTCATCAAAACCTCCCAAGCATGCAAGTGCACGGTGCATGTGCACCAACACTACCGCCACTTCAGATCATCCACGATGATCTTCTCAAGACAACGATCATCTTCACATCTAAACACAATCAACAGATCGTCACTCCAAAGCTCTAATCGAATTCGAGTTCAAATCAGATCCTGGAACCAGCATGGAAGCACAACGCAAACCTTGAAATCGCGTCGTCCACGAAACCTCGACCACCTGAATTCGTGCAACTCCGGTCACCAACACGTCTACACCCCAACTTCCATCGCCCAAAAGCATGACGTACTCGATCATCCCTGGACAATGAACGATGCCAAAACAAAACTGCGTCAAAACTAGGTTTAAAATTTTTTAACCTACGCCGCCGCCGCCGCCGTTGTCTGACCACCCTTACACTATTTTTTCCCCAACCACCAATTGTTCCTCCACCTCCAGGAACAACCACGGCCCTCATCATCATGCCGATGACCGAAATTCGACAAAAGTCCCAAACTCACTTATCTCTGCTTATCTCAGAATTTACACAGTTAAAAATTATGATTTTGCTTCCAAAAATCATTATTTTCTATAACTTTCCAATTTATATAACTAAAATAAAAGGACAAGATGGTTAAATTTCCAACAGGTTTTCAATTTTACCTGTAAACCCAAATTTATCAGAGAAACTTTAGGTTACTTTGCTTAGTATCATTTTTACAAATTTAGGACATGACAAAGCAAACGAATTTGGTTTGAATTCTGAGATCAAACAAGATTCATAGGTAGGGGAGTTAGATTTTATACAGGATTATAAGTTTCTTTTTTTTTATATATAACCTGGAAACAAGATTAACAGGCAGAGGCATTTGTTTCTGTGCATATTACAATGTTTAAACCCACATCAAAACATATCCATTTTCCATAAATTAATATGCAATAGATAACATATACTTTAAATTAAAAAGTGATGTTACTCACAGTTATGAAGAAGAAAGACAGAGATGCCTTCTTGTTGACATAGGCTGAGCTTCCTCTGGTTTGTAGTTGGTTTAAATTGTTATTTTAGTTGAAGTATGAGATGGTATGTATTTCAGGTATTACTCAAGCAACATATAAAATTATAGTAAAGCAAAAAATTTTAACAAGAAGTTACTCACTTGGAATATTGTGAAACAGAGAACAACTCTGTGTTTATAAGCTGTAGTTTTGATTTTTTTTTCTTTTGCTCAGTTTAAAATGAATGAAAACTGAGATGAAGAAAGTGATGTATATAACAAAAAGTTTACAAGTTGATAACATTTTGTACAGGTGATGTTATTTGTATAATAGGCATGGGTGAAGAGGCTTGCATTAAATGCTAGAGGTATGTTTCATTAAATGCCTGAGTACTTCATTTTCAAGCTACTCTTCCATATCAAATTTGATTTGTTTACCTTTATGCAGGCTGATGGATATGTTATTTTGGCTGGCATTTATTATACTTGATATACTTGTTTGTACAGTTTGTTTATGTTTGCCTATTTTACTTTTTACTTGCCTACATCTCTTCCTTGCCTGCATACTTACTTCTACTTTGCTTTAGTTTTATGTTCTTTTAGCTAGCTTTGTATTCGAGCTTTGTTTATTCTTGCATTTTTATTTTACTTTGTCTTGCTTACTTGTTTTTATTTAATTCTTTCTTTAACTTAAAATTTTAAATTCAAATCCAATATATGCACATATACATATATATTCACATGTATATATATAAAGTTCAAATTCAAATTTATTTTCTAAGGCATTTAAAATTTTGTCCCAATTCATATTCAATTCGATTGAATTCAAATACATTTTTTTCCAAGTAATTCATAATTTAACTAAAATTTTATATTAATTACCAATTATTTTCACAAATTTTATTCAAAAATAAAATTTAATTATCAATTTAAATTTAATAATATTCGAGATCGTTACAACACTCATATTGTTCCGCTGCATTGTTATATGGTATATGTACTCTGATATGTATTGTATAAATAAATCAAAGGTTTTTGTAAACAGATTTATGAACTGTATATTTGATTATTATATTTTATCCTTCCGCTGTGAGATTCTGTTTCTTTCTCTGTTTTCTTATTTATCCCATAACAATCCGCCCTTACGTATGGTTTGAATTGGCACGCGTGTCTGTTTAAATCGTGCGGAAAGGCGGGATGTTACAGATATTGATTGCTAACTGAATTTACACCTTTGAGTTGCACAACTATGAAGATGAATACTTTGAAAAACCACTCAATTTAATTAATTTATTATCGTAAATTAATAAATTTTTTAATATTTATGAAGCATTAATTATTAAATTTTATTTGATTTGTTTAAATAGCATTAGTACTTAATAAAGTGCATATATAAAAGTTATAAACGCACGTTGATATATGTAGAATATTTAAATTGAATTTAAATAGATAGATTGCTAAGTGGTTTTGGAAAGTTTGTTGAGACCCACAGCCTCTTTTATGGTCGTCCATGCACGATAAAGGGGAGAGATTTTCAAATGTGATTTGAAGTCCAAAGGAGCAACTACGGGTAGGAAATGAATCTCCATCATTTATTCTTCTTTATGACTCACTTAAATCTCATTTATGAAATGAATTTGGCCTTATTATATATTTTTTCTTTCTATCCTTTTGGCCGAAAATACGAAGAGGGAGGTTTGGTAGGAATCGATGAGATTTGATGAGAATTAAAAAGGGAAGGTTTTAAAGGAGGGAATTGAACGACTTTCATGTTTTATCTAAAAAAAATCTCTTTTACTCTTTCCAGATTTCTTTAGACAATTCACTTTTCTTTCTCTATACTTTCCACCATCTCACGGCCAAATTTCATTGCACCATGAAAATAAATCCCAAAAAAATAAAATTGGAATAAAAGGTGATTGTTATCTCATGATTCTTGCAAGATCTAAAGACCGATTCAATTGGATATATAAATATCGACTCATCATTCAAGGTGCAACTTTTAGCTACATCCTAAGGTACTATTCAGTTTGATTTATTCATGTGTTTCTCTTACTCATGTGCTTTTAGACTTTATATGCCTTATCTAGTCTATTTGATTGTTCATCTTGCAATATGTAATTCAAATTTCTTTCGTCCATCTCAGTTAGTAGTGTGATTTTTATGCAGATTTGATCTAGTTACACTTTTTTGCAATATATGCATTTACTTTATGTTCATCATAATTGACACAATTTAGATCTCATTTGGTTATTTGTTGTTGTTCTGTGTACAATTTAGGTATGAATGCCTTTTCACGAATTCACATGTTTCTATGTTTTCTGATTCCATTTTCTTTTGTTTTGGAAACTTCTGTTCAAAAAAGTAATTTGATTAGAAAATCGTTTTATAACTTTATAACATTTGCATAACAAATATAAATAAACCATATATGTTAGTTGTTAAACGTGCCTTGAAAATTGATTTCTTATGTTATATAGTTGATGATTTGATTATTGTATACATAAGAATAATTAATTTATTTATATATCTAGAATTCATAATGGACTTCTGTGTAAACTCCTAAATCTTTTATTTCCATTCTATATTCAAAGTTTTCTATAAAATCCTAAATTCCTTCTATCCTTTATAAATTAAAAGTTTGATTTAAATTATTATCTTTAATATATATGTGTGTGTGTGTGTAGGATAAATTTCAATCTTTACATGCATGATTTGTTTTTGAATTTAAAATACTTACAATTGTTTATATACATATATATAGAAACATGAATATGTGTGCTAACTTAAATTCATAAAATGGACCTTAGTGTAAATTGTAAAATTTAATCTCTACCTCTTCTTTAATTGAAACTAAATTCATTATTGTTACTTTAGATTACAAAACAAGATGATTAAATTTAATCTCAATACTCACACATACATATTCATATGTGTGTGTATCCATTATATGTATAATTTTAAATAAAAAAAGGCTTATGTAAAGAGAAAATGGTTCCTTTGCAATGTAAATCCCAACAACTAAATATGATCACATTAACTTTGTACACTTCTTATATATAGCACTTACACAATCAAGTGTATTGGTAACGAACTGGCATTTCGAACCATTCAAATCGACAATCGTCCACTCATGTCAGACTTGAATTTCTTGAAACAACAGATTGTTAATTTATATTTGGCAAAACTCAGCATATACAATAAATAAATCAATCAGAGAATCACAAACATAGAATAATACAACAATAAGTAGCGGAATAGATAAATAGTAGTTTATGAAGCTACTATATAAACAATAGATTTGAAATAAAATACAACAGAAATCTCAAATACAGAGTGGTCTCTAGTAAAGAAACAAATGACAAGCCTGAACATCAACAACTGGAATAAACTGAAAGCAAGATAGATAAAGACAGATCTTCAAGCTAAGCTCCAAGCTCCGAAGGTAGGTCTCAAATGTTGTGACACTCAGTCTGACCCGAGCGTAAAGCAAAACACAAAACACTCGAGTCAAGATTAACATTCTTGTACTGCTAAATCAACTCAAGTGAAATGTCTAAGTGAATAATAATATAAGTTAAAGGATGTTTGGGATTTTCATCCTCTAAGGATACGTGGAACTATCTACTATGTAGTAATATACGCTATTATAATATGTCCATCGGTAAAGTAAAGTATTAAGATAGCGTTAAGGCGTTACCCGTATCCCCCTTAACACATTTTATATATTTCCATATTCTATACAGTACCGTAAGCTCCACTAAACTGGTGGTTTACCCAGAGGGCACTCCATAGGTAGGTACAAAACAAACTCGAAGAAGGCACAATAAGGCATGTGACAAGGCACGCGAGGCAATGCCCAGGGTATGATACTACTGTTTTGCGGATCCGGACTGGTGGTAACACATAGCAACTACTACCGTCCACCTCAAGACACACTCTCAAAATCAAAGGTGCAAACAATCAAATCAGAAGATAATAAAATGGTATTGAAGAAATATGCCTAATCGTAGGTGCGAGCTCACTTGGCTCGGCGTGGCTCCTATTTTAGTTACATCAAGCTGACTCGAGGGAGTCAGGGTTGCGTTAATACCTCAAACAGAATCGTCGCCAAACCATCCTACTTCGTTCAGGGTTTTCCACCACATAAACAGTTGTTAAAGTGGTTTTCGTTATTGGCAAAGAGTATGACAATATCTGATCCCAGTCTCTTTAAGAACCAACACTTATTTCACACCATGGTCATTTTATATTTCAAATAGTTTATACTTCATATCAAAATGTAATGTTCATTTCAAAATCATAACACTTTCTAATTTAACAGTTTGAATATTGAAAATAGTATATATATTAAAATAGCTAAATTAAAACAATTTATATTTAAAATAGGTTATAGATTTAAAAATAGTTTATTATAAAAAGAGTTTATATATTAAAATAGTTTATATATAAATTGTTTCTTCCAATTTCACAAATCAATTTAAATCAACTTAAGTCCCAAAATTCAATTTAATTAGTTTCAGTTCAACAATTTCAAATTAAATTCTAATTATCAATAAAACCATTTTAATCTATATTGATTTCAATTCCAGGTTTGAACTAAAATAAAACCATTTTCAATTCAATAGGATAGTATAAATATTCAAAGGAATTTACAATAACTCAATTTGATAAATTTCGTTAATATTTCAAAAAACTTCAACTTTAATTCTATTTAAATTTGAAATATACATTTAATCATTTTATAATATCTAAATGAATTCTCAAATTACCAATTTAAAACAAAATTAACTTTCTAACTTCAATCGTACTTAATTTAAAATTTATTCAATTAATCACCTTTATAAATCTTTAAATAAAACCTCAAATTACAAATTTTACATCAAGATTAAATATCCAATTATTTAAATTTGAAATAAATCACCTTAAAAATCAAGTTACGAAATAATATCTTTTAAATCTCAAATCAGTAAGTTTCAAATCAATTCTGATTTAATTTATCTTTCCACCTTCCATTTACTTAAAGTTATTATAAAAATATATTTTTAAATATTAAAATAAATTTTAAATAAAAACTTAACATATTATATATATTAGTCAAATTAAATTCTTAATAAATTCTATTATTAAATTAAATCTTATTATTAAACTTATCTTAAATCTTATATTTATGTTTTAAAAATAATAAAGCTATAAGTAAAATTTTATAATTTACATTTTAGCACTTAACTTATAATTTTAAATTATTCAAAATATATAATTTTAAAAATCTAACCTATACACATATATTAAAATTAAAATCTTTATATCATATTTAAAAGTCAGTAATTATTAAAACCCATATATTTCCTTTCAAAACATTGGAAATCATTTTTCAAAAATAGACCAATGGTGTTCCTATATAATTTTCTATCCTATGGTCAAGTGATATGGACATTTATCATTTCAATTTGGAATAATTTAATATTTACGGGTATATATCATTTCAACCTGCAGTCCCAAAATTCAAAATCAATGAAAATTGATCGGGTTTATCATTTCAACCCATAATGGTTTTTTCATAATTTATAAAATCATTCAGGTATGTATCATTTCAACCCATAGGGAATTTCTAAACTAATAGGAAACTTGCCAAGTGAGAACAAATATGATAATAATATAACATATCCACAACAGACATACATCATCATTAGCGAATTTAAATATAATATATACAACAAGTTATGGTGTCATATGTCATGGGTAAACAATTGCAGATAATGGCAAATCATATTTAACAATTTAATAACTAACAATTCAAATTTAATAACATATTTCAATTGTGGTTTCGTGTGAAATCAATTTACTAAACATAAGAATGTTAATCGTGAGTGATCACTCACCTTTCGAGGATAGAGAACGATGAGAAGGGAAACAGTGATACAGACATGCACAGGGATAAGCGACAAGGCCAGAAAACTACTTCTAAACATATCCGGACAGCGGTGAAACAAATAGCATGATCTTGAATTCGATGAAAACAAATAGTTATATATATAATATATTTTTATACATTTATATAAAAATTATTATAAAAATGTATTTTAAAATAATAACATAAATTCAATTAAATATTTAATATATTATACTTATATTCACTGTCACAAAATCTATTTCAAACATTTAACATACATTTATGTTCATCCTTTGAACATTATATAATATATATAACTATATATATACACCTTTAAAACATGTAATATATATATATATCTTTCCTTCTCTGAAACAAGACACTTGCATTATATAGAAAAAGATCTAACTTTGCTATTGTATAACAATAGTAATGTCGCTGTGTTAATTTACTTTATGTATAGACTTATACTATATACATAAATTAACTGTAAAGCAAAAATTTTACAAACTCATATATATACTTATATATAAAATAACTATGAAAATAAAAAAAAATTAAACTGATAAGGAGTGAAGTGGAAAGTGGCTACGGGATTGTGGTAGGGAAAATGGTGCTTTGGCTGTTGCTGGGTTTGCAGAGTTTGAAAGGGTGGAGGCAGTTGTAGGTGGGATGATGGACGCGTGGAAGGGGAGAGGTCAGTGGTGGTGGACAACAATCTAGCGGAGACTGACTTGGATTTTGGTGGCAGCGGTGGAGTGAGGTGCAACAAAGGGAGGTGGGTGGATCGACCATGGCTATTGTGTGGTCAGTGGCTTGGTTGGGGAAGTAAGTTCGGGTTTTGGTAATGTGATGTTGAAGTGTGTCTAAGGCAGGTGGTTAAGAGGAAGGCGGTGAAGGGGATAACATGGCAGTGGGAGGCTTGCGTGGTATGCACAAGGGTCTGGGCGGTAGTTGGAGGGCTGGCGGGTTGGCAATCAGGCTCGATGCGTACTGATGGGTGGTGCGTTCTGGCGGTACAGTGGCGACAACAGCCATCAAAAGAAAAAAAAATGCAAGCTTTTAAAAAAAGAGGAAGCTGCGACTGTTAGTGGGAAGCATGGTGACTAGGGAAGGACGCAGGCTGGATGTTTGTGTGTTGAGGCCGGTGATGTTTACATGGGGCACAAAGTGTGACGACCCGTCTCCTCGACCCTCAAAAATCGACAATAATACATCCACTGTATTCACGTGCCGTAAATCCAAGTGCCGGGGAGGCTGATTATCAGGGGTGTAAAAGAAAATAAAGATAGAACATAACAGAATAATAGAATCTCACATTGCATTCAACATTTATTATTATACCTAATGATCAGAGTCAAATACAAATCTAGCGGGATAGTTGTAACTGTCTATCCGTATATATGCTAGAAATACATATTACATAACAGAGCGAAAAATGGGTAGATAAATACATAAGGTACTTCATCTTCATAGCTCCAAAAGACTTGTCCAAAATGTTCCCCGACATGCTCCAAAATGCTCCTAAGGTATCCTGACCACACGGCTCCCCGAAAAATAGGGCACCCAGAGTTTAAAGGGAAAAACAAACTCCGAGTCATTCATGGGACTGGTGTGAGAACTCAAAGTACGATGTTTTGAAAACAAAAAGGTATCTCATAAGACCACACCGCACATAAACACTGTTTGCGCAAAAAATGGGCAAACACCTCCAAGTCGTGTGATTTAGTTGATTTTATGTGATTCTTAATGATTTAGATGAGTTATGTAAATATGAAAAAAGCAGGGGCTGAAATGTAAAAGACACACAGATTTATAGTGGTTCGGCCAGAACGTGCCTACGTCCACTTTATATGTTATTATCTTCTTTCTTTCAGATTACAAGTACAATACTTTGTGTACAAGTATATGAAAGTAGTTTGAAAGTTCCTTCCGTGCTTGAGCTCTCAAACTTGTCTGCCATTGTTGTACCCCTGCCCCTCTATTTATAGAGTGAGGTTGGGGGCAGGGGTCTTGGACGTATATAGCTGCTGGTGGGCCTGGGCTGAAGCAATCTGGCCTAGCAGCGTTCTGGTTCGGCGAGGCTTCATTCGGCATGGAGCTCGGACCGGTGATGGAGTGGACCGGTGGTAGGTGGGTTGGAGGTCCATTCGGTAGTGAGGTATGAGGTTGATCCGGCCTTGGTGTGGTTCGGTGGGTATGTGGTCCGGTGGTGACGTTGGCTCGGTCGTTCCTGGAGGAGGTTGGTCCGGCACGGTGAAGTCATGGAGTTGGTTCGGTATGGAAGTGGAGAGGTCTGGACCGGTAGCTTGTAGGTGTTGGTCCGGTCGTGAGCTGGTTCAGTGGCTTGGTGCTTGGACCGGATGGATGCTATGTCGAATGAGCTTGTATATTAGGAGTGCCGAATGACCTTAGGCATGGATTGCCGAATGAAACATAACGCCTGCATCTTTTAATACTGAATGAACTCAAAGACTATTGTCACCGAATGAACATGAGAGTATAAGGCCGAATGGACTTTTATACTTGAATCGTCCAGACTCATATATGCTTGCTGGCTGCTTCTTCTTGGTTTGTTCGTGGTGGAAATGCACACAACATTGATATTCCAGCTTTGACCAAAAATGGGATAACACTGGATGAAACTGACACTTCTCGGTCTCGAGATCTTCTGGGTGAGAATTCGCCCAACATTTGCCCCCCAAATTGGAGCACGTGCTTGCATGTGTCGCGCTTTGTTTCCCTGCGGTAGGAAGGCGTGTTTGGCAGTGCCGTGAACTGGACGTTCCTATCCTGTTGGTTTCCTGCGAAGGAATATACAGTTTTAATGTGATTTCAAATGACGACCGTTCGAGGTCGGGTGCCGTTCGAGGCGAGTAGGTGTGCCCCGAGGGGGCTTAGCATTATTGATGCCAGGTTTTCGTTCGAGTGGGTCCCTGGATCGTTTGTGAAGATGGTTTATCGCCAGCTCAGAGCATGCCTAAGGATCGTTCGCGACCCGGTAAATGTGTAAGTAGCTTAGCCATTTCAGAATTAGCAGAGCTAAATATCCATCCAACCGATGAATTTTAAAAGGATGTCAAAGTGTTCACAACGATAGGGTTAATAGCCATTCAGAGCATGCCTGTGGACCGTTCGTGGTCGCGTACATGTGTAAATGATTAACCCATGTTAGTGAGAATTTATTACTTGTTCATCGTTTTCAGAATCTCTATTTTATCAGTAGATCCTAGGGTCCGGTACTTATCTGAGCGAGGCGCTTTGCATGCCCCCTGCTTCTGGTCTTCGCCGGTTTGGTAGCTTCATTCGGTTTTGGTTTGGTCCGGTATGCCGAACCGGTTGGTCCGGTGCCTCTGCCCTCGTCTATATATAGGGGCTACATCCCCCTTAGTTATTCCTTACCGAACCAACGAGAGCCGAACCAACCCTATACCGAATCAAACCTTTGCCGAATCAGAGAGAGCCGAATCAACCCTATACTGAATCAGTCCCTTGCCGAATCAGCTTCGTATCAGGTACATGTCCTTTCGGCGAATAAACACGAAAGGTTTTTTTCACTGCCGAATGAAGATGTGTGTTTGCATAGCCGAATGAACTTCCAATGCCGAATGGGACTACCGAATGAAGCATATACCGAATGAGACTTGCAAAACTTGGCCACCGAATGAACACACACCTTCAATACCGGATGGGGCTTATGCCGAATGAGACTCGGGAACTTGAATCTTGAGCGAAATCTTAGGCTTTTATACGCTCGCTTTAGATACTTGCTTGTTTATGTTCCTACACTTCTTGTTCTAATACCGTGTTTTTCTTGTGCTGCAGATAAATGTCTCGCAAAGCGGAAACCCGATCGGATAAAAAGAAGTCTAAAGGTAGAGGAGAGTCATCTTCCTCCGTGCCCCCAGCCCAACCAGGGCCGGTGCAACATGGGCCTGCTCCGAGGTCGTTAGTGGATGGGTACGGTCCCCAGGAACTTCTGGTCTGCCCTCCCGATTGCTTTCCTAGCTCCCTAAAGGAGGAGCAACTTGATGTTATATCCCGTTCCTTCGGGATAGACAGGGCTCGCATGCTGTTGCCGGGAGATGGAGTGATGCCGTATAATCCCCCCGAAGGCTACTTTGCTTACAGCAGATATCATTGCATGTGTGGTGCTATCCCTCCTATCAATGCCTGGATAGTTAGCTTTACCACATATTTGAAGGTGGCTCCATTCCAGCTCCAGCCGAACTCTTATGCCATTCTGGTGAGCCTTTTCGTTATCTTTCAGAGGAGGTACGGGCGCCCTCCTTCTAACCGGGAAATTCGATATTTGTATAACCTGAGAGGCTACAAGAAGCGGTCTCCGTATATTAGTCTAGAAGCGGCCGTGCCCTTCAAACCGGTCTTGGACTTATATTCAAAGTTTACCATGTTCAAGAAAGAATGGTTTTTTATCAAGGACGATTCTGTTTCTTTCTGCCTTTTCACTTCCGGCTGTAAGATGAATTTCATTTATATTTTCCATGTTCTGACTGTAGTGCTTCTTCTGACACGCTTCTATTTCTTGCTAGCGACAGGTGGCATTGCAGTCGTGGAAGATGATTCTTTGGCGCGGATGGCTGCTGAAGTAAAGGCCATTCCCGCACGGGACAGGTCGGCTTCGTTCCTGATCAGGAACGCTACCCTCCTGGAGTGCAACTTGATCCAGCCGCACCAGTCCATGGTTAACAGAGGGACACGGCTGAGGAGAAGGCCGCTAAAGCTAAGGAGGGGGCCATGGTGAAGAGTGGCAAGAGGAAGCCCTTTGCACAACATCCCGTCGCGGGAGGCAAGAAGCTTAAGGAGTCCGAGGGCCCCTCTCCTAGTACTTGCCCGATCATCCCGGAGGAGGAAGGTGTGGAAGAGGGCGAAGGAGGCAATATGGAAGGAGAGTCGGAGGGCGGAGGAGATGGAGATGGTCAGGGTGGTAGTGGTGCTGGTGCCTTAACTTCTGGGCAAGACTCTGAACTGGATGAGGCCCTCCGCCAGGCCTTCGGGGAATCGGAGGGAGAATCGGAAGCGGAGAAGGCGAAGGAGACTGGCAAGGTCGGGGCTGGTGCCGATCTATCCCCTAAGGGCTCCTCAGCCAGGGTGACTCCGGCGGTGCAAGGTGAACTTTTGTCCTCTTTCGATTCCATTTACGATAGGGACTTAGAAATATTTTATGGTTCACTTCCGTCCTGGAATGAGATTAAGGACTTATTGCAGTATCCCACTCCTCCGCAGGGTTTGTATAATAGATGCGCATTCTCACTTTTTCTTTCTTTTTAACTTAACATGTTTCTTGAATTATGGATCGTCGTATGTTCATAACACTTGTTTTTTACTCCAGGGGCAGGCCAGGCGGCTAAAACGTCAGACGTTCGACACCGCCTTGAACAATTCAAGTTGATGAGAGCTTCTGATAAGCCGAAGCCTCTTACTGGTCGTCCTGGGGACGTGGTCAGATACCGTCCTCTTCTTGGGGTCATTGAAGAGAGCATTCAGAAAAAGAAGAGGAGTCGTTCCTTATTTGAGCCTTCCCCTAGTCCGCAGCTTCCTGTTCAGCCTCCTCGTGATACCACGGAGGAGAGCACGGAGTTTATCACCCCTCCACCTCCTTCTAAGAATCCCACCGTTATCCGTATAAGGCGTCCTGACGTGCCTCGCGACCCCTTTGTCGGTCATCCTGATTTAGATCCAAGCTCTCGGGATATTTCATTTGATGAGGCCACGGGTGAGCACCTTCTTCCCCGCAACCCCATGGTGCGAGTGCTAGACGAAGCTAAGTCCCTAGATCTTGATCTGCTTACCACTCGGGTAGTTACCATGGGAGACGAAGCCAAAGCTAATATCGATCGGGTGGCTGAAGAGACCAAGAAGTTAATGAAGTATCATGCTCAATTGGTCAAGGCCAGGGAGGAGATTGGGAGTGCTAATATTCGGTTGCGGCTGAAGGTTGCCGATCAGGCCGAACAGCTTGCTGGTCAAGACGTTCAGATTTCTCAACACGAGGAAGCCTCCTGGCGGCTGAAAGAGACCATGGAAAAGACTAGTAGGGCAGAACTACGGAAGATGGAGGCCGCCTGTAAGGAGCGGATCGACATGGCCATTGCGACAGTGGATGAGGTTCGGAATGCGGATCTCGAGCAGGTAGAGGAGTTGTCTGGGAGGCTTGAGGCCGCGGAGATGGCTCAAGTCAAGTTAAAGGAGGAGATGGAGGAGATGAGGAGGTCTCTCCAGGCTGACTGCTTGAGATACCGATCAGAGAGGGATGTCGCTGCCGCCAAGTTGCGGGCTTCCGAGGCCCGGGTGAGGGAGTTTGAGGAGAATGAGGGGATGATGGACGAGATGCTGCAGGACATGTACTTCCGCACTTGGAAGGAGGGCAGCTTGTCTTGGATGGATGACTATCCCCGGGTCATGGCCAAGATATATCTTCGGGCTTTAGAGGAGGCCAGGGTCAATGCGGGTAAGGAAGGTGGAGTGGCTTTTAGTCTGGATGTGGTCACTGCTCAGTTCTCGAAAGAGGAGCAAGCGGCGGTGAAGGAGGGGATGCGGTTGCTTGCTGCGGAGGAAGCGGGTGTGCAACTGGAGGATGAGGATCAAGCGGCGGACGCTGGTGAGCTATTCTTCTCTTTTTCTTTTCTTTCTGGGTTTCCATAACTTGATCGTTTATCGTTTGTTTAATGAATTCCTCTTCTGAATTGGACAGGTGGAACTTCCGATCAACATGCTGGGAGCTCCGACCCTGCGGCCAAGTAGGCTTGGGGGAGTTGGTAGGATGAGAGCGAAGTGTGGACGCAGTTGGTTACTTGTCCGGATTTGGCTACCTTTTTATTTCCTTTTATCGCTGTTTATGTTAGTCCAAAACATTGATGTGACTGTAATAATATTATTTGCAAAGAATAACTTTATGTGATTTTATGACATAAGCTGATTTTGTTATGTTTAAATGTTGTTGTCATTTTGATGTGGTGCGTGAGAAGTATGCATATGCCTGTGATTTTAGTTGTGTTTGATGTTAAGCTGTTGCTTGAAATATAATTTCATGTTTTGCAATGTTAGTGTGACGTATGAATAAACTATAGTTACATATTTATGTACAAGAGAAGAGAGTACCGCCCTTCATGTTTTAGTTGCAGGTGGTAGCTTTGAGCGTCTTGTGTAACTGATCATGGACATAGCTGAGTACCTTGCCACCCAGTACGCAGGCTTAGATTCTCATGAGTGAATGCTCCCTATTTGGTTTCCTGTACTTTAGAGTTTGTTATACAGGATAGGAGAAAAGTATTTAAATGAAATGGAAATATGGGAAAAGTAAAACTTCCAGTCGTGGAAGGCCGTCGATGTGCTTAAGTTCGTGGCAAACGGGTTTTGTAGTCACTTTCCCTAGCTGTGGGTCTTGGAGACATTTGTCACCCATCTTACGCCTCCGCGGGGAGTTTTCTTTTCTACCACAGCCGCACTTAAGACACATCGGAGCCGAGATCGCGCACGGTAACTACCCGAACCATTATGGTCCGTAATCGTGGGTATTATTCGATTTACCGTGGCCGGCTAGCGTGGGTGTCGTTGGCCGTGAACTACCCCTGGCTGGCCACACCTTATGTTGGGGCTTAAAGTAGGTTCACAGTTGCCGGCGAGCCGAACGCCGTAATGAGCTGTCATCGGCTATAGTCGGCCTTTATGATGACTTATAATCGGCTCATTACAGTTGGCTTTGAGGGCAGTCGCGAGCAATGAGTTAACCCGCAGCAGAGGGATGCTGGAGAAAAAGAGTCTCATTGGCGAGTGCATAGAATCGTAGCGTACCTGTTAGGCCTTGTCCAGATGAGGCCGTGGTGCGTCTTGAGTGGAGATGCCACAGGATTTTGTTCAACAGAAAAGGATAAAGCTTAACAAGCAGCCAAGATATAAAGGAACAAGTTAAAAAGAGACAAGATTTTTTAAAGTGGTTCGGCATGAAAATGCCTACGTCCACTGATTCTCTTTGTTAATTCACTTCATATGGGCAGTACAAGTTAAGAAAAGTATCGACGGAGGTGTCGGATGTTCCATGCCCTCTGGAACACCTCTCCGTCCACTGTTGACAAAATATAAGCTCCGTTGTGGAGATCTTTATGAATTACATATGGTCTGTCCCAGATGGGGTCCAGTGCCCCGGGGCGCGGAAAGATTCGTCCAAGGACAAGATCTCCTTCTTGTAAGATGCGATGCTTGACTTTGGAGTTGTATAGTGCTGCCACTTTTTGTTTGTGAGCTGCTGCTTTGAGTGCTGCATCGTTTCTCCTTTCCTCAATCAGATCCAAAGACATGAGGAGGAGTTCTTCGTTTTCTTCTGGATTGTAGTGGATTCTACGGTGGGAAGGAACAATAGTCTCAACAGGGAGCATTGCCTCCAATCCGTATGCCAAAGAGAAAGGAGTATGTCCCGTTGATGTTCTGAAAGATGTGCGGTAGGCCCATAGTGCCGTAGGAAGTTCGTCCACCCAAGCGCCTTTTGACTTTTCAAGTTTCTTCTTGATTAGGGTTTTGAGAATTTTGTTGACTGCTTCGACTTGTCCGTTTGCCTGAGGGTAAGCTACTGATGAGAAGCTTTTATGAATTCCATGCTCTTGGCACCAGTCGGCGAATTCTTCGCTGTCAAATTGGAGTCCGTTGTCCGATATGATCTTGAGTGGTACTCCGTACCTGCACAGAATATTTTTGATCAAGAAGTTGATAACTTTTGCTGAAGATATTTTATTTAGGGGTTCCGCTTCCACCCATTTGGTGAAATAATCGACTGCCACTATAGCATATTTGGCTCCGCCTCTGCCCGTTGGCAGTTCGCCAATTAAATCAATTCCCCATACAGCAAAGGGCCAAGGGCTGGTCATTTGAGTAATCTCATTTGTGGGTAGTCGAGGAATATCGGCAAATTTTTGACATCTGTCGCATCTCTTGACGAAGTCTAAGGCGCCTTTGTTTAGTGTGGGCCAGTAATATCCATATCGGAGTATCTTTTTCGCCAGAGTCTGCCCTCCAGTGTGATCTCCGCAACTTCCTTGATGGACGTTGAATAAGATTTCCTTGGCTTCCCTTCCAACGACGCATCTGAATAAGGGGCTAGAGAAGCCACGCCGATAGAGGATGCCTTCTTGTATTGTGTAGTGGGGAGCTTTCCTCAAAATTCTCCTGACTTCATCACGTTTGTCTGGTAGTGTGCCGTCCTGCAAATATTTCCGGATAGGAGTCATCCAAGTTCCTTCTTCGATTGCAGTTATCAGATTCACTTGTTCGAAACTTGGGGATAGCTGCCTTGAGATGGCTAGTGCTCCGGAAATGGTGCTATTCTTCATACTAGCTTGCTTTGCTAGTTCATCGGCCTCTTGGTTATCTTCTCGAGGAATGTGTTTGATTAGATAATGGTCCAATTGATCGAGCAGCAGTTTGGTTTTCTTTAGATATGCTGTGAGTCGTTCTCCTCGTGTCTGGAACTCTTCTAGTACTTGGTTTACGATAAGTCGAGAATCACTATGAAGACATAAAGAATTGACTCCAATTTCTAAGGCATGCTCCAATCCCGCTATTACTGCCTCATACTCCGCATCGTTGTTAGTGGCTGCGAATTCCAACCTTAATGCATAGTACAGCTTTCTTCCCCTGGGGGTGATTATCACAATACCTGCCCCCGAGCCTTGTTCGTTCGATGCTCCATCTACAAAGAGGTTCCACTTGATTTTTTTGCTATTTCAAATTGATCCTTGCCTTCGTTGGTAGTGAATTTGGCAATGAAATCGGCCATGGCTTGCCCCTTGATAGCGGTGCGAGGGTGGTAGGTGACGTCATACTGACTTAGTTCAATGCACCATTTGAGGAGTCGTCCAGAAGTGTCGGGACGATGGAGCACCTGTCTTAGTGGTTGATCGGTTAGAACTCTGATGGAGTGAGATTGGAAGTAGTGTCGCAGTTTTCGTGACGCGATGAACAAACAATATGCCAATTTCTCAATTTTAGGATATCTGGCTTCTGCCCCCGTAAATCTCTTACTTATAAAGTATACCGGGCGTTGTGTGCGGTCCTCTTCTCTTACCGAGGCAGCGCTTAGAGCATGAGATGATACAGCGAGGTATAGGTGTAGCTCTTCGCCTTCGTTTGGAGTTGAGAGTACTGGTGGTCTCTGAAGGTGTTCGATCAGGTTAAGGAAGGCTTTTAAGCATTCATCGGTCCACTCGAACTTTCCTTTGTCTTTCTTGAGAGCTTCGAAGAAAGGGACGCACTTGTCAGTTGCTTTGGAAATGAATCTGCTTAGGGCGGCCACCCTTCCGTTTAGGCTCTGCATTTCTTTTCGAGTGGAAGGTATCCTTATTTCTTTTAGAGCCCGGATTTGTTCAGGATTTGCTTCAATTCCTCTGGCACAGACGATGAATACTAAGAATTTTCCCAATGACACTCCGAAGGAGCACTTTAGAGGATTCAGCTTCATTCCATATCGGCGAAGTACCTGAAACATCTCGCCCAGGTGGCTTACATGATCGTCGGCTCTCCTGGACTTTACCAACATGTCATCCACATATACTTCCATAATTCGTCCTATTAATTCCGCGAACATCTTGTTGACGAGGCGCTGATAGGTAGCTCCGGTATTTTTGAGCCCAAAAGGCATGACTTTATAACAATATAATCCCCGGTCAGCGATGAAGCTAGTGTGGTCTTGATCGGGAGCGTGCATGGGAATCTGGTTGTATCCGGAGTATGCATCCATAAAAGATAAAAGTTCGTGCCCGGCAGTGCTGTCCACAAGTTGATCGATTCGGGGGAGCGGGAAACAGTCTTTCGGGCAAGCGTCATTTAAGTTGGAGAAATCAATGCATGTTCGCCACTTCCCATTAGCTTTCTTTACTAGTACCGGGTTAGCGATCCATTCTGGGTAGATGGCTTCTCGTATGAAGTCATTAGCAAGTAGGTTCTTTACTTCCTCATCGAGGGCTGCTGATCGTTCTGCTCCCATGCTTCTCTTTTTCTGCTTTATCGGTACCTTGGTGGGATCGATGTTCAGCATGTGGCATGCTATGTCTGGGGAGATTCCTACCATATCGGCATGTGTCCACGCAAATACATCTAAGTTGTGGTGGAGAAAGTCAATGAGTTGATCCTTCAATTCTGTTTTTAGCTGAGATCCTATTTTTAATAGTCTACTTGAATCATGTTTGTCTACAGATACGAATTCCATGGCCTCTGCAGGCTCAGCGGTAGCCTCCTCCTCCTTATCCCTGGGGTCTAGTTCATTGAAAGGATCGCTGGTGTATCGAAGAGGAGGGGCTTTCTTTAGTTGCTATGCTTCCAAGCTTTTCATGCAGAGTGTAGTCTCTGCATCTTTCCCTTTATTCTTTCTACGGTTATTGCGAAGTTCAGTTACATATCAATCTCGAGTGGCGTCTTGATCTCCTTCAACTTCTTCTATTCCGTTATCTGTTGGGAATTTCATCTTTAGGCACCACGGGGCTAGGACAATTTGGAAGTCAGATAAGGCTGGTCTTCCCAAGAAGGCGTTGTAGGCCGAGTGGTTTTCTATTAGTACGAACGTTTGTTTTCGCACAACGGAGCGGGGATGACTTCCTATTTCGACGAAGAGGTCAAGTTGCCCGAGGGGCATTTTCGCATCTCCAGTGAAACCGTGCATGGGTTTGTTGCAGGGAGACACATCCTTCATTGACAGCTTCATTTTGTCGAAAGCATGCTTGAATAGGATTTTTACGGAGCTTCCTGTGTCTATTAGAATTCGGAAAACTTTAGCTGGACCGAACCAGGCAGAGATGACCATGGGATCCATATGTGGATACTGTCTTCCTTCTAAATCACGCCTACTGAATACGATGTCGTCACTCTCTTTTCGTTTCGGGTGGCGTTCTTCCATAATGGAGTTAACATAGCCTTCAGCATTTCTAAGTGACTTGCCGTATCTTTCCATCTCTGCCTAGCTTCTGTCGGCGATGTGTGGTCCTCCCGAGATGGTATGGACCACTATCTTCTCTTGACTAGAGCCACTGGTGTTGCGATTCCCTCCGCCTACTTCTGGGTGGGGTCGCTTTGAGTTCTCATTGGCAGGAGTTAGAGTCCTGTTCTGACCTTTCACATAGCGTTCCAGCCTTCTTCTTCTGATGTGTTCTTCGATCAAGTCCCAGAGATGGTGGCATTCATTGGTGTCATGTCCGTGGGATTCGTGGAAGCGGCAGAACTTTCCAGACTTGATTGCGTTATCAGATTCTTTCTTGTGCGGGGGGCGCTTGTATCCGAGTTCGCCCTGAGTGGCTAGAAAGATGTTTTCGATTGTTTCATTCAAAGGAGTGTAGGAGTCAAATCTTGGTCCTGGTCAATATTGGCGTTTTTCAACCTTCCTGCCCCCATCATTGTCTCTAGATTCATTTCTTCGAGTGTCCTTAGCTGCAGCGGGAACCTTGTCCGAAGTTGTCTTACCTTGTTGCCCTGACTGCCTCTCAGTGGCGGCGTCTTCAAGTCTCATATACTTTCCATCTTCATGGAAGAAATCAGGTAAAGTAGCTGGTTTTTCCTTAGTTAGTCTTCTAGCGAACTTGGTATCTGGGTGTACACCACTACAGAGGGCCATTAGGGTGAGCTTCTCATCGGCATCTTGGACTGCGGCCGCTGCGGCGTTGAACCGGGTTAGATATTGTTGCAGTGTCTCTCCGGATTTCTGTTTGACATTGGATAGAGAATAAGCATCCTTGGGTTGTTCTACATGGATACGGAACTGGCTAATGAACCTTTCTTTCAACATCTCCCATGAGCTGATAGATCCTTGGGGTAGATGGCAGAACCAGGAGGTAGCTAGATCTGCTAGGAATAGCGGAAAGCATTTACACAACACCCCTTCTGTTCCTCCGCTCATGAGCATATGCTGGGTGTATCTCTGTAAGTGTACGATGGGGTCGGAAGTTCCCTTGTAAGGTTCCATGGTTGGCATTTTCCATTCCCGGGGGGTGATGGCAGTTTCGATATTGCGGGTGAAGGGGCTGGTGACCCTAGCGCCTATTCCTCGGTCCCTTTGCTCCCGTTGGACGCATTCTCTGAATAATCGTGTCATTCTTTCATCAGAATTTGGAGCGGATAGAAATGAACTTGGTTCTTCCCTGCGGGATCGATCTCGTCCAGATGACCTGTAGGGATGGTATAGTCTATCACTTCTGACGTTATCCAGTGGTTGCCTCTGGCTGCTCGGATGCATGCTAGGACCAGCTACAGTTGCCCCCTGCCTTGATCTTCCCCTGTGGGGTTCTGTTTCGAGCATTTCTATAGGGTCAACTTCGGGCTGGGTTCTAGCTTGGCTCCGTTCAGCGGGGTTTCTATGATTTGGTGGCATGACTGACTCAGCTACATCCGACCCTCGCCTGGCGCCTCCCCCACTGGGTTCGGTTCCAAGTGCTTCCTCGAGTCGGAGTTCGGGCTGAGTCCGGGCGCGGCCCCTATCATTGTTGTTCCTGTTGATGGCTTCCTTGAAGAGGGAAGACCTTTCCTGTCTCCGAGATCCTCCAGATTGAGATTCACCCCATGATTCAGTGTTGCGGTTGGATTCTTCGACATCCCTCAAGCGTGACATGAGTTGGTTCACCAAAGCTTCTTGTTGGGATGCGAAGCGGTTAGTCACTTCCACCACAACTCTGTCTAGGTCTGCTCTAGTGATTACTGCCGGTTGTTCCGCGGCAGGGGCTGTTGGAATTGCCTGATCTACATGTGGCACTGCTGCTGTAGTGGGATGGTTCTCTTGATCTGGATCCACTGGATTTGGAGCGCTGCTGGTTGCAACGTTCTTTCCCTTGTTGGCGTCTTTTCTTGGCCTGGAAGTCATGTTTCCTAGGCGATGAAGGGTGCTATTGGGAAAGAAGGTTGAATGAGGGAAGCTTTAGCTTCGAGTTCGAAGTTCTCAGTGAAAGCACCAAAAATGTTTGCGCAAAAAATGGGCAAACACCTCCAAGTCGTGTGATTTAGTTGATTTTATGTGATTCTTAATGATTTAGATGAGTTATGTAAATATGAAAAAAGCAGGGGCTGAAATGTAAAAGACACACAGATTTATAGTGGTTCGGTCAGAACGTGCCTACGTCCACTTTATATGTTATTATCTTCTTTCTTTCAGATTACAAGTACAATGCTTTGTGTACAAGTATATGAAAGTAGTTTGAAAGTTCCTTCCGTGCTTGAGCTCTCAAACTTGTCTGCCATTGTTGTACCCCTGCCCCTCTATTTATAGAGTGAGGTTGGGGGCAGGGGTCTTGGACGTATATAGCTGCTGGTGGGCCTGGGCTGAAGCAATCTGGCCTGGCAGCGTTCTGGTTCGGCGAGGCTTCATTCGGCATGGAGCTCGGACCGGTGATGGAGTGGACCGGTGGTAGGTGGGTTGGAGGTTCATTCGGTAGTGAGGTATGAGGTTGATCCGGCCTTGGTGTGGTTCGGTGGGTATGTGGTCCGGTGGTGACGTTGGCTCGGTCGTTCCTGGAGGAGGTTGGTCCGGCACGGTGAAGTCATGGAGTTGGTTCGGTATGGAAGTGGAGAGGTCTGGACCGGTAGCTTGTAGGTGTTGGTCCGGTCGTGAGCTGGTTCGGTGGCTTGGTGCTTGGACCGGATGGATGCTATGTCGAATGAGCTTGTATATTAGGAGTCCCGAATGACCTTAGGCATGGATTGCCGAATGAAACATAACGCCTGCATCTTTTAATACTGAATGAACTCAAAGACTGTTGTCACCGAATGAACATGAGAGTATAAGGCCGAATGGACTTTTATACTTGAATCGTCCAGACTCATATATGCTTGCTGGCTGCTTCTTCTTGGTTTGTTCGTGGTGGAAATGCACACAACATTGATATTCCAGCTTTGACCAAAAATGGGATAACACTGGATGAAACTGACGCTTCTCGGTCTCGAGATTTTCTGGGTGAGAATTCGCCCAACAAACACGGAACGAGTTTTTACCTTATGATAACCAAAAATCTTTATTACGAAAAATTTAGGGATATTATTTTTAATGACATTCTTTGAAAACATTTTCAAATAAACTTATTAATTTTAGTCAAAAATATAACGTTGATTAAATTCCATCATAATAGGTTTACAATCGAGTCCGAAGGTTCTTATTGGAGAATGGATTTCCATACAAATGTCTAGGTGAAGGGACTACCTTCCGATGCGTACACCTCTAGATGGATTCCCCGAGGCACAGAACATCTGCCCTCTACCAACAAAAGACCGGCCTACCTCTGTAACTAGATAGTACCGAATATGTCATCCCCCGGTTGTTACCGACCTTTATCCGAGATCTCTCTTCGCATACATCCACATTAATTTACATCCTGAACGTCATAGCAGGAAGAAATATATCTAGAAGGGGATGATCATACCCTATTTGGGAATGACCCACTTAGCCTTGTTGCATCTAACCCTGTTTTGGTTATTTTCGGTTGATGAGGCTTGAGGCTACAATTACCTTTCACATACCATATCTTCTTTCACTCTGTATGCCACATTGCCATTCCACATTCACACGACTGATTTCTACGAACGTATAACTTCCTGAGCTCGTATGTCTCGGGAAAAGGTGTTAGGCTAAGAGAAGGTGTCTTCTCCACCACCGACTGATATACTTTTATAGAAACTACTCACTATGATTTGGAATGAAAGGTCAGACATTCATCTATACTAGTTCGTCCTGGGACCGAACGAAACCGAAGGAACTTTCCTCGGCCATTACTAGGCGAGAAGCCCTTGTGGTTTTGAGGGTTTTCATAACAAAGAGACCACCGCTACAATATAGTGCATCAGGAGTTTATCCCCAATTAATCAACAAGTAGTCCCTCGTTATTATTCGTCTCAATATCTCCGTCTTCAAACATCTTCATTCTTCAAATACGTAAACTGGTTCGAAATGGTTTTCGGATAGAAATCAACCAAATCCGATCCCGGTTCCTTTGAAATCCAACCACCGATAAAAATGATGTAATTAGGTAATTGTTTTATGATTCATTCATTTCCTTTACCAAAATATCTTCAAGAGATATATATTTTCAAAATATTCTTTTAGTGAGTACGGAGTCATTTAAAACCTCCCTTTTGAATATTTCTCAAATCCTTTTTAAAGAATATCTTTTGAGAAAATAGGATTATAGAAATCATTCTACTTTTATCCAAAATCAACTTCCGTATTCAATGAGTGCTATGGGCGGAATAATTGTGAGATCACCTTTTAAATACCACGAATAGGACAAGTACCCTTTTTGTATTTTAATAATGAGTATAAGAAGATTATTTCTATAAAATCCAAGTTGAGCATCCGGGCTTTCCTTTCGATATGTTCCACCCCTCGCCTAAAAGAGAAAACTGAGGCCAGGTAAGTTCAGGGCACTGGTTGCTCCATCTCTAACCTTAGTTACACACCTTGTTTCCACTTTTAGATCTCACAGGCAGGACACATGTACTAGTCGTTTGCGCATACTCATTTTACCTTTTTAAATCACTTAACTATTTGTTTAACCATCTTTGAAATAATGTTAAATTGTTCAACTCTCTTTTGAAATGCTTTATTATTCACTTTAAAATAATTACTAAAGATTTAGGAAAGGATTGTTAAGTTTCAACCTTCATTTCAAAAGTTATTGAAAAACGTTGCGAAAAGTGTTGCAAATAGTGTTAGAAAAGTGCTTCAAAAGCTATATTCTTCAAAACAACTTTTATATCATTTAGAAAACCATCTCTTCAACTTAAATCACTTATAAAACATTTTAAAAGATTTTTAGAATTTATTTTATATTTTTAAACGATTATTTTATCAATTTTCTACTTTGGTCATTTTAGTGCAAAAAGGGGATTTTTCTTGAAAATTAATTTTTCCATATTTCAAAATATACAAGATGAAATCTTGATTTTCTTTTTTTTTAAGATAGATATGGATATAAGGATTCGAAGAATTCTTACTTTGAAGAATTCCGAATTATATTCCACTTCGTATGTTCACTTGAACTTTTGACGCGTAAACACGAACTACCGTTACGCAACGCGTCAAATTTTAGGCGTATTTTGAGATTCATATCCAAACTTTGCCCGACAAGTTTAAACACTTAAGAATCATTTTTAAAATATTTTCAAATATTTTTCAAATGTATAAATGATTCCATATCACATTTCATTTCTTTTGGAAAGTGATTTCCATGTGATTATACGTCGTATAAATCCGTGACTTGTTTCAAGATATATAATCAATATACAACTAATAAACATTCAAAATAATATTTATAATCATTTTAACATATTGTAATATATCATATGAACTTGCATATAAATTTAACAACATTTTTATTACAATGTTACATAATTCTCATTTATGTACATATTTGCTTACTAACTTTTGCAAATGACTTAAAGATGGTTGATTTCTTTTTCAAACACTTATCAAACATCATTATCAACATCCAAATAACATTTATAACTTGCAAAAAATCATACAAATGTTTCCTACTTAACAATTTAGAGTTCTCACTTTGTTTGGTTTTGGCGAAAGGAAAATCGGCTATAGCTTCGCTACTCGACGTTTTTAGAACGCTTCGATTTCGATGGTCCGCCTTGGCTTGTGGAAGGATAAAAGTGCTCGGCCAAATGGAGGAAGAGGGGGTGTGAGAAATGTGAGGAAGGAGGAGGAGTTTGAAGTGGTTCAGACGATGTTTTGTCGATATTTTCTTTACATTATTTTTTTGAAATATTTGGACATAACTTTGTTAAGGTTGGAAGCCATTAAAGAAGGTAAGAAGAAGCTTGAAATTTTGAGAAGCAGAAGTGTGAAAGGATGTGAGAAAGTGGGTATGTATTTATAGAAAATATTTGAGAATAAAATATAGATTTGTGTTTTTACTTAAATAACCTTCCTTAAGAATTAAGTAAACTTATTATATTCAAAACTTACCATCCACATCATATCACACTTTTAAAATTCAAATACTTTAGAATTAAGTAAAGAATAAGAATGAGTACTTTACTTTATGTCACTTTTCTGTACTTTATGTCTCTTTTGATGTGACATGTGTTTCGTCTTCTTTAGTTTACTTTTGCTAATTACTTTTTAGAATTTTCTAAGTGTGATTATTAAAAGTAACCTTATTAGTTAATTGTTAACCATCTTTATATGTTAACATATTTATTAAATTGTGTACATAAAGGTGCAACAACGTTGCGACAACTTTAAATCGACATAACGTTGATTTTTGACAAAATGTTTTACGGTCGTATTTTGACGTTTTATTTAAACTATTTATTTATGTAAACCAAATTAAAAAATAAATATTTATAATGTCATTTAAAAATATACACACTCATAAATAAATTAAAACAATTTATTAAACCCTTTAAACTTACTTTTCTGAAATCAGGATTTTGTCACTTTTGTCGATTTAAGCAAATGTTACTATTTTATGTATATTTCTATTTCCAAATCGTATCTAATATTTTTTGAATCATAAAACCTTTTATATTTTATATTTAAAATCACTTTAAATATTGTATTTTGCAGTGGTTAAATTTGGGTCGTTACACAAAGGGTAGTGGTTGTCAGCTAAAAGGTTGAAAGGATGCTCGGCTGCTTGTTTCTGTGGCATGGCTACTGGCGTCAGGGGATGAGGCGGAGTACGATAGTGGGTATGTGAGTGGTGAAGCTTGTGGTGGTTGGTGGCTGAAGAGAAGATGATAGAAGAGGACACAAGCATGGATTTGATAAAACAAAGAAGGAGCAAGTTTGCAATTAGAGGATGTGGCTAGGCTGACATATAATTCCTCTTTATGTTTATATATTATTATTTTTTTGGTAATGAACAGAACAAAATAGGAGAAAGAAATGACTTGAACGAAAATGAACCAGAATAATATACTAAACATAGGGAATGACAACAGCCAGATACGTAAATTCAAGGAACTATAAAAGCAAAAGGTTGTCTAAGTTCAACCGTAGGCAGATAAAAGGACACAGGGAAACCAAAAGGCCAAATATGGGTATCGATACGGCTAAGCATATCGCAGATTTCGCCGCGTACCGGGCACCGAAATGCCCAAATAAATATGCTGTGGAGATTAGCATGACGAGACGAACAAAATGGCACACAGATATGAGTGATACGACCATCCTATCAAAACTCGATATTTCGCTGCCAAAATGCTGCTAAAACCTAAAAATAAGATAAACGGAACCATGGCAGTCCAAATTTGGCAAAAGAAATACGATGTCTCACTCAGAAAATGATTAATTTTTTATTATATAAAATATTCAGATTTTGAAAACATTAAATTTTCATCAAATTAACTGATTTAAATTGAAATTTGCACAACAGAACTAACTTCCATATTTACTTATGAAAATTTGTCGTTCGCTATGTTTAGATAGACGCATTTCAAATATCAAATTTTCATTGCTAAATTTATAGTTTAATTTTCACAAAATTCAGTTAATTACGTATTTAAACCGTTAAATTTACGGATCGTTACACTCTTTCCCACTCAAAACTTTTCGTCCCCAAAAAAAAACGAGATAGGGAAATAGAAGCAACAGAAAGGAAAGGTAGATTCAAAATGCAAAGTACCAAATACAACTATTAATTTAAAACCATATAAATTTTATTAGTTTTCAAATTGATTAATATTTAACAAATTTGGTTTAAATCCATGTTATTCAATCAATTTATATTATCGAATTCGTAATTGGTTGATTATAATTCAATGTATTTTAATCAATAGTTTTGATTTCAATTAATTAACATTTGTTACAAGATTTCCTTTCAAAACCAAATTTATTTTATTTAACTTATTTATTTAATCCATTCGACCTCACTTAAGCTACTTCCTCTTGTAGTTTAATAAACAGTTTACCAACTATAATCTGTAAATAGTTTACAATATGAAATTTATTTATTACCTGTTTAGTTTCTTAAGTCCATATTTATTTACTTAGATAGCATTCACTTTATTTTTCAATTTATTTCAATTATATTTCTCGTAATTACAAATTAAACATTCATTATGATAACTCAATTTTATATAAAATTCCTTTAACAAAATTTTATTTTTAAACACCTTATTACTTACATTTATATTGTATACTATTCAATTGCATTCAAACTTTTTCCTGGGTAAGTTTTATTAATGTTTCCAACGTAATTAGTATAATACAAATTTACCTTTTATTTACAACATTCTATTAAACAAAATTTTGTTCGAACATTTTATTACTTAAGTTTTTCTCTTATATAACCTCCAATTAGATATTAACATTAACACTTTAACTTTTTGGATATTAGGTAAGTTATATATATATATATATATATATTAGAATGCAATTGAGTATTATACAAATTAATTTTATCCTAGTTTAACTGTTTCAAGTTGTTTCAATTTCATTTATCATTTTAGACGTTCCAATTATTCAGAAATTTTTGCTTCACTTCAATAGTTGAAAACCCTCACTTAACAAAAGATGTAAGAATTAAATTCTGGGTTTCACTTCAAACCATTTTCAAATAGATATATACATATATGTATTTTATAAATCAAATCATACTAAAGAAATTCAAATCAAATCCATCTTCCAAAACAAAAGTGTAGCAAAGCTACTAAGTGGTCCCTCCACTTTGAGACTCGAAAATGAATATCGATGATGATGTAGTTATCACTGAAATCATTTTCCAGCGACAAAGAAGATGAGTACTGACTAACTTCATTTAAAATTCTTTGGAAATAATTTTCATTCTAAAATACTTTCAAATAATACATATTTCTTTCCAAAACTTTGAAAACAAAAATTTGAAAAGAACCGGAAATTTAATTCTCAAATCCCCAATTTAAATTCATTTCATTTTCCAATTTATAAACCATTTTTACAAAATTTCATTTTCTTATAACATTCAACAATAGCAAAATTTAAGAATGCTAACAAAACAATAAATGATAATATAGTATTATCATTTCCAACAACCAATTCATTTGTTTTCTTCTTAAGTATTACAAGGACGCAATTTCTTTAAGGAGGAGAGTCTGTAACAACCGGAATATTTTACAATTGTATATTTAAATATTCTATTCAAATATAGCATCGTTAGTCGGATTATGGCCCGAAATGTTACTTTTTGCAAATAGTCGAATTAGGACTCGAGACCACTTTCATTGAGTCCAAAATGGCGTTTGCGACCTTTTTAAGTATAAACATCGATATGTTTGGAGTTGGCTAGAATTTTGCTATTTTTCTATTGGGCTATGGTTTTGGGTTTCAGCCCTTTGACTTGTCTAATAACCTAACCCTTCATCCAGCTCCTCTTCATTCCACTCCTCATTTCCTAACACTCTCAAGCTAAGGTAAAAATGGGGGAAAGAAGAGGAAATTAAGAATTCCTAAACCCTGGCTTTGATTAGGAAACTCAAATTCAATTCCAAAATCCAAGAGAAGCTTAGATTGAACATTTTAGAGGCGTTGTTGAAGAGAGATCAATCTTTGCTTGTTCTAGGGCTTCTCATTTGTTGTTTTGGGGTTAAATGATGAGTTTTTGAACTCACACCTATGTCTATATCCTTGATAGTTGTTAGGAAGTAATTCCTAACATCTATCCCTTGTCCATTTGCCTTTGAATTGAATTGGTTTGATGAATATTCCAATTTGGGTGTTTTGAAGTCAAAAATCTTTAAAATCCTATCTTTGATGTTTGATCATGTTTTTAGGGTGTATCGAAGTGCCTATAAGGCTGGGTTTTCGCTTGGCATAAATCCCTAGTCTCCGGGCTCGCTCGATCGATTTCGGTTAGGATTTTTGTCCTTCTTAGGGGCTGGGCTGAAAATACTGGAAATCACAGTTCAGTCAACTGAAATGTAAGGTCGGTCGACTAAAACTGGGAACAAAAATTTCCAGTGCCAGTATCAGTCGACTGACCACATAGTTTAGTCGTCTGAAACTGGAAACCGAAAGTTTCTAGGCATAGAATCAGTCGACTGACCACACAGTTCAATCGACTGAATCTACTTATCTCAGCCAAATTTTCCCTTTTTGTATGGATTTCCAATTTTAAATCGATTCTCGTTGATCTGATTAGTTGTAATCACTTTTTTTGGCTTTGATAGTTTCTTTTTTGGGATTTTTGGGAATATCCATTTTGATGGATTAGGTATCGATTTCTATGGATTTGATTCACGTTTTCGTATGTGAATTTTTGGTGATTGATTATTTTTACAATCATTTTTGTGATTTGTCACTTTGAAATACAAAGGTTTCTATACTAATAGTAAATATTCAAACTCTTTCACAAAGATGATTTCAACTCTATTTCAATACAAAGCTCGTTTATAAAATCGTTTTCCAATCTATTAGTATATACAAACCTTTTCCTCATTCGTTCGAGAAATCCAATTAAACGACTTAGCAAAACAAGTGGTATGAAACGCTTGCGTTTACTCTGTCGGTTAATTCTTAAACTCGTTCAATTGAAACTCTTGTGATAATTTTTATGAATCTGCAATTTGTTCGTAAATATTTGAGTTAAGCCAATGGTTATGGAACATGAAGCTAAACTCATTTATTTACTATCTTAGTGTAATTTACACTTATCGATCAATAATCATTTTGTGATTTAGACTAGCGATGTGCGATGTTTCTTTGTTTGTGTAGGGGAACTAAAACCCGTTTGTGGAGTTTCGACTCAAAATTGGTGGGGTAGTGACCCATGGTCTTCGGGCCGTTTGTGGAGCCTCGGCTCAAAATTAATGGTTAGCGAACATGTAATAGCGTTTCGTTTGTGATGCATGTGTTGGTGAGCTTTCATGCTCCCGTTTGTGATAGGCCTCCCCCTTTGTGATTTCTGGATTTCCCGTTGATTTCTAGAATTCGTGTTTCACCAATTTTTGTGATTTACAATGATAAGTTTTGTCAATATTTGTGGTTTGGTGAATATGTTAAAGAATGTGACATTCATTTTGGTGTTTGAGTATATTCGAGATATTGTATGATTTTTGTTGTTGTCTAATGTATACTTGTCGTAGTATGGCATTATTGTTACCATACGTTTTTGTCATTTCTCGTATCCTATCTCATTTTATATGATATTTATAGCTAGACTGATCCGTTTATTATTTTTCTTCTTAAATAATACTCGGGTCAGACAGAGGTGTTACAGGTGCTTCCACTTGACTTCTTAGCTAGGACTAGCTTTTGACTTTTGGCTAACTACATAGTTTAGTAGTTTTTGCTTCTATACATTCGAGATAGAGACTCCTTGATGTATACATATTCTTTGTTTAACACTTGTACCTATTCTTTTGTGATGTAGTGGATCTTGTATGACCTCTACTTTGATGTACACTTTTATGTGATGTATTCATATCTATTTCCGCCTTAGTGATATGAATATCTGTGACTGATTTGTATTATGCTTATTTCTATATTTGTTTTCGAAGTCCACATAGCCACTATGTAGTAGCTTTGAGTTCGTATTTGATATATCGGATTCCTTCTTGAAATGAAATGCATGTCATACTATCTGACATATCGGTACCCGCATAAGGAAATTACACCGATTGTCGCTCCTCAACAGCCTTATTCTTCATGCTAGTCGACGACATTACCTTGTAGTGTCCTTGGCTAGTGTGAGTATAGAGGTGGGGCATCACAATTCCTATCGATAGCATTGGCCAGACGAATCGATCGAAATCTCAAATCAAACTTAACAATTCAAACAACATAATATAATACATTTTGTATCAATTTTAAATACGCTCACACACAGGATGATTCAAGAATGGATGATGATTCAAATTCAGAGGGAACTTAATAAAAAAATTCTAAAAAAAGATAGGCTCGAACGGAAGATAAGATAATTAAATTACAAAAGAGAAAAGATGGATAGACTTATATTAATCGCGGCGACCTTAACAGGGTCAACCGGGACTCAGAAAAGACAAGAGTATTATTAACTAAAATGGGAATGAACTTGTTGAGGACAACACGGAAAACACAATTCATGAGATCGAAGAAGAAGGCAGGAGCATTGGTTAAATCCATAGGGGATGACTAACCATTTGTAGAAACCATTTATCCGGAAGGAAGGACTACATGTCGAGCTCCAGGGACATGATCGATGTGGAATTCAACTTCCCACTGAGAGGGAGAGAAGTGACTTTAACAAAGACATCCGAAAATAGTTGGACAACAAAGGTGGAGTCGAGGTCACTAGGGTGAGAATCAAGCGAATAGATAGAACTTGCCTACAAAATCTTGAGGCAATTGACATTCGATTACAAGAGAATTACCTTGGTCGTCCAATAGAGAAATAGTTTGGGCTTTGCAAGAGATAACAGCATCAAACCGAAGATATTGAAATCTTCGGTGAATTGACGCTTGTTGTAAAGGAGATTCACCCCTTCACAAATCATACCGAGGTTAGCAGGACCACCGATGGGATTAGTCACACACAAGGATGAAGTTGCCAATTGAGGTTGTAAGATGTGCTCAAATTAATTATAGAGATCAACTAAAATAGAGCTATGGGACGTTCCAGTATCAAGAAGAGCACAAACATGAGAAGAGAAGAATTGATTTCAGAACAAAAGGGAAAGTTCCAAAATTCAGAAGAAATCCTACTTCAGGAGAATCCTAACGAAGAATTTCAAGCTCGAACGAAGAAGATTCTGTAATTAATTTTACTCATTCTAGGGTATCACTACCCCATCTCTAATGAGTTTTTCACTCCATATGCTAAGTTTTGCCTAAACCAGAGCTCTGATACCACATGTAACGACCTGGCATTTCGAACCATTCAAATCGAAAATCATCCACTCATGTTAGACTTGAATTTCTCAAAACAACATATTGTTAATTTATATTGGCAAAACTCAGCATATACAATAAATAAATCAATCATAGAATTACAGACACAGAGTAATACAACAATAAGCAGCGGAATAGATAAATAGTAGTTCATGATGCTACTATAAAAGAGTTTGAAATAAAATATAACAGAAATCTCAAATACAGAGTAGTCTCTAGTACAGAAACAAATGACAAGTTTGAACATCAACAACTGGAATAAACTAAAAGTAGGATAGATAAAGACAAATCTTCGAGCAATGCTCAAAGTTCCAAAGGTGAGTCTCAAATGCTGTGACACTCAGTCTGATCCGAGCGTAAAGCAAAACACAAAACACTCGAGTCAGGATTAACATTCTTGTACTAGTAAATTAACTCAAGTGAAATGTCTAAGTGAAAAATAATATAACTTAAAGGATGTTTGGGATTTCCATCCTCCAAGGATCCATGGAACTATCTACTATGTAGTAATATACGCTATTGTAATATGTCTATCGGTAAAGTATTAAGACAGCGTTAAGGCATTACCCATATCCCCTTTAACACATATTATATATTTTTGTAGTCTATACACTACCGTAAGCTCCATCAAACTGGTGATTTACCCAGAGGGCACTCCATAAATACGGTACAAAACAAAATCATAGAAGGCGCGATAAGGCACGTGACAAGGCACACGAGGCAATGCCCAGGGCAAGATACTACCATTTTTCCAATTCGGACTGGTGGTAACGCATAGCAGCTGCTACCTCCCACCTTTAGACACACTCCTAAAATCAAAGATGCACTCAATCAAATCATAAGATAATAGAATGGTATCGAAGAAATGTGCCCGGTCGGAAGTGCAACCTCACTTGGCCCGGCGTGGCTCCTAATTTAGTTACATCAAGGTGACTCGCGGGAGTCAAGACTGTGTTAATACCTCATACAGAATTGTCACAAAACCATCCTACTTCATTATGGATTATCCACCACGTACATAGTTGTTAAAGCGGTTTAGGTATTGGTAGACAATATGACAATATCTGATCCTGGTCTCTTTAACAACCAAACGCTTATTTCACACTATGGTTATTTTATATTTCAAATAGTTTATACTTCGTATCAAAATCTCATATTCGTTTCAAAATCATATCACTTTCCAACTTAACAGTTTGAATATTGAAAATAGTATACATATTAAAATAGCTATAAATTAAAATAGCTATAGATTAAAATAGTTTATATTTAATATAGGTTATAGATTTAAAAATAGTTTATTTATAAAAAGAGTTTATATATTAAAATAGTTTATATATTAAAATAGTTTATATATATATATATATATTATTTCTTCCAATTTCACAAATCAATTTAAATCAACCTAAGTCCCAAAATTCAATTTAATCAATCTCAGTTCAACAATTTCAAATTAAATTTCTAATTATCAATAAAACCATTTTAATCCATATCGCTTTCAATTCCAGGTTTGAACTAAAATAAAACCATTTCCAATTCAATAGGTTTCATAGTTTAAATATTCAAAGGAATTTACAATAACTCAATTTGATAAATTTCGTTTATATTTCAAAAAATTCAACTTTAATTCTACTTAAATTTGAAATATACATTTAATCATTTTATATATTTAAATTAATTCTCAAATTACCAATTTAAAATAAAATTAACTGTCTAGCTTCAATCATACATAATTTAAATTTTATTCAATTAATCACCTTTATAAATCTTTAAATAAAACCTCAAATTACAAATTTTACATCAAGATTAAATATCCAATTACTATTTTATTTAAATTCGAAATAAATCACCTTAAAAATCAAGTTATGAAATAATATCTTTTAAATCTCAAATCAGTCAGTTTCAAATCAATTTTGATTTAATTTGTCGCTCCAACATCCATTTATTTAAAGTTATTACTAAAATATATTTTTAAATATTAATAAAAAATTTAAATAAAAATTTAACATATTATATATATTAGTCAAATTAAATTCTTAATAAATTTTATTATTAAATTAAATCTTATTTTTCATATTTTAAAAATAATAAACCTATAAGTAAAATTTTATAATTTTCATTTTCAAACTTAAATTATAATTTTAAAATATTCAAAACATATAATTTTAAAAATCTAACCTTTACACGTGTATTAAATTAAAATCTTTATATTATATTTAAAAAACAATATTTATTAAAATCCAAATATTTCCTTTCAAAACCTTGGAAATCATTTTTCAAAAACAGACTAACGACGTCCGTATATAATTTTCTATCCTATGGTCAAGTGATATTTATATTTATCATTCCGCAATAATTTAATATTTATGGGTATATATCATTTCAACCGGCAATCCCAAAATTCAAAATCATTGAAAATTGCTTGGGTTTATCATTTCAGCCCATAATGATTTTTCCCGAATCTATCAAATCGTTCGGGTGTGTATCATTTCAACCCATAAGGAATTTCTAAACTAATTGGGAACTTGCAGAGTGAGAACAAATATGATAATAATATAACATATCGAAAACAAGCATATATCATCAGTAGCGAATTTAAATATAATATATACAACATGTTATGGTGTCATATGTCATAGGTAAACAGTTGCAGATAATGTCATGTCATATATAACAATTTAATTATTAACACTAACAGCATATTTCAATCGTCCTTTCATGTGGAATAAATTTACTAAACAAAAGAATGTTAATCGTGAGTTATCGTTCACCTTTCAAGGCTAGAGAATGATGAGAATGGAAACGGTGATACAGACACGCACAAGGATAAGGGACAAGGCCAGAAAACTGCTGCTGAACTAATTCAGACAGCAATGAAACAAATAGCACGATCTTGAATTCGATGTGAACAGATAGTTATATATATATATGTAATATATTTTTATATGTATATATAAAAATTATTACAAAAATCTATTTTAAAATAATAACACAATTCAAATACATATTTAACATATTATACATATATCCATTGTCACAAAATCTATTTCAAACGTATTAACATACATTTATGTAAATCCTTTAAACATTATATATATATATAACTATATATATACCATTAAAACATAATATATATATATATATATGTTTCCTTCTTTAAAACAAGACACTTGCATTATATAGAAAAAGATCCTACTTTGCTATTATATAACAACAATAATGCCACTGTGTTAATTTACTTTATGTATAGACTTATACTATATACACAAACTAATTGTAAAGTAAAATTTTACAAACTCATATATACACTTATATATAAACTAACTATGAAAATAAAATTTTATGAACTGATAAGGAGAGAAGGGGAAAGTGGCTATCAGGTTGCGGTAGGGAAAATGGTGCTTTGGCTGTCGTTGGGTTTGCAGAGTTTGAAAGGGCGGAGGTAGTTATGGGTGGGCTGATGGACGCGTGGAAGGGGAGAGGTCAATGGTGGTGGAGAACAATCTGGCGGAGACTAACTTGGATTTTGGTTGCAGCGGTGGAGTGTGGTGCAACAAAGGGAGGTGGGTGGATCAGCCATGGCTATTGCATGGTCAGGGGCTTGGTTGGGGAAGTATGTTTGGGTTCTGGTGATGTGATATTGAAGTGCGGCCAAAGCAGGTGATTAAAAGGAAGGCAGTGAAGGGGATAACATGGCAGTGGGAGACTTGCGTGGTCTCACACAGGTATGGGCGGCAGTTGGAGGGTTGGCAATCGGGCTCGATGCGTACTGATGGGTGGTGCATTCTGGTGGTACAATGGTGACAATAGCCATCAAAAGAAAAAAAATACATATGCAAGCTTTTTTCTAAAAAAAAAGAGGAAGCTGTGGATGTTAGTTGGAAGCATAGTGACTGGGAAGGGCGCTGGCTGGGTGTTTGTGTGTTGAAGCCGGTGACGTCGACGTGGGGCGTGGAGGGTAGTGGTTGTCGGCTAAAAGGTTGAAAGGATGCTCGGTTGCTTATTTCTGTGCCATGGTTGTTGGCGTCGGGGATGAGGCGGAGCTTGGTAGTGGGTATGTGGGTGGTGAAGCTTGTGGTGGTTAGTAGCCGAAGAGAAGATGGCGGAAGAGGACGCAAGCTTGGGTTTGATAAAACAAAGAAGGAGCAGGTTTGCAATTAGAGGACATGACTAGGTCGACATATAATTCCTCTTTATGTTTTTTTTTTTGGTAATGAACAGAACAAAATAGGATAAAGAAATGACATGAACGAAAATGAACCAGAATAATATGCTAAATATAGGGAGTGACAACAGCCAGGAATGTAAATTCAAGGAATAATAAAAGCAAAAGGTTGTAACCATAGGCAGATAAAAGGACATAGGGAAATCAAAAGGCACAAATAGTGGTACCGATACAGCTAACCATCTCGTAGATTTTGCTATGTATTGGACACCAAAATGCACAAATGAATATATTATGGAGATCAGCACGACAGACGAACAAAATGGTACATAGATATGAGCGATACGACCATCCTATCAAAACTCGATATTTCGCTGCCAAAATGCCGCTAAAACGCCGAAAAATAAGATAAACGGAGTTATAACAGTCCAAATTTGGCGAAACTAAATACAACGTCTCACTCAGAAAATGATTTACATTTTTACTATATAAAAATATTTAGATTTCGAAAACATTAAATTTTCATCAAATTAACTGATTTAAATTGAAATTGAAATTTACACAACAGAACTAACTTCCATATTTACCAATGAAAATTTATCATTCGCTATGTTTAAATAGACCCATTTCAAATATCAAATTTTCATCGCTAAATTTTATAGTTTAATTTTCACAAAAAATTTGTTAATTACGTTATTTATATCGTTAAATTTACGGGTCATTGCAGTATTTGAAACACTTATAAACTAAAACCTAATAAGATTTATTTTAAACAGATTAAATAAAAATGAAGATTTTTATTTAAAATATATTAGATTGGATCTAATAACCCTTCAGACTTCATGGGTTTAATAGATCCAAAATAGGAAAATAATAATTAAAATCTGCCTATGTTATTGACTTCTATTTTGCCATATTTCTGCACCAAGTTCCTTCAATACTAACCTCTTATAACCGAGGAGACAAATTCTCTATTGAATTATATTCCACTTCCAGTACTTCAAATTAGACCCAACTATAGTTGTTCGATGTATGTCATGCCATGATTTGGTTATAATCAAAATGGATTTTCCACACTATTCAATGTTATTCTCAAGTCAAGAGAACTGTGTAATATCGTCGCATTGAGGTTTTATGTTTGACCTTAGTTAATATTAACCAACAGGAAACTCTCAAGTGAGTCATTCCATAATTACCTAATACTGTCATTATGCAACTCCTCGATGCCCTCAGTAGCCATGATTAATATACAACCCAATATTTGAATAGCATTACGTTATATGGTCTCAACGGATGTATCGATATCCTTTCTCGAAACATCCTGACCAAGAACATTTAAAATAATATGTTATTTTATATTATGATAATTTTCTCTTGATTACAACTCCTTGGATTTATTATCACATAACTTATCATTTAAGGATTTTTCCTTTTTAATATACTTTAGATTAATCACTATATAATAAAGTATATGATAGAAAATTGATAACTTTATTACGAACAAGATTGGCTATAGAGTTAGATATATATAATAAATTACATATCCATTCCTAGGGCATATCCCTAACTCTTTTAGTAAGTTTCACTGATCTTGAGAACGCGATATTAAGAAGAGGAAAATGAGGAGAAAATATCTCCTTCTTTTACTCATTCTTTAATTGCCTTTTCAAATTTTGAATACTTAAAACCCCTCTCCCTTGTACCCTATGGCCGGCCATTCATGGGCCTATATAGACCTTAAAAAAACCCATACCCATTTATTAAATCAATTTAAATCAAATTTAAATATTTATTGATATCGTATATCGATTCGTGTGTGTGTATATATATACACTTTTATACATACACTTTATTACATACTAATGGCATTCAAAAATCAAATAAAATTTAATAATTTATATTTTAGAAATATTAATTAATTAAATTAATTTACAACAATTATAAATTAATTAAATCATGTGTTATTTTGGAGTATTCATCATTATGGTTGTGCGACTTGTATGTGTAAATTCAATCAGTGATTATTATCAAATAATTCAAATATTAATGATCGCATGTCAACTTAGCTAGTGATATGACAGTTTGGCCAAATTTATGACTTACACATTCTTTTGATAAATCAAAATTTACTATTTTAGCGATATCCATTACTAATGATTATTTATACAGATTCACTTTGTCAAAACTATAACACTTTAGGATTTATGGAATTTGGTTTTTAAAATTCCAATATCATACATATTCAATTCGATTAGTTCAAATAAAAAGTCCTTAATTTAATAATAATAATCACTATTAACTGTACTACTCTATCTAGAAACTTTGACTTTGAGTCGACTACGATCGACCATGATATTAACCTCACATAACTAAGGAAACGAATTCTATATTGAATAGTGTTTCACTTCCAATGCTTCAACTCAGACCCAACTATAGTTGCTCGATGGTCGCCATGTCACCATTTAACTATAACCAAAGTGGAGTTTCTTCATTCGTGTTTAATTGTAACATCCCCCATTTTGAGGCCCGAAACTAAGTGCTACAGATGCCATAGTCATCAATAGTAACTAGTTTTCGATGACAAAATGCAGCTATTTTATCCATTTTGATAGTACCAGAAACACATGTTTATGGAAATTCAGTACAATTTTTAAAATGAATTTTCTCATCTCATTTCACAATAAGATTTCAATTTCATTGCGCAATCCCAATTCGCAAACCATGTTCAAAGAATATATAATTATTACAACATATTCCAAAAGCGACATATGCAGATGCCCCTTTGAATGATCATGGTCAAATATCTGGAATTTATACAACTTGCCATTACAACACAAAAGCAGAATCAAAACACAGAAGAAAATAGATATATACCTCCTACTAGCTAGATTGCCTCATGCGCGTCTTTGGAAGCTTATTCTTCAAAAGGGAACCTAAAAAGCCTTTACTCTCAACCTACTCAAATTAGTACCCGAGAGTTTAAGGGAAAAACAAAAATTCCAGATCATACAAAAAGTCTAGTGTGAATAATAATCTACCATCTCAAACTCATAAATATCTGGTGAGACCACGTCACTGTGAGGAATGCGTTTCCACTCACCAGTACCCAATAAAATATCTCAACCATTTATCATGCTCCTGCATCCACAATAGTTATAATAGAATAATATTATAATGTATTGACATGCCATATGTGCCAGATTACCCATCCCCCATTTATTAGACAACCCATCTAAGTTCTTAATGACTACCCATCTTATATTCATGTAGACTACCCATCCCACATCTTATTTTACATAAACTAATGTAGACTATCCATCTCACATTCTATCATTTAAACTGATGCGGACTATCCATCTCACATCTCATAGTTTCCTAGAATGGCTATGAACCCTTAAATTAACTAATTAGAGATTATCCATCTCCGGCATGATGCAGACTATCCTTCATACATCCCATAGTTTTCTTAGGATGACTATGAACCCATCACTTGGCCATTTAATACATGTTATCCACATGTCTATTTATCCCATGTTACCCATAGGTTTAACTTTACTCCATGCTACCCACATGTTCAATATTAATCCATGTTATAAACATGTATAACTTATTTCTATTGGTATCCCTAATTAAGTTATTTCCCTTTAGTTAATTAAATTTTGTAGCAACATACATTGGTTACCTACAAAAGATTTCATGCCAAACTCATTAAGATATACCTTAGTGCCCCTATGGTTCGAAGTTAAAATCATGCAACAAATGGCTCTCCCCCATTTATAAACTCGATACGCATTAACGTTGACATCTCTACCATGTCGATGTAAAAGCATAAGGCTCTTCGCCTATTTTAAGACTCAACGACCAAAACATGCAGCATCATGCCTTGATGACAATGAAGTCGTCGATCCTCGTGATACATAGGTTATCCGCCTATTTAAAAGCTCGAAGACTAGTTAAAATCGGCATGAGGTAAACTCGATGACAAGTTTAAAAGTGGCATGTCTAGGCTCGATGAAAATTTAAAAGCGGTAAGGGCTAGGCTTGGCAACCCTTCGGTCGGCGAGGCAAAAACATAGAATGGTATATGTGGCAGCATGCTTTCTAGTATAAAACGGGCAACAAGCCCCTTGGTATAAAACTCAGCATGTATAAACATCGGCATCGTCGTGTCGAAGTCCATCTCTTTGTCATTGTTGTTGGAACCTCGACGAGATTCTAAACTCATCTGCTTCATGCCAAACTCGTTGACATCATGCAGCATTTTTTGTTTCTGCGTCGATAACACTATGATGTGGTGAGCGATGGCTCGACATAACCAATGTCGACATGCTAAAATTGTAATTAACTTCAAACTGCCAAATTACTATAAAAAGATATTGCTTCTCACCAAACCTCTATAATTTGTCAAAAACTTATTGGCTAGAAAAGTCTATTAATTTTCTTTACTGAAAAATTGCCACACCCTTTTTCTAAGATACAAAACATTATTTCAAATAATTACCTAATAATCATAATTAACTAAACTTTTATATGCTTATTCTAGCATAAATAATTCTTCATAATTCAAAATTACATGGGAAAAATCCTAAAAATTCATACAAATCAGAGAATACCTTTCTCTATGTCATATAAAATTTCGAAGCCTAAAACCTCATTTAATTATTTTAAATGCTTTAAACCCATAATTAAGTCATTTCCTCCATAGGAAATTCATAAAAAATCTCTATAATTCGAAAAACTATGAAATTAAAAAACTATTTCCAAAATAATATTTTCTTTAACATATCAAAATCTCAAATTAGTTGGTGGATAGAACTTTGAATTTAACCCCAAAATCAAATTAAATCATTCTCATAAATTCCAAAAATTCCCAGTAACCATTATTTTATCCAAATAATGGATATTTGACCATAACATGACCAATCAAACACATAAGATTCAGGTATTACCCATGATCGAATCAAAATAAAGAATTATGCGATGATAAGTGTTATTGTTCACTTTAGATTAATGGTTGAAATTGAGATTTGGTGTTGCTCTTAATCCTAAGCTTGCTTTTCCTTGAATCCTAGATTTCGATCTCCTTATTGCTTCTTAATCACCGGTCTTGATTGAGCTTTCCTTTTGGCTGTTTTTATTGTGAATATGAGAATGATGTAGGAGGTGAGGGTTTAAAGAATGAAGGGTTTATCTACGCCTATTTTTCCCCTCCCATGTATTTTCCTATATGTATAAATTTTAAAACAATATTACTTTGTTCATAAAGTTTGGCACGACCACACTAATTAACCAAATCTGATTCTCCTTAATTATATGCATTGTTCTATTTAATTTATCCAATTAAATGTCATGAATAATGTTAACTAAAAATTATAGGTGTTACATTAACATATTCTCAAATCAAAAGAACTATGTAATATCGTCACTTCGAGATTCTCTATGCGACCCTAATTATCTATATATAATGACAACACTTTCAAACGAAGATTTTGAAATATCAAAAACATCCTTCTAAATTTCTATTATAAGTTAAGGATGTTTTAGTCATTATGGTTTCATTCGTTTATGCAGACTTTTCCTTCCCACTTTTCCAATGCATAAACTCATTGATTTCTCAATAAATTCATCATTAAGGCCTACATACGCCCAAACCCTAAATTATTTCTTGATTATTGTCCACCTAACTCGATTAATGGAATTTCAAAATCAGGGTGAATTACTGCTTCAGTTTTTAGAAAAAATGGGACTGATAAAAGAAGCCAAAGATTAAGAAATCATCGAGAAGGTTCCTTGATACATAGACAGAAATTGATGCATTTAATAAAAGATCAACCGACATTGGACCAAGGTGTTCTCTGTATATTGGTATGTTTTCCTTCAAGGATCAACAATACTCCTTTCTGATGACCTAAGGCTTCATGCAATGGCTATTTATTTGGGGCATAGGCAATGCCCGAGTGATATCCCATGCTTCATGTTGTGTGGACGCACTAATGGCTATTGTGGGTAAGTCTTATTGATAAATTATGATCAAATTATATATCCACTCAGATATATATTGTTCAAGTAGGAGGATTTGCCTTGATAGCTTGAGGTTTGTTTGGAAATAACATGTAGATTTGACTGTATATCGTAGTTTATTCGAAGTGAAGGTTGTCAGGAATGGAACTTCAATTCTTTGAATGAGTTTTATGAGATTTTTGGGTCATCTTATTAAAAGATTTAAATTATAATAATCTTAGGAGATAAAAGGGAAGTTTTCATTGCAAAGGTGTATTAGAAGGTTGAGGTTTACTCTATGTGTAATGTGAGGTGGTAGAATAGAAGCGGGTAAGAAGGAATAACAATTACAATGGTAGTACCTATCGTACATTTAAATGGAGATTAATTGGTTTGTGCTAACTTTTGAATTTGATTGTATGATTTGTCTCATATACAACACATGCATATTTTACATTAGAAGTTGCAAAATCAATCACATATAATGCAAACATTATGTACATGTTTAATATTGCTCTAGCAGCTATTGAACTTGCTCACCTTCGATAATTTGCACCTATGACTAAGAGAGTGAAATCAAAAGGTAGAATTCACAATAGAAGTAGAATTGAGCATAGAGTTTTCATGTACAGTTTAAAAAATAAAATCCAACTAGTTAATTTCTTAATCATGTACTATAACAATACATGCAGAAAAGCTTAAACATTCATCGGTGTAAAAATTAATCTAGTTTTTGTAGTAATAACCATCTTTTTACAATGTTCTATCACCGATACACTTTAACTTATGTAGAGACTACTCTCAAGTAGCCTCACACATTAGATAAAATAGCTCAGTGTCATGAGACACAAAATTCCAATTGCTAAGGTGTGTCATGCATCATTTTGTGCCATTCCAACGCATATATAAGCTTTTTCAAGTAAATTAGCTACAAGGAATCTTAAAATTTTAAATCATAGGAAAAAATAATAAGATGTAGAATGTGTATGTTTTCATCTAATTATGAGGTATATTTTACAGTTTAAATAAAGAGGTGCATCTTATAATGATTGTTGGACTTTAGCTGATATAGCATGATATTTTGCTGTAGAACCACGTACATTTACATTTCAAACTTCAACATACTACTGAAATTATTGCATATGTTTCCTCTTATACATTATCTCTTTTGTATAGTACATACGTATGTGCGTCTCGATAAATCATAATCTAGAATACATCATTATCAAACATTATTCTAATCTAACTTTAAAGCTAAGCTTCAAGAAGTTATAAAAACATTAATATCCATTAATAAGGCCATTTTTGAATGGCGAAGGTTCTCGGAAGTGCTAAAAATGTACATAATTTCCTTGTTTTTATAAGTAAATGTTATTTACATTAAGGATTTTTCTTCACTTTGAACTACTCATTACTCCTACGTACTTTTAAAATAATTCATGAATCTAGAAAATGGACATAGATGAACAAAGATTCAAGAAATTAAAAGATCACAAGAACATAAAAGTGTTAGACATTACCCTTAAATCCTTATCGTATCTATGAGAAATTACACCCTACCCTGCCACATAAAGTTATTGTTCTTCTTCTGGAAGATTATCTTTAGCTTCATCCTCAGATCCATAGCCTAAATCAATCTTACATCCTCTAAATTGTTTTCGCCTAATATCTTATTTGATCCAACAAATTGCAAAATCAAGCTTTAGTAACCAACTCTCTACTGTCTCTATCAAATGGTAAGTAAATATTACCTCTTTTTCATTTTTAAAAATTGTATGTACTAATTTTTTATAATAATTTTAGAGTTTCGAAATAGGCTGGAAATGCATTTAGTATAGATTTTCGGAGCATAAATTTTATTAGGAGAATAGTGGGCTTTGGAGATCATGATATGTAGGCGATTTTAGATCTATCACTTAATTAGATGTGAGGATTTAGTTGAATGCATATATATTTTCTCATGATTTTAATATGTGGTTCTATGTAGTAAAAGAAAGAAAAATTGGTATGGCCTTCATGAAGGTATGCTAAAGTGGAAGGTTATTTTGTGCCAATCAGAAAGTTGATTCTACTTACTTTTATATTTTAGAAACACATATTCAGGATCAAATGAAATAAATGATGAAAAAAAGAGACGTTATTAATGATTCAGGATTAAATTAAAATCTTTCTTTTTATGACGAGTGTTGTCTATTTGATGGAATTAGTATTATATTAAAATGCAATATACCAATGGTAGTATTCACATTTATAACCTCTTTATCGTATTTTGTCTACACATATAAAATAGTAGTATATGTAGTTAATAGGATGGTCTTCATTAGTTTACATATCGGTGTATTTAATAAAATGATCTTAATAATCTTTTTTAAGAAGGTAAACCACATATAATAACTTGGAATTTCACATTGTATGCATAATATCATCACAAGTTTACAACTTATATCAACTAATCTATATTATAATGCAAAGAATCTAAATGACGTTTTTTATTAAAAAAATGAAGCTCTTGAAATTATGACAACGCACAAATTCAGTAATAAATGTTGTTCTCTTTATAGGCCTCGTGTATTTTTAAGTTAACACCATGACTCAACACTGCTAATAATTTTCTCCCTTATTGATTCATAAAAATCTTTCTACAATAGAAAAAACTATTATTTTTCATCTTCCAAGTCATCATTTTTTCATTAAATGTTCAAATTTAGGTACTCGATTTTTTTACATGAAACCTATGGATTACGAACAAGCTTTCAGAGCACTTTCATTCATTACTCACCTAAACTTATAATCATTTCTTTAGCCTATAAGGTAGGACTAAATTATATAACTCTTGAATTCTATATTTATCAATGATAGTAATAGTTCATGATATGGATTTAAAACCTAGCTAAGGACATATGTCATTGCATAGGTCAGAATAGGCATGTTACTGTTTATAGGTTAATGTGTCATTCTTTAACATTTTGTTAAGGTTACTAGTTTTATGTTATATTAGCGATTCTATATTTGGATAAGTGGATGTATATTTTTTCATTTAACACATGCTACCCCACTTCATTCTTTTTAGATTCTTTGTATTCCTTATACCGTATGTAACATACATAACATGATTCTAGACCCAACAACATTCTAGTTTTACACATACTTCAAACTATATAGATGCATTTTTTGGCTTTGTCAAATTATGTCAAGAAATTGCAATCCACTAATATGTTTCTTTAATTTCATACTTTATTAATATGTTTTTCTTCTTTTGCAGCCTTTGGTTGGAACCATTGAGAATGTCTTCCATCTTAAATATAGTGCTTGATGATGCCTCCACTTTAAAATTGTTAAGAAGAAGATAAAGAATCTGAGTTTGCTTCATTATCGTTCATTATAATTATAGTTAGTGTAAACAAAGTTGTAAGTTGAATACTTTGTTGGTTGTTTTGTGTTATAATATTCTTGATTATATATATATATATATGCATTTATATTTAGTGTTCTTAGATGGCTTCTACAATTTTATGTATTTATTTATTTTTGAAAATCCAGGAGAACTCGACGGGTCGGTAAACTCCTGAGGAGGGTATAGTAAAGCCGTCTGCTGATTCAAGCCCCCATACCCTCGGTAGATTTATATAGGATAGGGAAGCGCATGGTAGGAATTGAACCTAGATCTTTTTGCTAGAACCTAAGCCTCCTTTCCACTGCGCCTTACCTGCGGTAAATTTTATGTATTTATTATTTGACTTATATTTGCCATTAAGGAATGGAGTCTATTTCTATCGCAATTCATTTATAGCTTTGATGCTTTTGAAATTATGAAAGTAGACCATCAAATATTTTAGTATGAAATTCTTGAACGTAATGCCACTGTAGGTATTCTCTAAATGTGAAGAATATTTTTTTTCCCCAAAACAAAGCCTGTCATTTTTGTAGTGTGTATGATAATTGTACTTATTTGCCAAATAAATAATCATGAGCTTCTTAAGTTTTTGGTTAAGTTCTCGATTGACACATCAAAACATAAATTAATTTCTATTTTTGTGTTCTTATAATTATCCAATTGAGAAAAGTAGATCATGTATTTCTTTGCACTAAAAAGGAGTTAAGCATATTTTTCTTTGCATATGTCTAATGGACGTGCCATACATATTGGTATTAACCAATATAAAACTCTAGTGTGGGTCATTCCATAGTTATTTAATAACTTGTTAGTACCCAAGGTATTCATTTTGATGGCAAAAACCATATAAATATTGTTACTAATATTTTCTCAAGTTATATAGTGTATTGTGCAGAATATCAGAAATATTAAATAGGTTTATACAAGTGCTGATTTAATGAAAGCTTGAAGAATTGGTCGGTATAAATTAAGAGGAGAAGACCAAGGTATACTAAGTTGATCAAGATATATCTGAAGACTCATGATTTCTGAAGAACTCAAGAACAAAAGAATGAAGAGCTCAAGACATATGTGTCAATATTGTATCGAGTCTTAGAATAAATGTTAAAGACCTGAGTAGTATCATATCTTTGATTATCTGAACTTCGAATTATTTCCAAAATGTTTGTATAAAAGAATAAATATTTAATTTATTTATAAAAAAATTTAACAGTTTTTATAAAGAAATATAGTTTAAAACATTTTACAAGTGATTTTGAACATATACAAGTAAATATGCATATGTCGACATATCATTTTTTATATATCGACATACAGACCGTTGAAATGTTATTTAAATTTTTAAAAGAAGAAACTTTTGGCACTATCCTTTTGCGAATAGACATAACTCTTTAACCTCTATTTAAAGGCATCTGATTTTGAATTCTGAACAAGAATTTTATTTATTATCTTCATCTCTCTCTCTTACTTCGTTCTCTTTGCTATTTCAACGAAGTGCGGCCATTTTCTAAATCAAATCTCTCTCTACGTTCATACAAAAGATCAAAGAAAATTTACTACTATGCTACACCATTACCTCTCTGATCTCCACTCAATTCCACTTAAATACAGAGATATCTAACTACTGAAGCTCTGTAGGATACTGTAACAACAAACTACTTGAGATTATGATCGAAAGATTCAATTTCTTGAAGTTTACCACCACTACTTGTAAAAGGGTGATCTTAACCATCCAAGTAAAAGTTAAAACGAGTTTATAAAGGTAATTGTCCTACCTTCTGAGTCAAAGATAGGATAGGTGTTTTGGTTACCTGAGCCAAATTCGAAAGAGTGTGCTGATTACTCGAGTCAAATTACAGTAGGTGTCTTCGCTACCCAAGTCAAATTCAAGATTTGTAAAGGGTGTTCTTACCACCCGATTGAAAGTCAAGATGTGATTAAGGAAATTCTATATGGGGTACATGACTAGAATTAGGATTAGGAATTTGAACTAGTATAAAATTTTAGACGTCTTCTTTACCTTTACCTTTACTGTATTTACCTACTGTTATCTAATTGTTCTGATTATATTACCGATTTATATTTGAATTCTCTATGATAAATTTCAAAATCTATAAGTATAATAATAAAAAGTTTAAATGCACTATTCACACCCTCCCTCTAGTTTAAATTAGCCTTAAGGTTCATTCTGCTGTAGTATAGATTAGGTTATCACATCCATCACCTTATCCCCTCTCACATTTGCTATAGGAGCGCGTAGTTTTAAAAAACTAGTAATTTGATTTTTGGAAACTTTTAATTGGCTGCTGACATTAGTAACACATTGTTTAACACATTTGTAGAAGGTCAATCAACTGATAGACCCTCATTGTTTAATGGTAGTAATTATGCGCACTGGTCATGTTTTCTAAAATTATATTTACAATCTAGTAGTTTTGAAATTTTGAATATACTCAGAATTAGTATAGGGAACCCAAGACTACATATGCTCAATGGAAAAATGAGCGAAAGGCACAAGCACTTAGTAATTCAAAAGCCATGTACATAATTTTGTTCACTAGATAAGAATTAATTTAATAGAGCTTTTGTATATCAGTCTGCATATGAAATATGGAGAACACTGCAAGTTACATATAAAGGCACTAGTAAAATCAAACAAACCAAGATTTCTATGTTTATCAATAAATTTTAGTTATTTAAAATGAAATCTAACGAAACTATTTCTGAAATGTATTCTAGATTTCAAGATATATTGCATGCCTTAATTTCTTTAAGAAAAGAGTATACTGAAGAGTTTCAAGTCCGAAAGATTCTTAATTCACTTATAAGTGAATAGGTTCAGAAAACTCTGGCATAGAAGAAGCCAATGATAGTACTATAATGAAAGTAGAGGAATTAATATGAAATTTAATGTCATATGAAGTTCAATTGTAGGGTAGAAAGGGAAGCCGGTCAGGTGAGAGAAAAAAACTGGCATTCAATGTTACTCATGAAGATGAAGGATCATATGACGACGAAAATAAAACTTTCATGACTAGGAATTTCAAAAAATTCTAGAAGTATCTAAAAAGAAATATGTCATCAAATGCTTTAGATGCAACAAAACTGGACACTTTCAAAGGTATTGTCCAAATTAAAGGAAATAAAAGTTCACTTCCAATTCAAACTCCTTAAATAAAAAGAGGAAACATGCTTACAATGCAATATAAAATAATATAGACTCGACATCAAGAAGTAGTGACTCAAAAACGGAAAACGCTATTCTATGTTTCCTAATATAAGATGAACAAACACTAGGGAAAGTCACAGACTCTGAAGGAAACCAGAAGTAACTCAAATACCGATAACTTTTTATTCATTACATTAGAACTCATTAATTTAGTTAATTAATTTTCATAAATAGATAAGTATGTGTTTTGGATTTTACTAGTTCATTTAGAAACATTATTTAAAAATGCAAAAGGCGTTTCAAATTAACATCATTTATAACTAATGCATAATTCATATGAATTGAAAAATATTATTTCAAAATATTATAATATATAAAGTAATATTATAAATAATAAATATGAATTTAAAAATAATAAAACTATATATACATATATATATATATAATTACATAGTTTAAGAATAAATTTAAAAATATTGTATTAATTAATAATAAGGTGAAACTATATTATAAAAATTAGCACTTTTAAGTTATTAAACAATAAACATTCATGAAATACCTTAGTTTAGTAAAAAGCTTTTTTTTACAATGATATTTCTTTTTGAAATATTATATCTAGATTTTCTAATTTCTTATACTAATAATTAATTCAAAAAACAATAAATTCAATAGTCAATATACAAACAAAATTACTAAAAAAATTATTTAATAAAGAAGAAAATTAGGATTTTGGTTATTTTGCAAAATACATTATATTTTTATATATAGTATTCAAATAAATAAAAATTATAGTATATAATGAAAAATGGATATGTTGATATACAAGAAATTCATATTTTGACATATGAACCGTTGATTTCAGTTTCCCTCCTTAATTTAAAAATTAAAAGTACCTACGTAACCATAATAATTCATCTCCAAACTCATTTCCACTCATTTTCTCTCTATAAAAATTTAAAATTAAAACAATTAGTGGATTCAAACTCTTCCAACAACCAGTGGAATGGTTACTGAAATACAAATGCAACAAATCTGTATGAAGAATGAACAGGAGAGGCATGGATGGATCTTAAGGAATCTTCAGAATCATCTTCTAGAAAATCAAATGCACCCTATTATAATAGATGAGGAAGAACCTAAAAATTTGATTGTTCATAACCCTACTAATATGGGAAGTGGATCTGAAGAAGAAGAAGAAAAGGAAGAAGAAGAGGAAGTATAAATGGAGGTTGATGATGATAATGAAGTTAGATGCGTTGGAGAAGTGAGTTTTGATGCTAATGTAGATCTGGTGAAAAAAGGGAATTTTCATCTCCATTATCCAAATCGTAGCATTCACAAATCGCCAATCATCAGGGAGCGTCGTTGGGATAGTTGTTTATGTGTGCATGAATGTTTGTTCTATTAGAAAGTGTAGTCATTAAACTTTTGTAAATATTTTGTTTTTTATTCAAATTTATACCTTGTATAACTAGTACATTTGTGTATAAGATTTGGTTATATAAATGTCTAAAGTATAACATCTCACTAATGCATGACTATATTATATATAATAAAAATCGATTTAATATAAAGTAGATGCTAATTTATTTTCTAGAACTAATAATTTGTAAAATTTATAAAGCAGTAAAATACTTCACTAAAATGAAATTCAAAAAATTCAAGAACAAATATGTTTATATCAAAAAACATGTAATCCATATATCGACATATAATGATTAATTTTTAAAATTTAAAACTAAATTATTTTTAAAAGAGGGAACGTTTATTTAACTAAATTTCTCTTATATAAATACATAATTAAACCTAGAGAAATGACCATATTTTCTTCTCTTAAAATTCCATTACATAGATTATGCATTATAATAATTCTAGAAGGATTTCCATATGATTTTGAGGAATCAAAAGCATTTGGAAATGAATTAAAAACAAATGATTCATGGAATTTAATGGCATCTCACATCACTTTAATTCTCTACATGCCATGTCTTAAGGAAATAAAACTTTTATGTTATTATAAAGACTGGCTATAAAGAAATTGATGATGAAGACATGGAAGTGGACATGAAGAATCTCAAAGACTAGGAAGAAAATTCTATAAAATGATTTTTTTTTTGGTCCACGTGACGGATGGGTAAAAGTTCCATCACAAAAACCATGACTTCCACAAAGTATTTATTATTGTATTTTCTTGTATTGTTTTGTATTATTTGTATTTTAATCTTTCTTGAAATAATGTACTCATATAATTGTTGTGATTATGTATGTATTTTAATGTTTTTTAATTACTTTTGTATTTATAATTATTTATATTTGCAAATATTTTAATAAAAATAGCGCTTTGTTGTTTTTGATGACTCAATGTGACTATAGTAAATAAACCAGTAACCCTTTTTATACAATCTATAATAATTATATAATATTCATTACTAAGTGTAGAAATATTATAATTCCTTATATAATAACACATCTATTTCACCCATTTTTGTATATAACAAGGGGGAAGTTGTATGAAAAAAATTGGCGAAAAGATAGGAGGAGTTATATAGCATAAATTTAGGTGGAGTTTAGGAATTTTTTACGTAACATCATTATATTTTATAACAAAATATTTAATAGTTGTCATCATCAAGAAGAAGGGGATTGTTAATACCCAAGGTATAGATTTTGACGACAACAACCATATAAACATTGTTACTCATGTTTTCTTGAGTTATATAGCGTATTGTATATGATATCAGAAATAACAGACAGGTTTATACAAGTGCTGATTGAATGGAAGCCTGAAGAACTAATCAGTATAAATCAAGAGTAGATCAAAATATAATGAGTTGATCAAGATATATCTGAAGACTCATGAGTTTTGAAGAATTTAAGAACAAAAGCACGAAGAGCTCAAAACATGCGTGGCAATAATATATTGAGTCTTGGAATAAATGTTGAAGATCTGAGTAGTATCATATCTTTGATTATCTTAACTTTGAAAAATATTTTCAACATGCTTTTACAAAAGAACAAATATTTAATTATTTATAAAATCATTTTAATAAGAAATTTATAAAAAAAATATAGTTTAAAAGATTTTATAAGCGTATTAAACTATACAATTAAATATGTATTTGTCGACGTATCATTTTTTTATATGTCGACATATAGACCATTGAGGTGTTTTTTAAAATTTCAAAAGAAGCAACTTTTGACATCATCCTTTCACGAATGGACGCAACTCTTTAGCCTCTATTTAAAGGTCTTTGATTTTGAATTTTTAATAATAATTTTATCTACTCTCTTCATCTCCCTCTTGTCTCTCATTCTCCTTGGCCTTCCAATGAAAGGCTGTCGATTTTAGAGTCAAATCTCTCTCTCTCAACATTCATAAAAGGATCGTAGAAGATTCACTTCTATTCTACACTATTAACTCTATGATCTCCACTCAATTGCACTAAAATACAAAGATATTTAACTACTGAAGGTTTGTATGAGAATATATCAACAAATTACTTGAGAATATGATCGAAAGATTTGATTTTTTTGTTGTCCATTGTAGGATCGATTTCACCCTAGAGGGGGTGAATAGGGTGATGTTATTAATTATAAAAATTATTGCGGAAGCTTATGAAATTATTTCAACATAGATATATCAAAATAATAACAGCACAGATAATAGCAGAATAATAAATGCAGAAATAGAACGACACAGAATTTACCCAGCTTCGGCAAAACCCTGCCTACGTGCTGCCCCCAAGGTTTCTACTAGAAATTAAGTAGTCACATCCTTACACACGTAAACTCGCGACACCCGCTACTGACTAACCTAACTCTACGCTCAAAACCCTGCCACAACTCATCCACTGAGTTGTTAATTCTCAAACTACGCCACGTAGTTTGTCCCCTAGTCATACGACTAGTAAATACACAATTTTTAAAAGAAAAATAATTTAAAAACAATTTAAATAAAACAAAACCCTAATTTAAATATAGTAAAGCCCAAATATAAAAGCGACCCAATGAATAATTAAAGAGAGTTCCCCCTTTCCTTTTTATTATATCGGTCGACTTTCTTTTGTCTGTGATAATTCGTAGCTCGTCTTTGTTCCTCTTTTCCTTTGCTCAAAAATTAGGGCTTTTTGAAATTGAATGCGCCTCTTTAATTAATCATTCTAATTTATGATTTTGCGATGCTTGCTTTGTCGAATGATTGTCTCTTTGATTTTGCATATGGCTGCTTCAATTTCGTCGAGTTCAGTACAAAGAATCTGGTACGTAATTTATCATTTTGTTTTACTATTTTTGCTTACTTGAACTCGATGATATTGCCGATGATGTTACTTGTTTATATAGGGTTCTAACCCCTATATTTTCGTTCGTATATAATTATTTGAATTCGTCAATTGTTTTATCTCGGCCCTTGATTTTCGTTTGGATGCTTGAGATTATTACTGACTTCTTCCAATTTGTATATTTGTTGTTTACTTGGTTGACACAATTTAATTTCTTTGACGTTGTTATCCTTGCTCACCACGGTATTGATTTTGAACTGTTTGATTCCGTTCATTGTTGCCTTGGTCATCACGGCGTTGATTTTCTGGTGACTTCAGTTATGACTTGATTTGACGATGTTGATTTCGTTCGACTTTGGCCATTTGTAAAACCTGTATTGGATTTGTATTTTTGAACTCGTCTGAACCATTGTTCACTTTTGATTTTACTCTGTTGCATTGATTTGAAACTGCTGTTTCATGAATTTGTTCGAATTTGTCCATTTGAAGCTATTTTGATTTCTGGACTTCGTTCCATTTTTGTGCTATGCTCTGGTTAGATGCTGTGCTCATTGTAACTGTAAACTTGGTTCTGGGCTTGTTTCCTTGATCATATTGACTTCATGTGTATAGTTTCCTTTCACTTGAATTAGTTGTATTTGCTGCCTTCATGTACATGCCGAGTCTTCATTTGGTATGTTGGTCTGGGTTTGCACTTTGCTCATTTGAGTCGTATTCATGTGTATGACTTGAACTTTGGTCGAGGCTGCATATATGTATTATGTTTCCAGTCATCACGTAGTTGCATTGAGTTGGTTTGCCTTTGTTTCCAATCTTCGTTGTACATGATTGCATCTTGAATCTGTATGGCCTTGATTTCTTTGTAGTCTCTGGTATCACTCTTCGAGACAGTTTGCATTTCAATTGCATTGTTGGTCTTGTAAAATTTCTCTGTACACATTGCATTGTATCTGGCTTTATCATGGCTGCATATGGACTTGTGCATGCTTTGGTGCCTCTGTGCCTTCATGAGTCTGGTTCCATTGCTTTGTTGTATTGAGTCAGATGTATTATTCAAGCATGTATATGGTCTTGTTGACATGTCTGCATTGCACTGTCTACTGTTATATATATTGCAGCCTGTTTCATTGGTGTATCCCTTGTTGTTGCCTTTTACTTGTGTACCATCTGGAGCTTGCTGTATATATTTTATATGCTGGCTTGAGTTGCTATGTTGTTCCATGGTTTCTACATTGTTTGAGTTTATCATGTTGTCTGTACATTCATGTTTCCAGTTGTCATTTCTAGTGTGTTCGTAAGTCCGCACTGTGCCTTAAATTTGTGAGCATGATGAACTTCTAGCTTGTGCCTGGTCTGGTGCAGTTTCATTGTGTGCCGAATCATCGAACTTCATGTTGATTTTTGAAATCACACCTGAGTTGAATCCAGCTTAAAGCTCGGGTTTGACCTTGTGCTAATATTGTGACATTATTTTTATTGCACTTGAGTTGAACGCGGCGTTTTGGGTTTAACCTGTGCTCACCTGTCCCCATAATTTTATCAAGTGTATACATCGGTGTGCACGGCCTTGTGGCATATACGGTGATACACTATGTATGTCACAAGTTGTTCGTGTATGATGAATTCAAAATTAAACGATGACGAACAACCCAAATAATCGAGGCAAATATTATTTTCAAAACCACATTTTATTTTATACTGCAAAAATATTTTATTTTCAATTTTACCGCGTCAACGTATATTTCTGCAGATTGCTCAAATGCTGGATTCACATTGTAATGAAGTTGAAGATAAATACGAGTTGAGTGAATGAGTGACATGTAGTGAGGTCAAATGTAAATGTGAATTGTAATGTAATCAAATTTGTATTGTAATTGAAATTGTATATATATAGTGAGAGCATGAAATTTGTACTATTCAAAAATTGTAATAAATATTTGTTTGAATAAAATTTCGGTTTGAATTCAATTCTGTGTTATTTATTTTATTCATCAAATATTTATTTAATCTGTGAAAATAAAATAGTATATTAACAAATACATTTAAATTAATATATATATATATATATATATGTATGTATATGTTTATTATCATCAAACAAAAATCATATAATCTCATATTCAACAATCTCCCCCTTTTGATGATAACAAACATATATTTAAGATTTTGAATATGTTAAATGTATTTGATTATTCAATTTGCTCCCCTTATTTGAAAGCTTCCTCTCTACACAAAGCTCCCCCTTCATATATGCATACAATTAAAAATATGCAAATGAGCCTAGATGCAAATAGAAAATATTTGACCTTTGCTTGATTTTATTTAACAAAATCTTAACTTTTCTCTCCCTCCTTTGTTATCAGCAAAAGAGTAATAGTGTTAGAATAGAGAGAAAGTGATCGATATTAATACAACATTAAAACTCAATTGAATATAAATATTAAATTTCAATAAAAAATCAAACAAAAATCATAAATACTTTGTTAGGCGCATGTTCCACTTTTAGAATGATGGGAATGATATTATCATATAGTTGTGTCTATTTGTGGTATATTTATATCAGGAATTTGAATATCTACCAACCATGCATAACTGTTAGGACTTTTAAATGAGATTAGTAATATTCCAATTTTATTTTAAAAAAAAAATGAATTCAAGTATCTTCTAACCATGCATAACCATGAGGACTTTTAAATGGGATTAGAATCACTTGTTTATTTAAAAATCAATTTTGATATGCGTTCCATACATGCATAACCGTGAGGACTTTTAAATGAGCATGGAAGCACATAACAAATTCCAAGTAATTCACCCATGCATAACCGTGAGGACTTTTAAATGAGAGTGAATACTTTGGATTTATTTTATTTTATTTTATTTTATTATTATTATTATTATTTATTTAAAAAATAACATAAAATGAAAAAAAATGAATGATTCCTATTTAAAGTACCACATATTGACAAACTATATAGAATATTGATGAGTGATGGTTGTTAGAAATATGATAAAAATAGAGATGGTCATGGAATTTTTACCAACAAAAAGTTTTATAACTCTTTTTTAAATTTCTAAAGAAATTTACTACTTATAACGTCTCAAGTCATAATATATGATAAATATCAACACTCACCACTTTTTTCAATCACTATTTATCTTTTTGATAATTAGTACGAAGTCAGATTAGTCAATGTTATAACTTAAAAATTAAAAAATAATTATATAATTAATTTTTCTAAAAATGACCAATCTGAAAACAAGGTCAAATATGATTTTCTAGATGGGGTTTTATGAGAAAAATTTCTGCTGTTTGAAAAAAATTATGAAATGAAAAATATGCAGATATTTTCTTTGAAAAATGATGTAGTTGCTAAATGTCTCAACAGACCACGTTCCACTAGTAATTTTTCTATCAACTAGATTACCAGTGTAATCTACATCTGAATTTCTCTTTCACTCAAAATTATCATTAATTGAATTTGATAAACTAGACCATGAAGTGTGCAACAAAATATCTCAAAATCAATTTTAACATCTTTTTAAATGACATTCTCTTGAATTTGAATTGAAACCGTGTAAATAACCAAAAACCGTGAATATAGAGTCAGCCGTAAAATAACCAAATGTGTTATCATCCAATAAAACACTATTATTAATCCAAACTAATATATATGTAGTAATTCAAAGACTCTACAGATTTTTATAGTATTCTTGGCATAAGAATATAATTGGCCAACAATTTTGAATAAGTCAGAATCAAAATCATCATTATTTTATCATCACATTATTGACTGATTTAACTTAGATTATGGTGCAGATTATCACATTTAATATATCGTTTAAATAAATATACCATTACCTGTTTTACCTTTACGATATTTTTCATTGTTGTCCATTGTGATTCTGTCACCTTTATACTAGGCTAAGGAACTTTGCTTTGTCGTCCGTTGTGTCTCTGGAACAGCCAGAATCCAGATAACACTGTTGTTGTTCCTTAGCCTGCCACCACACCTATACGATGAAAGATTTTTGTGACCTATTTGTTTTTATAGGTCCATGATTGTTAGTGGCAAAATATTTTGAAAAATAATTTTATGGAGACCCAAAACTATTTATATATGTTCCTTTCGGCATCCAGATTTGTTTAACTTTGAGTGTAACGCCCCGCCTTTCGTACGTTTAAATCGACACACGTTCCAATTCAAACAATACGGAAGGGCGGATTGTTATGGGGTAAATAAGAAAAAGCATAGAAAGAAAAAAACAAAAATAGAATCTTGCAGCGGAACGATAAAATATAATAATCAAATATACAGTTCATGAAGCTGTTTTAGAAAATATTTGATTTTACATATACAATACATATAAGAGTTGCACATACCAAAGAATAATAATTTATGCAGCGGAATTAAATGGTGGAATATAATAGATAATGGTAATAAAATTCTTCGTCTTCGTCCTCCAGAATTTAGGCCTTCAAATCCTGAAATGCTCAGGCTGACCCGAGCGATGAAAAGACAAAACACTCGAGTCAGAACTAAAATATCTTATGTGAGTTAAATCAACAGAAATAAATATGAGTGCAGTAACTTAAGAGATGCTCGGGATTCACATCTCCTAAGGATCCGTTAAACTATTTACTATGTAGTAATATTTCGCTATTATAATAATGTCTATAGTAAATTAAACTTACTTTTAAATAGCATTAAGGAGTGACCCAATATTCCCCTTAACACGTAATAGTCCCAGTAGTCCATCCAATATCATAGTCCCTCCTGATCGGGAAGTCACCAGAGGATACCACACGGGCTACGGGAGAAAACCAAACTTGTACAAGGCGCGATAGGGTAGATGACACGGCACAACTAGGCAATGTCAGGGTAGATATACCAATTACGCTTCTGGGTCGGTGGTAACGCGTAGCGCGCAGCTACCGCCCACCTCGAACCACACCCCCAAATCAAAAAAATCAAAAGTGGCCACAGAATCAATCCAAAAGTCAAAGTATAATATCGAAGGGATGTGTCCGATCAAAGGTGCTACCTCATTAACCTGTAATCGCTCCTGTTTTAGCCACCTTATGCCAACTCACGGGAGTTGGGTCCACGTATTTACCTCAAAGGAAACGCCGCCACCATCCTACTTCATTCTGGAATCTCCACTGCGTACACGGTTGTTAAAGTGGTTTTCGGAGTTGGCAGAGAGTATGACAACTTCCGATCCCGGTCTCTTCAACAGCCAATCGTTATTATAACACCGCGGTCTTTTCAAAATAGTTTATACTTTAAAACCAGAATATAATATCCATTTCAAAACCATATAAATATGATATCATTTCTATTTTAAAACCCAAATTTATATGATGTCAATTTGATTTCAAATATATTTTTCAAGAAATCATAGCACTTTTAAATTTATATACCTTGGAACCAACATTCGAAATTATACACTTTTAAAACATCATACTTTAAAATTTATAACTTAGAAACATTTCAATTTCGATAAAACATTTTAATTTCGATATATTTCAAGGCTTTAATATTCCAAAATTCCAAAACTAAATTTGAAAATTTAGATTCAAAAATCAAATCTTCTATTATTTAGTTTTTAAATATTTTACATAATAAACCCATTTTCATTTAACAAAACTCAAATTTCAAATAACTAAATATTTCTTCAATTCATTTATACTTGAAATAATTAGTTAATTCATCTAGACCCAAAATCAAGTTATAATAATTTATACCTTTAAATTTCTCAATTTAATGAATTTCACATCGACCCTTTAGAGCTTAATTCATAAATAAGTACAATTTCAAATAAATCTCCAATTTATTTCCCACCTTAAATTATTTAAATCATTATACACTCTACATTAAAATAGAATGTAAATACTTACTCACATTTATTTTAATAAAAATCAAACTTTGTTATTAAACTTAATTTTTATTTGACAACTTATACATAACTTAAATTCAAGCATTCAACTTTATAAAAAAAATATTTATAAAATTTCAAAAATCAATATTCATTAAACCATATTATATAAAATAATCAAACTTAATTATGGGGCTAATTTTATATTTCAAAGCATATTTATATATAGCTAGAATCAATAATAAATTTGACGATCCATTGCAGCTGAACGAGATGAAATTGGAAGGCCGAGATTTGATTGGTGAATTTTGGGCAACCGGTGAATCGATTCGAAAAACAAACAGTACTTGAAGATTACGTTAATTGAGAGATTCAATATATATTTTTTTCAAATTTTTCTGAGGATTTTGAAATTTTTGCTTTGGATTGAAATTTGATTTGTGTTTGGATCTAGAATATGTTTGTCTACCATTGAGGAGGAGAGATAGTTGAAATGTACGTACAAACAAAATGAGAATGAGGGTAATTAGGGTTTATAACAGAGTATTTATAGGCAGTGTTGAAATTTGAACGGATGGATAAGATAGATATACGCGCTAACGACAAAGTTGCCCAAAATTCCTGTTCTGACTCCGGAACGAAATTGGGTCAACCTATATATCAAAATAGATGTTTTAAAATATTTTAAACGCAATAGAAAAGGTTTCAGGTTCAAAATGCATCGTATGAAGAAGTTATGCTCAAATTAATATTTTTCAAATTGATTTCAATTGATTTCATTTTCGTTTATTTCAAGGCATTTCGAGTTCGTACGATCAAACGACAAGTCGATCACTATGAAACTTGAAATCCTACAATAATTCACTGTTACGAATCCGATGAAACTACTTTCGTCGAAATCCGAGTCAGTGGCCAAAATGGCTATTTTTCCAGTTAATTAAATAAATTAAAATAAATTAATTAAATCAACTTTTCAATTTCAATTCGAAAATTTGCCAATTTCATCACCTATGATTTCTCAATCATTTAAAATGATTAAACAAATTTAAATGTTAATTTAGAGGTGAAAAATTTATAAATTTCAATATTAACCTCAATTTCGTTAAATTATAAATTTAATTTCCAATAATTCTATTAAATTCACCTTTCATTCTATTATTTAATTTATCGTTATCAAAAGGATGCAATTTACATTGGTTCACGATTGTTTATATTTATATTCTTAAATTTTATCTAAATTTCCACTTATGCAATCTTTTAAGTATTTACTTTTCATTGAATTGCAATTAATCCTATTATCGTATATTAAATTCCAATCTATTGATAAAACTTTATTTCCATCCCTCTATTCAACCAATAGTCATTATTTCAAATTACTAATTATAATCAGTTAAGATCTTACCATCGGCTCCAAAAATTTGTTTGCACTAAATTAGTTATTGCATTAATTCTCATAAATATAACATTAAGGTTCATTTAACTCTAATTGATTTCCAATTTTATTATTAAACCAAATAAACAGGTAAATTATAACAAGTATTACCATACCTTTAATTACACTCATGCGTTCCCTATTATCATTTCAAACCCGAATGAAATAAAAATTCATAATAACTTGCAGTTTGTAATAATATAATACAACATCCATTCATCCATCATAAAATCATACATCCACCACAATCATCATACAAAACAGTCAATCAATATCAATATATAACTGATAATATAAAAAAGGTAATTAACTGGCAGTTATATTCAATAATAAATTAAATAACGATTTAATTTAAATAAATGCAATTAACTGAGATGATGATTAAAAATACACGAAAAATCATAAATAACAACAAAAATTAATTTACCAAACATAAGAAATTTTAGAAGTTGTGAGTGGGTAAAAACATTCACCTTTTGAATTTAAATTGAATTTAAATTCAATTTAAACCCAAAAATTTGACAATCTCAAAATCCATCCAAACCAGCGTCAAAACGTCAAAAATTCCAATACGATCCTAACAAAGAAAATCGCGCGTAAAACGGAGATCGTGAGCAAAAGTTATGACATTTAGAACGAATGAATTTTGAAATAGAAATAAATAAAATAGATAACAAGAAAGGACACGTCACCTTCTTCCACTGCAGGGACGAAACCCTAGCACGCACAGAACAAACGCGATCGTGCAAATCTGGCCGTCGCGATGATGATCGCGTGTGCCGTCGACGCCGCACACTGCCAGGCCCCGCCGCGCCACAGGAGAACACCGCGACATGCTTTAGCCTCCTCGACTTTGCTTCCGATCACCACCGCCTCAAGCAACAAACGGCTACCGCCATAGATACCTAACCCTAATTGAATTGTTTACGGCAATCAAGCCGTCGATTTGCCCTACGAATCTCACTGATGAGCAACGCAGAGCACTCTCCACAACCCAGTATCGTCGATTTGACGATCCGTTGCAGCTGAACGTGATGAAATTGGAAGGCCGAGATTTGATTGGTGAATTCTGGGCAACCGGTGAATCGATTCGAAAAACAAACAGTACCAGAAAATTACGTTCGTTGAGCGCTTCAATATATTTTTTTTTCAAATTTTTCTGAGGAGTTTGAAAATTTTGCTTTGGATTGAAATTTGATTTGTGTTTGGATCTAGAATATGTTTGTCTGCCATTGAGGAGGAGAGATAGTTGAAATGTACGTACAGAAAAAATGAGAATGAGGGTAATTAGGGTTTATAACAGAGTATTTATAGGCAAGGTTGAAATTTGAATGGATGGATAAGATAGATATACGCGCTAAGGACAAAGTGGCCCAAAAAGCCCGTTTTGACTCCGGAACGAAATTGGGTCAACCCATATATCAAAATAGATGTTTTAAAATAATTTAAATGCAATAGAAAAGGTTTCAGGTTCAAAATGCATCGTATGAAGAAGTTATGCTCAAATTAATATTTTTCAAATTGATTTCAATTTCATTTATTTCAAGGCGTTTCGAGTCCGTACGATCAAACGACAAGTCCGATCGCTACGAAACTTGAAATCATACATAATTCACTGTTACGGATCTAATGAAACTGGTTTCGTCGAAATCCGAGTCAGTGGCCAAAGAATTAAATAAATTAAAATTAATTAATTAAATCAACTTTTCAATTTCAATTCAAAAAATTTCCAATTTCATCACTTATGATTTCTCAATCATTTACAATGATTAAACAAATTTAAATGTCAACTTAGAGGTGAATAATTTATAAATTTCAATATTAACCTCAATTTCATTAAATTATAAATTTAATTTCCAATAATTCTATTTAATTCACCTTTCATTCTATTATTTAATTTATCGTTATCAAAAGGATGCAATTTACATTGGTTCACGATTGTTTATATTTATGTTCTTAAATTTTATCTAAATTTCCATTTATGCAATCTTCTAAGTATTTACTTTTCATTGTATTGCAATTAATCCTATTATCATATATTAAATTCCAATATATTGATAAAACTTTATTTCCATCCCTTTATTCAACCAATAGTCATTATTTCAAATTATTAATTATAATCAGTTAAGATCTTACCATTGGTTCCAAAAATTTATTTGCACTAAATTAGTTATTGCGTTAATTCTCATAAATATAACACTAAGGTTCATTTAACTCTAATTGATTTCCAATTTTATTATTAAACCAAATAAACAGGTAAATTGTAACAAGTATTACCATGCCTTTAATTACACTCATGCGTTCCCTATTATCAAGCCTCCGTTATAGTTCTTAAATACTTCTGTTATTGTTTAATTACATTAACTATATTATTATTATTTCATTAGCAATTTAGTATTTACAGTCGTTTCTTACAAATTCAAATCTCATAACCAATTATAACAAATTTCAATATCTCACCTGACCTTTCATTTCAATTTATCCATTGATTAAGTTATACATTAATGAAACTTTATTTCCAAATATACTCTAGTTTAACAACTTCTAAACATTGTATTACTTCTCACGTTAATGTAACTTTTATTTATTTTATTAACATTTATTTCAAATTCTAATTCCATCAACTAATTAAACAGGTAACTTATAATATATGCTTACAAGCCAAATGTTACACCAATTGTCATATCCTGAATGGAGTTAGCATTAATTTCAAAAATTATCTAAAATTTACATTAAGATAATATTTAATTACCTTTAATGAAATTAAATTCCCAATTTATTTAATGCAATCAATTTTGACCTTTACAATTTTAATACATTCATTAATTGTCAATTACCATTCAAATAAATCCATTCATTTGATTTCCTTATTATGAATCAATTATAAACTTACCATCTTAAAGGTGATGTCAACATGGCTACTTCTCTATTACCCTATTATATGCCATTTACATCTTACAGTTCTATAAATGTTACATTAAATCTATTCAAATTTCTGACTCCTTTGTTATTAACTATCCTATTTTCATTTATTATATCTTTGTCAAATATATACATTAATTACGGTTAAATATTCTCAATAAATTATTTACTTGGTTTCAACCTTCTATTCATCAGTTACTGCCTTATAAATAAACTCCCGTTTCAATTCAAATTACATTCACCTTTCCGTTATTATATTAATTATCATTTAAGTAACCTTTAATCACTTTTATTTTTAAAACTTACTCAAGTGCAACAATTGTACTTTCCATTATTATATAAATTTGAATTCCATTGTAGTTAATAATTTTTATTAATAATTCACAAATTCAACATTCTCATTTGTTTCTTATATTAAATTTATAACACAGTATGATAATTTACATTATTTTCAATTAATTGCAATATAAATTTTAAATTGTTAATTTTAATTTTAATTGCTACATCTAATTTCTAACATTCGTTCCAATATAAATTATAAGATTTTTATTTCTTTCTAAATTTAATTTAAAAATCTTATTAATTTAACTCATTTAAATCATTGAATTTTATGGGTCGTTACATTGAGAGATTTTATATTTGTGCCTTTTGGAATCCAAATTGGTATAGTTTTCATGTGTTTGGGTCTATACCAACAATTATTGTGATCGTGTCCATATTTTCTACAAATTGTGCACATAGAATTGACTTGATTAATTTTGCTTTTAACATTTTCAGATTAACTATATCCAAGTCCTTGTCTAACTGTACTAACAGTTTGCTTTCCTAATAGCATATTCAATGATTTTTCACTTTTTGAAAATTTATCTAAAGTCGTTGACAATTTTTGGACTTGTGTTTTGAGAGATTCATTTTCGTTCAATAATTGTGTGCACTTTTTAATAGAATTCTCTCTCATAGTACTTTCACTCTCTTTCAAAATCAGAATTTCATTTTCAAGTGATTTATATTAATTTCTGATTTTTTGATTTCTTCTTCTAATGTTGGACACTTATCACACTTAGGGATCCTACTTTGATAGGTTTTAACTAATTGGTCTAGTTGTTTATTTAAATCTATCAAAGTATCTTTTTGTGATTCAAGTTTGGCATACATCTCCTTAAGTCGTTCAAAATAGTCATTTACTTCATGGAAATATATAAGTAATTCTGAGTGAGTAAGTTTTGATATCTTACTAGGCTCGTCATCGTCGCTATCAGTTATATTACCTTGAAGGCACATATCTGCTTCCTCACTCTCACTGCTAGTACTTTGATTATCTTCATCACTTGTATTCCACGTGGCTGCAAAACTTCTCCTTTTTGATTTTTTTTCAAAGTCGGGTCTATTTTGAGGACAATTGGGCTTGATGTGTCCGGGTTGGTTGCACTTATGGCAGATGATATTCTGTTCGTCTGAGTTGTCAAGTGCTTTGTCTATTTTGCTTTTCAATTTTCGATTTAGAGCTGGATTTCCGTATTTGTAATTCCACCTTTCAAATTTCTTTATTATCAGCTCCAATTCTGTTGCTCCATCATCATCATCACCATCACTTTCTGTTGTTCCTTTAGGAGCTATGGATTTCTTTCGAGTGTCTCCTCCTTCACGCTCTTCCTTGAATTTCATTTCTAACTCATAAGTGGTGAGATTTCCGATGAGTTCTTCAACTTTCATTTGTTTTAAATCTTTCGATTCTTGAATGGCAGACACTTTTACTTCAAATCTTCGTGGAAGGACTCTGAGGATTTTTCGAACTATCTCCAACTCTGTGTATGATTTTCCGAGAGCTTTTGATTTGTATATGATATTGGAAAGTCGTCCACACATCTCTTTGACATTTTCTTCCTTCGCCATTATGAAGTTCTCGTATTCGCTGCTTAGCATGGCAAGGCGAGATTTTTTAACTTGAGATGTTCCTTCGTGAGTCATTTCTAGTGTGTGCCATATTTCATGCGCAGTTAGACAATGTGAGACACGATTAAATTCAAATTGATCCAATGAACAGATAATAGAATTCATAGCTTTAGCATTAGAATTTTGTAATATATTTTCTAGTTCTGTCCATTGATCATTTGGTTTATCTATTTCCTGATTATCTACAATTATAATTGGTGCTCTGTAACCTGTCTCAACAATATTCCAAGCGTCAATGGTTTTCAAAAAAAAAATTATTCTATTTTTCCAATAGGCGTATTCACCATTGAACATTGGTGGTCTAACTATGGACTGGCCCTCAACAAAGGAAGTATTAAAAGAAGCCATCTTAAAAATTCAACTTTTTTTTAAAACAAAAATTGAATTTTGAAAAAAAATCAAATTTAAAAAAAAACAGAAGCTGATTTCTATTCCTAGCTCTGATACCACTTGTAGGATCGATTTCACCCTAGAGGGGGGGGTGAATAGGGTGATGTTATTAATTATAAAAATTATTGCGGAAGCTTATAAAATTATTTCAACACAGATATATCAAAATAATAGCAGCACAGATAATAGCAAAATAATAAATGCAGAAATAGAACGACACAGAATTTACCCAGCTTCGGCAAAACCCTGCCTACGTGCTGTCCCCCAAGGTTTCTACTAGAAATTAAGCAGTCACACACTTACACACGTAAACTCGCGACACCCGCTACTGACTAACCTAACACTATGCTCAAAACTCTGCCACGACTCAGCCGTTGAGCCGCGAATTCTCAAACTTCGCCACGTAGTTTGTCCCCTAGTCCCACGACTAGTAAATACACAATTTTCAAAAGAAAAATAATTTAAAAACAATTTAAATAAAACAAAACCCTAATTTAAATATAGTAAAGCCCAAATATAAAATCAGCCCAATGAATAATTAAAGAGAGTTCCCTCATTCCTTCTTATTATACCGGCCGACTTTCTTTTGTCTGTGATAATTCGTGGCTCATCTTAGTTCCTCTTTTCCTTTGCTCAAAAATTAGGGCTTTTTGAAATTGAATGCACCGCTTTAATTAATCATTCGAATTTATGATCTTGCGATGCTTGCTTTGTCGAATGATTGTCTCTTTGATTTTGCATATGGCTGCTTCAATTCATCGAGTTCGGTTCAAAGAATCTGGTATGTAATTTATTATTTTGTTTTACTGTTTTTGCTTACTTGAACTCGATGATATTGCCGATGATGTTACTTGTTTATATTGGGTTCAAACCCTTGTATTTTCGTTCGTATATAATTATTTGAATTAGTCAATTGTTTTATCTCGTCCATTGATTTTCGTTTGGATGCTTGAGATTATTATTGACTTCTTCCAATTCGTATATTTGTTGTTTACTTGGTTGTCACGGTTTGATTTCTTTGACGTTGTTATCCTTGCTCACCACGGTATTGATTTTGAACTGTTCGATTCCATCATTGTTGCCTTGGTCATCACGGCGTTGATTTTCTGGTGACTTCGGTTATGACTTGATTTGACGATGTTGATTTCGTACGACTTTGGCCATTTGTAAAACCTATATTGGACTTGTATTCTTGAACTCGTCTGAAGCATTGTTCACTTTTGATTTTACTCTGTTGCATTGATTTGAAACTGCTGCTTCATGAATTTGTTCGAATTTGGCCATTTGAAGCTATTTTGATTTCTGAACTTCGTTCCATTTTTTTGCTATGCTCCGGTTAGATGTTGTGCTCATTGTAACTGTTAACTTGGTTCTAGGCTTGTTGCCTTGATCATATTGACTTTATGTGTATAGTTGCCTTTCACTTGAATCAGTTGTATTTGCTGCCTTCATGTACATGCCGAGTCTTCATTTGGTATGTTGGTCTGGGTATGCACTTTGCTCATTTGAGTCATTTTCATGTGTATGACTTGAACTTTGGTCGAGGCTGCATATATGTATTATGTTTCCAGTCATCACGTAGTTGCATTGAGTTGGTTTGCCTTTGTTTCCAGTCTTTGTTGTACATGATTGCATCTTGAATCTGTCTGGCCTTGATTTCTTTATAGTCTCTGGTATCACTCTTCGCGAAAGTTTGCATTTCAATTGCATTGTTGGTCTTGTAAAATTTCTCTGTACACATTGCATTGTATTTGGCTTTATCATGTCTGCATATGGACTTGTGCATGCTTTAGTGCCTCTGCCTTCACGAGTCTAGTTCCATTGCTTTGTTGTATTGAGTCAGATGTATTATTCAAGCATGTATATGGTCTTGTTGACATGTCTGGATTGCACTGTCTACTGTTATATATGTTGCAGCCTGTTTCATTTGTGCATCCCTTGTTGTTGCGGTTTACTTGTGTACCATCTGGAGCTTGCTGTATATATTTTATATGCTGGCTTGAGTTGCTATGATGTTCCATGGTTTCTGCATTGTTTGAGTTTATTATGGTGTCCGTACATTCATGTTTCCAGTTGTCATTTCTAGTGTGTTTGTAAGTCCGCACTATGCCTTAAACTTGTGAGCATGATGAACTTCTAGCTTGTGCCTGATCTGGTGCAGTTTCATTGTGTGTCGAATCATTGAACTTCATGTTGATTTTTGAAATCACACCTGAGTTGAATCCAGCTTAAAGCCCGGGTTTGACCTCATGCTGATATTGTGACATTATTTTTATTGCACTTGAGTTGAACCCGGCGTTTTGGGTTTGACCTGTGCTCACCTGTCCCTATAATTTTATTAAGTGTATATATCGATGTGCACGGCCTTGTGGCATATACAGTGATACACTGTATATGTCACAAGCTGTTCGTGTATGATGAATTCAAAATTAAATGATGACGAACAACCCAAATAACTGATGCAAATATTATTTTCAAAATCCACATTTTATTTTATACTGCAAAAATATTTTATTTTCAATTTTATTGCGTCAATGTATATTTCTGCAGATTGCTCAAATGCTGGATTCACATTGTAATGAAGTTGAAGATAAATACGAGTTGAGTAAATGAGTGACATGTAGTGAGGTCAAATGTAAATGTGAATTGTAATGTAATCAAATTTGTATTGTAATTGAAATTGTATATATATAGTGAGAGCTTGAAATTTGTACTATTCAAAAAATATAATAAATATTGTTTGAATAAAATTTCTGTTTGAATTCAAATTCTATGTTATTTATTTTATTCATTAAATATTTATTTAATCTGTGAAAATAAAATAGTATATTAACAAATATTTAAATGGATATATATATATATATATATTTATTATCATCAAACAAAAATCATATAATCGCATATTCAACATCCACTACTACTACTACTACTTGTAAAAGGGCGATCTTAACCATCCGAGTGAAAGTTAAGTTGAGTTTGTAAAGGGAGCTGTCATGTCTCCTAAGTCAAAAATAGGATATGTGTTATGGTTATCTAAGCCAAATTCCAACTAGTATTCCGGTTACCTGAGTCAAATTCTACTAGGTGTCCTTGCCACCTGAGTCAACATCAAGAGGTGTGAAGGGTGCTCTTACCACTTAATAGAAAGTCAAGATGTGAAATCCTGTACGGGCTACAGGATCGAAAGTAGGATTGTGAATCCGAACCAATATAAAATTCCCGGTGTCATCTTTACCTTTACTTTTCTTGCATGTACTTACTGTTATCTGATTGTTCTATGATTATATGATCTATTTATATTTGAATTTTCTATGATAAAGTCTAGAACCTGCAAGTATATTGATAAAAGGTTTAAATAGACTATTCACCCACCTTCCCTCTAGTGTGAATTAGCTTTAAGACCCATTCTATTGTAGTATAGATTAGGTTATCACACCTATTACCATATACCATCTCACATAACTATTAGTACGTAATTATTCAGTATCCAAACAATATGATTAATACATTGTCCAACATCTGATGAGCGTTGCATACTCTAGTAACAGATGAATCGATATCTTTTCTTGAAACACCTTAATTAGGAATATTTAAAATAACATATTATTTTTATTGTGATAAATTTCTCGTGGTTACAACACATTGTTATTGCTATTACATTACATATCATTTAAGAATTTTCTATTTAACATACTTAAATTAAATAATTAATTAACATAGCACAACACAATAAGTATATAATAGAAAGAAAAACACGTTTTATTTCGAACAAGATTTTATTAAAAAGTCAATAATTTACAATAAATTATAGAATTGCCTTTAAGACATACCCTATCATTCTTAACATAGAGAGAAATAATATTAAAATGACGAATGTTTCAAAATTAATAATAATAATTGCAACTATGTATAACTGTAATACACTTACTTTCGCATAGTTACAATCATTAGAAAACGATCGCTTCGATGTCGTCATATTTACCGAAAAGTATGACCTGACAATTGTATCCTCCAACTAGGTATTATTTTTGGGTTTCATTTCTAACTCCACATATTTCATAATTTAACTTCATTACTACAAGAGAAATGATTAAAGTCATGAAATAGCAATCGCATGGTGTATAAAAGTTTATAACTCATAGTCGCAAGTTCGAATTTTGAAAATAGAAAGTGATAAAAAAATTGGCATCAATGTTGTTTACTATTTGATTAATTTTTTTTAAAATATTTCATAAATTTGATCAAACTATTATGGATGATTAAGCATAACACAAATTCCACAATCATTACATCAAATCAATCCTTTTACCTCATGTTTTGCTCGATTTTAATCATGCATTATTAACTTGAAAATTTCCTTTTCTTTCTTGTTTTAAAAAACTAATATGTAAAAATTATATTTTTGATCAGTAATGCTAAAAGGCCAAGAATTGATGGGCAGAAATGGTGTGGGAATGACCATGGCTATAAAAACAATTATGGCCCCTTGAGTTCCATCATTCGTTTACAAATTCATACTTTTCACACTTTCCTTTTCAGGCCTTGTAGCACCATCCATCTTTGATTGTTAAGAAAATCGAAAGGTATCGTGAGTTATTTATATTTTTTTTGGCAATACCAGCGGGGTTAACTGGTCCTCTACTAATTTTATTGCAGCGTTAGGAAAAGAAAATTCAATCAAAACACACAAAAGCAAAACAGGATAACAAAAACGAAAAAGAAGCTATGACCAAAACTAATATGGTCAGTAGAAAAACAAAAGAAAGACCAAGGAAACAAACACCGAAAGAAGGAAAAAAAAATAAAGAAAAGGGCATAAGAAGCAAGAACATAGAGAAGAGAAAAGGACACCGAGCACTCATACAAATCTATGAATGATACGGAGAGGGAAATAAAAGGGACTCATCTCCCTACCAATCCTTATTTCATGCATCAAAACATGCTTCATTTGTACCAGATTCTTTAATTTCCCACGAAATATAGCCTGACTTCTTTCATACCATACCAATCTGACAAACTTTCGAGAATAAAAAGAACCACATATGACTGGAAACATCTCCATCTCATTGATTTAAATATAATGAGCCATTCCTACTCATTGTTTCTCAAGCAGCTGTGTCTAACGAACTTGGACATGATGAAAGGCCAAAGGCTGTAGACAGACCGACAGATGGAAAAAAATTGTAAATTATCTTCCACCGCATGGTTGCAAAAACTGCAATCTAAATGAACACCAAACCCTTTAGCAACTAAATTAGATTTAGTGTGAAGGGCATTATTAACTAACTTTCCACAGAAAAAAATTATCTCTCTCATTATTATGTTTGATCTATATTCTCTTATTCCAACTGAAGTTAGGGAATTCAACATTGCACATGAGTGCATGACAAACAGAAGATATTTTGAACTGCACTTCCCTTTTAGTCCAAAGCACACTGTCCTTATGCACCACCATGATTTTTAACTTTTGAAGACTTAAACCACATCTGCCTAACAACTTGGTTTGAAGTATAAGGGAAAGTGATATGACCATCTTGAATGTACTCAAAAGCTTTTGCATTAGTCCCTATAACAATCTGCAACATCTGCTGATTGGTTAAAACATTGCATAGGATTAAACCATGCTTGATCCAAGGATCATCCCAGAAACTAACAGACCCTCCCATGGCAACACTATAACGAGCATAAGGTAAAAGCATAGGCCTAAGCTTGAGGATATTATGCCATGTCCAGCTACTGTGTTGAGGAATTTCCATCAGCCAGAATTTTCTCTTGCCCAGGTTGTATTTGATTGACCACTGGACCTAAGCGATGTCCTTGTTACATCAAAAATCATCAACATGTGTACCAAATGCTGCCTTATTCCAGTATAATATATTCTTGATACCCAGACCTCCTTTTAGCAACAGGAGCTCCAATTTCTTGAAAGAAAAAGGGAATAATTTAGATGAAAAAACACTTCCAGTCCAAAAAAATTGCATCATAGAGCTTCTGATCATTTTAAGAAGCTTAATGGGTAATATGAAAGTCCTAGACAAATATACAACCATTGAAAAATCATTGATTTGATCAATGTTAATCTCCCAGCTTGGGATAAGAACCTATTCATCCATGAGTTAAAAGCAACCATAATATGCTCATACATTGAAAGACATTGCACTTTCTCCTAGCTGTGGCCAAGGGAATCCCGAGATATGACATGGAGTCTTGACTATGTTGCAATGAAGTAACATTAAGAATATCACTATGAAGCTGTTGAGAGACACCAACAATAAGAATAGTAGATTTGGACAAATTAATTTTAAGGCCAGTTAACTTATAGAAAACATTGAGCACATCCAAGATACTCGCAATAGATGACATTGTAAGCTTAGTAAAATTAGTAAGGTTATAACAAACATCAGACTAACTATTTGAGGATCTTTACATTTCGGGTGAAGAATAATTTTTCCTGCGGCAACACTTCTATTTAGCATTTGAGTCAAGACCTCCATGATGATGACGAAAATGTACGAAGACATTGGATCCCCTTGCCTAATACCTTCTTTACTTTTAAAACATCCAATAGGGCTACCATTGAAAATTAAATAAAATCTAGCGGTGAAAATGTGGGCATGAATCCAAGCCACAAAATGCATAGGGAAGTTCATGTGTGCCATGACTCCGACAACAGTATACCAGTGGACAGTGTCATATGCTTCCATGATGTCTAGCTTAACCATGGCTCTAGAAGAAATAGTAGATCTACCATAACCTTTAAGGATCTCATGAGAGAGAAGAACAGTATCCAAAATAGATTAAGAAGGAAGGAATGTCGCCTGGTTTGGAGAAATAATGTTAGGAAGAACTGACTTTAACCTGGTTGCAATAATCTTTTGCAATTGCTTTATAAACATTATTACAACAGGAGATAGGTCTGAATGAAGTGACAGAATTAGCATGTTTAACTTTAGGGATCAATGCAATGTTGGTGGCATTCATAGAACTAAGCATTTTTCATTTAATGAAGAAATTTTGTATTGCCTTGTACACGTCATTTTGAATAAAGTCCCAACAATCAATGAAAAAGGAGACACTGAAACCATCAAGGCCTCCATAGGAATTCTTATTCATATCAAAAATAGCTTGCTTTATCTCAAAATCAGATATTTCCATTGATAGTGAATTCTTGTCATCAGATGATAAGACCAGGAGATCAAAGTTGTCTAGGATGCCATGATCAGTGAGGAAGTTACTAGTATTACCAAGAAGATTATCGAAATATGATAGAAAACTATCTTTGATTTCCTCAAGAGTACATTAAAGTATTCCATTTTGATCACGAATTGATGTAATGTTCTCTCAGAAATGCTTAGCCTTCAGAGTATCATAGTAAAAAGCAATGTTTCTATCGCCATTCACTTCCCATTTAAGCCTTGCGTTTTCCTTGAGCATATTAGCTTCCACTTGAAGTGCCTCTCTATAATCAATGTTTAGACCATTTTCAAGAACAGAAAAATTAGGACCATCTGGGTTTTCCATCATGAGCTTCTACACCTCCTCCAACCTGAATCTGATGGTAAATGAAATTGTTATACGTCTAGTATACCAAAACAGAGAATAATCAATTATAAACTCGTCGCACAAGTTTATAACTCAGATTTCCACTACACTGGAATTCTGTAGTAATTATTTTAACAATATGAATGTTGTAAATAAATTACAACAACAGCGTTATACTATTTTGAATAAATAGTATAACCAGAATAACGGATAGAATATAGAATAATGTATATAAATATACAAACAGACTAGAATTTCAACCGGATTATGTCTTAGGCTCGTTGTAACGATTTCCTTAAGAATTTTATTTCAAAATTCTTCCAAGATACAACAGACGAAATCTGCACGAGATTGTTATGAGTATGTCAACTCTGTGATATATATAGAGCGGCAGAGAAAAGAAGCAGAGGAAAAACAAAACTGAATTGGATTGAAAATGTGATCAGTATTCTGTTCTATTTATAGTTTTGTCCGCATCCCTTCAAACAATCGCGTCCGTTGCCTTTTGGTCGCTGCTGTTCGTTAACGGGTCGCACCCGCCCGCTACTGCGTCCAACAGTACTGTTTCGCACCCGCTCGTACCGCCTGGTACTGTTTCGCCCGCGCCTCTTCATTCGGGTCGCACCCGCTTGCGCCGCATCTGTTCGCCCGCATCCGCTTCAATCGGCTCGCTTCAGAAGTCGCACCTCCTCAGCAATCCGCGTCCGTTCGTATAGCCTGTGACTGTTAAAAAGCCCGGTCCAGTTGGAGTAAAAATATGAGTATCATATTTAGACCCAAACCCAAACCCAAATCCAAACCCGGCCCGGCCCGGTTCGGTTCGGTCGGATGGACGGCGGCGGCGGCGGCGCGCGCGTGTGGTAGAGATGCATGATCTTCCTCCTCAGAACGAAGCATACATTTGGGTGCCCTAGGCCCCAACACCTTCATTGCAAAGCCGTATATATATTGGAATGACTTTGCAAATTTGGCGATGTGGGACAAGTGTATTTCATTTACACTAGGAATTCCAACAATCCCCCACATAAATGATAATGTACTTTTCCCCGACACAAAGCGAAATATCACAGAGTACATATGGAATAATGTTTTATCGTGGATAAGTAGATATTTCACTTTGAACTTTCCCTAGTTAAAACTTATCGGATCTACTTGGCTAATCGGTGAATTATTTCATCTTGAACCGTCGGCCTTTATTGTATATCCAGACAATAAGTTTTACGAAGCATTGATTCCCTTCTCATTCAATCTCTTGGTTGTGTTCATTTTGGTCCTGAACAATTTTTGGTTCTGTGAGTATTTTAGAGAATAAAAGCCTTTTAATATCCTCATAGAGCCGACCCAGCTCACACTAACATAGATGATCGCAACCATTAAGAGTATCCTACATATACCCCACTTGTTATTTCCAAGATACGGTCATCATTAAAAAACATAGTTTTAACCTTTACATACTTCTGTAGGCATGCATTTATGTTGTGCACCATAGGAATGGAGTTGGACTATGTCCATGCAAATGCATTATGTCTTGAGTTATTCAGAACTAGTTTGCCTATTGGTCCTAGTCTGTGGGATCTCCAGTCGCTAGGATAGGTTTCCGTATAAGATAACTCTTTGTGGTTTAGGCTTTTAAACCCATTCCCCTCGATGCGTAGTCAATTTTCTCTCTTGATAAACCTTTAGTAAATGGATCCGCTAGGTTATCGTTTGTTCTCATATAGTCTATGGAAATTGTTTCATTTGAGAGTAACTGCCTAACTGTGTTATGGCGTCGACGAATATGTCGTGACTTTCCATTATACACAAAGTTGTGCGCTCTACTTAGCGCAGCTTGGTTATCACAGTGTATACATATGGCCGGTACAGGTTTAGGCCAAAATGGGATATCTTCTAAAAAGTGACAAAGCCATTCTGCTTCTTCGCCTGCTTTATCTAATGCGATGAACTCCGATTCCATAATGGATCAAGCTATGCATGTTTGTTTAGTAAATTTCCATGACACTGCTGCCCCTGCTAGGGTAAAGACATAACCACTCGTTGATTTTGATTCCTTTGAATCAGCAATCCAATTTGCATCACTATATCCTTCTAAGACGGCATGATATTTTCCATAATGCAAGGAATAATTTGTGGTATTTTTTAAATATCCAAGCACTCTCATTAGTGCTTTCTAGTGTTCCTTTCCTGGATTGCTTGTATACCTGCTCAATCGACTTACCGCGTAAGCAATATCTGGTCTGATGCAATTCATCAGATACATTAAGCATCCTATTACACGAGAGTATTCCAGTTGCATTACACTCTCATCAGTGTTTTTATGCAGTACTTCCGATGGATTAAAAGGTGTCCTCACTCCTTTAATTCCATATTCTTGGAATTTTTCAATCACTCTGTCTACATAGTGTGACTGAGATAGTTCAATTCCATTAGGTGTTCTTATTATTTTGACTCCCAAAATAACGTCCGCAACTCCTAAGTCTTTCATATGGAAATTGTTGATCAACATTTTCTTTATGGTCTCAATTACCTGAGTATTTGGACCGAATATTAGCATATCGTCCACATATAGACAGATCATCACAATGATTGTCCAAATTGTTTATAATAAACACATTTGTCACATTCATTTATACGAAAACCATTTCTCATCATGACACTATCAAGCGTGCCATTGCTTTGGAGCTTGTTTTAGTCTGTATAATGATTTGACTAATCTACATATTTTGTTTTCATTTCCTTTGGAAATAAATCCCTCAGGTTGCTCCATGTAAATCTCCTCATCGAGATTTCCATTTAAGAATGCTGTTTTTACATCCATCTGATGAATCTCTACATTATATATGGATGCAATTTCTATTAGCATTCTTACAGAGGTTATTCGTGTTACCGGCGAATATGTATCAAAAAAGTCTACTCCTTCTTTTTGACGATATCCTTTGGCTACTAATCTGGCTTTATACTTGTCGATAGAGCCATCTGCTTTCATTTTCTTCTTGAAAATCCATTTGCAGCCAATAGGTTTTATTCCTGGTGGAATATCAACAATTTCCCAAGTTTTATTATTTAGAATTGAATCAATCTCACTTTGGATTGCTTCTTTCCAACATGAGGACTCAGAAGATGACATTGCTTCCTTGTACGTTTGAGGTTCGTGCTCTAATACATATGTAAAAAAGTCCGAACCAAATATTTTGGAAGTTCTAGCCCTTACGCTTCTTCTTGGTTCAGCATCCTCAATTTCATGATGAGTTTCATCTTCATGCGAATCGTTTGATTCTTCTCTTGTCCTTTTTTGGGACATTATTCCTTCATTCCTTTTGTGCGGAAACACATCTTCAAAGAATGAGGCATCTCTTGATCCCATGATTGTATTTACATGAATATCAGTTATATCAGACTTGAATACCAAAAATCTCTAGGCACTACTATTTTGGGATGGCCCAAGATAATAGCAATCTACTGTTTTTGGTCCAAGTTTGACTCTCTTGGGAGGCGGAACTGGAACTTTTGCCAAGCATCCCCACACTTTGAGGTATTTAAAGCTTGGTTTGTGTCCTTTCCATAACTTATATGGAATTGTAACCATTTTATTGTGGCGATATGGTGATGTTGTTTGATGAATTATTCTATTTTCTACACAGAACTGTTCAAATGGTGATTCATATTCTTCACCTCGATCAGAGCTCAATATCTTGATCTTTCTATTTAACTGATTTTCTACCTCAGTTTTGTATTCTTCAATTTTGGGAAATTTATGTATCCTAATCTATCATGCCATAGTAAAATTTCGTGCTCAAGCAAATAAGAAACTTCAATTTTATTAATAGCACAATCAGAATACATAGTTTTATTGCCAACAAAGGCTACATTTGCCTTAAATAGGCCATCATGCTGAGAAATCAGACTCGTCCATTTCCATGTTGTCAACTATATTCGCCTCTGAGTTGTGTTCCTTCTTGTGTCTGCAATCTCTAGCGGCGTGTCCCATTTTTCCACAAACCCAACATTCACCATTAAACTTCTTAGTTTGTTTGTTGTCTTTGGATTTTTTTTTAGGAGCTTTCCTTTTCTTCTGGAAATTCCTCCTTTTGTTTTTGGTCTTTGACCCTTCAGCCACAAATGCCTCATCGCTTTATTTTGTTATTCCACGGTTATATGTCTCAATTTTCAATCGGACTATGAGATCCTGTAAAGAGATTTCCTTCTTTTTATGCTTTAGATAATTGCGGTAATCTCTCCATGATGGCGGTAGTTTTCCCGTGATGGCTTCAACTAAAAACGATTCTCCAACCATATGACCTTCCGCTTCGAGTTCATGAATGATGATTTGCAATTCATGCAGTTGAGCAGTCACCGGTTTGGAGTCAACCATCTTGTAGTCCATGAATTTGTCTACAATGAATTTCTTATGACTGATATTCTGCGTCTTATACTTTGTGGTAAGTGCATTCCAGAGTGCTTTTGATGTCTTTGAAGGTTGATATACTTTGTATAGCACCTTGTCGAGACAATTCAGAATATAGTTTCTGCATAAAAAATCGGAATGCTTCCACGTATTCACCTCTGCTTCCTTGCCTGGTGCAGGAATCGGTTCCTCCTCGTCGAGATACTTTTGCAGACCGAGTGTGGTGAGATAAAACAACATCTGATTCTGCCATGTCAAGAAATCATCACCATCTCCCTTAAACGGTTCAGGTCTGTTGTGAGTAGTATTCTTTGATAATTCTACTGTTGCCATCTCGGATTATGTCTGAGGCTTGTCGTAACGATCTCCTTAAGAATTTTATTTCAAAATTCTCCCAAGATACAACAGACGAAATCTGCATGAGATTGTTATGAGTATGTCAACTCTGTGATATATATAGAGCGGCAGAGAAAAGAAGCAGAGGAAAAACAAAACTGAATTGGATTGAGAATGTGAACAGTATTCTGTCCTATTTATAGTTTTGTCTGCATCCCTTCAAACAGTCGCGTCCGTTGCCTTTTGGTCGCTGTTGTTCGTTAACGGGTCGCACCCGCTCGCTACTACGTCCAACGGTACTGTTTCGCACCCGCTCGTACCGTCTGGTACTGTTTCGCCCGCGCCTCTTCAGTCGGGTCGCACCCGCTTGCGCCGCATCTGTTCGCCCGCGTCCGCTTCAGAAGTCGCACCTCCTCAGCAATCCGCGTCCGTTCGTATAGCCTGCAACTGTTAAAAAGCCCGGTCCAGTTGCAGTAAAAATACGAGTATCATATTTAGAACCAAACCCGGCCCGGTTCGGTTCGGTCGGACGGACGGCGGAGACGGCGCGCGCGCGTGGTGGAGATGCATGATCTCCCTCCTCATAACGAAGCATACATTTGGGTGCCCCTAGGCCCCAACACCTTCATTGCAAAGCCATATATATATTGGAATGGCTTTGCAAATTTGGCGATGTGGGACAAGTGTATTTCATTTACACTAGGAATTCCAACAGAAATTAAGGTGCCATTACCAAATTTGAGTCTGGACCAAGCTTGCAGTTCCTCCTTACATGCTTTGAGCTTTTTCTGCAATATCAACATAGAGTTACTAAAATAAGGTTTAAAGTAGACCTGTTTAATAATATTTAAAAACTCTATCTCATGTAACCAATTTTTAAAAAATATAAAAGAGGATTTGGCATTCAAAGCAGGTACACCAAAAGAAAGAATTTGGGGTGAATGGTCTGACAACAAGGAAAGTGGGAGATGATTGTGGACATTAAGATAGGCGTTGAGAGTGATTTGGTTAAAAAAAAAGCAAAGTCGATTTTGCTAAAGTTGCTTATACCACTTCTGCTGCAGTTATTCCATGTGTAAAGAGCACGAGAAGTATTGATCTCAATAAAAGAAGAGTCATCAATTGCATTATTTAGGGGTCTAATCTCCCTTAAGGACATTACACCACCCCCATGCTGGTCACTGATACGCAGGCAATATTTAAAATTCCCAAAAACAAGCCAAGGATGAGAGTTATGTCGAAAGGAAGGTAGAGTGTTAAGGAAAGATTGCCTTAAAGCAACACTGTTATCAGCATATAAAATAGTTATATAGAAAGAAGTTGAGGTGGGAAGATGAATGACATGATTGTGTATGAATTGTTTTGAAGCAAGGATGGAGGAGAGGGTGAATGTAAGAGGGTCATGAAGAACCATAATCCTACCATAAGAAGCATGAATCAGATTAGTAGACAGTTTCCAAGAAGGATGGATATAACTTGCAGCTCTAGATGTTAAAGTAGAATTAAGCTTTATTTCAAGGATAGCTATAAATTTAAGGTTGTAAGATTGTATTAAGTTTTTGACTTGATCTAGCTTCACATCGATCTTTGTGTGCACCTCTAATGTTCCAAACACCAAGATTGTGTATCATGGAGAAAACTACTGGGGGATGGTGAGGCTTTTGTTTTTGCTTCCGCTAGTAATAAGAGAACTAATGATCTTGTTAAGAGGAACAGTAGGTGTGGAGCTGTAGGAAGTTTTCTCATTCAAGTCTAGGCTTGAGTCCTTTTTATTCTTATTACATGTTTTCTTTTTTTTGTTAGCAGAAATCTCCATATTAAGATGATCAGAAAGTTGATTGGGAGCATTGGTAGTGACTGAAACAGAAGAGAGAGATAGAGAGAGAGGAGGAATGGGATAAAATAGAAGTATGATAAGGTATGTGTTAGAATTCCTAAAGGTCAAGTGAATGAAAAATAACATAAGTCCCACATCGCCAATTTATTGAGAGGTATATTAGTTTATATATGCCTTTCTCAAGTGGAGGTTGGGGGCCTGGGGCTCCCAAATGTATGCTTCGTTGTGAGGAGGAGACCATGCATCACCACCACACACGCGCGCGCGCCGCCGCCTCCGTCCGACCGAACCGAGAATTTCCTTTATATACTGGTTAGATTCGCTGTAATCTTTCCCGTTTATAAGTTGTACTATTTCTTACAATAGTATAACGTTGTTATTGTAATTTATTTACAAACGTAACTTATTGTTACATTTATCTAATACAGAATTCCAGCGTAGTGGAATTCTAATTAATAAACTTGTGCGACGAGTTTATTGTAGCGTGCTATCTGTTTTAGTACACTAGACATATAACAGTATGTACTTCCAGGCTTTAGGAGGAGTAATAAGATCTTACGGAAGAGAGGTTGAGGCTTCTTTTACATTGAGAACGATATCATTAGAAGTAGTTGACAGATGAAGAAAAGATGGGGAGATAGCTAAAGTATCATGCATGCATGCATGCACAGAGAGGTACGTTGGTTTTTTTTTGCTGCTTGATTAAATTGGAAATGAGGTTTGTCAGCAACTACATTGGGATGGGAACAAGGTAAACTGTTATGTTGAGATGTGGTTTTTGTGGTTTCATCAGAGTTTAAAAGGTGCATTGTGTTAGCTGCATGTTGGGGACTTGAATGATCATAACACATTAGGTCATTAGGTCTAGATTTAAATATTGTTTCACTTCCTACATTTGCACTAGTTCTAGAAAGCAAAGCTTCGGATTCTACTTTGGGCTCAACATCAGGCAGCATAAAAACTTGCTCAACTTCGGGCACAATTTCGGGCTCACAGTCACCATTACTTCCAGGTTTGTTAATTGAAATTTCTCTATTTCTAAGTTGCTTGTTACCTTTCATACCAATAGTTTTTGCATTTGTAGTGATATTATCATCATCATTATTAACAGCAGCCTCAGACCCTTCATTATCCAAAATGACATGCTCCTCCAATAGTTCCAAACTAAGAAAACTATTTTTGGTTGGAACACCACCATTATGTGGTTGAGATTTACCTATGCTATTAGTAGCTACTTGAGTGTCATTATTATTGCTACTAATAACTAGGTTGCCTCATCTCTTCCTAAATTAGCAGTTGCCCATTTTTGTTGTTGAGCATCTCTATGTATCCTTCTGCCTTACTACTAGTGAATTCATTCATGCCATATTTCCCCTTAATCACTGCAAATTTCTTTCTTTTCTTGTGTACAACAAACCAACTTTTCTTGCTTTCAATCTTGTTTATTTCTGCATCTACCTTAACATCCCTATGGACATCAGTAGTATTTTCATTTCCCATATCTACCTCCACTATATTCTCTGCTTTTTCACACTTTTTGGTGTTATGGCCAAAAATACTACAGGTAGTGCATATTTCAAGCTTCCACAAGTACTTAACCTCAATAGTTTGCGTTCCACCATCCATCAGTTATACAACAAAACTATCAGGAATCTCTGTATCAGGAGTAACTTCAACCAAACATTTCGCATATCTCAACCATTCAAGTTTCTCCGTAGATTCGTCCATACAAAGCAACTTGCCTAACCTATAAGCCAGCCAGTTGATACCTAAATGCGACCAAGCATACACAGGTATATTATATAATTGTACCTAGACAGAGACTGACCGTATACTACCACAAATATTACCAATAGAAGGGTCCTAAGGCTTGATAATGAAAAGCTTGTTATGCATTATTATGGGATCACCTTGCAATATCCTGCTCCTATGAACTTTAGAAGAAAGTGAAAAGAGGAAGATGAAACCCTCATACTTGACTTGAATTGAACCTTTAAGCTTCCAGGTTCTTTTAAGATGAAAAACCATGGCAAAGTAAGATAATGGCTTTTCTAAGAATAAACCCACAAGATAATCACTCCATATTTCCTTGCCAGCCTCAAGCACAACAGGGAGGGAAGAAGAGGACATTACCTGAAAAGCTGGGGCTTAAGTCAACAGGGATGTACTTCGCTGCATTCTTCGGTTATGCTTAAAAAGGGAAGTCCATTCCTATTGACACGAAGTAGAAGGAAGAGAAGGAGCAGAAGGAACAGTAGAAGGAATGGAACGGAGGAGAGAGGGAGGATCAGAAAAAACGGTAGGAGAATGAGGAGAAGGAAGATGGTTCAAAGGAGGGGGCAGTGGGTTAGGAACAAGAGAAGGAGAAGGAGAAGAGGCAGACACAACAGGGCACACAAGAGAGATCAGAACAGGAAGGGAGGAAGGAAGGGAAAGATGAAAGGAAGGGAGGGAAGGGAGAGAAAAGGGAGCAGCCATGAAAGCCATAGAAAAATATATTTATGAAAACTACCAATTATTTATTACTTATTTAACCACAGGAAAATCGGCTGAAGGAAAAACTTTGCAATTTTTTTTTGGAATGAAGGACGCGACAATTATTTTTACATTTTAGGGATGTAGGTTTTATTCTTTCGCCTGAAGTAAATTCTTCACAAAAAAATTAAACTGCTTTCAAATTTCGTTCTCAAATCAATAGGACTGGCGGCAACATCAGAAGAATAGACGACACTACATCACAAGAACAGACGACGGCGGCGCAATCGCAGATGAAGACGGAGCTCGTTCAGGCGAAGGCGGAGCTCGTTCGTCAAGCGAAGGCGATGGACTGTAGGTGGCGTCGACTACATTGAAGGTCTGCGGTGACTTGAGCCATGACTTTTATGGCCGATTTCAGATGAGCGGCGGTGGAGTAGAAGTTAAGGTTGCTGGTGATGCCAAAAGTAACGATGACGATTAAATGTGTTGAAATGAACTAAGAAAAAAAAATGCTATATGAAATTATCATTCTAATTCTATATGTATAATACATAACTGAACGTTATATTTTGTATTGCAGTTGTTATAATTTACGCATTTGTAATAGTATGATTGAATGTTCTTAATTTTCAAAGAGCTGAGGTAAGTTTTGTTTTAAAAGTCTACAAAAGATGCGATTTTGATTAGATAAAATTACTTATATGTTTCACAAGATGATAAAATATGCATAAAACATAATGCATCAGTTGTTCGTTTACTTGTTTATTGAGTTTTTTTATTTTGAATGTTACAGATATCATAAATAAAATGCTAGTGTAGTTCATAACTAAAATGTTATATTAAACTATCATTTTAAATATACTAAACATACTATAGTAGTCTATCATTTTGCATATCCTAAAATGATATATTATACTATCATTTCGCATATCCTAAAATGCTATATTAAACTATCATTTTGCATAACTAAAATGATATATTAAATTATCATTTTGCATATCCTAAACATGCTTGTGGACTTTGTAATTGAAATGCTACATTAAACTATCATTTTGTATAACTTAAACATGCCAGTGGATATTGTAATTAAAATGATATATTAAATCTCATTTTTCATATTGTAACTTTGGTATTGGACTTCACAACTAACATGCTATATCAAACTATCATTTTGCATATTTTAAACATGATAATGGATTTCATAACTTAAATGTTATATTAAACTATCATTTTGCATATCATAAACATAGTGGTGAACTTTATGATTAAAATGTTACATTAAAAATATATGTGCTATATGCAATTATCATTTTGCATTTGGTAGTCATTTTGTATATTCTATTCTTACTACTTCACTTTAAATATACTTATGCTAAATTCAAGTTCATTTTGCATATTTTTCCATCCTTATTCAATTGAAATATACTTATGCTATATCCAAATATCATTTTGCATAGTCAGATAATTGTACAATATTTCAAAAGTATAAATGCTATATTAGTCTATCATTTAGCATATTAAACACAGTGTATTGTGTTTCAAATGTAGAAATGCTATATCTACATATCATTCAACTTGTGATTATAACTTTTTGACTTTCTTCTTCTTTTGTGTTTTGCTTTTCCATTTGTTTCTTACCTCTAGATTTAGTGGCACTTGACTTCAATTTTTACGAAATTTCTAATTTACGCTTGCATTGGAGTGTCGAATTAGGTTTTTTTTTAATTTTGGAATGGACGGCGGAAGCTTCGACGACAGTGGCGACTTGAGTGACGACGGCTACGACAGGTTAGGGTTAGGGTGGCGGTGGCTACGACAGATTAGGAGGCTTCGAACGATGGAGAAAACGGTTGAAGGTGGTTGAATAGAACGTGGTACTGTCCTTGAGCCTAAATTATAAAAGTTCCGTCCTACATTTAAAAATTAGCATAAATTTTTTCCTTTAAACTAATTTACTCATTTAACTATTAGAACTTAAATATTTATAATAAGCCTATTAGAATACAAAATAAAACCCAAAACATGAACACAATAGATTTGATTATTGGATCTCATTAGATGTCCAATTCAAAGGGAAATACAAATGTACAATTTTTGTTATCTCTTGTGTTCGTACTGTGTGATTTATGTCAAAATGAATTTCCTTTCATCATTGTGTTTAAAACATTATTAATATAGATAACTTAAAGCAAAGCGTCATTCTTGCATCTTAATTACGTTCTTTGTTTGTACTAATGTCACTATTGTGTAAAGAAAATATCTTATTACACCTTAAATTGAATCAACAAATCAATTTATGTTAAGAACTAACATAAAACTCAAAGACATCAAAATAATAATGAAAAATGACTTCACATTCCACACTATATATACAAATTACAAACAAAATAGTATTCCATGAATAAATCCCAATACACAACTCAACTAATCACTTGCTTTTAACAATTCATGAACTAAATATAAAAATAACATCAAACCTAACACCACTACCATGCAGCAGCAGAAGAAGAAGAAGTTGGCCGTTGCATCGATTTCTCCAACTCATCAAACATTTCAACTGGAAAATCATCCCAGAAAATCCCTGAAAATTCTAGAATCTTCTTCCATCTTAACCGAATCAATCTTATTATTCCCAACTCCAAAGTCAATGTACGGAACATAGTTAAAAGGCTCAGGAAAAGTCAAGTCATCCGCACCAAAGTCAACCAGAAAATCCGATGTCGAATGTGGATAATGCTCCCAAATTAAGGAAGGTTCCAATATTGGACCGTTCATATTCTCCTGCGATTACGTTGAAGTTTGACTCTGACCGAAATTCTCGACTTTGAAACCTCGATCTTCTATGTAGTAGTTTTGACTGCAGTCGAAGTTGCATGACGACGACTCCTCATATGGAACTATATCCAAGCATTTTACTTGAAACTTATACACAAATATACCTGATTCATTATTCAAAAAACTTATAATCATGTCCATATCATTTTTGGGACTTCAATTTCAACTCGACGTTGCTCGTAAATTACCTTCATTAACCATATGTAGTAGGAGAAATAATTAAAATCATGAAATTATGGCCTATGGTTAAGTAAACAATGATAAATAAAAATTTGAGGTCGATGTATTTTATGGTTTACTTAAATATTAAAATTTTGACAAGCACTAATGTCTCAGTGGTTAAGTGATTCGATTTAGGTGCGAGAGGTCACAAGTTCGAAACTTGCATAGCGTGATTCGAACATATATTAACATGTAATTGGTGTTATATTGTCTTAGTGACATATTGTATCTAAGTACCATTTCAAAAAAAAATTAAAATTTTAAGAATATTTCATCAAATTGATCAAACTATTATGGATAATTAAGCATACCATAATTTCTACTATTATAGACTCATATCATATCTCATTTTAATCTTGCATTATTAATTTATGAAGTTTTTGTTCTAGTTTTTAAGTAAATAAATAAATATAATTTTGATTGTAAAGGAAATAAGATTCTTGGGTTATTTTTTTGTTTTGTAAAGTTGTACCTTTTCAACTAATAGAACTTACATTCTTTATAAATTTTACCATTATTGTTTATATAAATTAAAGTCCCCAAAGGGATTTATAATTAAGTTTACAACTTAGGTGGACAATTGCATTTATAATTTTTAGCTAAGTCAAAAATTATTAATGTTGATAATTAAGGCAAGATGCTAACAAATTATTACGATGAAGAGATATCATCTTTCTTGCTTGGTAACATTTTTAAGCTTATCCGACGGTATGAGCGCTTAGATTAGTAGACGGCTCTACTGTACGCTCTTCAGAAGTTTACCAACCTGCCAGGTTCTCTTGTGTTTCGGAAAAAAAAAAAAAATCATTTTTAAGCTGAATCAACACATCGATTTATGTTTGAGAATCTAACATACAAACTAAAAGACTTCAAAATTATAATGAAAATTGACTTCAAATTCCACACCATATATACAAATTACAAACAAAACAATGTTTCACAAACCAATTCCAATACATAACTCAACTAATCACTTGAGTTTAATAATTCATATCCCAAATATAAATAACATCAAACCAAACACCACTACCATGCCGCCGCCGCCGCAGCAGCGGAAGCAAACCAAACACCACTACCATGCCGCCGCCGCCGCAGCAGCGGAAGCAGAAGAAGAAGTTGGCTGCTGCATCGACTTCTCCAACTCATCAAACATTTCAACCGGAAAATCATCCAAAAAAATTCCAGAATCTTCTTCCATCTTCACCGAACCAATCTTACTGTTCCCAACAGCAAAGTCAATGCACGGAACATGATTAAGAGGCTCAGGAAAAGTCAAGTCATCAGTACCAAAGTCAACCAGAAAATCCGATGTCGGATGTGGATAATGCTCCCAAACTAACGAAGGTTCCAATATCGGACCATTCGTATTCTCCTGCGACTGCACTGAAGGTTGACTTTGATCGAAATTCTCAACTCTAAAATCTTGACCTTCCATGTAGTAGTTTCGACTGCAGTCGAAGTTGCATGATGATGACTCTTCATATGGAACTATATCCAAGCATTTTACCTGAAACTTGTACACAAATATACATGATTCATTATTCAGAAATCTTATAATCATCTCCATATCATAAAAAGTACTTAAAAGTACCTCGAAAGTGGAGGGTTGAGTGGTGAAAGAAGATGACGTGGCAAGTTGGAGATGGTTCTTTTTTGATCTAGAAGAAGAAGAAGTATGGCCATGGTTGTGATTATTATTTTGTCTTGCCATTCTTTTTTGCCTTGTGCTCCAGAAATTCTTCACGTCGTTGTCTGTTCTTCCAGGCAAATATGTAGCAATTCTTGCCCATTTGTTTCCGAATTTTGCCTGCAGGTCTATTACTATTCTCTCTTCCTCTTGTGAAAACTTGCATCCACTTTCATTATATGTAAGTTTCAGACAAGTAACAGCAACAGTTTATTCAGTGAAAACAATACACATACGCAGACAGAGGGTCCAATCAGAAGACCATACTATCGGTAAGTAACATACTTGCATGTAATCCAATCAGTGTATACTAAAAATGTTACTCCTACGAAAAGACTCTCTTTAAATTTACAACTAAGCGGAACATTTCATTTTAAGAATAGGAATTTCTTATTAATAGTCAAGTGCTATTATTACAAAGCTTATAACATACTGCCTCATGAACATGATATATATAGTACCATTCCATCAATGGAAAAACAGCGAAATGCCGAGTTCACTAAGTTAATTTCATACTGAAAATCTGAAATACACTTAGAAGGAAAACAGTTTTCCAAAAGCGAGAGAATTAGGGCAATTAGAACATTTTCAATGGTAAATGAAAAAAGAAGAGGGAGGAGAAGTACGTTTTGAGATCAGGCTTGAGTTTATTAACCCAACGAAGGCGGCAGGATTTGCCAGTGCGAGGGAGAAGGCCTTTGGATCGGATGGAGCTCCAATCGCGCGGTCCATGTTTGCGGACGTACTCCAATAATATTTCGTCTTCTTCTGCCATCCATGGCCCTTTTCTCATTGCACTGCCTCCATTGCTATTGTTACTGCAGCCTTGCATTTTCTCTATTCTGCGTTTAGTATTGAATGAAAGCCACCGAATGTTCCTTGATTCTTGTTTTCGTTTGTTGATACTGCGTCCTTTGTTTGAGGAAAAAGAAATAAATAGCAGGCCATTATATGCACGTCCGACGATTTAGGGGATAGTGGAGGTAACGATTTTCTCTAATTCCTTTTTTCAAATTTATTTATTTATTTAAATTGTGTTTTGATTTTATGAATTTTCATTTTGAATTAATTTGAATATGTAAAATCCCGCTAATCATTCCACTATCCCACGTTTAATCTTCTCGCTTTCTCTGTGTGTGACACGCGTACGTAATGAAGAGAGGGAAAGCTTTTACGTCGAAGTACAAATTTTATAGTAAAAGCCTTAAAATATAGTTTTGTTTTCTGGTGCCAAACGTTTATGCAAATTTCTGCTACCTAGAATCTACTAACAACTAAATTAATAAAATTTCTTAGGCTTCTAAAATCATTGTCACTTTACTTCTTTGGATTAAAGGTTGGAAAAATAAAAAATAAAACAAAATAAAACTTAGTTTTCTATCCATATTGACGTATGAAAGGAAAAATACAAACCGAACAATTTTTTTGGACAAAGCCAACGGGGTTGAATGGTCCTCTACCATTTTATTAAGATGAACAACGGTACAAGCATGAAAACTGCAAATACAAAAAAACAAAAACTAAAACAAAATAGCAACCAAAAGAAAAAACCCCTATTTAATACAAGAAAATATTAAATAAGTTTTCACATCTGGCCGTACATGTTTTTCACAAGCACATCGGATAACCTACTCATATTTCTAGGCACTCCATAGAAATGTCTCAAATTCTTTTCCTCCTAAATACTGTATATAAATTTCTTGATAGCTTTTAGCAACAAGGAGCCTTTAAAAGTTCTCCAATGAGTTGCCTTAAAGATATTAAACCATTCAAATTTATTGTTCTGTAGAGGACTGTGTAAATTCAGCAGGCACAAAAGCCTTTTCTAAATGTAAAAAGAATACGGGGACGAGAAGGATATATGAGATGTATTCTCGGGAGCTGCATTACATAAAACATAAAATACATGAACAACTAGCAAGCAAACCCTTGTAGAGCAGATTGTCTTGAGTGTGGATGGCTTTATTCATAACTTTCCAAAGTAAGATATTTTCTTTAGGGTTTGAGCTAGATTGTCATATTCTTGAGTGCCAAGGAAAATGATTCATGGAGGAGAAATTTGCAATGACTATGTAAACAACACCTATAGAATGAGCCTTGTTACACCATAATGAATGCGCATAAGATATAGGGTAAATATTGTCTTCAATCCCTGCCTATATTGATCTTAATGAACAGGAACTATACAGAGTAAGGTAACAGGATATTATTGTTGTGTAGATAGGAGTATAACTCAGGCATACCGGATTGTTGTCTTAAGTTGCAATCAATCAAATTAGAAAAAATTATGCCTTTAGCTAGCCAAGGATCGTGCCAGAAGGAGATTAAGTTTGTATTTGACATAGTGCACTGAAACAGGGGAAGGAAGACACTTCTCAACTTGAGAATGCATCTCCAAATCCAACTGCAGTCCATTGGGATTTCCATGGTCCAAAATGAGATTTTTGTTTTTGTTTTTTTCAGCAGGTTGGCCTTAGTCCAGCCAGCCCAAAGATTTGGAGTCACATTTAGCAATTTGTCAATAAGAGAGGAATATGCAGTCTTGTTCCTAAGTTTAATATTCATAACGCCTAGTCCCCGTGATCGTAAGGAGTGATGCTTTTCTTAAAAGAAATAGGGATCGGTTCTGAAGAATGAGGGTTGCCTTGCCATAAAAAATGATTTAGAGTCACATTTATCATATTGATAAGCTTGAATGGGAGGATATAAATTCTGCTATAATATAAACACATTGAGGTTGCTATGGACTTATTAGTCACAACAAGCCTTCCTACAATTGATAATCTTGAACTAGGCCATGCGGTCAACCTTCCAATTATTTTGTCCTAAAGAGGAAGGCATTGATTAGAGGAGATTTTGGAAGTAAGGAGGGGGCTCCAAGGTAATTATCATTATAGGTAAGGCAACAAATAGATGATAGACTCAACAATTCATTGTTTACAGTATCACTAACCCAGCTGTGAGCATTTTAGACTTATTTTGGTCGATAGATAGACCAATAATGGTGTAAAAATGGTTCAAAGTAATCAAAACCAAACCATCTTACCTAAACCGTTACTAGAAACTAATCTAAATCTTAAATAATGGCTGTAACGTATTTGATGTCACGCATTTTGGTATCAACATGAACTACAAAAGACGTCCTCACTACATTTAGTACCAAATCTTAATATCATTTAAAAATACATTTAACAAATTAAATTTCTTTTCTAGATCAAAACCCCCCTTTAGAAACATTAACAAATTTTAATATCACATCGAAATTTTTTAATATCACTTAGAAATAGAATCTAACAAATAATATTTGTTTACAAAATCGTTTTTATTTATTAATAATATAATAAAAATTAAGACTAACAAAAAAATAGACATTACAAATTAGAAATAAAAATTCAAACTAATTACATATTATTTCAATGCAAAAATATGGTTAAATACTCGTGCAAATCATTTTCCTTTTGAATGTGTTTAGCATGTACAATTCGTAAAAAAAACAACTCATACTTTAGTGTGCGCCATCATCACGGGCGAAGCATGTGCCCTAACGCTCGTGGGTTAGCATGCATATTGCTAAGCATAAACAATGTAATCCTACAATAAGGACAACAAATACAAACTATAATTCCATAAAAATCACAAACAATGTTGCGACCTACAAGTTTAACCCTATGAACATTAAATTAATTAAAATGTAATTTTAATTAAATGGTGATTTGTGTATCGTATTTATGACCGTTGCACGGGTTTTGCCGAGCTGAGCAGTTTACTATATAATTTTGATAAATTTGGAGTTATGGTTTGATAAATAGGTGGGTTACAATGTTGGATAAGGTATGCAGTCGCTTTTGGACAAAACGGTTGCATAAACTGAACCCACCTCGTTGTCTATATATATGATGTTATGAAACCCAAAATGGCGGCTATCATATCAGATTTTTATCCCATGTCCCGAAATCCCTTTAATCTCTCTCTAACAACATATAACAAATTAATTAAACAAAAATTGTTCAAAAATTTAAAGTTCCCCAACACTAACTTATAATATACCAAATCGAAACCCTCAACGAGGCGAAGAGACATGTGCGATTCTTTTTCCATCTGATGCTCCAGTTGATCAATAAATGATGAAATAGTTTAGTTATCCAAATTTCCAATTTTAATCAATCGTGAGACGACAACCAATCAACGATCATAAGGTACTATGATATAGATGTCTATGAATGTGATGATAGCGTTAGGGGTATGCCAAGGTGCAATTATGTAATTCGTTACATATATCTAACTCGATAACCAATCTTGTTCAAAATAAAAAATGTGTTCGTTCTATTAAATACTTGATATAATGTGTTGTATTAATTAATTAAATTAAAAGTACATATTTAACAGAAAATCCAGTGGAATATTTTTGTGAGAGTAGTTACAAAGTATTTCAACCATGAGTAATTTATCATAATAAAATTAAACATACCATTCTAAATATTCATAGTCAAGATCTATCGAGATTGGATATTGATGCATTCATTGAGACTAGAGTACATAATACTCTCTAAATATTGTGAAGTGTATTACTCATGATTGTTGGGGAATAAAGGGGTTACAAATTGATAGTCATTGGATGGCTATGGAATGACTCACTCGATAGTTTTTATTGGTTAATATAACTAAGGTCAAACAGAAAATATCGATGTAAAAAAAATTGCACAGTTCTCTTGACTTGAGAATACTGTTGATCTTCAATGTGGAAGCTCAGCTTTGATTATAGTTAAATCGTGGCATAGCGTCTATCAAACGATTATAGTTGGGTCGAGTGGAAGCACTAAAAGTGAATAACTATTCAAGAGAGGATTCGACTCCACAGTTATATGAGATTAGTATCATATTCAATATAAGCCAACTCAAAGTCAAAGTCTCTGGCAAGAGAATTTCGGTTAATAATAATTGTTATTATTGGACCAAGAGCTTTGTATTTGGACTATAAAGTGGAATATGGACGATGTTGGAATTTTGAATATTACCAAATTCTATAACTCCAAAGTGATATAGTGTTGACGAAGAGAACTTGTGTAGATAATTATCACTAAAGGGTAACATTTGATAAAGTAAAATTAGATTTTATTGCAACCAAGCAAGAGATGAATTTGGCCATAATGTCACACCACCTGCTAAGTGACATGTTAACGTTCATATTTGAATTGTTTGATATTATTCGCTGACCAAATTTACCACCAAGAGTCACACAACTGAAATGATGAATACTCCTTTTACCACCTGTTTTAATTAATTTGTAATTGTTATAAGTTAATTAAATTAATTATATTATGAATATTAATTAGAAAATTTTATATTTGATGTGTTAAATGATGTTAAATAACGTATTTATAATAGTTATTAATATATTGATCGATATACGATATCGATACGCGTTTAAATTTGTATTTAAATGCAACGGACGTCGTTTGGGCTTGGAATTTTGGCTACGATTCTTGCATGTGGGGTCGGCCATATATCATGTGGCTTGATGAATTTGAATGAAAAAGGAAATGGAAATGGTAAGAGAGATATTAGGAATTGTGATCCACTTTACACTCTCCTATCTCCCTTTAAATAAGCCGCTCTCTGTTCATTCACTTTAGTCCTTTTGGTTAGTCCTCCTACTCGCTATATTTGATCAGAAATACCCCCTTTCAAACCATAAAATATCCAAGCACAAATCACATCAAAATTCTTTGATTCGATCATCGGTGGTAAGTAGTATAGGAATCAGCAACTCTAGAACTTGGAACTTGATTCAAGGAACCAGTGTGATCTCTAGGCCTTTGTAAGAGGTATGCTTTAGATTTATTAATATTTTGAATTTCTTAAGTCAATCAATAGATCATATGTTAGCTAGATAGTACATATCATGAATCGATATATTATTGTATTGTCACATGTTAATGGTTAAACATACATAATACATATGTGTGTGTGTGTGTGCGCATAATTTTTTTTAAATATCATCTTGTTGAACTCGACATAATAAAAAAATTAATTTTTTTATTAAAATATTTCTATTAAACGATTTTATCAATTAAATTTAATTATGAAATAGTATTCATATGATATATGTATTTAATTTTTTTTTACACATTTAGAATCCATTCGATGGTAGAAAAATTTATTTATTTTATAATTATATAAATTATTGAATTGATTTAATATTAGTTAAAGAAACAAAATATATTTATATACATTTATAAATAATATAATATTATGCTAGACTGTCTATCTTAAGGAGTAGTCCAATAGAGAGGACAACATAAGCATTCGTCAGAGGACTTATGCGGGGAACGTATGTAGAGGTTTGAGATCCATTCGAGATGCTCGAATCCATGAAGTGGTTCATGTTATCTTCGAGATAAAGGAATCCAATTGGGGATTCGTGTGCTACTCCAGTGGTGAAGACTCGAGGAAAGATGCCAAACGAAGCCTCGACATCATACGCTACACTTAAGACATTAACTATCATATCTTGGTTTTCTTGAGGGGAAACCCGTTAAGGGAATCCTTACGGTCTCAATGGTTACTATTACTTGTTGCATATTTCTTGAGTTTCTCACGCCGGATTGTCAGACTGATTCGGGTGTTATTTTCTTATAGTGCTTGGGTCAGCCACGTATATGTTTCCAGATTTAGCTGCGGATGCTTTGGAGCTTATGCAGAAGAACTGAATGATTACCTTTAGTAGTATTCTTATTTCCATTGCATTTCTATATTGTATATATCACCAGTGTGAGGACAGACAGTTATAAGTGTCTAGGTTGATGGTAATACTTAAGTTTTAGTAGCTTTGATATTTCTGTATTTAGAGTAACCCTTTGTACTATTTCTTTGATATTATATATTACCATTCTGTTATAAGATTATGATGTGTTCTCTCTTTTTGCTCTCTTTCTTTTACTTTAACCTAAATTTCTTACTTTTTGGCACTTGGATGCTTGGCGCATGAATACCACGGATGTGTTTAGGGTCGACATTCGAGGGTATTTTTCCCTTGAATAACTCTACCCTTTGATTTCCTACGGATATTTTGCTTTGATTGAGTAGTAAGAACTATGGGCATTGGAGCTGCCAATGCTAGAGGTAGTCGGAGTAGTACTGTCATGAATGGCATGAATTGGGCACCGAGGAATGTTTCTCTAGTTGAGGAACCAAGGGTGAATGTCGTAAAGGAGATCATGCAGGTTGGGCCTCAAATGAGTTTTGCTTCACTCTGCCGCGATTATGAGAGACTAAGGGGTAAGAGATTTATTGGTATGGAGACTATTATAGAAGTCCAGTCTTAGCTCAGATTTTGTGATTATATATATGAAGATATGGAGCTAGATGATGCAATAAAGCGTAGGTTAACACCACGACATTCGACAGATGTAGCCATGATTGGTGGAGTTATGTTACAACTGATGTCCAAGAAAACGACTTTTCTTAGTCCCATTTAAAGATGAGTTTGAGATGAAGTTTAATCTGAAAGTCGAAAAGACTTTGTTGTTTAGGAGCTTCTTGGATCTAAAGTAGGAAACCATGACTGTGGCAGAGTATGAGAATCGGTTCAACACATTGTCTCGGTTTGGGACACGCAGCTGACGAAGAACGAGATTTTCATCGTAGGTTTGCATCCTGAGTTCCAAGGGACTTGACTAACCATGTTCTGTGGTCTTTTGTGGGTTTGGTGGATATGACTTTGAGGTTTGAGAGCTTGGTTTTGGAGCCATTTATTCCTGCATCGGCATGGGACAACAAGCGTATATTTCAATCACCAAAGAAGAAGTTCACCCTTGTTTGCTACAAGTGTGGGAAGAAGGGTCACTTTTCTAATAGGTGTATGTCGGGTGGAGAAAGGCAGATGGCTAAAGCATAGATCGAGAAGTTTTCGAAGCTTGAGACCCAGTTTGCACCAAAAGGTTGTTACGATTGCCCTCAGTCTTGCCATTTTATTAGAGATTGTCCTATGCTCAAGAAAGGGGAAGTAGATTCTTAAGGGTATACTATATGTTTAAAGTTTACCTACTTGTGTTTGGTTTGATATTAGTGCTTGTCATAGCTTAATATTCTGTAACCTTGATTGTTTAGTCATGCTTGGCATGTTAGAAACACCGAGTATTGTTTGTTATTAATTATGCTTATTTGCGGAAAAAATGGTCACAAACACCCAATTGCCGATGAAAGCACCCATTTACCATCACAGATCACAGATAGCAAGTATATAGAGAACACAAATATAAAGAACACAAAAAAATTAAAAGAAAAGCTGTAGAAACACATAGTTTATAGTGGTTCGACGTTGTAGCCTACGTCCACTTTGAAGGATTTTCTATTTTATTGATGGTTCTCGTTGGTTACAATTGATTACAATAGTAGAAGTGAAGTACAAAGGTGATTTCGGCAGAGTCTGCATGTAGAAGAGCCAAAGATCCCTTTTTCTGAAGCTTTTGGACTGCATTTATAGGTGTAGGCTGCATATCTCTCTCTTAGATCTCAGAAGACCTCTTCTGGCACGTGAGTTGGCCCACATGATCGATCCAATGTCATTTGCACTCGGTCCGTGATCGATACGAACGAATTTCGTATCAATCAAGATTTGATCCAATCGAGTTGAAATTTTACATGAACATTCTTTAGGTCGTACGTAAGCTCTTATAAAAATTTGTTGGCATTTGGACTTGTAAATTGTGAGTTATGATCGACGAAAGTTTGAGCTTTTCGACTACTGTTTCCTTCATATCGATGCTGTTCATGTTGATAACTTCACACCATGAATCTGCATGTGACGCCAGTTGACGTGGCGCTTTCTTTTTGGATCGATCCATATTTCATACCGAACAATCGATTCTTTCCTATGGACTCGCCTTGTTCGTATCGATATGGGTTAGCCTTGTTCGTGTCGATCTGCTGTTTTGTTCGTATCGATCATTACTGCTTTGTTCGTATCAATTGTTTGAGCTTTACTCATATCTATTGATTGCATCTCACTTCGTATTAATTGTGTGCGCTCCACTTCGTATCGATGGGAGATGTTTATTTCGTATCGATGGGAAATATTGATTTAGTATTGACCAATGGCCGATCGATGCGAATTATGTTGAACATAGATCGATACGAAATAGATTCTTGTGTTGTTTACCGATGGATACGAAATAGACAGTGGCGGATGTATGCGAAGTGGACGCTGATTGATCGATACGAACAAGTGATGAAATGATCGATGCGAAGCGGTAGGAAGAAGGATGGATACAAAGAGCACAGCCCTCTTGACCGATATGAAACCGTGTGCATTTGATGTATTCGAACCAGATCGATACGAAGAAGGACTTTCTCTGGTTTCTTGATGGATACGAACAAGATGATTGCTCAAATTGCATCAATCATATCTTGAGCATACGAACTCGGATTGACTTGAACTTTGAAACGTAGCCTTTCCTAGCCATGTTCATCATTCCCAATTGATCCCGTCTTGATTGGAGCTTGGCCAAATTTTGGCAACACCGATCATAGCCTTGTTTCCAATCCTGATACCCATCCTTTCTAGTCGATTTGTTGATATCCCGACCTTCACCAAAAGGCGGGATAACATTTGCCCCACAAAACATGCATTGTGGTAAGAAGGTGTGTTTTGAAAAGCTCTACTTCCAACATCTGAAGTCCATATTCCATCCATATCCATTCTATCTGATTCATAATCCAATCCATTACCAAGCCATCCTATTTGAGCGCCATAGCCATACCGATTTATGTGGTAATAGAAAAATCATATCATTACCAACAAAAGTAATCGGAAAACCGATACTTCGGTTTGTGGTTGGTAATGGTTGGTAAAGGTCGGTAATAAACTTTTACCATTTACCAGTATGACATATATTTGTTTACAATATTTCATGTTAAATAAGTAAATATTAAGAGTTGTTAATTTTTATTATATGATTATTTATCAATTTTATTTTGTGCAGTCAAACATACAAGTAAATATTGTGCAAGAAGCTAAACATTGCATGAAATCATATTACTTAAAAAAAATACATGATAAGAATTGCATTCAATATGATATCATAATAGTATTTTGTTAGATTTTCTATTAAATCACTGCACATTAAATGTGAGTTATAGTGTGTGTGTGTGTGTGTAGTGTGTGTAAGGGCGGCTATGTAAACATATAATTAGACACAGTTGGTGACACAAGGGACGTGGATCATTGGATCCTTTTGTCTTTATATGGGAGGTGTAAACCGGGGGGTCATTGAATGACAGAGATTGTTGTATTATCAACTATGTCTGTATTTTGTATATAAATAGACTTTCCATATATCTATATGGTGGATATGGTAATTACCACATTTAGTAGTTAATTACCATTACCGTACCGCATATTTTTATGCGGTTCGGCAAACCGTACCAGTCGAATTGGTTATCATTTTTTCGGTACCATTTTAGTTGGTAACGGTTGGTAATGGTTGATAAGTGGTAATATGGTAAAGATGTCCAGCCCTAATCAAAGTTATACAATCGAACGATCGGTTTCTCCACCGTTATACAGTTATACTAGTATAAATTAAAGTCTCCAAAGGGATTTATAAGTTTACAACTTAGGTGGACAATTGCATTTATAATTTTTGTCAAAGTCAAAAATTATTAATGTTGATAATTAAGCCAAGATGCTGACAAATTATTACGATGAAGAGATATCATCTTTCTTGCTTGGTAACATTTTTAAGCTTATCCGACGCTACGGACGGCTTTACTGTACGCTCTTCAGAAGTTTAACGACCTGCCGGGTTCTCTTGTGTTTCAAAAAAAATAAAAGTAAAAATAAAAAATCATTTTTAAGCTGAATTAACACATGACATACAAACTCAAAGACTTCGAAATTATAATGAAAATTGACTTCAAATTCCACACCATATATACAAATTACAAACAAAACAATGTTTCACAAACCAATTCCAATACATAACTCAACTAATCACTTGAGTTTAATAATTCATATCCCAAATATAAATAACATCAAACCAAACACCACTACCATGCCGCCGCCGCCGCAGCGGAAGCAGAAGAAGAAGTTGGCTGCTGCATCGACTTCTCCAACTCATCAAACATTTCAACCGGAAAATCATCCAAAAAAATTCCAGAATCTTCTTCCATCTTCACCGAACCAATCTTACTGTTCCCAACAGCAAAGTCAATGCACGGAACATGGTTAAAAGGCTCAGGGAAAGTCAAGTCATCAGTACCAAAGTCAACCAGAAAATCCGATGTCGGATGTGGATAATGCTCCCAAACTAACGAAGGTTCCAATATCGGACCATTCGTATTCTCCTGCGACTGCACTGAAGGTTGACTTTGATCGAAATTCTCAACTCTAAAATCTTGACCTTCCATGTAGTAGTTTCGACTGCAGTCGAAGTTGCATGATGATGACTCTTCATATGGAACTATATCCAAGCATTTTACCTGAAACTTGTACACAAATATACATGATTCATTATTCAGAAATCTTATAATCATCTCCATATCATAAAAAGTACTTAAAAGTACCTCGAAAGTGGAGGGTTGAGTGGTGAAAGAAGATGACGTGGCAAGTTGGAGATGGTTCTTTTTTGATCTAGAAGAAGAAGAAGTATGGCCACGGTTGTGATTATTATTTTGTCTTGCCATTCTTTTTTGCCTTGTGCTCCAGAAATTCTTCACGTCGTTGTCTGTTCTTCCAGGCAAATATGTAGCAATTCTTGCCCATTTGTTTCCGAATTTTGCCTGCAGGTCTATTACTATTCTCTCTTCCTCTTGTGAAAACTTGCATCCACTTTCATTATATGTAAGTTTCAGACAAGTAACAGCAACAGTTTATTCAGTGAAAACAATACACATACGCAGACAGAGGATCCAATCAGAAGACCATACTATCGGTAAGTAACATACTTGCATGTAATCCAATCAGTGTATACTAAAAATGTTACTCCTACGAAAAGACTCTCTTTAAATTTACAACTAAGCGGAACATTTCATTTTAAGAATAGGAATTTCTTATTAATAGTCAAGTGCTATTATTACAAAGCTTATAACATACTGCCTCATGAACATGATATATATAGTACCATTCCATCAATGGAAAAACAGCGAAATGCCGAGTTCACTAAGTTAATTTCATACTGAAAATCTGAAATACACTTAGAAGGAAAACAGTTTTCCAAAAGCGAGAGAATTAGGGCAATTAGAACATTTTCAATGGTAAATGAAAAAAGAAGAGGGAGGAGAAGTACGTTTTGAGATCAGGCTTGAGTTTATTAACCCAACGAAGGCGGCAGGATTTGCCAGTGCGAGGGAGAAGGCCTTTGGATCGGATGGAGCTCCAATCGCGCGGTCCATGTTTGCGGACGTACTCCAATAATATTTCGTCTTCTTCTGCCATCCATGGCCCTTTTCTCATTGCACTGCCTCCATTGCTATTGTTACTGCAGCCTTGCATTTTCTCTATTCTGCGTTTAGTATTGAATGAAAGCCACCGAATGTTCCTTGATTCTTGTTTTCGTTTGTTGATACTGCGTCCTTTGTTTGAGGAAAAAGAAATAAATAGCAGGCCATTATATGCACGTCCGACGATTTAGGGGATAGTGGAGGTAACGATTTTCTCTAATTCCTTTTTTCAAATTTATTTATTTATTTAAATTGTGTTTTGATTTTATGAATTTTCATTTTGAATTAATTTGAATATGTAAAATCCCGCTAATCATTCCACTATCCCACGTTTAATCTTCTCGCTTTCTCTGTGTGTGACACGCGTACGTAATGAAGAGAGGGAAAGCTTTTACGTCGAAGTACAAATTTTATAGTAAAAGCCTTAAAATATAGTTTTGTTTTCTGGTGCCAAACGTTTATGCAAATTTCTGCTACCTAGAATCTACTAACAACTAAATTAATAAAATTTCTTAGGCTTCTAAAATCATTGTCACTTTACTTCTTTGGATTAAAGGTTGGAAAAATAAAAAATAAAACAAAATAAAACTTAGTTTTCTATCCATATTGACGTATGAAAGGAAAAATACAAACCGAACAATTTTTTTGGACAAAGCCAACGGGGTTGAATGGTCCTCTACCATTTTATTAAGATGAACAACGGTACAAGCATGAAAACTGCAAATACAAAAAAACAAAAACTAAAACAAAATAGCAACCAAAAGAAAAAACCCCTATTTAATACAAGAAAATATTAAATAAGTTTTCACATCTGGCCGTACATGTTTTTCACAAGCACATCGGATAACCTACTCATATTTCTAGGCACTCCATAGAAATGTCTCAAATTCTTTTCCTCCTAAATACTGTATATAAATTTCTTGATAGCTTTTAGCAACAAGGAGCCTTTAAAAGTTCTCCAATGAGTTGCCTTAAAGATATTAAACCATTCAAATTTATTGTTCTGTAGAGGACTGTGTAAATTCAGCAGGCACAAAAGCCTTTTCTAAATGTAAAAAGAATACGGGGACGAGAAAGATATATGAGATGTATTCTCGGGAGCTGCATTACATAAAACATAAAATACATGAACAACTAGCAAGCAAACCCTTGTAGAGCAGATTGTCTTGAGTGTGGATGGCTTTATTCATAACTTTCCAAAGTAAGATATTTTCTTTAGGGTTTGAGCTAGATTGTCATATTCTTGAGTGCCAAGGAAAATGATTCATGGAGGAGAAATTTGCAATGACTATGTAAACAACACCTATAGAATGAGCCTTGTTACACCATAATGAATGCGCATAAGATATAGGGTAAATATTGTCTTCAATCCCTGCCTATATTGATCTTAATGAACAGGAACTATACAGAGTAAGGTAACAGGATATTATTGTTGTGTAGATAGGAGTATAACTCAGGCATACCGGATTGTTGTCTTAAGTTGCAATCAATCAAATTAGAAAAAATTATGCCTTTAGCTAGCCAAGGATCGTGCCAGAAGGAGATTAAGTTTGTATTTGACATAGTGCACTGAAACAGGGGAAGGAAGACACTTCTCAACTTGAGAATGCATCTCCAAATCCAACTGCAGTCCATTGGGATTTCCATGGTCCAAAATGAGATTTTTGTTTTTGTTTTTTTCAGCAGGTTGGCCTTAGTCCAGCCAGCCCAAAGATTTGGAGTCACATTTAGCAATTTGTCAATAAGAGAGGAATATGCAGTCTTGTTCCTAAGTTTAATATTCATAACGCCTAGTCCCCGTGATCGTAAGGAGTGATGCTTTTCTTAAAAGAAATAGGGATCGGTTCTGAAGAATGAGGGTTGCCTTGCCATAAAAAATGATTTAGAGTCACATTTATCATATTGATAAGCTTGAATGGGAGGATATAAATTCTGCTATAATATAAACACATTGAGGTTGCTATGGACTTATTAGTCACAACAAGCCTTCCTACAATTGATAATCTTGAACTAGGCCATGCGGTCAACCTTCCAATTATTTTGTCCTAAAGAGGAAGGCATTGATTAGAGGAGATTTTGGAAGTAAGGAGGGGGCTCCAAGGTAATTATCATTATAGGTAAGGCAACAAATAGATGATAGACTCAACAATTCATTGTTTACAGTATCACTAACCCAGCTGTGAGCATTTTAGACTTATTTTGGTCGATAGATAGACCAATAATGGTGTAAAAATGGTTCAAAGTAATCAAAACCAAACCATCTTACCTAAACCGTTACTAGAAACTAATCTAAATCTTAAATAATGGCTGTAACGTATTTGATGTCACGCATTTTGGTATCAGCATGAACTACAAAAGACGTCCTCTCTACATACAGTACCAAATCTTAATATCATTTAAAAATACATTTAACAATTAAAATTTCTTTTCTAGATCAAAACCCCCCTTTAGAAACATTAACAAATTTTAATATCACATTGAAAATTTTTAATATCACTTAGAAATAGAATCTAACAAATAATATATGTTTACTAATCGTTTTTATTTATTAATAATATAAATAAAAATTAAGACTAACAAAAAAATAGACATTGAAAATTAGAAATAAAAATTCAAACTAATTGCATATTATTTCAATGCAAAAATATGGTTAAATACTCGTGCAAATCATTTTCCTTTTGAATGTGTTTAACATGTACAATTCGTAAAAAAAACAACTCATACTTTAGTGTGTGCCATCATCACGGACGAAGCGTGTGCCCTAACGCTCATGGGTTAGCATGCATATTACTAAGCATAAACAATGTAATCCTACAATAAGGACAACAAATACAAACTATAATTCCATAAAAATCACAAACAATGTTGCGACCTACAAGTTTAACCCTATGAACATTAAATTAACTAAAATGTAATTTTAATTAAATGGTGATTTGGGTATCGTATTTATGACCGTTGCACGGGTTTTGCCGAGCTGAGCAGTTTACTATATAATTTTGATAAATTTGGAGTTATGGTTTGCTAAATAGGTGCGTTACAATTTGGATAAGGTATGCGGTCGCTTTTGGACAAAACGGTTGCATAAACTGAACCCACCTCGTTGTCTATATATATGATGTTATGAAACCCAAAATGACGGCTATCATATCAGATTTTTATCCCAAGTCCCGAAATCCCTTTAATCTCTCTCTAACAACATATAACAAATTAATTAAACAAAAATTGTTCAAAAATTTAAAGTTCCCCAACACTAACTTATAATATACCAAATCGAAACCCTCGACGAGGCGAAGAGACATGTGCAATTCTTTTTCCATCTGATGCTCCAGTTGATCAATAATTGATGAAATAGTTTAGCCATCCAAATTTCCAATTTTAATCAATCGTGAGACGACGACCAATCAATGATCATCAGGTACTATGATGTAGATGTCTATGAATGTGATGATAGTGTTAGGGGTATGCCAAGGTGCAATTATGTAATTCGTTACATATATCTAACTCGATAACCAATCTTGTTCAAAATAAAAAATGTGTCTGTTCTATTATATACTTGATATAATGTGTTGTATTAATTAATTAAATTAAAAGTATATATTTAATAGAAAATCCAGTGGAATATTTTTGTGAGAGTAGTTACAAAGTATTGTAACCATGAGTAATTTATCATAATAAAATTAAACATACCATTTTAAATATTCATAGTCAAGATCTATCGAGATTGGATATTGATGCATTCGTTGAGACTAGAGTACATAATGCTCTCTAAATATTGCACAGTGTATTACTCATGATTGTTGGGGAATAAAGGGGTTACAAATTGATAGCCATTGGATAGCTATGGAATGACTCACTCGATAGTTTTTATTGGTTAATATAACTAAGGTCAAACAGAAAATATCGATGTAAAAAAAATTTGCATAGTTCTCTTGACTTGAGAATACTGTTGATCTTCAATATGGAAGCTCAGCTTTGATTATAGTTAAATCATGGCATAGCGTCTATCAAACGATTATAGTTGGGTCGAGTGGAAGCACTAAAAGTGAATAACTATTCAAGAGAGGATTCGATTCCATAGTTATATGAGATTAGTATCATGTTCAATATAAGCCTACTCAAAGTCAAAGTCTCTGGCCAGAGAATTTCGGTTAATAATAATTGTTATTATTGGACCAAAAACTTTGTATTTGGACTATAAAGTGGAATATGGACGATGTTGGAATTTTGAATATTACCAAATTCTATAACTCCAAAGTGATATAGTGTTGACGAAGAGAATTTGTGTAGATAATTATCACTAAAGGGTAACATTTGATAAAGTAAAATTAGATTTTACTGCAACCAAGCAAGAGATGAATTTGGCCATAATGTCACACCACCTGCTAAGTGACGTGTTAACGTTCATATTTGAATTGTTTGATATTATTCGCTGACCAAATTTACCCCTAAGAGTCACACGCTGAAATGATGAACACACCTTTTACCTCCTGTTTTAATTAATTTGTAATTGTTATAAGTTAATTAAATTAATTATATTATGAATATTAATTAGAAAATTTTATATTTGATGTGTTAAATGATGTTAAATAACGTATTTATAATAGTTATTAATATATTGATCGATATACGATATCGATACACGTTTAAATTTGTATTTAAATGCAACGGACGTCGTTTGGGCTTGGAATTTTGGCTACGATTCTTGCATGTGGGGTCGGCCATATATCATGTGGCTTGATGAATTTGAATGAAAAAGGAAGTGGAAATGGTAAGAGATATATTAGGAATTGTAATCCACTTTTCACTGTCCTATCTCCCTTTAAATAAGCCACTCTCCGTTCATTCACTTTAGTCCTTTTGGTTAATCCTCCTACCTGCTATATTTGACCAGAAATACCCCCTTTCAGACCATAAAATATCCAAGCACAAATCACATCAAAATTCTTTGATTCGAGCATCGGTGGTAAGTAGTTTAGGAGTCAGCAACTCTAGAACTTGAAACTTGATTCAAGGAACCAGTGTGATCTCTAGGCCTTTGTAAGAGGTATGCTTTAGATTTATTAATATTTTGAATTTCTTAAGTCAATCAATCGATCATATGTTAGCTAGATAGTACATATCATGAATCGATATATTATTGTATTGTCATATGTTAATGGTTAAACATACACATTACGTATGTGTGCGCGTGTGCGCGTAATTTTTTTTAAATATCATCTTGTTGAACTCGACATAAAAAAATTTAATTTTTTTATTAAAATATTTCTATTAAACGATTTTATCAATTAAATTTAATTATGAAATAGTATTCATATGATATATGTATTTAGTTATTTTTTTACGCATTTAGAATCCATTCGATGGTAGAAATTTTTTATTTGTTTTATAATTATATAAATTATTGAATTGATTTAATATTAGTTAAAGAAACAAAATATATTTATAATACATTATAAATAATATAATATTATGCTGGACTGTCTATCTTAAGGAGTATTCCAATAGAGAGGACAACATAAGCATTCGTCAGAGGACTTATGCGGGGAACGTATGTAGAGGTTTGAGATCCATTTGAGATGCTCGAATCCATGAAGTGATTCATGTTATCTTCGAGATAAAGGAATCCAATTGGGGATTCGTGTGCTACTCCAGTGGTGAAGACTCGAGGAAAGATGCCAAACGTATCATCGACATTATACGCTAAACTTTAGACATTAACTATCATATCTTAGTTTTCTTGAGGGGAAACCCGTTAAGGGAATCCTTAAGGTCTCAATGGTTACTATTACTTGTTGCATATTTCTTGAGTTTCTCACGCCGGATTGTCAGACTGATTCGGGTGTTATTTTCTTATGGTGCTTGGGCCAGCCACGTATATGTTTCCTGATTTAGCTGCGGATGCTTTGGAGCTTATACAGAAGAACTGAATGATTACCTTTAGTAGTATTCTTATTTCCATTGCATTTCTATATTGTATATATCACCAGTGTGAGGACAGACAGTTATAAGTGTCTAGGTTGATGATTATACTTAAGTTTTAGTAGCTTTGATATTTCTGTATTTTAGAGTAACCCTTTGTACTGTTTCTTTGATATTATATATTACCATTCTGTTATGAGATTATGATGTTGTGTTTTCTCTTTTTGCTCTCTTTCTTTTACTTTAACCTAAATTTCTTACTTTTTGGCACTTGGGTGCTTGGCGCATGAATACCGCGGATGTGTTTAGGGTCGACATTCGAGGGTATCTTTCCCTTGAATAACTCTACCCTTTGATTTCCTATGGATATTTTGCTTTGATTGAGTAGTAAGAACTTTGAGCGTTGGAGCTGCCAATGCTAGAGGTAGTCGGAGTAGTACTGTCATGAATGGCATGAATTGGGCACCGAGGAATGTTTCTCTTGTTGAGGAACCAAGGGTGAATGTCGTAAAGGAGATCATGCAGGTTGGGCCTCAAATGAGTTTTGCTTCACTCTGCCGCGATTATGTGAGACTAAGGGGTAAGAGATTTATTGGTACAGATACTATTATAGTTTCCTGCTTGCCTGATCATGGGCGCAAAAGGACTCCTATTCGCATCCTCCAAGTCTCTATTCACCAATCCACCTCTCATGGCTCGCTTAACTATCTCTGCCAATCTATCGCTGTCACCAAGCTGCAGTCTTTGTTTGTTGCCTTCGATCTGGCCCCCGAGTTCACGAGGGAATCCTAGAATTCGCTCACTTAGACGAGCATTCATTCCTCTACCAACGCCATATTGCTCGGCTCCACCTGGTACTCTGCCCGGGATTGGATCATCCTCTAGGTGAGTGCCCCTAATTCTGGTGTTGTGCCAGATGGTCCTACTCTATTCTGAACTCTGGGAAGATCCTGGTCCATTCTGAACTCTGGTTACTTCGTGCTTCCGATCCTTATCTCTAGCATCTCCTGTAGTTGCGTTAACTTGATTCTGCACCCCAACTTGTCCAACTTGCTGAAGTAGGTTCTGCATCATCTCCTCTTGTCTCTTGAGCATCGTTTCTATCTTGTCTCTGGGAATGAAGATCGATGCCTGATTTGCTCCCGAGGAAACTCTTGACTCTATTCACGCTGACTCCTTTCAGTCCTTTGTTTTTTAGCTGGTTTCCTCACCATGGTCCCTTTTAGATTTGGTCCTTTAGCTTTTCAAATCGGAACTCCGAATCCGAGATAGCGGGTGCGAGTCCTCTCGGTGAAAGCACCAAAATGTTTGCGCAAAAAATGACATAAACACCCAATTGTCGATGAAAGCACCCGTTTACCATCACAGATCACAGACAGCAAGTATATAGAGAACATAAATATGAAGAACACATAAAATTTTAAAAAAAAGCAGTAGAAACACACAATTTATAGTGTTTCGGTGTTGTAGCCTACATCCACTTTGAAGGATTTTCTATTTTGTTGATGGTTCTCGCTGGTTATAATTGATTACAATAGTAGAAGAGAAGTACAAAGGTGATTTCGGTGGATTCTGGATGTAGAAGAGCCAAAGGCGCCCTTTTCCACACTCGGTCCCATGTCCCTATACAAAGGTGATCTCGGGAGACCTCTTCTGGCACGTGAGTGGGCCCACACGATCAATCCCATGTCATCTGCGCTCGGTCCGTGATCGATACAAACAAATTTTTTATCGATCAATATTTGATCCAATCAAGTGAAATTTAGTATGAACATTCTTTAGTCATACGTAAGCTCCTGCGAAAATTTGGTGACGTTTGGACTTGTAAATTATAAGTTATGATCGATGCAAGTTTAAGCTTTTCGACTGCTATTTCCTTCATATCGATGTTGTTCATATCAATAACCTCGCACCAATGAATCTACCCGTGATGCCAGTTGACGTGGCGCTTGCATTTAGGATCGATCCGCATTTCATGTCGAACGATCGATTCTTTCCTATGGACGTGCCTTGTTTGTATCGATATGGGTTAGCCTTGTTCGCATCGATTTACTTTTTTTTGTATTGATCATTACTGCTTTGTTCGTATCGATTGTTTGAGCTTTGTTTGTATCGATCGATTGCATCTCACTTTATATTAATCGTGTGCGCTTCGCTTCGTATCGATGGGAGCTGTGTATTTCACATCGATGGGAAATATTGATTTAGTATCGACCTGTGGCCGATCAATGCAAATTATGTTGAACACGATCGGTATAAAATAGACTCCTATGTTGTTTACCGAAGGATATGAAATAGACAGTCACGGATGGATACGAAGTGGACGCTGATTGATCAATACGAACAAGAGATTAAATGATCGATGCAAAGCGGTACGAAGAATGTGACGACCCGAACTCGATGTCCGATAACAACATCAAATTCGTATCGCGGGAGCTTGCAACACCCATTAGATGATAAATAACACAGCGGAAATAAAAGATGATATCACTGATATAACATGAATACAATATCTGATACATCAATATGATACAATGATAATCATCAACATCAGAATATTCAACAGAATACAGCGGAACATGATACAATATGAAATAAGTCTTCACAGATATCCAATACTGCAACTCCAAAACTCCTAGCTCAATCCACCATCAAGATTTCACCAATATAAGCAAGACTGGCGTGAATCCAAAGACTGAACTAGCTCCAGATAATCTACTAAACCTAACTATCTGAAAAACCCAACTCTAGACTGCCCGTGTGGAAAATTATGGGCACCCAGAGTTTAGGAAAGGAACAATAAACTCCAGGTCAGTCATGGGACTGGTGTGAGCAAACAAAAACAGTTTGGTCTTTAAAAACAATCAAAGATTCAAATTTCAAAATCGCAATGCTTTTGGAAAATGAAACTACCATAAGGCCTCCCACCACACACACAATGCAAACGCAGAATCGGAGGAGATTTCTCCTTATGATAGTCAAACGTGCTTGATACGCAGAAAAATTTCTTTGATATTATTATTATAAGTGCACAGTGCAGAAAAAGATTTTGAAAGTAGAATATAAATCTTAGCCAGCATAGACATTTCGAACTATGTCTACTATAGCTACCATCCAAACAGTGGGGCACCACCATAAGTGAATGGCAGGTAATACAACTAAAACCGTACAAGGCTCGTATTGGATGAATGGATTTTCCAACAAATGGTCAGGCTAAGGAACTTCCTATTGCCACATGGAAACGTCTCTGGCGGGACGCCCCGAGAACCTAACCGGATCTCTTCCAAACAAGGCCGGCTACCCCCCTTCCCGGGGAATATACAGAACCTCAGATATGCCACCCCCGGTCCTTTGGGACCTTTGTACGAGAGCTCTCTAACCAACAACATCACACAGTAATAAATAAAGTGTGTCCACATGAGTAAGTATCTGGGCTCCATACCATGATACTACCCTTTTCCAGAAGGAATGGTCATACCCTAGGGGAGCTACCCCTGAAACCATGCCGCACAATTCCTGTTTCGACCATTACCGGGTTATGAGGCTCGACGAAGTCTCGTCCACAAAGCTACGCTTTTCACAAAGCCATGCTTCGATCAACAAATGATCAGCAGCACTCAGCATGCTGCATTACCAAGTTGAGAATATATTGCTGATAACCTTCAACTACATAACCTCTAAGCTCGTACGTATCAGAGAAGGGTGTTAAGCTAAGAGAATAAATTCTCCGCCACCAACAGAAATGTATTTGAAAGAAATCTGCTTTATATCTCAAAATGTAATGTCAGACATACAATCCATACAAGTCTGTTCCGGGTTCGAACAGAACCGAAGGCACTTCCAAAGAAGTCCTTGCAATCCGGGTATTCACAATCCCGATCGGACTTCCCATCACTTAGGAAATCTCTATACCGGCGCGACTCAGTGCAGAGACAATCGATAGGTCATCCTACCGTTCTCGCGAATACCCGGTCTTCACCACCGGTCTTCAATGCTATCCATATACGATGTATCACATATTCGGAATGGGTTATACGACACAATGGTCCTCTCCCGGCTAAACCGAATAGTGAGCGCAATATTTAAAACATATGGATATGAGATTTCAATTAAGTCACAACTTAATAATTCCAAACTTTCTTTCAAATGGTTTAAACCACTTATCATTTCAAATCTTTTAAACAAAAAGATTTATCTCATACAGTTCACTCAGTTTTCACAAAGATCCATTTACGGATTTCAAAGAAATTTCTGTTTCAATTAGATCAACTCATTTAAATCTTAAAATCAAGATTTAACTTACAGCTTTCAAAACTCATTTCCAAAGCTTCGTCCATAACTTGGAAAATCATTTTTCAATTCAAAATTGAAATTCCTTTAATATAAATTGGAAGTTCATTACTCATATGAAAGCTTTTATTATTTGAAAACAATAGTTTTATTTCGGAAAAACACGATTCCATTTATACAAGTTACAATCTTTGGTTTAATTCAAATTTCCAAATCAACGCTTAAAAATAGTTTAAACCCGTATAACTTGTAAAGTCCCTTTTAAATCATAAGTATTGAATATAGAATTCAATTTCAGAATTTTGAATTTCAATTTAAATCCAATTATTCAAATTTCAAATCTTTATTAGTTATTCAAAAATAACATTTATTCTTAAAACAGCTTTTCAAAAGCTTTTAATATTAGACTTAATTTATTACCAAAACTATTTGAATTTAAAATTCAAATTCAAACTTATTTAAAAATCTGTGAATTAACCGATTTCCACGTGAAATCCATATTTGTGTGTGTATGAGTGTTGTCCAAGGGTTTTTATACAGTAGCGCACAACATCAATCATCACAAATTTAATCAATATCGATAAGCGGTAAAATCCATAACGCTTATCTGCACTCACAGATTCATAGATAAATAAATTTATCAATCATAAAGATTAATCATTACAATTCGATGTGGGTTTCGGATAACCAACTGGAACCCGACTCCCTGTCGCATCGAAATTTAAATGCCATTTTACAGGCAAAAGGGTTTTCGCATATATACAGAAACAAATTACAATCACAGTTTAGCACAAGGCAATTCACATCACATAGCATTACAATCACAACAGAAATATCAATCCAGTACACAATATTCGATGACAGTCAATCATCTTCAATTTAAAGTGAAGGTAAAAAGAATTAACCACATCACTATTTTTAATTTATTTAAATCAATAATTAATTATTCTTAATGATTAAATTAATTAAGTTTAAATTAATGATTCCTTAATCAATTATCTTAATTGGCTACTAATTATAAATTAACTAACTTTAATTATTTAATTAACAATTCTTAATTAAAAATAAATTAAACACTCATTTGTTAAATTAATCCAATCTCTAATTATAATTCAATTATGCTTAATTACTTTCTAAGGTAACCAATTGAATAATCAACTATTCTTAATTGCTGTCCAAAAATAATGAATTGATATTGATTTTTCCACTTAATTAACATTTTTAAGAAAAATCGTCTTTAAATTTTGAAAATCAAGTATATTACTAACTACAAACTTGATTGTTAATTAATTGAATACTTAAATTATCTACTTGATTAAAAATATTAATTAAGATTTTAAAAACAGTCTAACGTAATCACTTAGTTAATTTTAAATCTGAAACAAATTCTTAACTCAAAGTAATCAAACATTTATTTCTTTGCTAACATTAAAACCTGTTCTACGAATTTTTTTTCTGGTTTAGAAATTTTTTTAAGAACCAGTTTAAAACTTGATTATCTTCACTGCAAACTTTTGGCCTCAACGTTACCGAACCCAAACTAACTTACTTCGGGTCCAACCCGATTCACTCGCGTACAACCCATCTTCATTCAATCACGTGAAAATTTGAAAATAACCCGAGACTTCCCATGCCATGCTTCGAGTTCAAACTCTGGTTCCCCGCTGTCTTCCTCGTCTCTATCTCGCGTTCTTCTTCTTCTCTCTCATTTTTTTTCTTCCAGTGAGTTAAACTTAAACTTAATTTTAAAATGAAAGCATCAGGAAATCAACACACGAACTCGAGTTCGACCACGTATAATTTCATTTTTAACCCCAAGTTCGAACACGCGAACAACTCCTGCTCCTGTACCTTACTTCCTTCCCAAATGCTTCACCCAGATACGCAGGCTTGCACGTACACGTGCACACTTCATCGGAGGCCCTCCGATCTCAGTCGAACTCGCCGGCACATCACGCGTTGATGGGACAACTCAATCCAACCACCACCGTATCATTTTAAGCATCCAATCGAAATCGAGTACCCAGAGTCGAACTTGGAACAACTCAATGCCAGAAAAATGCTCATCGACAACAATCTAGATCACCGGAGCCTACGCGAGCCTGATCAAAACTACGCCACTCACCCACGAGCACATTCCCATAGGTGCGATCGAACCCGATGCCTTGATGAAACCGCGGCAGTCAATTTTCCATCAACGTTCAAAACAGGGGTCGAAACCCTAAATTGTTCTCAACTCATCAATTTACGAAATAGAAAATTTTTTCGACAATTTTCCGGAGATCATTGATTCATAAACTAGCTTCAACCTAAGTTTCAACATTTACCAATGAATCGATCATCAGCAGTTCGAAAAAAATGAAATTTTTATTCAAACACGAACTGTTCTTGAAATACTAATCAAAAAATCATTATATTAATTGTAAAAATCATAAATTTGTGTGTTTATTCAAGTTATCAAACCAAATCAATAAATTAAACTACTCGAATAAATTCATTTGATTTCTACTTACTGTAAAATTTGAAAGTACCGAGTCATATACCACTGTCCAGCTTCAAAACAAACTTCAAAGCCATGATTTAGGTTGAAACAGCCTGTTTTGTTTAAAATCTCAAGTTTAAAACATTCTATATGAAGATGTATTAATTAATTTTGTTTTTGTTTTTTTTTTTAATTTTACTCTGTAAACAGAGTTTCAGAAGAATAGTTATTTGAAGACTCCCAGTGACTCAACATACATACATAACAAGTTTTGATTTTCAATATACAGTAAGCTCAGTATTTGATAAACCAGATACTTAGATTTAAAAGAAAATAGGTTTGATCACAGGTAAAAAAAAAAAGAAGATTGGTTTTAAAAAAAAATTCTCACCTGAAAACAAATGGGAACAGAGAGTTGTTATTTGGAAGCTGCAATATTTATTTTTTTCCTTTTCTATTTGCAGTTTGATTTTTTTTTCTTGAATCCTATTTGCTTTTGTTGAACTTGAGTGTTGTCTCTATATTTTATTTTGGCTTGCTAATTATGGTTTGCTGGACGAACTGATGTATATGGATGGGTATGTACCTATATGTAGGAGAAAGGTGTTTGGTACTAAGGGTTATAGCTGGTACAGGTACTTCTTTGTTTGTAGATATTTTCCATTATCTTCCTCTATAAGCTTTTGCTTTGCATATCATATTTCGGCTGAAGGTTGTGGCATTAAATGCCTTTGTACAAATATATGTTTATTTATCTATATGCTAGTAACTTCCTTTGGAAGCTAATACATGTATATATTAGACTTTGTTTTTTTTATTTGCTTTGTAGATATTATTCTAGTTTTGTTTGTTTTTATTTTGTTTACTTTATAATGTAATGACATTCTATAGTTTGATTACCAAACATTAATTTATAACTTATATTTTATTTTATATTCTACACTTATTTATTTATCTTTGTTTGCTAATATGAAATAATCTTGCTTCATTTACATTGTTTTCTTGTTCTAAATCCATTTTATTTTATTGATTTGCAGTTTTGTGTTTCTTTTGTTATTACTCTATAGTTTTATTTTAAACATTTTATTTATAATTCAATTCAACTGAAAACATTTATTTTTGAGCTTCAAACCCAAATTTTTTAAAATACGTTAGTATATACATGTTATTAAATTTGAAATTTTCAAACAAATCCATAATTTAATTCAAAAATTCAATTAAATTATAAATTTTAATTCGTCTTTAAAATCGGGATCGTTACAGATTCCCCTCCTTAAGAAATTTCGTCCTCGAAATTTGCCAAGGAGATAACGAAGATAGATGAAAGATAGAGAAATATTTTTTCCAAATCAAACTGGATATCAATTCTGCATTTGGTTTACCAAATCAGAATTATCAACAATAGATATGAGAACAACTCAATTAACTACGAAATAATTGGGTTATCTGATCTACGAAGTATACAGAGTATTGGTTGGTTCGAAGGGATAACTAACCATTCGGAGATAATATCGAAACCCAATGAAATAGACAGAAACAGATTCGATTACGATCTCAGATTCAAGATTTAACTTATTTACGATTTGCTGAAAATAAACTATGTGTAGTTCTTGTGTTGAACATAATTCAAACAATTTTAATCGTAAACGAGAAGGTTACCTTATAAAATTTATTTCCTTAATTAGCTTTTTGAGGTTGAAGAATCGACTTTGATTGCATACACTTTTTTTCCTAGAGTTGCTTATAAGCTGGACAGTTGTTGATCCTGTGTCCCGGCTTGCGGCATTTATAACATCCCGTAGATTCCTGATCTAGCCTCATAAATGGCTCTCTCATTCCTGGCTTCCAAGAATTCTTGCATTTATCCGAGTAGTGACCTTTTTCCAAACAATTGAGACAAGTAACATCCTTCTTTTTCTTCTGTATACTCTTCTTTCCTTTATTTTTCTTTGATTTCTTCCTGCCAAACTTCCTTTTTCTCCAATTCAATTTACTTGTACTTCCATTCTCCTTCGGATCCTTTTTCTTTTCCAGAGTATCGTATCGATAGCCCATATCGATTAATTCAGAAAATGATTCCTTGACGTGAGTAGTCATCCGTTCTTGAAACTCCTTGTTCATTCCCCTAATAAACTTTTCATTCTTCTTTAACGGTGTATTCACCAATTCTGGACCAAATCGAGATAATTCAATAAATTTGTTCAAGTATTCCTCAAATGATAAACTCCCTTGCTTCAAATCCACAAACTCCTGGTATATTCTAGAGATACCAGCAGACGAGATATATCGCTGCTCAAACGCTTCCTTGAAACGACTCTAAGTAAATTCATCTGCCGACTCATCCAATGTAACTGTTTCCCACCAAACTAAAGCCTCTTCCTGGAGTTGCCAAGAAGCTATCAATCGCATCTGATCATCTTCTAATTTTAATCCCTTGAAAATTCTTTCACACGATCGAATCCAGGCTTGTGCTTCGATAACAGATTCTTTGCCAGTGAACGGCTTTCCACCTAGTCTAGAAAAACTTCGATGTAGATCAGCCAAATTTGTTGAGATTGAATAGGAATATCTGTCATCGCAGGGCTTTGACCAGTTGAAGTGATACTTTCCTGTCTCCTATTTCGTCCTCTTCTTCCACTCATTCTTACTATCTGTAAATAGTAAGAAAATCTGATTTAGGCATTTCGGACGAAATATCTTAGAGAATAACAACAGATAAAAGAATAGATTAAGAAATTTAGATTGGTTCCACTGGTTGTACTCATTCTAGGGTATACTTCACCCTATCTCTAATGAGCCATCTAATGTGTTACACTCCGTAGCTAAAGTTCTTATTCAACCTTTAGCTCCGATACCACTTGTGACGACCCGAACTCGATGTCCGATAACAACATTAAATTCGTATCGCGGGAGCTTGCAACACCCATTAGATGATAAATAACACAGCGGAAATTAAAGATGATATCACTGATATAACATGAATACAATATCTGATACATCAATATGATACAATGATAATCATCAACATCAGAATATACAACAGAATACAGCGGAACATGATACAATATGAAATAAGTCTTCATAGATATCCAATACTGCAACTCCAAAACTCCTAGATTAATCCACCATCAAGATTTCACCAATATAAGCAAAACTGGCGTGAATCCAAAGACTGAACTAGCTCCAGATAATCTACTAAACCTAACTATCTGAAAAACCCAACTCTAGACTGCCCGTGTGGAAAATTATGGGCACCCAGAGTTTAGGAAAGGAACAATAAACTCCAGGTCAGTCATGAGACTGGTGTGAGCAAACAAAAACAGTTTGGTCTTTAAAAACAATCAAAGATTCAAATTTCAAAATCGCAATGCTTTTGGAAAATGAAACTACCATAAGGCCTCCCACCACACACACAATGCAAACGCAGAATCGGAGGAGATTTCTCCTTATGATAGTCAAACGTGCTTGATACGCAGAAAAATTTCTTTGATATTATTATTATAAGTGCACAGTGCAGAAAAAGATTTTGAAAGTAGAATATAAATCTTAGCCAGCATAGACATTTCAAACTATGCCTACTATAGCTACCATCCAAACAGTGGGGCGCCACCATAAGTGAATGGCAGGTAATACAACTAAAACCGTACAAGGCTCGTATTGGATGAATGGATTTTCCAACAAATGGTCAGGCTAAGGAACTTCCTATTGCCACATGGGAATGCCTCTGGCGGGACGCCCCGAGAACCTAACCGGATCTCTGCCAAACAAGGCCGGCTGCCCCCCTTCCCGGGGAATATACAGAACCTCAGATATGCCACCCCCGGTCCTTTGGGACCTTTATACGAGAGCTCTCTAACCAACAACATCACACAGTAATAAATAAAGTGTGTCCACATGAGTAAGTATCTGGGCTCCATACCATGATACTACCCTTTTCCAGAAGGAATGGTCATACCCTAGGGGAGCTACCCCTGAAACCTTGCCGCACAATTCATGTTTCGACCATTACCGGGTTATGAGGCTCGACGAAGTCTCGTCCACAAAGCTACGCTTTTCACAAAGCCATGCTTCGATCAACAAATGATCAGCAGCACTCAACATGCCACATTACCAAGTTGAGAATATATCGCTGATAACCTTCAACTACATAACCTCTGAGCTCGTACGTCTCAGAGAAGGGTGTTAAGCTAAGAGAATAAATTCTCCGCCACCAACAGAAATGTATTTGAAAGAAACCTGCTTTATATCTCAAAATGTAATGTCAGACATACAATCCATACAAGTCTGTTCCGGGTTCGAACAGAACCGAAGGCACTTCCAAAGAAGTCCTTGCAATCCGGGTATTCACAATCCCGATCGGACTTCCCATCACTTAGGAAATATCTATACCAGCGCGACTCAGTGCAGAGACAATCGATAGGTCATCCTACCATTCTCGCGAATACCCGGTCTGCACCACCGGTCTTCAATGCTATCCATATACGACGTATCACATATTCGGAATGGGTTATACGACACAAAGGTCCTCTTCCGGCTAAACCGGATAGTGAGCGCAATATTTAAAACATATGGATATGAGATTTCAATTAAGCCACAAGTTAATAATTCCAAACTTTCTTTCAAATGGTTTAAACCACTTACCATTTCAAATCTTTTAAACAAAAAGATTTATCTCATACAGTTCACTCAGTTTTCACAAAGATCCATTTACGGATTTCAAAGAAATTTCTGTTTCAATTAGATTAACTCATTTAAATCTTAAAATCAAGATTTAACTTACAGCTTTCAAAACTCGTTTCCAAAGCTTCGCACATAACTTGGAAAATCATTTTTCAATTCAAAATTGAAATCCCTTTAATATAAATTGGAAGTTCATTACTCATATGAAAGCTTTTATTATTTGAAAACGACAGTTTTATTTCGGAAAAACACGATTCCATTTATACAAGTTACAATCTTTGGTTTAATTCAAATTTCCAAATCAACGCTTAAAAATAGTTTAAACCCGTATAACTTGTAAAGTCCCTTTTAAATCATAAGTATTGAATATAGAATTCAATTTCAGAATTTTGAATTTAAATTTAAATCCGATTATTCAAATTTCAAATCTTTATTCGTTATTCAAAAATAACTTTTATTCTTAAAACAGCTTTTCAAAAGCTTTTAATATTAGACTTAATTTATTACCAAAACTATTTGAATTTAAAATTCAAATTCAAACTTATTTAAAAATCTGTGACTTAACCGATTTCCACGTGAAATCCATATTTGTGTGTGTATGAGTGTTGTCCAAGGGTTTTTATACAGTAGTGCACAACATCAATCATCACAAATTTAATCAATATCGATAAGCGGTAAAATCCATAACGCTTATCTACACTCACAGATTCATGGATAAATAAATTTATCAATCATTAAGATTAATCATTACAATTCGATGTGGGTTTCGGATAACCAACTGGAATCCGACTCCCTGTCGCATCGAAATTTAAATGCCGTTTTACAGGCAAAAGGGTTTTCACATATATACAGAAACAAATTACAATCACAGTTTAGCATAAGGCAATTCACATCACATAGCATTACAATCACAACAGAAATATCAATCCAGTACACAATATTCGATGATAGTCAATCAGCTTCAATTTAAAGTGAAGGTAAAAAGAATTAACCACATCACTATTTTTAATTTATTTAAATCAATAATTAATCATTCTTAATGATTAAATTAATTAAGTTTAAATTAATGATTCCTTAATCAATTATCTTAATTAGCTACTAATTATAAATTAACTAACTTTAATTATTTAATTAACAATTCTTAATTAAAAATAAATTAAACACTCATTTGTTAAATTAATCCAATCTTTAATTATAATTCAATTATGCTTAATTACTTTCTAAGGTAACCAATTGAATAATCAACTATTCTTAATTGCTGTCCAAAAATAATGAATTGATATTGATTTTTCCACTTAATTAACATTTTTAAGAAAAATCGTCTTTAAATTTTGAAAATCAAGTATATTACTAACTACAAACTTGATTGTTAATTAATTGAATACTTAAATTATCTACTTGATTAAAAATATTAATTAAGATTTTAAAAACAGTCTAACGTAATCACTTAGTTAATTTTAAATTTGAAACAAATTCTTAACTCAAAGTAATCAAACATTTATTTCTTTGCTAACATTAAAACTTGTTCTACGCATTTTTTTTCTGGTTTAGAAATTTGTTTAAGAACCAGTTTAAAACTTGATTATCTTCATTGCAAACTTTTGGCCTCAACGTTACCGAACCCAAACTAACTTACTTCGGGTCCAACCCGATTCACTCGCGTATAACCCATCTTCATTCAATCACGCGAAAATTTGAAAATAACCCGAGACTTCCAATGCCATGCTTCGAGTTCAAACTCTGGTTCCCCGCTGTCTTCCTCGTCTCTCTCTCGCGTTCTTCTTCTTCTCTTTTTTTTTTCTTCTAGTGAGTTAAACTTAAACTTAATTTTAAAATGAAAGCATCAGGAAATCAACACACGAACTCGAGTTCGACCACGTATAATTTCATTTTTAACCCCAAGTTCGAACACGCGAACAACTCATGCTCCTGTACCTTGCTTCCTTCCCAAATGCTTCATCCAGATACGCAGGCTTGCACGTACACGTGCACACTTCATCGGAGGCCCTCCGATCTCAGTCGAACTCGCCGGCACATCACGCGTTGATGGGACAACTCAATCCAACCACCACCGTATCATTTTAAGCATCTAATCGAAATCGAGTACCCAGAGTCGAACTTGGAACAACTCAATGCCAGAAAAATGCTCATCGACAACAATCTAGATCACCGAAGCCTACGCGAGCCTGATCAAAACTACGCCACTCACCCACGAGCACATCCCCATAGGTGTGATCGAACCCGATGCCTTGATGAAACCGCGGCAGTCAATTTTCCATCAACGTTCAAAACAGGGGTCGAAACCCTAAATCGTTCTCAACTCATCAATTTATGAAATAGAAAATTTTTTCGACAATTTTCCGGAGATCATTGATTCATAAACTAGCTTCAACCTAAGTTTCAACATTTATCAATGAATCGATCATCAGCAGTTCGAAAAAAATGAAATTTTTATTCAAACACGAACTGTTCTTGAAATACTAATCAAAAAATCATTATATTAATTGTAAAAATCATAACTTTGTGTGTTTATTCAAGTTATCAAATCAAATCAATAAATTAAACTACTCGAATAAATTCATTTGATTTCTACTTACTGTAAAATTTGAAAGTACCGAGTCATATACCACTGTCCAGCTTCAAAACAAACTTCAAAGCCATGATTTAGGTTGAAACAGCCTGTTTTGTTTAAAATCTCAAGTTTAAAACATTCTATATGAAGATGTATTAATTAATTTTGTTTTTTTTTAATTTTACTCTGTAAACAGAGTTTCAGAAGAATAGTTATTTGAAGACTCCCAGTGACTCAACATACATACATAACAAGTTTTGATTTTCAATATACAGTAAGCTCAGTATTTGATAAACCAGATACTTAGATTTAAAAGAAAATAGGTTTGATCACAGGTAAAAACAAAGAAGATTGGTTTTAAAAAAAAATTGCTCACCTGAAAACAAATGGGAACAGAGAGTTGTTATTTGGAAGCTGCAATATTGATTTTTCCCTTTTCTATTTGCAGTTTGATTTTTTTTTCTTGAATCCTATTTGCTTTTGTTGAACTTGAGTGTTGTCTCTATATTTTCTTTTGGCTTGCTAATTATGTTTTGCTGGACGAACTGATGTATATGGATGGGTATGTACCTATATGTAGGAGAAAGGTGTTTGGTACTAAGGGTTATAGCTGGTACATGTACTTCTTTGTTTGTAGATATTTTTCATTATCTTCCTCTATAAGCTTTTGCTTTGCATATCATATTTCGGCTGAAGGTTGTGGAATTAAATGCCTTTGTACAAATATATGTTTATTTATCTATATGCTAGTAACTTCCTTTGGAAGCTAATACATGTATATATTAGACTTTGTTTTTTTTTATTTGCTTTGTAGATATTATCCTAGTTTTGTTTGTTTTTATTTTGTTTACTTTGTAATGTAATGACATTCTATAGTTTGATTACCAAACATTAATTTTTAACTTATATTTTATTTTATATTCTACACTTATTTATTTATCTTTGTTTGCTAATATGAAATAATCTTGCTTCATTTACATTGTTTTCTTGTTCTAAATCCATTTGATTTTATTGATTTGCAGTTTTGTGTTTCTTTTGTTATTACTCTATAGTTTTATTTTAAACATTTTATTTATAATTCAATTCAACTGAAAACATTTATTTTTGAGCTTCAAACCCAAATTTTTTAAAATACATTAGTTTATACATGTTATTAAATTTGAAAATTTCAAACAAATCCATAATTTAATTCAAAAATTCAATTAAATTATAAACTTAAATTCGTCCTTAAAATCGGGATCGTTACAAAGAAGGATGGATACGAAGAACACTGCCCTCTTGATCGATACGAAACCGTGTGCATTTGATGGATTTAAACCAGATCGATACGAAGGACTTTCTCGGCTGTTTGATGTATACGAACAAGATGATTACTTGAATTGCATCTTACATATCTTTTACATACGAACTCAGATTGACTTGAATTTGAAATGTAGTCTCTCCTAGCCCTGTTCATCATTCCAATCAATCCCATCTTAATTGAAGCTCAACCAAATTTTGACGACATCCATCATAGCCTTGTTTCCAATCTTGATATCCATCCTTTCTAGCCGATTTGTTGATATCCTGGCCTTGACTAAAAGGTGGGATAACAATGCTCAACTAGTTTATAGACAAATTTATCTTTCTGCATCATAGGTTGGGTAGAAAGTAATGTGGGTACATTGGAATGAACACCTTGTGAATTAAGTTTTACGGTTTGACTATACGGTGTTCGGTGATAATGTTGGGTTAGAAGTTAAAATTAGTAAAAGGTGTTTACTATTAACAAAAGGAAAGATGTAATATTTTGGAAATAAATATTTTTGAAAAGATTTATATAAGTTATAAAATATGATTTATAAACGAAAAAGATTTAAATAGAGAATATAAGAGCTTAAATCTGGATATTTTTGTAAATGTTTTCCAAGATTTTGGCGAAAATAATAATATTATTATTTGAAATAAATGTTTAGAAGATTGATATAAGAAATTAAGTTCAGGATACTTAAATTATTATACAAAGTATTTGATAATGATTTGGAATGGTTTTGGTTAAATACCAAAGTATGGTTTGAATGTACCGAAGTCACTTCCGTCGCTTGAAAATAATTTCGGTGATGACTGCAACATCATCGGCGTTCTATTTCGGATTTTTAAGTGCAGAATGCTACAAAGTTGTTTAATAAAACCGATTTATATTTAAATTCCGAAAGTAAATTTCGATGTACAAAAGTTATATGTATGTATTATTTCAAAATGATGTGAAATGAAAATTTGGTGTTTAGTTCTAAAGTTTTCTTGTTAAGTTATGTCATGGACAGTATAACCTGTGCATTAAGAAAGTTTGGTGTATGCATCATAATATGATATGTTGTTTGGTAGTTTATATTTGTTAAAATGAAATGGGATTTTCGACAATTTTGGATAGTCGGGAACATCCAAATTGTTATAGGACTTGGAATTAAGTGTTTTGAAAATATTTTAAAAAAAATTGGTTTTATATAACACTTTAATTGAGAAGGTAATATGTGACGACCCGCAAATCCATGCCCTTGAATCGACAATAATCCACACATGTTCGGCCCAAAAAGCACAAACTGAAGGAAAGTCAAGAGAAAGAAAAGAAGAGAGAAGAAGAGAAGAGAAGAAAGAGAGAAGATAGAACAAAACAGAATAATACCGAATCTCACATTGCAGCGGAAAATATATAATATCATATGAATGATCTTTACAAAACAGAAACTATATACACACACATCAATCAGAGTTCAACAATCAATCAGAGTTATCAGCTTGGACAGTTATAATAACCCGTCCTCACAATTGTCGGTAATATAAACAACTAAGCACAGCGGATAATCAATAATCAAAACAGATATGCGCACACGAAACGAAGATCTCCAGCTCGCCTGCTGAAGCTCCAAAAGCATCAAATCTGAACCTGTAAATATACTCGATCTGACCCTAGCATTAAAACGGAAGAACGCCCAGATCAGTCTTGTAAACCAGCGTGAGAAACACACTCAACTGAATTTATTAAATTACCAAACTTTTCCTTTATCAAAACAAAAGCATCTCGTAAGACAAGTCCACACATAAACAAGGACATGTTTTTACCTTACGATAACTAAATCATTTCATATCAAATGTCATGTTATATTAGTAGTGTCTACTATATGCAAATAATATTAATCATAGCCGAAATTGTTACATTGATTAAATTCCAGCATATAGCCCAATTGGGTAATACAATCAAAATGGTAGGTACGTAGTGGAGTTTGGATTTCCATACACTTGACCAGGTGAAGGGACTACCTTCCGGCAATACATCTCTAGAAGAATGTACCAAGGACCATCACAAAGGATCCTCTACCAACACAAGACCGCCCCACCTCTATAACTAGATGGTACCGAATATATCATCCTCCGGTCGTTATCGACCTTTACCGAGGGCCCTCATAGCATACAAACCATAATAATCAGATACACAACGTCATAGCGTGTAAAGATATATCCAGAAGAGGATGATCATATCCTACTTGGGAATGACCCACTTAGCCTTACTACATCTAACCCTGTTTTGGTCATTTGCGGTTGATGAGGCTAGAGGTAACGATTACCTTTCACAATGCACAATCACATCACTTAGAATGCCACATTGCCATTTCCGTTGGCTCCTAATTTCCTTCCACAAAAATACAACCCTTAAGCTCATACGTCTCAAGGAGGGTGTTAAGCTAAGAGAAGTTGCCTTCTCACCACCATTGATGTACGTTTGTAAAAAAAAATGTACGTAATCTGTAGAAATGCAATGTCAGACAAACATTCATACAAGTTGTCCAAGAATAGGACAAATCGAATGTACTTTCCTACCACATCCTGTCGGGAAATCCCTAGGATTAGTAGCGAATAGTCCTCGCATTGGATATTTCATAATGAAGAGACCACTGCTACTCGATGTGTATTGGGATTTTAACCCCAAATGATCAACAAGCAGTCCTCCACTATGAAAATCCAGAATATCAATATCATCACAAGCAACCTACACAATCGTCACATATACATTGGTCCGAAGTGGTTTTCAGATAAATCTGATCCCGGTCTCTTCGCACCAACAATGCAAAAGCGTTTCTCAACCTCACATAGAAACTAAGTCTCATAGACTTATCATGTCTTCAACTTTCAACTTGCTATCCTTTGGGCCAAGAAGGAAGCTCGATAGATTGGAGTAATACTCTGCACTATACTAATCAACATCCTCAACACAAACGATAATCAAGCCTACACACAACGCTACGTACTAAGTGTATGAATAAATAGTTCCCACATCAAGTTGAGGAACTAAAATTTGGCTAATGTTTGATAGCTGGTTATTTAACTATCAAAGCAAACAAACAAATATTCAACACCATATACAATCACTATGCCCTTTTATTAATCTTTTATTGATTAAATCACTTTCCAAATATTCACTTTAAATTATCTTTTAAAAAGATATAATCTCAAAACATTTCAACATTGGAAAACATTTCCATACTTATTTAATAATAAGTAATTCACAAATCCATTTATTTTCAACACTTAGAAAATATTATATATACTTAAATCACGATTAAGTATATATTTTATTCTTTAAGGAAAAGAATCATTTAAATATTTTTATTTGGGTCAAAATGAATGTTGCGTAAAACATCGTTACGAAAACCCAAAATCACTTGTATAGGGTTTCGAAAATAAGATAGATATATAAACCCCAATAGTATACAAAAATATTTCCATTCGAAAATCATTTACTATAACAATAGTGTTATAGTCCATCATTTCCTTATTTCTTGAAAACGTCTATTTTAGCAATGAATGTTGAAATCTATGTATTCGATATTTAATACATTTTAAAACATTTTATTCCATTTAAAATATCACTTCCTAAAACATTTATTCAACTTAAATGATTATTATTCACGGTCCCAAAATCGTGAATATAGTTCATTTATCCAAATCAAAACTTCTACACATTCATTTTAAAAGATTATCCGCTGTCCAAAATCGTGAATATAATTCCCAACCAAATCCAACGTTTCTGCACATTTATTAAAGAATTAACCACTGTCCAAAATGTTGAATGTATCTCCTTTAATAAGCTTTCATATTTACTTATCAAATTCAATTGATTTCGGATTTATAAATAATGTTTATAAATTCACATTTTTATTTTATAAAAACTTTCACTTATAAAATCCTTTTATTAACCAATTCCATTTATATCATTTATATGCCAAAAAAGCCAAATTATAAGTCAATAACTTATAATTCATTTATTTTACAAAATCCATTCATTTTATAACTTCACATTTCGTAAATCTTATTCACTTATAAAATCTATTTATACTTCTTTTTAACATTTATAATATTCCTTTATAATTCTAATATTTTAATTTATAAAATATCAATTTTATAAATTTTCTATATAAACCATTTATAATAAATCAAAAATCTCAATTTATACTATTTCACAAAATAGTTAACTTCATATTTCAAAATTCACATTTCAAGTATATTTCTCAAAAATCATAATTTTTATAACAATAAAAATTATAACTTTTATTTATTCAAAATAAATCAATTCTTAACGATTCAAAAACCAATAAACTTTTATTTTCAAAATCACTTGAAAATCCATTTTCATTTAAAAATCTTCACTTTAATATTTTTAAATTATCAAAAATAGGCCCAATGCTGCAACAGCACTAAATACATCAATCACGGCATCGAAAATATCATATATCCTATGATAACAAAATATATCATAATATCTGTAAATAAATCAATACTGGTGACGAATCCAGTTGGATCCCTCTAACTTGTCACCTGTAATAAATATACATATTAGAATATGTGTACAATGTCCGCTACGAGGAAGACGTGCTCACAAAGGGTCATCCGCTCATACATGGGAACATATAGGGTCATCTGCTCCACTAGGAAGGTATATATCCTAATATCAATCAATATATCATATATCATCCAGACAATCATCAATCATCATAAATAATATTTATTCTCACTTATATAAAAATATCAGTGAGTCAGAAAGAGTGAGTTGTACTCACATTACGTCCAATAGAAGTTGTAGTGGTTTATTCCGAATAAAATTAAACGTGCGCTTAATTTTACCCAAAATTCACACTAGGTCCAATCAACTCAAAACTAGCTCCATCATGTAATGCTCATCAATACGAACCCAAAACAATTCGTTTCGTGCGAAACGGACATCGTATGAAAAAGTTACATCGATTTTAATATCACACGAATTATTATATAAATTAATTAATCTTTTTATTTTATTTTATTTTTAAGCCTTTAATCTGGGCTGTTCGATTTCAACACATGATCTAGGCCGCATTCTTTATCTTCTTCCTCCATCGGCTAAGTCACGTTCGCATAAACCCATAGCCGCCAATTCTTTCACGAACTTATTCTCCTCCCTCGACGACATCTACAACGATCAACCACATCCAACCAAACGGCCACAAGCCCTCCCACCTTCGGCTGCAATAGCATAAAGCTCGGCACCCTCCTTATCTGGAAAAACGTGTACAAATTGAAGATGAATGCGGCCCTTTTGACGTCGATTTACTCGATTAAATTCGATCATCCCCATATGGATGTGAAGATCTCGTGAAGCTCTTCAACATTGTAGTTGAAGATATTTGCTAATGGCTTACGGATCAAGGGATAATTTGAGGAGAAAGTGGGACATTTCTGGCCATTGAAAAGCTTAGTGGTGACTAGGGTTTCTAGCCCTAGGGTTTGTGTAAATTAGAAAAAATGAGATCCTTTTGTAGAAAATTTGATGGCACTATTCATCCGAGATTTTTCTGAACTCGAAACGAAGCATGCCGTCTGGCGTTTGCAATGTTTTACCCTTATTTCGAACTTAATGGAATATATATCGGAAGCCAATTTGATCGTATTTGGAAGATAGGTTTTCGAATCGACTATTTAAATTTAAAATTCACTCAAACCGATTTTCTACGCATTTTAGCTTGCCTCGGACAAACCGTAAATCCGATTAACACAAAATTTGAAATCTTATACTAATTTAACATTACGAATCCGATGAAACTAGTTTCGTCGAAATCTAAGACTGTTTGTAAAATGGCTATTTTTACTCATTTAATTAAATATTAAAATATTCAATTTCTAGAATTTAACTTTTAATTCAATTTTAAAAGTTCTCTAACATCATTCTAATTCAACTAGGATTTAATTCACTTTATAAATCATTTTTATTCATTTTAAATCCAAATCTCAATTATTTCTGCAATTTCAAATATTAAATTAAAAATATAATTATCCAATTAAATCCTTATATTCGAAATATAAGTTATTCAGCTTATAAAATTTTCTTGAGAATATTTAAAATCAATTAAATATATGAATTTAAAATGACTGAAATTCTGGGTCGTTACATAATAAGTGTATCGACCCACATTTCGGAAGGTTTAAATTGGCAATAATCCACACATGTCCAACTTAAACAATCCGAAACATAGATAATGAATGAGGTAAATTAAGAAAAGAAGAAAATAAGAAAACAAATAGAATCTTGCAGCGGAATGGCAAAATATAGTAATCAAATTAACAGTTCATGAAGCTGTTTACTATACATTTGATTATAATTTTACAACATTTATCTGAGTTATACATACAACAGAACAAAATAAAACAATGCAGCAGAACAACATGATGCAGGAAATAATATTAGTAATAATATACCAAATCTTCATTTTCATCGTCTAGAAAATAATCTTCAATGCGCTGAAATACTCAGGGCTGACCCGAGCGTAATGGAAAAAAACACTTGAGTCAGTACTAAATATCCTTATGTGATTCAAATCAATATCACGTATGACATGAGTGTAATAGCGTCAGAGATGTTTACATGGTTTCACATCACCTATCTAGTGTATAACGTGCGTGCAATAACGCAAGAGATGTTACGGGATTTTTCCATTTCTTAAGGATCCATCAAAATATTTATATATAGTAGAATACACTATATATGTAATGTCTAATCAGTAAAATAAATATTTTTCTTAGTGTTAATGATTTACATTAATCCCCCTTAATGCGTTTTTAAGCATTATCGTACAGTTTGCATATAACGCCCCAGTAGCACGACGGGGGATAGGGGTGTGCCGTGATACGATAATACTAAACCAAAATCATAGTGGTATTGTATAGGGATAAAAGTATGACAAGGAACGTGATACAATGCCCAAGGTAGGATACAACCAGTTCACATCGCAGGTCTAGTGGTAACGCATCGTAGCCATGACCGCCCACTGCGTACATCCATCACATATCGAGTCAAAGGAAGGTCATTCCAAATCAAGGTGCACTAATCGAAACCAACATCAAAAGTAATAGTATGGACCAAGTCCAAGAAGAAAATCGAAGAACGAATGTCCGCTAAGGATGCTAGCCCGCTTGGCCCTGTCACGCCATCCTGTTTTAGTTATTTCAAATTGGCATAAGTGTCGGGGTATATACATCATCGTTCTTTTTCTTCAAATCCATCAAACGTAAGCCAAATCCAACCACTTCGTTCTGGAGTCTCCTCTACGCTGTACAATTATTGCCCCGCTATTACCCTGCTATAACCATGCAATATCTCATAATGGATTTCTACTATTACGATTTTTCTATATAGCCCTAAATATATCCATTCTGCTTTAAGCCACGCTATTTCAGTAATATCCCATTATTCCTGCTATATTTCGCTATTTCCGCTATATCTTCTTTAAAAGAAATGAATTGAAAATAACATTTATACATTATAAAAATTATGAAATTAATTTATTTTATTGAATTTTTATTATATTTTTAGAAATGAAAATACTCTAGTATTCTACTAAATTCAGTTACGTTATATAACGGTTTTACGTTTATTTACAGTATATTTGCACATGTTTTTATTTAAAATTATTCATGTATTAATTATAATTCAAATGAATGTTAATTTTTCATTTAATTACCATTTATATATTTGTAAAAACATTAATTACGAGCTTTACATGCTATTTTAGAGTCATCCGCTATATCCTGCTATATCATCGTTGTATCCCCGCTATGACTTTTTACACCTCCACCACATTGAATCGGTCGAGCGCTTGAAATACACAGCCTCCACGTACACAATTGTTAAAGTGGTTCCAATGTTGACAGAGAATATACCAGTAAGAGGCTCCGGTCTCTTTAACAACCAAACATCGTTTTCCACATCAGTTGGTACTTTTACATTTTGAAAATAATTCATACATGATATCAAAATATCATATTCATTTCAAAATATCATTTCATTTCAAAATATCATATTTAGTCAAAATATTCTATTTCACTTCGAAAATCATTTTCGCCTCAATATCTAAATTTCACTTCCAAAATCATTTCGAATTTCAACTTAGGTTATAACTTTATTTTAACCCAATTCGCCATTTAAATCAACGATTTAAATATAAACATTCCAACCTTGACCAGTTTGAATTTTTTAGAAAATAGTTTGAATAATTTAAATAGTTTAAAAAGGTTAAAATAGTTTAAATAGTTAAAATATTAAAATAGGTTATATATTAAATAATTTGAAATTTTAAATAATTTGAAATTTTAAAGAGATGAATTTTAGAATAGTTTATAGTGAAAATAATTTCAACTTCAAATTGTTACTTCCCATTTCAATAATTTTGGACTCAGGTTCAAATTTCAATCATTTTGATTCAATTTCAAATCTTCAATTTAAAATCATCGTCAATCTCAAATCAATTTAAATTGACTTAAATTCGATTTAAATTTAAATTAACTCAATTTTAATTTCAATTCGAATTAACTTCAATTTCAAAACATTCATTTTAATTTTAAATTCAATTCCACGATTCAATTCAGTGGTTTAAATTTAAATTCAATTCTTATTATAAACCATTTGTATTTATCAATTTCAAGTTCAATTTCAATTCAATGATTTAAATCGCTTAAATCAAACTTAAACTTCAATACTCAATTTAAGGTTCAAATCTTCAAAATCATTCAATTTCAAGCCAAATTTTGAAATATCAACTCATATCACTTTTACTTAAATAACCTCGAAGTTCAAGTAAAATTTCAAATCTTTGAAAACAATTCAATTTCCAAAACTCAAATCATATTTCAATTCTAATTTCAAATTTCAAATTGCATTCTTTAAACAATTTCTTTTAACTAATTCTAATTTCATATTTCAAGCTCGAGTTCGAAAATAATTCAATTCCATATTTCAATTCAACTTTATTTTTATAAAACAAAATCACTTGAATAGATTCAAATCCAAGAATTTAAAATCGTTAAATTTAACCAATCCGGTGTCCGTATATAATTTTCTATCTTATGGAAAAGTGATCAGTTATGTCAAATTTTTTATTTCAGGGATGAATATATATCATTTCAATTCAGAATAAATGTCATAGGTGCATATCATTTCAACCTATTTCTTAATTTATTCGAAATAATTCAGATAATAGTTTGTATACTATCAAATAAAATACAAGATAATAATTAGAATATATAAATAAATAAACATCCAATCATCCAAAATATCAACCAGTAGCCACTCATCACAATCAACATCCAAAACAATAAATAAATTACAACAATTAACGAGTTATCAATATCAGATGTCCAACTAGAATTTAATTTCAATTTCAAATTCAACTGTCTATTTAAATTTCTGATCGGTTCAAATCATCTCAATTTAAGTGTCAGTTAAATTTACCAAGCAATAATCAATAAACATAAATCACTTCATGATTTTTAATTTAACTAACATGAAAAATATTTTTAGTACTTCATGAGCATTCAAAACACTTATCTTTATTTAAAACTTAAAATATTTTAGTTTCAAATAAATCCCAATTTGATTCTATGGTGTGGACGACGGTGATACGAATCCATTGCAACTCGCTTCACTCGAAATGGACCTCGTATGCAAAAATTACGCAATAATTAACATTAACGACATAATTAAAATTTTAATTAACAAATAAAAAAACAACCTTAATACATCTTCCTCTTGTTCACAAACTCCTCCAGGTCGAAACATGCTCCTGCCTACTTCAAGATCGCGACAATGCTTTTCCTTTATATATATACATATATATATATATATATATATATATATATATATATATATGTATATATATATATATATATATATAATCGATCGATCATCACTCGCCTACGCTTCCAACTTAAGTCTCCATCGCTCGCCCACCCCCTGCCGCGCCAGACTTCGCACACATGAAAATTGATTCTCTAGAAAATCCTAAACTGCCGCCGACTGCCCCTACCACCTTGCGTCGCTCCATCTCTCCTCCACTCGCACCACATCCTCCAGTAGCGTGCCTCATTGCGTCGTCCACTCTCGTGATTTTCCCCATCGTTTTGTTTTGTATTTTGTCAGTCAGCAAAGATTTGAAATAAGGAAGAGAGGGGGGAGCAATACATGGGAGACATGAAAGGTAGCGGAGTGCACGAAGTGTTGGATAAGAGTAAATATATATTATTATAATTAGAAATTACCCGACTTCTTAACGACCCAAAATTCTCGAGCTCCGAACGAGGCATGCTACCAGACATTCTATACATTATACCCCTATTTCGAACACAATGGAATGAGTATCAGGATCCAGTCCCATCAAATTCAAAAGATAGCATTTCAAAACCAATTTACTTTAATAAAATTCCTTAAATTAATTTCTATGCGTTTCAAGCTTGCACGGCCGAATGATAAGTCTGATCGCTACGAAACTTGAAATCCTATAATAACTCACTATTACGGATCGATGAAACTGGTTTCATCAAAATCCAAGACAATGGCCAAAATGGCTATTTCTACTCTTTAATTAAAACAAGTAATCTCCAAAAATAAATTTATTCCTTTTAAACTCAACTTTAGCGGTTAACAATTTTCATTCTTATTTAATAAAATTTAAATCAACTTTCGACATCATTTACATTCATATTACATTTAGGATTTAGCTATTTAAGTAATTTTCAATGTTAAATTTAAACAGCTTGATTATCCAAAAAATGCTATAATTGAAATACAAATTATTTAACTTATAAAGTTTAACTTATAAAGTTTAACTTATAAAGCAAATTCAAATAACAAATCAACTACTACACTTAGCTCCACTTTTTTATTTAAAGTATTCCAATAATCCAATTTCGATAATTCCAATAATATAATTTCAATCAATCCCAATGCTAGATTTCAAATGAAGTTTGGTTATCAGATAATTATTTTATTCTCATCCAATTAATTCTATATTCATTGTTAAATTCCAGCTATTGTGTAGCGACCCTGACTCGACCTTTGAAAATCGGCACCGAATAAGACACTCGTATTCGAATGCCGCAGATCCAAACGTCGAGTCTGGTTCGCCGGAGCTTATAACACAATTAAGAACAACACCGCGGAAGAAAAGAAATGAATATCATTGATATACAATATTCGATACAATATGAATCAATATTAGAGATACAAGATAACAATGCTACAGCGGAATAACAAATGAACTAGCAGCGGAAACAAACAGAACTTGAAATTCCAGAAGAAACACCAATATCAGCAATCCCCATAGATAGCTCGAACCACCATCATGTTTCACCAAGCCGAGCAAGTCCAGTCCATGAATCCGAAGACTCCAAAGAATTCCAAAGAGAAAGCTGAAAGCTACTGAATCGATATCTACTATCTACTATCTGAAAAACCCAACTCTAGACTTCCCGTGTAGAAAATTGTAGGCACCCAGAGTTTAGGAAGGGAACAATAAACTTCAGGTTAGTCATGAGAGTGGTGTGAGTAACAAAAACAGTTTTTATCTTTAAAACAAACAAAAGAATTTAATTTTGAAATCCGCAATGCTTTTGAAAAATGAAACCACCATAAGGCCTCCCGCCACACACACAATGCAAACACAGAATTGGAGGAGATTTCTCCTTATGATAGTAAAAAATGCTTGATACGCGAAAACCATTTTGATATTATTATTATAAGTGCATAGTGGAAAACATTTCGAAAGTATAATATTAATCTTAACCAGCATAGGTACCATTATATTATGCCAGCTATAGCTACCACCTGAGGTGGCAGGTTATACAATTGAAATCGTAAAGGGCGTGTATTGTTTTGTTTGGATTTCCAACAAATGGTCGGGCAAAGGAACTTCACATTTAACAAAAATGGAACGCCTCTGGAGGGACGTCTCCGGACCCTAACCGGATCTCTGCTACACAAGGTCGGGTTACCTCTGTAACTAGGTAACTACTAACACGAGTATGCCACCTCCCGATCGTTACCAACCTTTATCCGAAGCGCTTCCTAACCGACAACCACAAGCAATAAGTTTGCAGCAACCACAAAGTAAGTATCTGGGCTCCATACCATGGTACCACTTATAATCTAGAAGGAAATGGACATACCCTCAGGGGGCGCTACCCCCAAATAACCTTGCTGCCACGATTCCTGTTTTGCCCATAACCGGGTTGTGAGGTTCGATGAAGTCTCGTCCACAAAGCTACGCTTTTCACAAAGCCATACTTCAATCAACAAATGATCAGCAACACTCAGCATGTCACACTACCAAATTGGGAGTATATCACTAATAACTTTCAACTACATAACCTTGGAGCTCGTACGTCTCGGAGAAGGGTGTTAAGCTAAGAGAATAAATTCTCCGCCACCAACAGATATGTATTTGAAAGAAATCAGCTTTATATCTTAGTTTGTAATGTCAGACATACAATCCATACAAGTCTGTTCCGGGTTCAAACAGAACCGAAGGCACTTTCGAAGAAGCCCTTGCAAAATCCAGATATTCACAATTCCGATCGGACTTCCTATCACTTAGGGAATCTCTATACCGGCGCGACTCGGTGTAGAGACAATCAATAGGTCATCCGATCGTTCTCGCAAATACCCGGTCTTCACCATCGGTCTTCAAATGCTATCCATAACGTCGTATCATTATTTGGAACAGGTTGTATGACACAAGGTCCTCTCTTGGCTAAACCGAATAATGAGCGCAATATTTAAAAACATATGGACATGGGATCTCAGTTAAATCACAGCTTAAAGCCCAAAACCTTTCATTCAAATGGTTAAAACAAATTACCATTTCTAATCTTTTAAACAAAAAGATTCATTTCTAGAAACCTTCAATGGTTTAAACAATTTCCTCATTTAAATCTTTTAAATAAAAGATTTACTTTTAAGACCCCTTTCAATTTAAAACAAGTCTCACCAACCTTTTGAACAAAGATTCATTCATAGCTTTTCAAAACTATTCCCAAAGATTCATTCATAACTTTCAAAACAATTCCCAATTTCAAATCTTTTATATATATAAAAGACGCATCATTTAAAATCCCCTTCTATTTTACAATAGGGTTCAACTATCTTTCACAAAGATTAAATTTTAGCTTTCAAAAACATTCAAACTTAAATTTGAAATCTTTTCATCATAATTATTATTTGAAACTACTTGTTTCCGTTTCAGAAAACCCAATTCCATCTCTACAGTTATCTGGATTCAAAATTCAAACTTTAAAACCATTTCAAATATAAATTCAAATATCTGTGAATTAACCGATTTCCTCATGAAATCCATATTTGTGTGTGTATGGTGTAGTCCAGGGTTTTACACAATAGTGCACAACATCAATCATCACAGATATATCGATAAGCGGTATAATTTATAACGCTTATCTTCATTTACAGATTCACAGATAAATGTATCACAGATGAATAAATAAATAAATTACACACAGCTCAATTCACAAAATGGAATATCACAGATCAATCATTTCAAGGCAATTCATACAAGGCAAACATTCATAAGCAAGGTCAAGCATTCAATAATCATCTATAGGTAGGATTAGTAAATTGTTTAATCCTAATTAATTCAATTAATTTCCAATTAAATTAATTACTCATGAATAAATTATTCAATCCTGATTAGTTAATTACAATCATTTGATATAAATTAATTAATCAAACACTTTAATTAATTACATCAATTAATCACCTCATTATTAATTATTCCTTAATTAGTCCATTATAAATTACATAATTAATTATATTAATTAATGATCTCTAATTATATTTAATAAACAACTTTATTTAAATTAACTACATTAATTAATTAATCTTTAATTAAACACAATTATTAATCAGCCTTGATTAATAACAAAAGTAATTACCCAAATTAGTTCATTTATAAATCATGTTCACTAATTACCTCCCAGTAATTATCATTTATTACTTCCCTATGTAATTATCTCCATTAATTACACTAAGTAATTACACTTATCTAATTATAAAATGATTTTATTAAATTAATTAAACTAAATTAATTAATTAACTTAAATTAATCACATTAATTAAATTAACTTTTAAGTTAATTAAAAAATTAATTAACCCCTAATTAGCTTCAATTAATTGCAATAAGTGAACATCCCTAATCACTTCATTAATTAACTTTAATTAATCAATCATAGTAAATGATCATCCCTAATTAATCATATAAATAATTTAATCTTAAATAAAGCACCTTGATTAATTATTCTTTAAGTAATTAAGTGACAAATCCTTTAATTAATTTCATTGAGTAACTATTATTTTTCTTCATTTGATAAATCAACGTTAATTACTAATTAATTACTTTAATCAATACTTAATTGGCCTTAATTATGTAATTAATTATCCTTAATTATCCAAACTCTCATAAATAATTATCTTTTACTTAATCACTTACTTATCATTAAAATCTTTAATTAACCATCTTTAAATTTAATTATCATTAACACAAAATTTAACTTAAGAAATTTATGTAAATTAATGATTCACTTCCTTTTGATTAACTCTTTAACTTCATTTGTGATTTAAAACAATTCAAGAATTATTTACAAATAGTGATAACATAACAAAACAAAACTTAATTACTTCTTTATTAACTTTTAAGCTGAGTTAAAACAATTATTTAAAATTTATTAATTTTAAACATAATTTAAACTTTATTTAATATGAATTTGTGAAAAACTAATTATTCTTTAATTAATAAATTAATTATTCTTAAAATTAATCAACCCTTAAATACCTGATTTAATCAATCTTTAATCATCAAGTAACAATTCTTAATTATTTTCATTAAGCAATTATTATTATTATATTAATTATTTAATTAATTAAAAGATAAACCCTTTCATCTTTATTTTTACTTTAATTACATCCCTTAATTAAATTACATTAACGCTTAACATTGATTTAAGAAAGCCCTGGTGGATCATTCCTTAATTATACCATCAAATTATACTTTGGAAATTAAATTGATCATCTCGATAAAACTATTAAAAGTCATATTAATGAGTTTTAAAACACTAAATCCTTTATAAATTAGCCTTGGAAATTTATTTAAAACCTTGTAAATAAATTTACTTGAGAAGAATTTGATTAATATTCTTTTAAACTGATTCAATTCAACAGCTATAAAATAATTTATTCAAATTTTATCACTTCTACTACAAAGTAAAACCCGAGCCAAGTGCTTAAATGCTTCGAGATTTACTTAGAGTTCCCTCCTCTCTCACTTGCTTCTAGTCGAACTGTAGTTTCTCGTGCTCAAACTCGAGCTATCATCGTCTTCCACTACCCAAATCATTTTCTGATGCACATATTCTTGCGCATGCACATGTACGCCTGAACGAGAAGATTCTGGCCATCTTTCTGATCATCAACATGTCGCAATCTGTCACACAAATCCAACAGAGACCCAGGTTGACGACATTATCAAAAAAATCAAAATCGAGACATTTTGGTGAACTGGAACAGAAAACCTCAGCCAAAATCCCCCTCGTCCCCTCCTTCTTCAGTCACCAGAAGTCTCGAGTCCCTGATCACCAGCTCCGCCACATCACCACGCTAACATTCCCCCACATCCGATCATTCCCGATGCTCCAGAGACAACACCACAATCCAGTTTTCCAGCCTCAACAAAATCTAGGTTAAAAACCTATTTCGACCAACCTCCGCCACCACAGCAGCTAAAAAAAATTCTTTCAATTTTTGTCGAACTCCTCCATACCTTGACCTCCTCCAGCAATGATCTTGAGATTCCAGATTTCTTCGTTTACCAGCAAATGCCCAAATTACAAACCATGTTCAACTCCCAATTACTCGATGATTATACCCTTAAAAATTATGAAATGAATTACTAAATTCATATTTTTGAAATACGAATGAGTTCTTATGATCAAAGTTTGAAAATCTCAAAATCAAATCTTCGACTTAAATTTATTTTTTACTGTTATTCATATTTTCCAGCAATTCTACTTACCATTTATACTTAACTGTATTTGTAAAATTAAGTTTACACCCCTACCATCATCTTTTATTTAGAATCTAAGGTCTAGAATTGATTGTACTTAGAGGAATTGATTTTTATTTTAAGTGTGCTTGAGCCTGTGAATATAACAGAACAGCCTGTTCATATATATACATACACACAGATGCATACACATTTAAATAGAGGATTTTCAAACATATGCAGATAAAATCAACATGCAAACCAGATTCAATATATATGAAAGTTGTAGAGTTTGCTCACCTTGGAGTTGTACATGAAGAAACAAAGAAGCTTAACTAATTTTGCAAAACAGGAACTTGCATTTGTTGTTGAATTTAAATTCTGCTTTTAGTTTTAAATCTGCATCTCTAAAGCCTGCATGTTTTCAAGGCTTATACTAATTTGATTTCTGAGATGATATTTTTTTTGCATCTTGAATCAGGTTGCAGTTGAACCAAGAATTGATTTGGGTTTGTTTTATTTTCATTTGATCTTAAGCATTTTGATTTCCATGTCTTTTGTGTTTGCTAAATTTGATTTGATCTTGGACATGTTGCATGCTAGCACTTCTGATCTGTATTTGATTGAACTATCCTACTGAGTTGAAACTTATTTTGAAATGTGAGAAAACATGCATTGTTTTCTTCTTTTGGTTTCTTTTTTTTGTTTCAGGTCTGGTTATTTCTTTGTTTTATATGATTTTCATATTTTAAATTTTTGAAAGAAAAATTTGTTTTGCCACTTGTTTTATTTAGTGTTAACACTTGTCTATGCATGATTTAAAATTCCTACACTTGTTGAAATATAAACTTTTTATGTTTATATCCTTTTGTTAAATTAAATTATAATTTTTTTTAAGTCCTTTAGTCAAATTAAATTAAAATTTATAGTTTAAACCTTTTTCCATAAATTTATTTACAATTTGTGTTTTTAAACCTTGTTTTATTTTAATTTACAAATCATGTTTTCCATGTTTTTCTTACTTTATTTTAAAAAGATAATTACAATTACTTATACTTATATATAAAAAAATGCATATTTACAAAAGATTAGAAAACAAGATTTCATTAGTTTCATATATAAATTTTTTCTTTAAGTCCAATTAAATTTGAATTTCACATTTTCAAATTGTAATTTATAAAATATTCACTTTTGAGCTTCAAATCAAAAATATTTATTTAATAAAATTTGGAAAACAAATCTTTATTAATTGAAAATATAATGTTTATTAATTGAAAATATAATTTAAACTAAATTTATAAATATAAATAAATAACAGAACATATCTTTTATTGATCTTAAAACTTAATAATTCTATTTATAATCTAAAATATTTATTTATCCCAGAAATATCTAATTAACACAAATAGATTCACAATTTAATTTCCAAAAATTAAATAAATTATCAAATTAAACTGGGCTAAAATCTGGGGATGTTACAGATTCACCGTTAGAAAATTTCGTCCTCGAAATTTGAAAGTAGGGAGACACAAAGAAGTATAGAAAGATAGAGAGATGAATCACCAAATCAAACTGAATAACTATTCTGCATTTGGCTTCCCAAATTAAAATATCAATAAATAGATATAAGAACGAATCAAGATACTCGGGTCACCAGATCTCCGAATATACAGGGGTATTGGTTAGTTTAAAGGGATAACTAACCGTTCGTAGAATTTATCTGGACCCGACGGAATAAACAGATATATGGATACAATCCAAAACATTTAGTTTAAACAACCAAAGTATATCTATCAACCATAACAACCAAAGCAAACAATTCATCCAAATAAACAATTCTGACCCATCTGGAGTTTGTGCCCCATGCAAATATATCAAAGCTTCTTCCTGGAGCTGCCAGGAATCATCAAAGAATTGAAAAGACGAATCAAAGGAGATTGATAGAGAAAGTTGTTTCCACCGTTGCAGGGCATCGACCATTTGTAGTCGTACTCCCCTGTCCCCTATCTCGTTCTCTTCTTGCACTCATACTCACTATCAGTGGATAGTAAGAGGAATTACTGAGGCGTTCGAATGGATATCTTAGGGATTATAAGAATTCTAGGGTATACTTCACCCTATCACTAATGAGCTACTTAATGTGTTATACTCCTGAGCTAAAGTTTTAACCTTCAGCTTTGATACCAATTGTAGTAGTTTCGGGTCTTCGAACGTCTGACAGCGGCCACTCTCGACTGGTAGGCTTTTCAACCATCCCAGCCCCGCCGTGGCATACACTGGTACCCCGGACTTGCTTTTATGGCCAGCCTTTCGACTGTCACGCCTAACCAACTAACCAACCCCGTAAAGAGGACGTGTAGGGGTAAGAGTCTCCCTTTCGCCACCGAATGCAAAGCGAGAACCCCCTATCACATTTCACTAAGATGAGCAAGTCTCGTCCACAAAGCTACGCTTTTTCACAAAGCCATGCTTCGATCAACAAATGGTCAGCGGCACTCAGCATGTCACACTACCAAATTAGGAGTATATCACTAATAACTTTCAATTACATAACATCGGAGCTCGTACGTCTCGGAGAAGGGTGTTAAACTAAGAGAATAAATTCTTCGCCACCAACATATATGTATTTGAAATAAATCAGCTTTATATCTTAGTTTGTAATGTCAGACATACAATCCATACAAGTCTGTTCCGGGTTCGAACAGAACCGAAGGCACTTTCGAAGAAGCCCTTGCAAAATCCGGATATTCACAATTCCGATCGGACTTCCTATCATTTAGGGAATCTCTATACCGGCGCGACTCAATGCAGAGACAATCGATAGGTCATCCGATTTTTCTCGCGAATACCTGGTCTTCACTACCGGTCTTCAAATGCTATCCATAACGTCGTATCATTATTCAGAATGGGTTATATGACATAAGGTCCTCTCTTGGCTAAACTGAATAATGAGCGCAATATTTAAAAACATATGGATATGGGATCTCAGTTAAATCACAGCTTAAAGCCCAAAACCTTTTATTCAAATGGTTAAAACAAATTACCATTTCTAATCTTTTAAACAAAAAAATTCATTTCTAGAAACCTTCAAAACAATTTCCACATTTAAATATTTTAAATAAAAGAATTAGTTTTAAGACCCCTTTCAATTTAAAACAAGTCACACAATTCTTTTAAACAAAGATTCATTCATAGCTTTTCAAAACAATTCCCAAAGATTCATTCATAACTTTCAAAACAATTCCCAGTTTCAAACCTTTTATATATATAAAAGATGCATCATTTAAAATTCTCTTCTATTTTACAATAGGGTTCAACTATCTTTCACAAAGATTAAATTTTAGCTTTCAAAAACATTCAAATTTAAATTTGAAATCTTTTAATCATAATTATTATTTGAAACTACTTGTTTCCGTTTCAGAAAACCCAATTCCATCTCTAAGGTTATCTGGATTCAAAATTCAAACTTTAAAACCATTTCAAAATATAAATTCAAATGTCTGTGACTTAACCGATTTCCTCGTGAAATCCATATTTGTGTGTGTATGGTGTAGTCCAGGGGTTTTATACAATAGTGCACAACATCAATCATCTCAGATATATCGATAAGCGGTATAATCTATAACGCTTATCTTCATTTACAGATTCACAGATAAATGTATCACAGATGAATAAATAAATAAATAAATAAATTACACACAGCTCAATTCACAAAATGGAATATCACAGATCAATCAATTCAAGGCAATTCATACAAGGCAAACATTCATAAGCAAGGTCAAGCATTCAATAATCATTTATAGGTAGGATTAATTAATTGTTTAATCCTAATTAATTCAATTAATTTCCAATTAAATTAATTACTTATGAATAAATTATTCAATCTTGATTAATTAATTACAATCATTTGATATAAATTAATTAATCAAACACTTTAATTAATTACATCAATTAATCACCTCATTATTAATTATTCCTTAATTAGTCCATTATAAATTACATAATTAATTATATTAATTAATGATCTCTAATTATATTTAATAAACAACTTTATTTAAATTAACTACATTAATTAATTAATCTTTAATTAAACACAATTATTAATCAGCCTTGATTAATAACAAAAGTAATTACCCAAATTAGTTTATTTATAAATCATATTCACTAATTACCTTCCAGTAATTATCATTTATTACTTCCCTATGTAATTATCTTCATTAATTACACTAAGTAATTACACTTATCTAATTATCAAATGATTTTCTTAAATTAATTAAACTAAATTAATTAATTAACTTAAATTAGTCACATTAATTAAATTAACTTTTAAGTTAATTACAAAATTAATTAACCCCTAATTAGCTTCAATTAATTGCAATAAGTGACCATCCCTAATCACTTTGATTAATTAACTTTAATTAATCAATCATAATAAATGATCATCCCTAATTAATCATATAAATAATTTAATCTTAAATAAAGCACCTTGATAAATTATTCTTTAATTAATTAAGTGACAAATCCTTTAATTAATTTCATTGAGTAATTATTATTTTTCTTCATTTGATAAATCAACGTTAATTATTAATTAATTACTTTTAATTAATACTTAATTGACCTTAATTATGTAATTAATTATCCTTAATTATCCAAACACTCATAAATAATTATCTTTTACTTAATCACTCACTTATCATTAAAATCTTTAATTAACCATCTTTAAAATTAATTATCAATAATACAAAATTTAACTTAAGAAATTTAAGTAAATTAATGATTCACTTCCTTTTGATCAACTCTTTAACTTCATTTGTGATTTAAAACAATTCAAGAATTATTTACAAATAGTGATAATATAACAAAACAAAACTTAATTACTTCTTTATTAACTTTTAAGCTTGAGTTAAAACAATTATTTAAAATCTATTAATTTTAAACATAATTTAAACTTTATTTAATATGAATTTGTGAAAAACTAATTATTCTTTAATTAATAAATTAATTATTCTTAGAATTAATCAACCCTTAAATACTTGATTTAATCAATCCTTAATCATCAAGTAACAATTCTTAATTATTTTCATTAAGCAATTATTATTATTATATTAATTACTTAATTAATTAAAAGATAAACCCTTTCATCTTTATTTTTACTTTAATTACATCCCTTAATTAAATTACATTAACGCTTAACATTGATTTAAGAAAACCCTGGTGGATCATTCCTTAATTATACCATTAAATTATAGTTTGGAAACTAAATTGATCATCTCGATCAAACTATTACAAAGTCATATTAATAAATTTTAAAACACTAAATCCTTTATAAATAAGCCTTGGAAATTTATTTAAAACCTTGTAAATAAATTTACTTGAAAAGAATTTGATTAATATTCTTTAAAACTGATTCAAAATTCAACAAGCTATAAATAATATATTTAAATTTTATCACTTCTACAACAAAGTAAAACCCGAGCCAGATGCTTAAATACTTCGAGATTTACTTTGAGTTCCCTCCTCTCTCACTTGCTTCGAGTCGAACTGTAGTTTCTCGTGCTCAAACTCGAGCTATCATCGTCTTCCACCACCCAAATCATTTTCTGATGCACAGATTCTTGCGCGTGCACATGTACGCATAAACGAGGTGATTTTGGCCATCTTTCTGATCATCAACATGTCGCAATCTATCATGCAAAGCCACCAGAGACCCAGGCTGACGATATTATCAAAAAAATCCAAATCGCGACATTTTGGTTGAATTGGAACAGACAACCTCAACCAAAATCCCTCTCGTCCCCTTCTTCTTCGGCCACCAGAAGTCTCGAGTCCCTGATCACCAGCTCCGCCACATCACCACGCTAACATTCCCCTACATCCGATCATTCCTGATGCTCCAGAGACAACACCACGATCCAGTTTTCCATCCTCAGCAAAATCTAGGTTAAAAACCTATTTCGACCAACCTCCGCCACCACAGCAGATAAAAAAAATTCTTTTGATTTTTGTCGAACTCCTCCATACCCTGACCTCCTCCAGCAATGATCTCGAGATTCCAGATTTCTTCATTTACCAGCAAATGCCCAAATTACAAACCATGTTCAACTCCCAATTACTCGATGATTATACCCTTACAAATTATGAAATGAATTCCAAAATTCATATTTTCGAAATACGAATGAGTTCTTATGATCAAAGTTTGAAAATTTCAAAATCAAATCTTCGACTTAAATTTATTTTTTACTGTTATTCATACTTTCCAGCAATTCTACTTACCTTTTATACTTAACTGTATTTTTAAAATTAAGTTTACAACCCTACCATCATCTTTTATTTAGAATCCAAGGTCTAGAATTGGTTGTACATAGAGGAATTGATTTTTATTTTAAGTGTGCTTGAGCCTGTGAACATAAAAGAACAACCTGTTCATATATATACATACACACAGATGCATACACATTTAAACAGAGGATTTTCAAGCATATGCAGATAAAATCAACACGCAAACCAGATTCTATATATATGAAAGATGAAGAGTTTGCTCACCTTGGAGTTGTACAGGAAGAAACAGAGAAGCTTGACTAATTTTGCGAAACTGGAACTTGCATTTGTTGTTGAATTTAAATTCTGCTTTTAGTTTTAAATCTGCATCTTTGAAGCTTGCATGTTTTCCTGGCTTGTACTAATTTTATTTCTGAGATGATTTTTTTTGCATCTTGAATCAGGTTGCAGTTGAACCAAGAATTGATTTGGGTTTGTTTTATTTTCATTTGATCTTAAGCATTTTGATTTCCAGGTCTTTTGTGTTTTCCAAATTTGATTTGATCTCAGACATGTTGCATGCGAGCACTTCTGATCTGTATTTGATTGAACTATCCTACGAGTTATACCAGATTTTGAAATGTGAGAAAACATGCATTGTTTTCTTCTTTTGGTTTTTTTTCAGGTCTGGTTATTTCTTTGTTTTATATGATTTTCATATTTTAAATTTTTAAAAGAAAAATTTGTTTTGCCACTTGTTTTATTTAGTGTTAACACTTGTCTATGCATGATTTAAAATTCCTACACTTGTTGAAATATAAACTTTTTATGTTTATATCCCTTTGTTAAATTAAATTACAAATTTTTTTAAGTCCTTTATTCAAATTAAATTAAAATTTATAGTTTAAACCTTTTTCCACAAATTTATTTACAATTTTTGTTTTTAAACCTTGTTTTATTTTAATTTACAATCCATGTTTTCCATGTTTTTCTTACTTTATTTTCAAAAGATAATTACAATTACTTGTACTTATATATTAAAAAAATGCATATTTACAAAAAATTAGAAAACAATATTTCATTAGTTTCAAATATAAATTTTTTCTTTAAGTCCAATTTAATTTCAATTTAACATTTTCAAATTGTAATTTATAAAATATTCACTTTTGAACTTCAAATCAAAATTTATAAATATAAATAAATAACAGAACATATCTTTTATTGATCTTTAAACTTAATAATTCTATTTATAATCTAAAATATTTATTTATCCCAGAAATATCAAATCAATTCACAAATAGATTCACGATTTAATTTCCAAAAATTAAATAAATTATCAAATTAAACTGGGCTAAAATCCGAGGATGTTACATATTGATTGTAAGCACATTCAATACATAAAATTCATTTCAATATATGTTACTGCCAAAATCTTCGAAATTAGTTATTTCAAAATTTTATTCGAGTTCATAATAAATAAAATACATAAATAAAATATAAAATGTTTTTCTAACCATTTTGTTCTATAATCATATTAAATTTAATAATTAAAAATAGTTAACATGAGGGTCATTACATTTTCCCCCCTCATAACTTTTCGTCCTCGAAAACGGGTTAAGTAAGAAATTTAACAATTAATATATTTCATTCAAAATAATTAACATACAAAGCATTAAAATTTCATTTGCAAAACCTTTATCATGCTTCCACTATGCCACTTTGATATCGGTTTTACGGAAATTAAAAATTATATATAAAAACAAGTTATAAAATTATAAAATCTTTAAAAAATTTCTGACACCCGGGTTTACGAAAAATTTCGATAGCGTCTCCTTTGTGCGGCTCGATCAGAAATTTTTTGCAATACAAATATATATCACAAATATACCAAATGTACATCTCATCTCAATGATGAGGCATTACGTAGGGAAAAATATAAAATGTCGTATGTAATCCGAAATATGTACCTAATTATTATTACGAGCGAGTTCGCTCATATTAAGCAAGAAAAAGAAAATTAAATCCGCGTATACTTCAGAACGACCTTCGTATGTACCTATCTCAACTCAATTTATAATATTAGTCGCTTATAATAAGACATAGAAACATATATTAGTTTAATAGAACTATATAACATGAACTCTGAATCCAAATCATATACATAAGCACTAACACACAGCATACCAGTCATATGCAATCAAAAACAGTTATAACAATGAATTACAACCAAAGAAACCATTCAACAATTAATATTCATCCAATTAATTCATAACTACACCAATTTACATTATCCAGTGTCAATATTCAATTTATACACTTTATTTCTTTTATCGTTCAATTTTTATTAACATTTAATTGGTTCACTTCAAATTTATTTACATCTATTTCATTTACATTCAATTTTTTCGATTCAATTTGTTAAATTTCAATTGTTTCATTTTATGTTTGACATCTCATATCAATTTATTTATTCACTTAATCAGTTCATTCTATCAATTCATATCATTAACTTTACTTGAGTAAACTTTATTCATATGAATAAAGTTTTATTTTTATCACAATCAATTTCATTCAACTTCCTCAAGTTAACTTTCATCTTATAATTCATTTCATTAACTTATTCCATTAATTTATTCCATTCAACTTGACTTAAGTAAAATTTCATTTCATAATTTAAACATAGAGTATTTCTTACCATTCATACTTAAGTGTATCAACATCTTTTTATTTAACATTCACTTATTTCATATTCAATTTGTTAACATTCAATTTATTAAAAGTCATTCCATTTTTATTCAATTTATTTAGATCCAATTTAAATCAAATTCAATTACTCATATAAATTTACTTACACCCATTTATTCCCATTCGATTTCTTTCACACCCAAATTGCATTTCATTTTATAAATCAAGTTCATATTCATTCTATTAATTCATTTTAAAGCTTATGGAATAAATTCACTTTACTAATTCATCTAGTTCAATTCAAATCCAATTCAATTCATTTAATCTTTATCAAATTGAACTTTATTTCATTTAATCCATTACTTAATTTATTTAACTTTATTTAAGTTAAATTTGTTCCTTCCTTATCATTCACATTCAACAAATTTAAAAAAAATTAGCTTAATATTTCTCAAATCTATAAGTTATACAAGCTAATTCACCTAAAATTTCATTCCATTATTTTATCTAATTCATTTTAAATACAATTCACTTTCACTTAAGCTTTCTTGAGTTAAACTTCATTTTATTTACTTCATTTCACTGACTCAATTTATTTAACATTTTTTAGGTTAATTCTTTTATTTCATATCTCAAATTCAAATTTTCTTTTGTTTTCTTAATCAAAATGTTCAATCGTTTCAAATTTTCGTTTTATTTTCCTGTTTAAATTTATAAGTTATGAACTTATTTCTTATCTATACTATTTTCAATTTATAAGTTCAAAACAATTCTCATACATTTGTCAAATCATACTTGGATTATTAATTTCCACAATCAAAACTGTTTTAACTGGAAATAAATTTCTTTTAGTAGCAATTCACACTCAAAAACTCGAAAATAAATATTGGCGATGTTGTAGTCATCCCCAAAATTATTTTCTCAACGACTAAAGTGGGTTCAATGCTTTTATTTCTTTTAAAAATCTTTTCAAAATGTATTTCTAGTCAAAACACTTTTAAATAATATTATTACTAATTTTAAAGGTTTTGAAAAAAATTTTGAAAGTAAAAGGATTTAAATTCTAAAATTCTCAGCTTTCAAATCATTTATATATATAAGCTATCTTATAAATATACTTACACAATTCCATTATTTTATTATAAAAATATTCCGTTAATTTACATCTTTGTTATTTTAAAGAATTCTTATTGAAATTAGATTTCAATTTAATTTAATTATCGAGCGCTTCGTGAAATAGAGTTCATAAAGTATTCCTTTTTAGTTTAATTCAAACAATAATCGATTATAACTAATATTATCATCTCCTAACAAATAACATTCATTAATAATCATATAGATTTATGAAAATCATCATTTTATATATAAAAAAAAACTTTAGGTAAAATTATTTCAATTACTCGATGTTAAAACAATATTTTTTTGACTTGCCTCGTTTAAGTGGTTAGAAAATCCTATTGATAAGATGGCGTCCCACGCACCGACCGGAATTTGTAAAAAAGCTCAACGGATAAGTAAACACAATATAAAACAATTTATAACATTAACAAGTATGCGCTCTCATACACACACACATACTCAAAAAAACTCATTCTAGGGTATTACTGTCCTATCTCTAATGAGTCCAACCTGCACCAAAGCTAAGATTATCGCTAAACCAAAGTTCTGATACAATCTTGATGACCCACATTTTGAAAGGTTTAAATTGATAATAATCAACGCACGTCCAACTCAAACAATCCAAAACATAGTCAATCAATAGGGTAAATTAAGAAAAATAAGAAAAGAAGAAAAAAATACAAAATCTTGCAGCGAAATGACAAAATATAATAATCACATAAACAGTTCGTGAAGCTGTTTGCTATACATTTGATTATAATTTTACAACAGAACAACATGATGCAGCAAATAATACTAGTAATAATACACCAAATTTTCGTCTTAGTCCTTTAGAAAATAATCTTCAACGCGTTGAAATACTCATGGCTGACCGAGCGTAATGCAAAGACAAAACATTCGAGTTAGGACTAAAATATCCTTATGTGAGTCAAATCAATATCACATATAACATGAGTGTAATAGCGGCAGAAATGTTTATGGGGTTTCACACCTCCTATCTAGTGTATAACATATGTGCAATAACTCAAGAGATGTTACGCTATATTCCATCTCTTAAAGATCCATTAAAATATTTGTATAGAGTAGAATATGTTATATATGTAATGTCTAATCAGTAAAATAAATATTATTCTTAGCGTTAAGGCCTTACATTAATCCCTCTTAACACGTTTTTAAGTATTGTCGTACAGTTTTCATATAACGGCCCTATAGCATGTTGGGGGATAGGGATGCGCCATGATACGACAATAATAAACCAAAATTATAGTGGTCTCGTATAAGGATAAAAGTATAACAAGGCATGTGAGGCAATGCCTAGATAGGATATTACCAGTTTTGTAACGACTAATAATTTTTCCACTTTGGAAATGAGATATTTAGTTATTTTAAATATTGAAATGTAGAATTCTCAAACATTAAAAAATCATGTTTTATATGATAAATAAGAATGGTAAACTTATTTTTGATATTGAATAAAGATTTTGGATTTCCATTGTAAAATTGACAAAAGTCGAATTCTGATAAAGTAGGATAACTATTCGAGAAATTTGTTTAAAGAATAAATAATTCATTCTAAAAATATATAATCCGTGTCAAATTCATTTGACAATAATAGTAATTTAATTTATAATGGTTAGATAAATATGTAAAACTTGTTTTATAAAAGTTGACAAATTTCGTCGCATACCGATAAATCGATGTCCTATTTTTACAAATAGATTGGATATTATTTTATGTTATTTTGTAATCCAAATGTGCTTGTTTTAATTATTTAAATATAGTAAAAAATCAATTTTAAAGTTTGGTTTACATAGATAAATAGTTTAACAAAAACGTCAAAATGTGACCGTAAACGTTTTGTCGAAAATCAACATTTTGTTCAAAATAAGTTGCCCCAGCGTTATCGCATCTTTGTTAACATGTTTTGACATATATAGTACACATTTTAATAAATAAGAATGTTTAATTTTACTATATATAATTAGAAAAATTCTAGAATATCATTAAGAAAAGTAAGTAAGTTTAAGAAAAGTCAAATGTAAACATCAAATCCAAATCACATCAAAATCCAACAAAATAATTATTATTTTTTACTTAATCTAAGTGACTAAGACATAATATAAGGATGTAAAGGATGATGTTAAGTGTTGAAAAAGGTGAGTTTGCTTTAGATTGAAGTAAGGTTAGCTTGGTAATTTGGTAAGAGGTTATTTTGGTAAATCACCACTTCTTTCTTTTTCTATAAATACCCACCTCCTTATTTACTTTCATTCACAATTCTTCTTCTTCTTTTCTCCATATTCTTTATATTCTTCCTCTCCTCTTTAATTGCTTTCAAGCCATAAAAAAAATTAGAAAGAAATAATGTCAAAATATTAACAAAATATTCAAAAGAAATCAATGTTCATTCTCTTCAAATCAAACTAATCTTTTCTCCATATTTTACCTCTTCTTCTCTCGGCCATAACTTCCTCAAAATAGAACCAAAATACAATTTTTTTTATAAATGATATAATTTTCCAGTGGCTATAACTTTTATATTGACCACTTTGTCTCATTCTAAACTTAACCATGTCAAAAATCCACTTCTTTCTACTACTTTCTCTGGCCCAATTTTTAAGCCAGATAATTGCCCATTTTGTTTTGATCATAACTTGATCATGAAGATCCAAATTAAGAAATTATTTTACTAAATCATATTAAATTCCAATGGCTACAACTTTTATGTTGATCACTTTTTCCAATTTTGAGGTTTGCTATACCTGAAACTCAATCCTTTGAAGTGCATTTTGGGGCTTCATTTTTGTCAATCCAACAATACCTCTTCTTTATTCTTTCATATCTCCCTCATAACAACTTGGATTCAAATGATTATATTTTAAAATTAAAGAGAAAATAATTTTCTACAACTTTTAGTTAACAACTTTTCTAAAATTTGAGATTTAGAGGGCCTACAATCAGATACAAGATATTCTATTGTTTGGATCAAAATCTTGGGAATTCAAGTTCAAAGCTCTACCGCTTCTTATCTATACTTTCGGCCAACCTCCATCTCAAGCCTCAAACAAGATATTGGAAGGGTGATGGTATTGTTTGCCAGTGTTTAAATGGAGTATGGATTAATTAGTGAAGTGTTGGATGATTAAAATGTTGGTAGAAAGCTTATCGCTTTGGTTTATAGTGAGAAACTCTATTTAACATCTCTATTTATATATACATGTTTGATGATGTGTTATGATTGCTGTGGATGCCTATATATGCTTTCATCAACAAGTATTAATTGTGTGATATAATTGTTAAATTGTTTTACCAAGTCACGTTAATACACGTCGATAAGCACAAAGGAAATCACTTTCCTTTTGAAAATGAAATGGTGCATATAGAATGGTTAAACCTTCTGGAAATATTTTTAAAACGAGTTAGAAATGTTTTGCAAACATTTAAATATGTTTAAATAAATAAAGAAATAAAATCAAGATTTCATCTTATATATTTTAAATATGTCCAAATCAATTTTCAGAAAAATCGCGCTTTTGTTGTAAAATGACCAAAGTTTAAAATTGATATTTTAAATGTTTTAAAAATATGAAATAAATTCTAAAAATCTTTTAAAATGTTTTAAAAGAGATTCAAGTTAAAAAGATGGATTTCTAAATGATATAAAAGTCATTTTGAAGAATATAGCTTTTAAAACACAATTTGCAACACTTTTCACAGCAGTTTTAATAACTTTTGAATCATGGTTTGTGAATGATTTTAAAATAATAATGAACTAGTTTAAAGGTGATTTGGAAGTTTTAATAGTATTTGGATAAATGGTTAAGAGGAATTTTTTATAACACTTAAACAATAATTGAAGAATATTGAATATAATAACAAATTGAGTATGCGGAAACGACAATACATTTGTCTCTTTGTGATAATTAAATGGTAAGACAAGATGTGTAACTAAGGTTAGGAATGGAGCAAGCAGTGCCTTAAACTTACTTGGCCTTTGCTTTATCTTTTACATGAGAGGTGGAATAGATCGAAAGGAAAGACCAGATGCTCTAAAAGATCATATTTAAAGTTTTTCCACGATAAAAAGAAAAGATCTTCATGATGTAGGATTACTTACCACTAGTCCTTAGAGCTGAAATTTACCATATTTAATGTGGCAGTAGTGCTCTGTTATGAAAATATTCTATTTTCAAGAATATGATTTGAAGTTAAGAAAGAAATCTTTGATTTAGAGTTAATGAATGATTTGGGAATATTGTCCCTAAGTTAAAAGTTATAACTTGAATGAAAGAAATCTTTAATTTAGATTTAATAAATGTTTGGGAATATTTTCCCTAAGTTAAAAGTTATAGCTTGAATATAAGAAATCTTTGATTAAGCTTTAGTGAATGGTTTGGAAAGGTTTTCCTAAGTAAAAGAGAAAATGATTTGGGATTGTTCTAAGATTTTAAGAAAGGTTTAAATAAATCAAACGATTTAATAAATGAGGCTTAATGATTCCACATACCCTTGACATGAAAATGGAATAAATTAAAGAGAATATATCTAAGAAAGGTATTTGATTTAAATAAAAGATGAAGTGATTGATTGATGGTTGATATCCACATATGAACTTAACATCTTTTAAAGTGATGATTGTCTTTGAAGGAACCAAGTCGGATTTGGGCGATTCCTATCCAGAAACCACTTCGAACCAATTTAAGTGTTCGAAGATTGAAGATGTTTGAAGACGGAGATATTGAGACGAATAATAACGAGGGACTACATGTTGATTAATTGGGGATAAAATTTCTCGATTTACTTTTTGTAGTGGTGGTCCTTTTGTTACGAAAAACATCAGAAAAACAAGGGCTTCTCGCCTAGTAATGGCCGAGGAAAGTACCTTCAGTTTCGTTCAAGTTCCAGAACAAACTTGTATGGATGGATGTCTAACAGTACATTTTCTGAGATTACGTACATTGGTTTTTACAAACATACATCTGTGGTGGTGGGGAAGGTAACTTCTCTTAGCTTAACACCCTCCTTGAAATGTACAAGCTCAAGGATTGTATTTTTGTGAAAGGCAATTAGTAGCCAAAGGAAATGGCAATGTGGCATTCAAAGAAGATGTGCTATGTGAAAAGGTAAACGTTTACCTCAGGCCTCATCACACCAAAATGACAGAAACAGGGTAGAAGCAGCAAGGCTAAGTGTGGTCGCTCCCAATTAGGAGACGTCATCATCCTTCTAGATTTACTCTACACATTTTTAAGTATGTGGTGAATGTATGAATCAGGTAACTGTTAGTGGCTGATAATGACCGGGGTGATGACATATTCGGTAGTATCCAGCATGAGGGGTAGGCTGGTCATGTGTTGATTTAGGCGTTCAGTATCTGGACCCCAGGCCCTCTAGAGGTGTACTGTCGGAAGGTAGTCCATTATCTTGTCATTTGTATCAAAATCCATTCTCCAATAAGTACTTGAAGTTTTGTTTGTATTTGTGTAATGAATAGCCTCGCAATTTAATAATGGGAACAATTTCGGCTAAGATTAATAAGTTTATTTGCAATGTTTCCAAAGATATGTCATTAGAAATAATATCAAATGTTTTGATATATAAAAGAGTTCTAGTTATCATAAGGTAAAAACCCGTCCGTGTTTATGTATGGGAATGGTCTTATGAGATACTCTTTCTTTTCAAAGGATTTTATTCAAAGGCTGATATATGACACTATAATTTATATTTTGAGTTTCTAACGCTGGTTTATCAAGCCCGATCCTGGTATTTTCAATACCGAGTTAGATCCAAGTAGTTTCAGGTTTAGTGAAGACGGTTGGAGTTTCCAGAGGAGAGCTGGAGATATTCATTTATGTATAGAGGTATTCTATTATTCGTTGCAGTTGTTTGATGTTTGTCAGCATTCGTAAGGACAGATTTTTGCAAGTTTCCAAGCTGAATTTAGGTTAGACTCTGATATATGTATCTTTGAAAATTTCCACTATAAAGATATTGTTCAATATATTATATATTATTCCATTCGTGTGAGATTCTATTCTGTCTTTATTTTCTTTTTCACCCCTTAAAGATCCACTTATTCGTGCAATTTGAGTTGGACATATATAGTTTATTGTCAGCTCAAAGGGCATGGAAATTTGGACCTTTACATTTGGTATCAGAGATGAAGGTTAAGAAATAACCTTGGCTTTGGTGGGGTAAAGTTCATCAGTGATAGGGTTAGTAATACCCTAGGATGAGTAACTCATTATATATCGGGTTAGTAACACCCTAGAATGAGTTGAGAGTATAATATATGAGTGTGAATTTTTTAATGTTATATATAAAGGTTTTGTTTCTGAAAAATTGGTAAATGAAATAATTTTACCTAGGATTATATTTTAATTACAAAGTATATATTTTGAAAAGATATATAGTTAGAAATCAAGATTATTGAAATATGAACATTTTGTGATTAGAATTTCACAGTTTGAGTACAGGGTGTTTGATAATAAGATTAGTTTGAGAAATGACCATATAAGATAAAAATGTATTTAAAAAATAGAAAATGGTTATGTAAAAGGAAAATATAAAAGGAATGAAGGTTTAAAATTTGAGTAATTTAAAAGAATGGTGGTAACTTAAATGAAGATTAATATAAGATGAATTTATAAAAAGAATTTATAAATAGGTTTTATAAACAAAAGTAATCTCTGAAGGATTTTGAAAATGGTATTATTTCAAATAAAAAGAGATATTTTATGATGACTAGTTCGAATGGCTTGAAAATAAACTAAAAATGGGCAGGAGATGTGTTCGGATGGTAAACACTTCTCTTAAGCATTACTCTTCTTATTAAGAGGATATATAATATTATTGGTAGTACTTAGTTCCTTGGTATTGTTTTGGAGTTACTCGATCTACATAATTTTCTTAAGTTAAAGAGAAAATATGAATTGTTAATTGATAAATTGATTAGTAATATTTATAAAAGTGTTTAAACCAAAGATAAATTTCGAATTGCCAATTGATAAGATAAAGCAGGATTCTCGATGATTTTGGATAGTCGAATTTTTTTGAATGACACCGAACACAGAGCTAATGAATTTATGAATTTTTTTGGTAAAAGATAAAAAATTGTGAAATGTTTTGAGTAAATGAAATTGGAACTTATAAATGTGATTAAAAATAAAAAGGATTTAAAGGTGAAGAAATTTATAATAGCATTAAATCAGAAATATTTTGTAGTTATGAATTTGAAATGATAGCAACCTACAACTATAATTCACCCAGATATAAAACCGATCGGGAATTTGGGATGTGTGTATATATATTATTAGGATGTAAAAGATTGTTATACAAAAATAGATTTAAGTCAAGAACTATTTATACGCTTAAGTAAAATCATGACTCTTTAAAATATAATTATAACTTGGAAAATGTTTTATTAATGAAGTCTACCATTAGTTAAGGATTTGGACATAAATTTTTAAAAGTGATGGATTTACATAGCTGTAATCATAAGATATAATAAACTTAGGTAATAGTTTACGAAATGATTCATAAATGATATTAGTATTAAAGGAAATAATACTAAAAAAATGAATGTGTAAGATAAAGGATGCGAATAAAGAAAATTTGGTATAACTGAGAAAAACCAATAGGAATAAATAAGCAATTTATACGTAAATCGTTTTGTCATACAAATTTTGATCTAATATCAGACTAAGGAACTTTAAGGTGTTTACCCCGATCCAAAAAAGGATTTATCACTCGATTTCTTGAGTCACAAGAATTGATTATGGTTTGTGGTTAGTTACTCGAGTTTTTTTTATACGGTGTTCGAAAATAAAGTTGTTAATTCGAATAGAAGAAAAATCAGATTTTTTATACGGATGACGTGGATACAACTTATGGGTTTAAGTTTGTGCAATAATGATTTAGGTAAAATAATTATGGGTTTAGATTTAGGGTAATTTTGGTGACAAAATTCTTTTAAGTAAGGGAGAATGTAACGACCCGTAATTTTTCCACTTTGAAAATGGGATATTTAATTATTTTAAATATTCAAATGTAGAATTTTAAAACATTAAACATTCATGTTTTATATGATAAATAAAAATGGTAAACTTATTTTTGATATTGAATAAAGATTTTGGATTTCCATTGCAAAATTAACAAAAGTCGGATTCCGATAAAGTAGGTTACATATTCGAAAAATTTGTTTAAAGGACAAATAATTCTTTCTAAAAATATATAGTCGATATCAAACTCATTTAACCATAATAGCTATTTAATTTATAATGGTTCGATAAATATATAAAACTTGTTTTATAAAATTTGACAAATTTTGTCGCATACCAATAAGTGGATGTCGCATTTTTACAAATAGATTTGGATATTATTTTATAATCCAAATACGCTTTTTTTACTTATTTAAATATAATAACAAATCAATATTAATGCTTGGTTTACATAGATAAATAGTCTAACAAAAACGTCAAAATGTGACCGGCAAACGTTTTGTCGAAAATCTAGGTTTTGTTCAAAATAAGTTGCCGCAACGTTATCGCACCTTTGTGAACATGTTAACATGTAATACACATTTTAATAACTAAACATGTTTAATCTGGAACATCCTTAAGAAAAGTAAGTAAATTTAAGAAATGTCAAAAGTAAACATCAAATCCAAATCACATCAAAATCCAACAAATATTCACTTTTCTTTACTTAATCTTTAAGTGACTAAGAAATAAAGTAAGTATGTAAATGATGATGTTAAGTGTTGAAAAAATAGAGTTTTCTTTAGGTTGAATTAAGGTTAGTTTGGTAATTTGGTAAGAGGTTATTTTGGTAAATTACCACTTCATTCTTTTTCTATAAATACCCATTTCCTTCTTCGCATTCATTCACATTTCTTCTTCTTCTTTTCTTAAGCTTCTTCATCTTCTTGCTCTCTTCTTTAATAGCTTCCAAGCCATGGAAAAAAATTAGAAAGAAATAATGTCAAAATATTAACAAAATATTCAAAAGAAAACAATGTTCATTCTCTTCAAATCAAACTCATCTTTTCTCCATATTTTACCTCTTCTTCTCTCAGCCATAATTTCTTCAAAATAAAACCAAAATACAACATTATTTTTTCGAATAATATAATTTTCCATTGGATAAAACTTTCATGTTGACCACTTATCTTAGCCTAAACTTAACCATGTCAAAAATCCACTTCTTTCCAGTACATTCTCTAGCCTAGTTTTTAAGCTAGAGAATAGCCCATTTAGTTTTGATCACAAATTGATCATAACTGAACCAAATTAAGAAATTCTTTTATTATACCATATAAAATTGCAGTGACTACAACTTTTATGTTGATCGCTTTTTCCAGTTTTGAGGTTTGCTATACCTGAAACTCAATTCTTTGAAGTACATTTTCGGGCTTCATTTTTGTCAATCCGACAATACCTCTTCATTCTATCATATTTCCCTCATAAAAACTTGGATTCAAATGATTATATTTTTCAAATCCAAAAGAAAATTATTCTCTATAACTTTTTTAAAATTTGAGATTTAGAGGGCCTAAAATCAGATACAAGATAAACTATTTTTAGATCAAAATCTTAGGAATTCAAGTTAAAAGCTCTAGCTCTTCTTCTCTATACTTTTGGCCGACCTCCATTTCAAGCATTTACCAAGATACTGGAAGGGAGAGGGTGTTATTTGCTAGTGTTTGAGTGGAGTATGAATTAATTAGTGAAGTGTTGTTTGGTTAGAATGTTGGTAGGAAGTTTATTGCTTTGGTTTATGTTGGGACACTCTATTTAACTGCTATATATATATATATATATATACACACATGTTTGATGATGTGTTAGGGTTACTATGGATGCTTATATATGCTCCAATCATCAAATATTGATTGTTTGATATAATTGTTAAATTTTTTTACCAAGTCACGTTAATACATGTCGATAAGCACAAAGGAAACCACTTTCCTTTTGAAAACGAAATGGTATATATGGAATGCTTAGACCTTTTGGAAATATTTTTAAAATGAGTTAAAATGTTTTATAAACATTAAATATGTTTAAAGAAATAAAGGAAAAAAACAAAGATTTCATCTTGTATATTTTAAACATGTCTAATTTTTTTTTCAAAAAAGTTGCGCTTTTGCGGTAATGTGACCAATGTTTAACATTGATATTTTAAATGTTTTAAAAACATGAAATAAATTATAAAAATATTTAAAATGTTTTAATAGAGATTTAAGTTGAAAAGATGGATTTCTAAATGATATAAAAGTCATTTTGAAGAATATAGCTTTTAAAACACTATTTGCAACACTTTTCATAACGCTTTTCGCACCAGTTTTAATAACTTTTGAAATGTAGTTTTAAACTTAATAATTCTTTCCTAAATCATTTGTGAATGATTTTAAAAGAATAATTAAGTGATTTAAAGATTATTTTGAAGTTTTTATAGTAGTTTGAATAAAAGGTTAAGAGAATTATTTATAACACTTAAACAATAATTGAAGAATATTGAATTTAATAAAAAAATTGAGTATGCGGAAACCATTAGTACATTTGTCCCACCTTGAGAGCTAAAGGTAAAACATGGTGTAACTAAGGTTTGGAATGGAGCAAACAGTTTCCTGAACTTACCTGGCCTTTGCTTTATCATTTAGACGAGGGGCGGAACAGATCGAAAGGAAAGCTCGAATGTTCTAAAAGATCATATTTAAAGTTTTTCCAAAATAAAGAAAAGACCTTCATGATGTAGAACTACTTGCCACTAGTCCCTGGAGGTGAAATTTACCATATTTATGGTGGGAGTAGTGCTCTGTTATGAACATCTTCGATTTGCAAGAATATGATTTGAGGTTAAGAAAGAAATCTTTGATTTAGATTTAATGAATGATTTGGGAATATTGTACCTAAGTTAAAAGTTATAACTTGAATGAAAGAAATCTTTGATTTAGATTTAATAAATGATTTGGGAATATTTTCCCCAAGTTAAAATTTATAGCTTGTATATAAGAAATCTTTGATTAAGATTTAACAAATTATTTGGAAAGGTTTTCCTATGTAAAAGAGAAAATGATTTGGAATTATTCCAGGATTTTAAGAAAGGTTTTAATAAATCAAATGGTTTAATAAATGAGGCTTAATGATTCCATGTACTCTTGAAAAGAAAATGGGATAAATTGTAAAGAATATATCTAAGAAAGATATTTGATTTAAATAAAAGATGAAGTAATTGATTGATGATTGATATCCACATATGAACTTAACATCTTTTAAAGCGATGATTGACTTTGAAGGAACCGGGGTTGGATCTGGGTGATTACTGTCCGAAAACCACTTTGAACCAATTTAAATGTTCGAAGATTGAAGATGTTTGAAGATGGAGATATTGCGGACAGACAAAGAGGGTTAATCGTATTCTAGCGGAACTTCTTCATGTTTGCATTCTCAATTTCGATGGTTCATGGGAGGATCATTTACCTCTTATGGAGTTCTCTTATAATAATAGCTTTCAGTCTAGTATCTGTATGGCTCATTTCAGAACCCTATACGGAAGGCCATGTCGATCATATTCTCGTTGGTCAGAATCTGGAGGGAAGTTTGTTTTGGATCTAGATTCAGTTCGAGATTCTTCTGAGAAGATCATTCTTATCAGACCGAGTTGCAGGTTAGGTATGGATTGCTACTTCCTTTGGATTGTTTGCTGGCTTTTGTTGGGTTTTATCAATTTGGCTTGGATATCGTACTTTTTGAGTAGTTGACTCTAATATTATCATGACGTGTGTTCTTTTGTGGGATGGTTGTATAGTTATTTGGTAGTCCATGCTACTTATGTATGATGTACTATTATTATGAGTATGGTAATGTATGTATATATATACTCTGTTCTGGGTTTACGGTTCCATGATTGATATATTTACTTACTCGCATATTGCTTTTATTTTGAGACAGTCCGAAACCATCATAGTGTGCATTAGCTACAGACTAAGTGTGTCGACCACTGATGAGGTAATGAAAAAAAATAGAGACACATTCGACATGCGTAGCCCTTAACTAATGTATTACTACGATGGTCACCCTTAACCGGTCGTATTCTCTACATTAGTAGACAAGATTACTTTGTAATTCTCTTTACTAGTGTAGGTCTTGGGGTGGGGCGTCACAGCTTGGTACCAAATAATAGTAGTACTAGTCAAGATGAAAAGCACGTGCTATTTTCTATGAAGTTTTCCATGTTCGATTTCACCTTTTTGTGATGATATTGCTTGAATACGGCCTTGAGTATGATATAGGCTACATTTATTATGCTATATGTTGATTTCGATTATGATTGCCTTTAACTCTCAGGGGGTTCTTATGATAGATTATGATGATTTGATGTTTCGTTATGAAGTTATTATATGGTTCTCATTCTTATCCACTTTACTTATAGATGTCCTTAAGAGAAACCATATGCATGTTACTTATTGAATTCCCTTGAAATAAATAGATGAATCACTGTTATCCCCTTTCTTATGAATGATATGATGAATAACATATCATTCCGTTGGCAACAACAGAGTGATTCTCACCCTTCCTCTTATTACTGAGATCCTTACCACTGATAAGTTCTAGCTTGCTTGACTTGTGTGTGCTTTTCACTCGGGTCAGACCGAGTTGCAGGTTAGGTATGGATTGCTGCTTCCCTTGGATGGTTTGCTGGCTTTTGTTGGGCTTTATCATTTTGGCTTGGATATACTACTTTTTGAATAGTCGACTCTTATGTTAACATAATGTGTATTCTTTTGTGGGATGGTTGTATATTTTATTCGATAGTCCATGCTACTTATGTATGATGTACTATTATTATGACGTATGGTGATGTGTGTGTGTATACACTCTAATATGGGTTTATTGTTCTACGACTGATATATTTACTTACTCCGATATTGCATTTATTTCGAGATAGTCCGAAACCACCATATTGTGCATTATTTATAAACTAAGTGTGTCGACTATTGATGAGGTAATGAAAAAAATGGAGACACATTGGACCTGCTTAGTCCTTAATAATGTATTACTACGATGGTCGCCCTTAACCAGCCCTATTCTCTGCATTAGTAGACAAGATTACTTTGTACTTCTCTTTACTAGTGTAGTTCTATGACACCCTACCCCGAAACCTACACTAATAAAGAGAATTACAATGTAATCTTGTCCACTAATGTAGAGAATAAGAGTGATTAAGGATGACCATCGTAGTAATATGTTAGTTAAGGGCTAAGCATGTCGAATGTGTCTCTATTTTTCTTCTCATTACCTCATCAGTGGTCGACACACTTAGTCTATAACTAGTGCACACTATGGTGGTTATAGACTGTCTCAGAATAAAGGCAATATACGAGTAAGTAAATATATCGGTCACAAAACAGTAAACCCAGATCAGAGTATATATATATACATCACCATGTGTCGTAATAATAATACATCATACATAAGTAGCATGGATTATCGAATAACATATATAACCATCCCACAAAAGAATACACATCATGACAACATAAGAGTTGACTACTCAAAAAGCATGATATCTGAGCCAAATTGATAAAGCGCAACAAAAGCCAGCAAACGATCCAAGGGAAGAAACAATCCATCCTAACCTGCAACTCGGTCTGACCCGAGTGAAAAGAACATGTGGGTCAGAAAAGCTAGAACTTGTTAGTAGTAAGGATCTCAATAATAAGCGGAAGGGTGAGAATAACTCGGTTGTTGCCAACGGAACGACATATTATTCATAAGAAAGGGGACATCAGTGATTTATCTACGTATTTCAAGGGAACTCAATAAGTAACATGCATATGGTTTCTCTTAAGGACATCTATAAATAAATTGGATAAAGGATGAGAACCATATAATAACTTCATATAGACACATAAAATCATCATAATCTATCATAAGAACTCAATAAGAGTTAAAGGCAATCCTAATCGAAAGCACCATATAGCATAATACAAATGTAGCCTTCAAGGCCGTATTCAAACAACATCATCACAAAAAGGTGAAATCAAACATCGAAAACTTCATAGAAATTGCACGTCCTTTTCATCTTGACTAGTACTACTATTATTTGGCATCATTCATCGTGATGACATGAGGTCACATAACATCATAACATCATGATCATCTTGATTGACTATAGTTGGGAATATCATGATGACACCAAGTCACGAAACCCAAGTAATAACATCATGATGATTAGAGTCTAGTAATAACATCATAAACATCGTAGTGACTCCAATCGTGTACTTAGTCTATAGTTCAAGCAACATCTTGAATGTGTCTCAACCTCTCGAATATATACCCGATAGGCTTGCGCGTACATCCCATACCATACGTTCGCACTTATTGGTTTACTAATCGTTAGTCGATGCCACATTAGAAAACCAACATAAAACATCATCAAGTAAACTACTCGCCTCATCTCCTTGGCAAGTATGAAGAACATCGTGATGGTCATTTCTAACCATAATCGTAAATTAAAGTTTTAACATCAAAAATTGCCTCGTTTCATCGGCAATTATAAACTGCATCTTGATTGGTTCATCATCGAATTCACTCAAAAAGAGTAGATCTTGAACCAGAAACCTTCGCCAAAATTAGGCAACCTCTAAATCATCTCAAATATCACTTCAAATTGGTTTTGATTGTACAAGTATGATATTGAGCGATAAAGAAAAACACACGTCCCATACCAAGTATTTTTACTAAACCATTTAATTCTCGTTCTTATATGCCAAAATTCATAAGAATAATCTAAAATATATTTAAAATAATTTTATAGAAAAAATAGGATTTCTAAACAATTTTGAGAAATTTTTATATATAAGCTTTATAAAAAAAACCCCTATTTAAATAGATTATCTATTTGTAAAATACTTTAAAATACTAACTAATTGATTTAAAATCCTTTAAAATGACTTAAAAACATTTACTTTCCAAACCATGATTTTTAAGAAATTTTCAAAAATTTATTTGAAAGCAAAAACAATTAAAACCATCAAATTCTCCTAATATCAATATTTACCGATATTTGAATTTAAATAAAATTTAAATTTCAAATTTCTTCAAAACTAAGCTAATCCATTATCGGATATCATAGATTCAAAATCCATCATCGATCTTTTCAATTTAATCATCAATTAACTCAAAAACATTGGCGAAAATTAATGAAGAATGCTGCAAATTGAAAATCTTGTTTCTGGCCAAATTTGACGATGTGTTTCAGATATCAATACTACCCGGAATTGAAAAAAAAATTGCAGCAATAAATTATAGCACATGGAAAACAGCTTAGTAAAATTTATAGCATTTCCCTGCAATATGAGAAAGTTATGATTTTTCTAAAATGGCACTTTTCCAATACAAAACTGAACTCAGCTGCAAATCTAGTTTCTAGCCAACTTTGACGATGTATTTCAGATAATAAAACAACCCAGAATTGGACAATAATTTGCAGAAATATAATTTAGCACATGGAAAATAATATATTAAAATTGAACAGTATTTTGCTGCAAGATGAGAAAGTTATGATTTTTATAAAATGACACTTTTCAAACACAAAACTGAACTCAACTGCAAATCTAGTTTCTAGCCAAATTTGACGATGTATTTCAGATATCAAAACTGCCCAGAATTGAAATTTTTTTATTGAAATAAACTTTAGCATATGGAAAACAACATAGTAAATTTTGACAGCATTTCGCTGCAAGATGAGAAAGTTATGATTTTTTCAAAATGGCACTTTTCAAACAAAAAATGAACTCAGCTGCAAATCTAGTTTCTAGCCAACTTTGACAACTGATTTCTGGCACCTAGTTAATTCAAATTCAAGTGAAATTTTGCAGCATTAACTATGACATAAGGACTACAACATAATAAAATTTGATAGCATTTCGCTGCAAGATGAGAAAGTTATGCTTTTTCTAAAATGGCACTTTTCAAACACAAAAATGGACAAAAAGACTCAAAAATTTGCATACGGACTTCACTGACCAAGCAATTCACATTCTAGATGACATACTGTAAGCAATTTTGCTTACCAAATAGTTTTAACAAAATGTAGCGGTGATTTGATAGCAAAGATTGAAGATTTAGATGAGATTTGGGTTTCGGGAACCCGTAGCCAGCATAAAAGAGACATGTAGACAATGATATCACAATTAGAAACATACAATAGCAAAATTTCATATTTTGATGGTCTAGAAAGTTTATAAAGATGGAGATTACCTATACCTTAGTATTTAACTTGAATCTTAATACTTAATTCACAAGGATATTGATATAAATTTGATTTCCATTAAAATGGAGCCATTGTTTTTCTCTTGACAAACTTTTTGAGAAAGATGGTTTACTGTAAGGAGAAAAAGGGTCGTTTCTCAATAGAAGGATGAAGATGATGGGGTAAAAGGAAATTAGTTATGCTCTTTAAACCCATTTTAAAATTTAGTGTATTTTTGAGTTTGCTATTTACAAGTTTAAACTTGTTTTCAACATATTTTACACATATAAATTCCGATTTACATGAAATAAATTGCATTTTTCATATTTTAATGAAGGGAATATGTTAGTAATGTTAAAAACTAAAATTTTCAATGAAAAATATTATTTTAACAATTTAATACCAATTATTTACCAATATTCACATTAATAGTGAAAAATCACTATTTTCATCATTTTCCACCAATAAAAATTTTCCTAAGTTCATTAATGTGTACAAAAATGCTTTTAACATTTTTATAGCTTTAAAAAATTATTTCAAACTTAATTATACCACAAAAAATTATTTTCTTTGTGTTTTCCCTTTATTACAACAACATTTGTCAATATTGTCGTTTAAGGACAAATAATTCAAATTTAACATATTTTACCTCTATAAAAAAGAATATTCCTCACCTCTAAAAATTATACAAATGTGTTTTAACAAATTTTTAAATATTAAAACACCATTTGCAACAATATCACATCCTTGATAACTGATTCCCTTCATGTTTATCCTTTTGTTCCTGGATAAAAGACTAATATTGGAATAAAACACCAATGTTATAAATTTTAAGCCAATAATTTATTTCATCATTTATTCTCATTCCATACCAACAAAAAAGTGGTTTAAAATTTATTTCCCATTTTTTTACACTAAAAACCCAACTCCAAATCAACAAAAATTATTTATTTTAAATAAAAAATATTGTCATCAATTTAGCCCATTTATAAATTAATAATTCCCATATTAAATTATAATTTACATTGTAATTTCATATTTCGGTAATCTCCTAAATCTTGGGTTGTTATAGACTCCTCTCCTTAACAAAATTGCATCCTCACAATTCCTAGAGGAAAGTCCGTAAGCAACACATCAAACCATCACAAGAAAGAAAGAACAAATGCTTAAGATAAAGGATTCTCACCAACACCATGAGAAGAATGGGATCCAGGATATGATCGCCCGATAAATTCTTTAGTTTCCCAACTATAGTCATTGGGATTATCAAACCATTGAATCTTAACGAGTGGTACATTCTTGCTTTGAAGGCGCCTTTCCTCCAAGTCAAGAACGGGAATAGGCTGCTGCACAACAGATAGGTTTGGTGAGATCTCAAGCCCTAACTGCTCGGAAGGATCAATAAGGGAATCAGAATCTCTAAGGCACTTCCAAAGCTGAGATACATGGAATACATCGTGAATGCCTGAAGATAAGCTGGAAGAGAACCTCGATGTGCAATTGAACCAATGCATTCAGTAATAGAAAATGGCCCTATGTAGCGAGGAGCCAATTTCCAATCATACAAAATCGCATAACTCCCTTCAACGGAGAAACTCGAATGAAAACAAGATCACCCACAGAGAATTTGAGAGGCTTCCTACAATTGTCTGCATAGGATTTCTGACGGCTCTACGCCTCTTTCATTCCCTGTCTGATATGAATGATCTTCTTAGAAGAATCTCAAAATAAATCTGGACCCAAATAAAACTTCTCTCCAGATTCTAACCAATAAGAAGGTGATCTACATGGCCTTTGGTATAGGGCTTCGAGAGGAGCCATATTGATACTAAACCGAAAGCTATTATTATAAGAGAACTCCACAAGAGGTAAATGATCCTCCCATGAACCATCGAAATCGAGAATGCAAGCATAAAGAAGGTCCTCTAAAATACGATTAACCCTCTCAATCTGTCCGTCAGACTGTGAGTGGTAAGCGGTACTAAAATTAAGCATTGTTCCCAAAGCTTGCTGAAGGCTGCTCCAAAAATGACTGGTGAATAAAGGATCACGATCGCATACAATAGAGGAAGGAACACCATGGAGTCGAACGATTTCTTTGATATACAACTTTGCTAAAAGAATGCATTCCTATTAGACTTAATAATAATAAAATAAGCAGACTTCGTGAGTCGATCAATGATAACCCATATACTAGAATGATCCAACCTCGAACGAGGTAGGCCGCCAACAAAATCCATCGAAATTTGGTCCCATTTCCACAATGGAACCTCTAAGGGCTGAAGAAGACTAGATGGCCACTGATGTTCGGCCTTAATAAGTTGACAAGTCATGCAATTACTTACATAACTTGCAGCATCACACTTCATGCCTTCCCAATAATAAAGGCGATACATATCGGCGTACATCTTACTACTATAGGGGTGAATGGTATACTTAGAGCGATGATAATAATCAAGAATGTCACACCTAAGTGCTGAATCAGAAGGCACAACAATATGGTCCTTCATACGAAGACAACCGTGAGAATCAATACTGAAATCCCTCATCTCAACATCAAAGGATTCAGATTCACATAGACGAATAAGGTTCAACGTCTCGGAATCACGCTGCTGAGCCTCGAAAATACAATCTAAAAGAGAAACTCGAGCTTTCGTATTGAACTATAAGACATGTGAATCGAAAGAAGAAGCTCGATAACGAATATCATAATAAGATAAAGTATCAAGAACATCCCATACGGCTAACATCATAGAAACAACAGCCGAATGCTTACGACTAAGTGCATCTGCCACACGATTACCCTTCCCCAGGCTATACTAAATATCAAAATCACATGAGGCGAGAAACTCAAGCCAACGCTGCTGCCTCATATTAAGATCCTTCTAAGTGAATGGATATTTCAAAGACTTACGGTCGGTAAAAAGAACATAGTGCTCTCCCAAAAGATAACGATGCCAAATCGTCAAAGTGAAGATAATGGCTACAAGCTCTAAACCATGGTAGCGTACCGAACCTCATTCAGATGCAATTTCTTAGAAGTATAAGCAACTACCTGGTCTCTCTACATCAGAAAAGCACCAAGGCTATTTTAACTGGCATAGGTATAAACGATAAGATCGTGGTTCTCTTCAGGATACACAAGGGTGGGAGCATTAGTGAGAAGCTCCTTCAATCTCTAAAAAGAAGCCTCATACTTATCGGACCAAACCAATCGAACGCCTTTACTCGTAAGGCTAGTCAAAGGAAGAACGATACGGAAAAGTGTTTGATGAAACGGCGGTAATAACCAGCTAACCCGAGAAAACTATGAATCTCTTGAACATCTCAGGCCTCTTCCAACTCTGAATAGCCTCATTCTTAGAAAGGTCAATGGAAATACCTTCTGAAGATACAATATGGCCTAAGAAGATCACTTGCTTTTCTCAGAAGTGACACTTAGAGAGTTTTCTTTGAGTTGACGCTATCAGAGAGTTCTCAAAATAATTCTAAGATGTCGAGCATGGTCCTCTTCGGACTTTGAATATACAAGAATGTCATCAATGATAACAAGCATGAACTTATCGAGATATTCCCAGAATACTTGACTCATAAGATTGACAAAGTAGGCAGCTGCGTTCATCAATCCGAATGGCATGACGAGCCACTCATACGAACCATAGCAAGTGCAGAATAAGGTGAGAGGCATACTATCTTCCGTGATTCGAAGCTGATGAAAACCAATGGCAAGTTCTAACTGTGAAAAGACCTTAGCACCGCTCAACTGATCGAACAGGTCGTCGATTCTTGATGGTTAACTCATCAAGCTTGCGATAGTTGATGCAAAGCTAAAAGTCCCATCGGCCTTCTTCATGAATACCGCCGCGGCTCCCTACGGTGAAGAACTAGAACGAATAAAATGCTTGGCTTCAAGCTTGGGAAGTTGCTTTTTGAGTTCCTCATTCTCTTGTGCAGACATCCTCGTGGGAGGACGACTAATTAGCTGTGCGATGGGAATAAGATCGATACGGAACTCAATAGCTCTCTTAAGAGGTAAATCAGAAACGGGTTCGAATAAATCTGAAAAATCACACACGATCGGGATACGAGATACATCATCATCGTCTCGAGAGTCAAGTGCAAATAAAGAAGCCACAGAAGCACAATCAGAATCACGAAGTGAAAGAGATAACTTATCGAAAGAATTGGGATGTCGAAGATATAAGACTCGCTCCAAACATAGAATTCTGGCATTGTATCGAACTAGCCAGTCCATACCCAATATCATATCAAAACAAAGGAAAGGGATCACATGCAGATTCACACGAAAAGAAAATCCATAAATCGAAATCTCAACATCATCACAAAATAGGCTAAGGGTTGCGGATCCCCGATAGGATTCGCAATCCGTAAGGAAGTAAGCATGCAAGAAACATCTAAATAAAAGTATCAACGAGTTCTTTCGATATGAAGGAATGAGAAGCACTCGTACCGAAGAGCACTCGATTAGAATGAACATGTAATAAAGTAAATCCCTCTAGAATGGAAGGAAAAGTACCATGAGGTTGAGAAGCATCTCTAGAAGTAGTAGCCACACTAAGATGACCTTGAAGAGAACCCTTCTCCCTTTTGGGACATGCTAAAACCAAATGTCCATCCTTCTTAAAATAAAGACAATGCTTAGGCTTGGGACACTCTCTCACTGGATGGTCAAATGCATCACAATTGAAGCATAAAAAGGCTTAGCTGAAGGAGTAGCTAGAGACTGGGAAGAAGATCCCCTCTGTTTCTTCTTCTTACTAGGATAGAATGGCCTAAACTTACGGAAATCCTAGATCAAGCTGAACTCACTACCCCGAGACCCGCATTAACAAAGAGAATTGCTGGGTAATTCTGTCTGCCAGTGCATAGAATAGGGCTGGTTAGGGGCGACCATCTATAGCCTTGTCTTAAATATCTATTGAACACATCGACAATTGCTATTTCTTTCTACTCAAGTCGATCGACGTATCCAATAAATACTTGATACAAAACTATAGATGGCTAATGGATCTATGAGAACAAAATACAATAACAGAGTGCATATCATATCATAGAACAGTAATCATCATATATATATATATAAATACATATACACAAATACATCCCAGTATGATACGAGCCGATACACAAAAGTGGTACAGAGACCACACTATATTCATCTAATCAAATACATATCAGAGTCAAGTGGCAAGAAATATAAACTACACAAAAGTGCTGGGCTGATATCCAAGTAGATGCATCAAAGCTAAATCCCATAACCGATAGCTAACCTGAAACAACTCGGTCTGACCCGAGTACAAAATACATGGGTCAGTCTAGCTAAAACAATCAGTTAATGAGGATAGACGATAATATGAATCATAAGATACAAGGTGATAATTATTTTTGAATGAGAAGAGGCAACGGAAAGAATACAACCCAAGACTTAAGTGAACTAATGTCAATTAAGTATACAAAGACCTCAAAAGATGTAAATTCAATAATAATACTCAAATAATATAAACATTCACCTTATATCTTCGGCGACATCCCAAAAATGTCTACTGGGTTTCCATGAAACATATCTCATTAAAGGGGGAAATATCAATACAAACTCTTGCCAAAATGGAAAACATAAAATATTATCAAATATGATGATCCAAAACTCAAATATAGAAGAATCTACAAGTTCAATTATACCTCATCTCATCGTTATAAATATATATAAGTCTCAATCTCAACTCGCTAAAATGGCAAAACCCAGAATATCCTATAAAATCATGAAATCATCCAAACTCATAACTTAAGGAACTCGATAAGAGTTCAAAACATCTTAAATGAAATCACTATATAACCATCAGTACATGTAAGCCTTCATCTTACTCAATACTATAATAACATCCTCATAAAAAGGTGAAATTAAAACATCTAAACATCATGATGACTGGATTCAAGTAACATCATAACATTGTGAACATCGTGATGACTATAGTATATAATATCATAATGACTCCCAGTCACAAACACCTGAGTTAATAACACCGTGATGACTCTACTTGAGTACTCGTGGTCTATATGTCTAAGATTTCCAAAACATCCAAAATTATTGTGTTTGGTTAAGAAACGAAATAGTTATAGCCAAAATAATTCTCAGGCCTGTGATTGTTGGAATAATAACGAGAGACTACTTATTGGTTAATTAGGGATAAAATCCCGATTTACTTTTTGTATCAGTGGTCTCTTTATTATGAAAAACCTTAGAAAAACAAAGGTTTCTTGCCTAGTAACGGCTGAGCAAAGTACCTTCGGTTTCGATCAAGTCCCAGAACGAACTTGTATGGATGGATGTCTGACAGTGCATTTTATGAGATTACGTACATTGGTTTTTACAAACATACATTTATGGTGGTGGGGAAGACAACTTCTCTTAGCTTAACACCCTCCTTGAGATGTACGAGCTTAAGGGTTGTATTTTTATGGAAGGCAATTAGTAGTCAATGAAAATGGGAATGCGGCATTCAAAGAAGATGTGCTATGTGAAAAGGTAATCGTTTACCTCAAGCCTCATCACCTGGAAATGACAGAAACAAGGTAGAAGCAGCAAGGCTAAGTGGTTCACTTCCAATTAGGAGATTCCATCATCCTTCTAGATTTACTTTACACATTTCTAAGTATGTGGTGAATGTATGAATCGGGTATCCGTTAATGGTCGATAACGACCGGGGTGATGATATATTTGGTACTATCCAACGTGAGGGTTAGGCTGGTCTTGTGTTGGTTTAGGCATTCAGTATCTAGACCCTAAGTGCATCCCTCTAGAGGTATACTATCGAAAGGTAGTCCCTCACTGTTGAAACCTCGTTTACGATGTTTTATATATATTTTGACTACGATAACTATATACAATACTAACATACTTTTGCAGGGATATACAAGACTGGAATCATATAATCTTCATGCTGCATATATGTTATTTTGAGTCATTGTTTAGAATTAAAATATTGTTAAAATCTCTCCTCTGAATATATATATATACACCTACTTAATCTCTCTAGCACAATGTTAAAAATAAAATTTCAGGTCAATTTCAGACCTCTGAAATGACTTATTCAGACGTCTGAAACTGTAATGAAATTTAAAATTTAAAAAATATTCAGACGTCTGAATGGGGTATTTCAGACGTCTAAATCTAGGCAAAAATAGCCTATTTCTTTTCTGGTTTGCACGTTTCAAATTTCAGAAGTCTGAAATTTATTTTCAAACGGCTGAACTTCTTCAACTGCTATATTTTTGAAAAGACATTTCATTTTCATGAAGAGTTACAACCTTTTACTAAGGGATGCATCCATACTCTTTCATGATAACTTTTCACGAATGATTACAACTCTTTATACTCTATATAAACGTATTAGAATCATTTGTTTAATTCACCGAATTGGTCAAAAACTTTCTATTTCTATACTACACTGATTCTAACATTTTGAGCATTCAAATTTCTACATAACCATTCATTTACTTCCATATTCTTCAATACACACACACATATATATCAAAAGGAGGAGATTATAGGAAGATTGTACTATTAAGAGGCAAATTCGTGTTATTGAGAACACACTGTGTTATATACTTTCTGTATAAGTTGAAGTCCTGTTCTGCTGTTCAGGAAAGTGAAGTCCTCTTCGGCTGTTGAGGCGAAATCATGTTCTGCTGCTTAGGTCCCTTGTTCGGCTGTTCAAGGGTTGTATAGACCTATTCCTTCGGGTTAAGTGAGGGTTGTTGTGTTAGTTGAAATTCCAGAAGGAGTCTGGGACTGGACGTAGAAAGGAAAGTTCGAACCAGTATAAAAATTCCTGGTGTGCTTGTTTTATTTTTACTTATTTACATTTCTTTAGTATTTTAGCTTATTTCCGCACTAGTATAGTATAATTCCATATAGCACGATCCGCACCACCACTTTCATTTGGTATCAGAGCCGGTTCTCTTATAACCGTTACAAAGTTATCTGATATTTAGCTAAGATGGAAAACAACACCAGTACAGTTAACACTGTCACTAACACTAGTTTTATTGAAGGTCAATCTACTGCTCGACCTTCACTATTTAATGGTATGAATTACAATTATTGGGCAACTCGAATGCGTATTTATATGCAAGCGAGTGGTTTTGACTCATGGAATATTACTCAAACTGAATATAACATTCCTACAACAGAATATTCTACATGGTCAAACACACAAAAACTAGATGCGACTGCTAATGCCAAAGCTATGAATATGTTATTTTGTGCCTTAGATAGAAATGAGTTTAACCGTGTTAGCATGTGTACAACTGCTTATGAAGTATGGAGAAAACTTAAAGTTACTCACGAAGGAACTAACAAGGTTAAACAAAGCAAAATATCCATGTTCAAAAGTCAATTTCAAAATTTTAGAATGAAGTAGCATGAATCTATAAACGATATGTACTCTAGATTTCAAGATATATATCATTCATTACTAGGACTTGGAGAAAAGTATTCTGACTTTGATATTATTTCGAAAATCCTTAACTCTTTAACTGATGAATGGGAAAGAAAGGTCTTAGCAATTGAAGAAGCTAATGATCTTTCTACCATGAAACCAGAAGAGTTAATAGAAAATCTAATGTCCTATGAAGTGAATTTGCAGGCTAAAAGAGTACAAGCACAAGATAAAAAGAATATGGCATTCCATGCTGAGAAAGAAGAATCGGATTCGGATGAAGAAGATTTAGGATTCATTGCTAAAAACTTTAAAAAGTTTTTAAAGTATAGAAAAGGAAATTGAAACAACGGGAAAAAGAACTTCAACAACAATTCAAATAAGCCATCCTCATCTATACTAGAATGCTTTAACTGTCACAAGAAAGGACACATGCAAAAGGATTGTCCAGAACAAAAGAAGACATATCACAACAAGAATCGAAAGGACAGGTCTAAAAGAAAAGCATTTCTAGAAACATGAGATGACTCGGATTCTTCTTCTTCAGAAAGCAGCAGTGATAGTGAGAAAGAACAGGCAAATGTTTGTTTTATGTCTTCAGGAAATGAGGTAAATGATCTTACTTTTGATGATATGATTGAAATTAATTCAGAACTTCTTGATAATTTAAAAAGCATCAAAAGAAAATATAAAGAAGCTCTAGAAAATCAGAGGAAAGCAGAATTCGAGAGAGATATGCTTAACGATGAAAAGAAAATATTAGAAGAACTTGGAAAACTTCAAGATAGCTTCTCTAATGATAACTCTCAACTAACTTTATTGAGTCAAGAAATTGAAACTCAAAAAGAAAAGAATGATTATCTTGTCTTTGAAAATCATGAGCTAAAAACTAAGATCAAAATGATAGAATTAGATAATACTTGTCTCAAAACCAAGTTAGATAATATTACTAGAAATGTTTCTAACTTTAATAAAGGTAGAGAAAATCTATCCAATATTATTGAAAATTCTCAATCCACTTCCAATAAGAAGGGACTAGGATACACTAAGAAATTAAAATCTCCACCTAAAAAGGAAATTAGGAGAAATATTTCTTATACAAAAAGGAAAAATAATTCTAAAACCATAAAAATATGGGTTCCTAAAACAAACAATAGTTTGATTAGGAATAAATATATAAATACCTTTATGGAAACTGTTCATAAAAATCAAAATTATATTTTTAAAGGGAATACTGAACCTACTTGGGTTTGGTTTCCTAAGACCTAACTCTTAGGACCCTATCACAAAGTGGGTACCAATGTTATTTTTTTTGTAGGACCCGCTTATAAAGAGAGGAAAATGGATACTCGACAGTGGTTGCTCAAAACATATGACTGGAGACAAAAATATGCGATCAAACATTACTTACTCAAATGGAGGCTCTGCCACTTTTGGAGACAATTCCAAAGGATATATCATTGGAAAAGGCGACGTCGGCAATGTCGGTACATCTGATTTACCTCTTATTTCTAATGTTTTATTAGTCAAAAATTTAAAACACAATCTCTTAAGTATCAGCCAGTTATGTGAAAAAGGTTTCAAAATATCTTTTTCTGAAAATAAGTGTAGAATTTTTGATAAAAATCAAAATCTTATATTTGACGGAAATGGAGACAGAAATATCTATGTTCTGAATATGAAAATCAATCATAATTCAGATATGTGTTTAATAGCTAATGAAAATGATCCTTGGCTGTGGCAAAAAAGATTCTGTCATATCAACTTCAAGACTATAAACAAACTTTCTAAAAATGATTTAGTCAAAGGATTACCAAAAATGAACTTTAAGGTCAATCATATTTGTGATGCATGTCAATTAGAAAAATTAACTAGATCATCTTTTGAATCTAAGAAAGTTATTTCTACTTTACAACCACTTGAATTACTACACATGGATCTATTTGGACCAACTCAAGTTCAATCCATAAACCATAATAGATATGTGTTTGTAATTGTAGATGATTTTTCTAGATATACTTGGCCCATTTTTATGAAAAACAAAAGTGATACGTTTGAGCAGTTTTAAATTCTTGTCAAACAAATTCAAAATTTAAAAGGTTTGAAAATAAAAAATATAAGAAGTGATCATGGAGGAGAATTTGAAAACGAAGCTTTTGATCATTTTTGTAAAAAGAAAGGAATTTTTCATAATTTTTCGTTTCCTAGAATTCCACAACAAAATGAGGTTGTAGAACGTAAAAATAGAACTCTACAAGAATGTGCGCGAACCTTGTTAAATGGAAGCACTCTTCCAAAACATTTTTGGGCAGAAGCTATTGCAACCACTTGTTATGTTTTGAATCGTGTTTCTATTCGACCTCTAACGAAAAACACTTCTTATGAACTTTTTACTGGAAGAAAACCAAAGATTTCATATTTTAAAGTGTTTGGTTCAAAATGTTTTATATTAAGTACAAAAGATCAGCTTGGAAAATTCGATGCGAAATCCGACGAATGAATCTTTCTAGGATATTCAGATCGTAGCAAAGCTTATCGTGTATTTAATAAAAGATCAAATACTGTTGAAGAAACGTTACACGTATCTTTCGATGAAAATGTTCTACAAAAACCAAGTATAAAAGATGATGAAGATTTTCCAGATAACATTACAAATACGGAAACTATAAATCTTGAAAATGATGAAAACATTGTTGATAATAATGATGAATTAAGATCTTCACCAAAAATATTACGGGATCATCCTGTTCAAAATATTATTGGAGAAATTAATTCAAATGTTCGAACTAGAAGTCAACTAAATCAAATGGGCCACGTAGCATTCCTTTCTAATATCGAACCAAAGAATCCCAAAGAAGCTTCCACAGATGACTACTGGATAATTGCAATGCAAGAAGAGCTAAACCATTTTGAACACAATGAAGTTTGGGAATTAGTTCCTCGACCAAGTGATCAAACTGTTATTGGAACGAAATGGGTCTACAAAAATAAAGCAGATGAACAAGGTAACATCACTAGAAATAAGCTAGTTGCACAAGGATACAATCAGGAAGAAGGGATTGACTACGAAGAAACGTTTGCTCCAGTTGCAAGACTAGAAGCAATACGAATCTTATTGGCCTGTGCATGTTTTCACAATTTCAAACTTTATCAAATGGATGTTAAAAGTGCTTTTTTGAATGGTTATATAAAAGAAAAAGTATATGTTGAACAACCTCCCTTATTTATTCACGAAAAATTCCTAATCACGTTTACAAACTTAAGAAAGCTCTATACGGTTTAAAACAAGCACCACGTGCTTGGTATGATCGTTTAAAGACTTATCTAATTTCTTCGGGATTTCTAATTGGAAAAGTTGATCAAACACTTTTTATTAAAAATTCGAAAAAGGATATTTTAATAGTTCAAATTTATGTTGATGATATCATTTTTGGTTCTACTAATGACAAATTATGTCAAGACTTCTCCGAAATAATGACCAAAGAATTTGAAATGTCTCATATGGGAGAACTAACATATTTTCTTGGTTTACAAATTAAACAACTTCAAAATGGTATTTTCATTAATCAAGAAAAATATTGTAATAATTTAATCAAACGATTCGTAATGGAAAATATTTCTGCCAAACCAACTCCAATGAGTACAATAACACATCTTCAAAAAGATGACAATGGCAAAAGTGTTGACCAAAAACTATACCGAAGTATGATTGGATCATTACTATATTTAACTGCAAGTCGTCCTGACATAATGATGAGTGTTTGTCTGTGTGCTAGATTTCAAGCCAATCCAAAAGAATCACATTTAAAAGCAGTAAAACGGATATTACGTTATCTTACATGCACAAAGGATTTTGGTCTGTTCTATCTTAAAGGATGTCCATTCGAATTAGTTTCATATAGTGATGCTGACTTCGGTGGTTCTCGAACAGATCGAAAAAGTACAAGTGGTACGTGCCATTTTATTAGAAAATCACTCGTACGTTGGTTTAGTAAGAAACAAAACTGTGTTTCTCTTTCTACATGTGAAGCATAATATATTTCTGCTGCTTTGGCGTGTGCTCAAGTAATTTATATGCAACAAACACTTAAAGATTTCAATATAAATTTATCAAACTCAACTATATTTTGTGACAACTAAAGTGCTATTAATTTGTCTAAAAATGCTATCAATCATTCACGAACAAAACATATTGACATACGTCATCATTTTCTTCGTGACAATGTTGAAAAAGGAACAATCAATCTGGATTTTGTTTCTTCTGAAAATCAGTTGGCTGATATTTTTACGAAACCACTTTTAGAAAATATTTTTATCAAACTAAGACGAGAGCTTGGTATTGTCTCTCTTAAAAAATTATAATTTTTATAAGATATTAAGATTTGTAACTTTGCTTCATAATCTCTTAATAACAGTTAACTTTTACTAAAATTTCATAACATTTAATTGGACTAGTATTAATATTTGTTCCTTAGCTCATTTTTTTGTTTTCTTGGTTGAAATCTAGTTAGTTTCATAGAAATCATCTTCTGCCCTTGATATATTGCAAACTTGACATTTACTAACAATGCTAGTTCCTAACATATTTGTTTATTCTAATAAAAGCACATAACTATGCTTCTAACATATTTGTACTTAATTTAAAATTTCTCTTCCACCTTTTAAATTTTTTTTAACAGTTAATTTTACTTTATTATTAACCATTAGTTTTTTTTAACAAATGGACAAAACTAACTGAAGATTTTCAGCCACTCCTTTAAAACAAAATATTCTATAAATAAGCCTTCCATCTTCTATTAATACATACAAACTTTGTTTTTACTTCCATCAAATAATTTCTGTTTTCTGTTTACCAAAAGAAATTCTTTATCCAATGGAATTCAACTTGATGGTTCTGCTTCTCTCCATGGCATCTAACTCTGACAATTCTCCATCATCCTATTCTACATCGTCTATTGAAATTTTGGCAACTCCAACACCTTATGAAAAGGATAGACCTCATCCTTCATGTGAACATTCCGGTTATACTCCTGAAAAGAAGAAATCTCGCCGGTTTCTTTTCTTTGGTTCTCCATCAACCAAAGAGAAAATATCCGAGGTTCATCATTACCAAAAAGAACAGTTGGATTTGCAACGAGGGATGTATTACGAACAAAAAGTTAATACTAAACGACTTAGTTTCTTTGAACAAGTAACATTAAAATTCTGTGGTACATCTGCAAAGAAAGATGTAGTTCAACCCTCAACATCTCATCAAATAACTTCATCTGGATGGAATCCATGGGAGCCGAGTCCACAACGTCCTCCGGTTTCTCCAAAATCTTGGGAACGTCGATCATATTGGTCTCCTTTGCAACCATACAAAGAAATAACCAAGATCGAACTGGAAAAGTGCAAAACTACAGGCGATTCGGACAAATAACTTCTTGTTTATAAATATTTGTTAAAATGATCATATTTATATCTTGTAATTCTTTCAAATAATAATATAATTTTCTTCTTTCATTTTATATAAAAAGATTTGTGTATATGTCTGAAATTTAAATTTCAGACGTCTGAAGTCATTGTTTCAGGCGTCTGAATATTATAGAAGAATATTTTTTCTTCAGATTCAGACGTCTGAAACAACAATTTCAGACGTCTGAAAATGGGCAAAATTGCACTAATTTCTTTCTGTTTCATTTTTATTCAATTCAGACGTCATTAAACTTTCTTTCAGACGTCTGAAATCTGGTATCTTTTCAAATTTTGAATTTCTGCACGAATTTCAAAGCACCCACCCCTTTATTCAACCTGTCCTTTGCTTTAATCCCATTCTTCATCTTCTCATTTCAGTTTTACTTCCTCCATTAAAACTTATTCCTTTCTATTCCTAACAATCAAATGGCACCAAAATCAAAGAGATCGAGACCATCATCTTCTTCCTCTACACCAAACATTGATCGGTGGCTGTGGAATGAACAAGCTAGGCAACGATTTTCTCAAATGAGTAGATCTAAATTTTTCCCAGGAGCTTTCATCAAGTTTGAAGAATTCAGCGCTTATCGTATTCATCAAATTGTAAGAGCTAATGGGTTAGAGTCTCTAGTTTCTTTCACTGCCAATAATATCAAGATTAATCATCTTTTAGTAAAATTATTTTATGCAAATATGAATCTAGACCATCATACTCCTCACAATCGCAATGATTGTATTTGGACTTTGGTTTGTGGGGTTAAAATATATCTACCAATTTCAAGACTTGGTGAAATATTACAATGTCCATCAACCGGAAATGATTTAGATGAGATTGATGTGTCTTTAAACTTAGATGATAGAGATGAAGTCACACATCAATTTTTGAATGATGACATTACTCGACTCACTTCCATTCAACTTCGTCCTCAAGCTCGCATTCTACATAGGGCATTAATTCGATTAGTTATTCCACAGACGGGAAGTTATGAAATTGTTAATAAAAGAAATTTCCAAGCCCTATATGCTATATACTCCGGTCAACCAATAAATTGGGCTCATGTAATTTTGGAAGAATTCATGGATGTAAATCGTCGGAGACGATATAAAACTTTCCACTATGGAGCTTACATCATGAAAATTCTTCAAAATTTCAACATTCCGTTTCCCGAGTCCGAATTTCTGCAATCAAAGAACTTGGGTCTAAAACATTGGGTCTTATGGGATTGCCAAAACATCCGGAAAGTTTGGCATATATCTCTCTTCAAGAATGGGTTGCAAATCATGATCAAAACCGTCCACAACCTCGTCATCACACTTCTCATGCTCAACCAAGTGTTCCTCCTACGGAAGAAGAAGACAATGATGATATTGTAATTCTTTCTCCCGACTCGACCTCAAGGAATGCCTTAGTTACACTTTCCCAAAATCAAGCAAAGCTTCACAACCGAATGGTAAAAATTGAACGGAAATCTGAAAAACGTTTTAATTCCATTCGTGGCTTTTTAAACAAAAGTTGGGAACAAATTGGTTGTTCAACCTAATCATCTACCAAAGTTTACAACCCCGCTCCATTTCAATGGTCATCAAGCTCCGGGAATAACAATGGTGATGATGATGATGATGATGATGATGTTGATGATGATGATGATGATGCTGTTGAAAGTGACTCAAGTCCTACATTCTGATTTCTTTCGTTTATTCATGTTTATTTCTGAACTATTATGATGTTTGTTATTTGTCATGAACTCCTTATTATCTTAACTTATTTGTAATCTGTTTTAATTCAATTCTACTTTGGTTTATCTTCTAAATTATTGATTACCCTTTTGCAATGACAAAGGGGGAGAAAAAGATGTTCATGCTTTTTGACAGGGGGAGTTTGGTATATAGTTGATACTTATTGACAAGGGGAGTTTAGTATATAGTTGTCATCATCAAAAAGGGGGAGAATGTTGAAACCTCGTTTACGATGTTTTATATATATTTTGACTACGACAACTATATACAATACTAACATACTTTTGCAGGGATATACAAGACTGGAATCATATAATCTTCATGCTGCATATATGTTTTTGAGTCATTTTTTAGAATTAAAATATTGTTAAAATCTCTCCTCTGAATATATATATACACACACACACCCCTACTTAATCTCTCTAGCACAATGTTAAAAATAAAATTTCAGGTCAATTTCAAACGTCTGAAATGACCTATTCAGTCGTCTGAAACTGTAATGAAATTTAAAATTTAAACAATATTGAGACGTCTGAATGGGGTATTTTAGACGTCTGAATCTAGGCAAAAGTAGCCTATTTCTTTTCTGGTTTGCACATTTCAAATTTCAGAAGTCTGAAATTTATTTTCAGACGGATGAACTTCTTCAACTGCTATATTTTTGAAACGACATTTCATTTTCATGAAGAGTTACAAACTTTTACTAAGAAATGCATCCATACTCTTTCATTATAACTTTTCACGAATGATTACAACTCTTTATACTCTATATAAACATATTAGAATCATTTGTTTAATTCACCGAATTGATCAAAAGCTTTCTATTTCTATACTACACTGATTCTAACATTTTGAGCATTCAAATTTCTACATAACCATACATTTACTTCCATATTCTTCACATGCACACACACATATATATATATATCAAAAGGAGAAGAGTATAGGAAGATTGTACTATCAAGAGACAAATTCGTGTTATTGAGAACACACTGTGTTATATACTTTCTGTATAAGTTGAAGTCCTATTCTGCTGTTTAGGAAAGTGAAGTCCTCTTTGGCTGTTGAGGCGAAATCATGTTCTGCTGCTCAGGTCCCTTGTTCGGCTGTTCAAGGGTTGTATAGACCTATTCCTTCGGGTTAAGTGAGGGTTGTTGTGTTAGTTGAAATTCCAGAAGGAGTCTGGGACTGGACGTAGAACGGGAAGTTCGAACCAGTATAAAAATTCCTGGTGTGCTTGTTTTATTTTTACTTATTTACATTTCTCTAGTATTTTAGTTTATTTCCGCACTAGTATAGTATAATTCCATATAGCACGATCCGCACCACCACTTTCATTTGGTATCAGAGCTGGTTCTCTTATAACCGTTACAAAGTTATCTGATATTTAGCTAAGAGGAAAACAACACCAGTACTGTTAACACTGTCACTAACACTAGTTTTATTGAAGGTCAATCTACTGCTCGACCTCCACTATTTAATGGTATGAATTACAATTATTGGGCAACTAGAAAGCGTATTTATATGCAAGCGAGTGGTTTTGACTCATGGAATATTACTCAAACTGAATATAACATTCCTACAACAGAATATTCTACATGGTCAAACACACAAAAACTAGATGCGACTGCTAATGCCAAAGCTATGAATATGTTATTTTGTGCCTTAGATAGAAATGAGTTTAACCGTGTTAGCATGTGTACAACTGCTTATGAAATATGGAGAACACTTAAAGTTACTCACGAAGGAACTAAAAAGGTTAAACAAAGCAAAATATCCATGCTCAAAAGTCAATTTCAAAATTTTAGAATGAAGTAGGATGAACCTATAAACGATATGTACTCTAGATTTCAAGATATATATCATTCATTACTAGGACTTGGAGAAAAGTATTCTGACTTTGATATTATTTCGAAAATCCTTAACTCTTTAACTTATTTTTGAAAAGACATTTCATTTTCATGAAGAGTTACAACCTTTTACTAAGGGATGCATCCATACTCTTTCATGATAACTTTTCACGAATGATTACAACTCTTTATACTCTATATAAACATATTAGAATCATTTTTTTAATTCACCGAATTGATCAAAAGCTTTCTATTTCTATACTATACTGATTTTAACATTTTAAGCATTCAAATTTCTACATAATCATTCATTTACTTCCATATTCTTCACATACACACATATATATCCAAATGAGAAGATTATAGGAATATTGTACCATCAAGAGACAAATTCGTGTTATTGAGAATACACTGTGTCATATACTTTCTGTATAAGTTGAAGTCCTGTTCTGCTATCCAGGCAAGTGAAATCCTCTTCGACTGTTGAGCGAAATCCTGTTCTGCTGCTCAGGTCCCTTGTTCGGTTGTTCAAGGGTTGTATAGACCTGTTCCTCCGAGTTAAGTGAGGGTTGTTGTGTTAGTTGAAATTCCAGAAGGAGTCTGGGACTGGACGTAGAACGTGAAGTTCGAACCAGTATAAAAATTCCTGGTGTGCTTGTTTTATTTTTACTTATTTACATTGCTGTAGTATTTTAGTTTATTTCTGCACTAGTATAGTATAATTCCATATAGCATGATCCGCACCACCACTTTCACTAACCTTTTCATTTGTATGAAAATCCATTCTCCAATAAAAACTTGCGATTTTGTTTGTATTGGCGTAATGAATAGCCTTGGAATTTAATAATGGTAAAAATTTCGGCTAAGATTAATAATTTTATTTGCAATGTTTTCAAAGATATGTCAATATAAATAATATCAAATGTTTTGTATATAAAAGAGTTTTAATTATCCTAAGATAAAAACCCGTCCATGTTTATGTGTGGGCGTGGTCTTATGAGATACTCTTTCTTTTCAAAGGATTTTATTCAAAGGCTGATATATGACACTGTCATTTATATTTTGAGTTTCTCACGGTAGTTTATCAAGCCAGATCTTGGATTTTTCAATACTCGGGTCAGATCCGAGTAGTTTTTGGTTCAGTGAATACGGTTGGAGTTTCCAGAGGAGAGCTGGAGATATTCATTTATGTATGGACGTATTCTATTAGCTGTAGTTGTTTGATGTTTGTCAGCATTTGTAAGGACAGATTTTTATAACTGTCCAAGCTAAATTTAAGTTAGACTCTGATACATGTATCTTTAAAAACTTATGCTTTAAAGATATTATTCAATATAATATATATTATTTCATTCGTGTGAGATTCTTTTCTGTCTTTATTTTCTTTTTCACCCCTTAAAGATCCACTTATTCATGCAATTTGAGTTGGACATGTGTGGTTTATTGTCGGCTCAAAGGGTACAGAAATTTGAGCCTTTACAAGTTCGGGTCGCAGGTTCGTTATTAACGCATCGTAGCCACGACCGCCCACTGTGTACATCCATCCTATATCGAGTCAAAGGGAGGTCAACCCAAATCTAGGTGCACCAATCGAAACCAACATCAAAAGTAAAAGTATGGACCAAGTCTAAGAAGAAAATCATAGAATGGATGTTCGCTAGGGTAGCAAGCCTGCTTGGCCCTATCAAGCCATTTTGTTTAGTCATTTCAAATTGGCATAAGTGCCTGGGTCTATCCATCATAATTCTCTTTCTTCAAATCCAGCAAACATACGTCAAATCCAACCACTTCATTCTGGAGTCTTCTCCGTGTACACAGTTGTTAAAGTGTTTTCAATATTGACGGAGAGCATGCCAATAAGAGGCCCAGGTCCCTTTAACAACCAAACGTTGTTTTTTATACCTGTTGGTACTTTTACATTTCGAAAACAATTCGTACTTGATATCAAAATATCATATTCATTTCAAAATATCATTTTATTTCAGAGTACCATACTTAATAAAAATATTCTATTTCAGTTCAAAAATCATTTTCGCCTCAATACCTAAATTTCAGTTCTAAAATCATTACAAATTTCAACTTAGGTTATAACTTCATTTTAACCCAATTCGCATTTAAACCAATGATTTTAATATAAACATTCCAACTTTGACCAGTTTGAATTTTTAGAAAATAGTTTGAACAGTTTAAATAGTTTTAAAAAGTTAAAATAATTTAAATAGTTAAAATACTAAAATAGGATATATATTATATGATTTGAAAAAATTAAATAACTTGAAATTTCAAAGAGAGTAATTTTAAAATAGTTAATAGGAAAATAGTTTATAGTGAAAATAATTTCAAATCCGAACTCTCTCTTCCCATTTCAACAATTATGGACTCAGGTCCAAATATCAATCAATTTGGTTCAATTTCAAATCTTCGGTTTAAAATCATCTTCAATCTCAAATCAATTCAAATCCATTCAATTTCGATTTAAATTCATATTGTAGCGACTTGGAATTTTCGTTGTTGATTTTGAATATTTAAATAGTTTAAATATTAGATTTGGAATTTTAATTTAGTTAATAAGTTTTCAAAACTAAAATTTTAAGCTATTTCGTAAATTTTGAAAATCGTCGATTTAATCGACGGGTTAAAGTAGCGATTCGAGGCACGGCCTTGGAATTCGACGTAACTAGTTCCATAGGATCCATAATAGTGTATTATTGTCGGATTACAATTTTCGTAGCAATCGGATTTACCATTTGGTCGTGCGATCTGAAAACGCCTAAAAATAATTTAATTTAATTTAAATAGTCGATTTAAAAAGCTATCTTCCACATACGATCGAATTTGGGCTCGAAGCTTATTTCATTGAGTTCGGAATAGCGGTATAACATTAGGAATGCCAGGCAGGATTACTTGTTGTTCCACTAATGATACAGGATACTTTCATCTCTATTGTGGCGCATTATCTTCAAGAGGACCCATTCTTCTTCTTGACACTTCTTCCTTTGTACATAGTTCCCAAAGCAGATTTTCCATTCAGCATCATATTCAGTTCCACTTCAGAGTAGATGCTTTTTCATTCCTTCTGATCCAGATGTATGGAGCTTACTTCTTAATTTGTGATGCATATAGCTCCCAACTCAGATGCATGGAGCATCATATTCTTTTTTTTCTGGGTACTCCTAATACCTTAGTATAGGGTGGTGGCCATGCTGAAACTCGATATCGGGGTGTGATGGGTGGTGACCTTGCCGGAACTCATCTTCGGGGTACCTGATTTTCTTTGATACTTGTATTTAGTTTTGTTACCTGCCAGTCATGTTGGCAGCGTCTTATTATTGTGATATATATAGTTGCATGTGTGCTCTCCTCTATTTACAGAGGATCACACATTTTTCTCAAAAAACATTAGGAACGCCAGGCGGCATGCCTCTATAGGAGGTCAACATTTTAGAATCAAGGTATTTTGAAGAATAAAAATAATAATAAAGGTAAAATCAAATGAACAGTTGAGCCATCCCCTTCAACTTTTAATCACGTCATTCTTTTTAGAACACACAAGCCTCTCTACAGTTCTTATCATGAGTTATTTCCATATCTCCAGCTCAATAAAAAGAAAAGAAATCGAGCACATGTTTAAAAAAATGGAGGTGGCGACGAAATCATGAGTGCTTGGAAATCAAGGAAGCACGACATAGGCAAGGCGTGCGAGATGGTGGAGGACGACACGCGGTGAGGCTTGGGAAAAATTCGTGATGGTCATGACTTGGAGGTGGCATAATCGATGGAGGTGAACATTCAGCTTTGGTGTAGGATTTTGGCGAAGGGGAGTATGCTACTGGAAGGCACGATCAGAGGTGATTGGCATAGGGTTTGGGTTAGGGTTCGTTCTAGTGATGGAGCCTTGCACGTGCGGTAGAGGATGCGTGCCCTTGGTAACCGACAATGGGGGCCGATGGGTGGAAGCATGACGCCAGGATGGAGTGACGATGTTGAGACGGTAGTGGGTGGTGTCATTCATGGTGAGGTGGCTTCGATCGTTAGTGGTAGGCTGTAGGTATGAGGGTGGGAAGCAGGGAGGGCGTGGTATTGTCGTCTGTCTAGATGCTCATGAAGGCCGAGCTCGAGTAAATTAATGGATGATGTCTGCGTTTAGCTTAGGGTTTAATTCGAAGGTAATTAAGGTTTTAAAAGTTTGTTGATTTAAATAAATGTGTGATTCACATATTTATAAAATTTATAATTCATTTATACGAGGTCTAAAAATCGTGGAAACAAGTCGAGATGGGAATGGTTTGCAAATAAAAGTCAAGGTGAGAAATTTTCACTCATTTGGATTGCCGAATTCATTTTTAAAATAGTTCAAATTAATTATTATATGCTTGGTTGAATTTATAAAATTATTATTTGTTGGATGATATTATATATATAGTAGTGTATATATATATATATATATATATATATATATTAGTAGTTGGATTGATGTTCCCGCATATTTTAGCGGATGAGAGCCTATGCGCCCCGCATAATAGCAGATGACCCTATATACTACAACATCCCCCTCGAAGTGGGATTGGTATTTTTATGTTGTATTAATATCTGTGGATGTAGGAAAATAGGATGGAGGGATCCAACTGGATTCCTCAAATTTATATTGATTATTTTTCATGTATAATAATATATGATGTGTTAGAACAATTTGTCATAGATTATTGTTGTGATGTGAATTATTAGATGTTATAGTAGCACTGGCCTAACTTTTGGTATTTTAAATACCATAAATAATATTTTTGGAAATTGAAATAACTTAAAAGGAGATTTTGAATATAAAAAAATTCATATAGAAATTCAGATTATTTTTGAGAAATTGATTTGGATAAAATTAATAATTGATTTTGGTTTGTATTTAACAATTCGTAAAAATATTTTAAATAGAGATTTTAAAGTGATTTGTATAAAGGATTTTTAAACGGTGGATTTCCAAATGATATTTTGGGAAAATATGAAAGGAGTTAAAATCGATATTTTCAATAGATTTGTGAAATATATGGAATTTATTAAGAAATGGATTTATAAAATGATATTTTATAAATGGGGTCAGTTTATAAACAAGTGAAACTCAAAGGAGTTATAAATTTATAAAAGATGTTTGTAAATAAGGGAGAATGAAATTAATTGATAAATTGGAATATAGTTTCACAGTGTTAATTTACATCGAGATATGAAAACCAGATTTTTGGGAAAAATAGTGAATTCTATTTTTGGAAAGTGGGGATGGTTAGAGAATGGGAATGGGATCGATGTGTTGTAAATCAAGAGGGATTTATAAACGAATTGGTTATTGAGATCTTAATTTTTTTTAAGAAGTTAAGTTTTGACTTAAAAAAGGAAATTTTATTTATTAAACTATGAAATTTTAAACTAGTTTGTATTGGAATATTTCATAAAGTGGATTATTCAAATATAAAATTTTATTGGAATAAATTCTAATTTTTATAACAAGCTTTGTAAATTGATCAGTTTTAATTAAAGATGGATTAGAAATGAGTTGCAAATGTTTTATTAAAAAGTGTTTGATTTTTCAAATAATTATTTGAACATGTTTTAAAATTGAATTATTATTCTTTAAATACTTATTATATATATGTATATAGAGTTTTGTGATGATTTAAATTTATTTATAAATCTTCTCGAGGTTTGGAAATGGGGTTTATTCAGTAGATGGGGTTTATAAGAGAAATTCTCAACATGAAATTTGGGAAACTTTAAGGAAAATTCTTGAAGTATTTAAATAAAAGTGAACTTCAAAAATGAATTAGGATTCATAAAAGAAGTTAGAAATGGATATTTGAAATTATAGACAAGTGTTTTGACTTCGAAAACATTAATGGAAATTAATTAAGGAACTTTGAAATTTATAGAATTCGTTATAGACGGGTTAAAGTATTTACAATATAAGTTGTGAAGGATTCTGAGAAAAGAGAAATAAATGGAACTTTCCTAAGTGTTGAGAAGTAAGGGGTTTAGAAAAATATATTTTAAATATTTTTCTAAGTGTTGAAATAAGAGATGGTCTGAAATATCCTGATATGGATATAAGTATTTGAGTTGTCTCAAATATTGAAAATTTAGATTTGAATATATATATATATATATATATCTTATTAAGATATTTTGAAAATAAATTTTGGAAAATTATAATGTGGGCCTTGTGACTACTTATGGATGTTATACTGATAGTTAAATAATCGACTACCAAATATTGGCTAATTTCGTTAATCGTTTCGAAGAGACCGGGATCAGATTTGCTTGGTGATTGGTTCACGTATGCTAGAGAGGGGGTTCTTGCTTTGTGAACAGTGACGAAGCTTAGTCTCTTACCCTTACATGTCCTTGAGAGGTAGTATAATGCCTTGACGAGTTGGCTGCAAATGTCACGAGGATGGCCATAAAAGAAAATTCGAGGTACCTCTTTGTAGTTACCTCCATGCTGAAAAGCAGGAGTACCCTTATGCTGAAAAGCAGAATGGTAGCGGGATGGTTGAGAAGCCTACCGGGGCTGGTCCAGAGTGGCCGGTTCGTTACACGTGGTATCATAGCTAAAGGTTAAGAGAGAACTGACTTGATGGGAATTACTCATTAGAGATAGCGTCAGTAGTACCCTAAAACAAGTTTGAATGTATTAGTGGACATAAGCGCTTATTTGTTAGTGAATATAAATTATTTTATATTATGTTGATTTATCTACTGAGTGGCATATAGATTCTGGTCGAATAGTGGGACGCCATTAAATCGATAGGAGTTTCTAAATACTTGAACCAAGTAAACCGACACAGTATGGTTTTGAAGAGGGTAAATGGAATAATTTTACCCAAATTATATTTTGATATAAAAGAAATAATTTTATGAAATTAGTATAGTATATTAATGTTTTTGTTATTATTATATAATCAAAAAAGTTATAATATTGGAAATGGTTTATAAAAACCAAATTTTAAATTGTATAATATGAATTTTAAAAATAAGGTAAAAACTAAAAATTTATTCAAACTAGAATTCAAAAATTTTAAATCCCAAGTTGGTGTTAGTATGGAAATATTTTTGAATGTTAATATTGTTGTGAATTGATTTTGAATAGAAAACGATTTTAAATGGATTTTGAAGTGATAAAAGCAATGAACTCACTTCAATCGCTGGAAAATAATCCTGGCGATGACTGTAGCATTATTAGTATTCGTTTTCGAGTTTCTTGGTGATGGATTGCTATCTCAATAAATTAATGTAGAGGTTTTTGGATGAAAACAAGTGTTGTTTTGGAAATTCCAAAAGGAATCGTTTTGGAAAAAAATCAGGTTGAATTTGAAAATATGTAACGACCCAGAATTTATATTAATTAAAATTTGTATATTTAATTAATTTTAAATATTAATAAGTGAAATTTATAAGTCGAATAATTTATTTTTCGAATATTGGATTTAATTGGATAATTAAATCGATTATTTAATATTTGAAATTACAGAAATATTTGAAAATCGAGTTTAATATGATTAAAAATGATTTGTAAAATTTTATTTAATCATGTTGGAGTTAGAGTGATGTTATAGAACTTTTAAAATTGAATTTAGAGTTTATTTGTGAAAATTGAATATTTTAATATTTAATCAACTAGTGAAATTAGTCAATTTTCGAACAGTCTCAGAATTGGACGAAACTAGTTCCATTGGATCCGTAATAGTTTGTTATTGTCGGGTTTCAATTTTCGTAGCAATTGGAGTTTTCGTTTGACCGTGGCAGCTCGAAACGCATCGAAATTGTTTTAATATTAATTTGGCGAGTTAAAATGGTCATTTTTCAAATAGTCTTGGATTTCGACGAAACCAGTCTCATCGGATCCGTAATGTGATATTATTGTATGGTTTGAAATTTCAAGTCAATCGGATTTACTGTTTGTCTGATGCAAGCCAAAACGCCTAGAAATTAGTTTAAATCGGTTTAATTTAAGTCGATCGTTTATTGTCATATCTCATACAGATGATCGAATTAGCTTCCGAAACATGTTCCATTGTGTCCGGAACGCGGGATAAACCCTAGAAACGCCGGTCATCGTGCGAGATTTGGAGTTTAGAAAATCGAGTGAATAGTAATTTTTGGAAATTTTCTATAAAAAGGAACCCTCTCTTTTCATTTGAGAAAACCTAACCCTAAATTCATAGCCGCCACCCTACTTTTGAACGGCCAGAAATGTTCAATCTTCCTCCCTTAATTCCTCCAAATCCATCAGCTTTTACAACAACTCCCAACTAACAATTCGTAGAGCATTGTGAGACCTTCAATCTGAACGGTCAAGATCGTATAATTCGAAGTGGATCAACGGAAAAATGAGCTTGAAGGCCGCGCGTTTGGAGAAATCTCGGCCTAGTGGCAACGGAGCTTGGCCAAATTTCAGGCGTGGGTCGAGCTCGGGACAAGCTTCGATATGGTGCCGATATGATGGGGTTTCGTCAATGTTTGTGGGTTGCGTGATTAGGTTAAAGAGGGCGGTTTTGGGTTCACGGTTGCGTGTATAACCTGGAGCAAAAAAAAATTGCGTGATGAAGGGGAAGAAACATATGTGCGGCCCAGATTTCTTCCTGAAGCAATGAACGGTGATGATGTGAGGGTTTAATTATAAAAATATAAAATGTTAATTGTTGTATTTTAATTTGTATAAACCTTTAAAAATTGACATCTCTTTCATACGAGGTCGAAAATGCGCGAAACAAGTTGCGTTGGAATCGTATGGACGAATATTATGCTATGGAATTGGATTGGAGTCGTTTGGAGTTAGCGAAAAATTCGGGTAAAATTAAACGTCCGTTTAATTTTATTCGAAATAAAACGCAAAAACAGAATTGAAATCAAGGTGAGAACTTCTCACTCAATCGAATCGGTTTCGATTTTAATTTTAAATAGTTAGATTCAAAATTATTGATTGTATGTTGAATGATGATTGTTATCTATTGATTGTTAAAATAGATATTATGCGCCGTTAGTAAGAGGATGTTATTTATTAAAAACATATACCGCGAATATTTCACTGCAAAGTGAAATTGGTATTATTTATATACTTGGAGTTGATTTCCCGCATTATATAGCGGATGAGACCCTATTGCGCCGTCTATTAAGCGGATAATATTTTTATAAATCCCATATACCGCGATAATTCCGTACTGGAACGGAATTGGTATTGTGCTAATGTTTGTGGATGCAGGAAAACAGGTTGGAGGGATCCAACTGGATTTCTCAACTATATTGATTTATTTACAGATATTGTGATATTTGTTGATTATCATATTGATATATGATATTTGGATGTCGTGATTGACTATTTGGTGCTGCTGCATCATCGGATCCATTTTTAAAGTTTAAAAATAATGATTTTGATTTTAAAGGGATTTTTAAAGTGATTTTTGAAATTATACGTTTTATTCAAATTTTGGATTGATTCATCTTAAATAAAATAAACGTTAAAATTTTAATATTTTAAAATTATGATTTTTGCGAAATATAACTGAAATGTGGTTTTTGAAATAAGTAGTTGATAAATTATAAAATAGTTTAAATTGGGATTTTTGAATTATTATAAACAATTTATATAAAAGTTGTATAAAATTGATATTTATAAATTAAAATATAGAAATGATAAAACGAGCTTTTATAAGTGTTAAAATAAAGGTTGAACCTAGATTCATAAGTAAATAAGAATTTTTGATTTATAAATTATTGTTGATATAAAAAAATGGATTTGTGAATAAATGAATTATAAGTAATTTACTTATAAACCGGATTTCGACATGTAAATGGAATATAAATAGAATTGGTTAATAAAGGAGATTTATAAAACGAAGTTGTTATAAAATATAGAAATGGAATTTATAGACATTTCTTATAAATCCGAAAACGACTAATTTTGATAAGTTAATTATTATAGCTTATTAAAAGAAGTATATTCACGATTTTGGACAGTGAATATATTATTAAATAAAATGGATTTATTTTGGGAAGTGATTCTTTAAATAGAATTAAAACGATTTAAAGATGTTTTAAAATATATTATGAATCGAAACCATAGATTTCAACATTTATTGTTGATATAGGCGTTTTCGAGAAATAGAAAGAAATGGTGGACTATAACACTGTTGTTATAGTAAATGGTTTCCGAAAGGAAATATTTTGTATAGTATTGGGATTTATATATCTATTATAATTTTGAATCCCTATACTAGTGATTTTGGATCGTGGTAACGGTGTTTTACGCAACATTCGTTTTGACTCAAATAAATGTGTTTAAGTGAATGTTTTCCTTAAAGAATGAAACGTATACTTAATTTCGATATTAAGTATATTAAATATTTTCTAAGTATTGAAAATAAATGGTTTTGTGAATTACTTATTAATAAATAAGTATGGAAATGTTTTTCCAATGTGAAATGAAACGTTTTGAGAATTTATCTTTTTGAAGACAAATTGAAAATGAATATTAGAAATCGATTTGGAAATCAAATATTCATAAATATTTTGGAATGTAAATTCATTATGGAATTTATAAATGAAAAGGGGAATTTGTAAAAAAAAACGTTGATTTATTTTTGAAGTGTGGGAATTAATTTACGGATTTGGAACGTAAAGTATAAAGTAAATCGTTAAGGATTTATTTAATTGGTTTAAATGAACCATGTTGAAATGAAAGTAATTCCGCGTAAGGAAAATGTTTGAAATTTGTTTTCAAAAGTGGTAAATGTGAAAAGTGATTTGAAAATTGTTTTCAAATGTTGAAGTGTGGAAAACATATATATCTTGTAAAGATATTTTGGAAAGTAAATAATTTGGAAAATTATTTGGAATCTGGTGATGTTGAGCATGCCTATTGATAGTTAAATAACCGACTATCAATATTTACCTTTAAATATGTATTTGTTGTGATTGTTTGAATTGGAATGCCACACTTATTTTTGAATAAGCGCTCACTATTCGGGTTAGCCGGGAAAGGACGTTGGGGTCTTATAACCCATTCCGAATATGTGATACGTCGTAATGGATTGCATTTGATGACCGGTGTTGAAGACCGGATATTTTTGAAAAAGGAAGGATTACCGTTGAGTTGCTCTGCATCGGCTGATCTCCGATATAGAGGTTTATCACCCTTAGTGACGGGAAGTCCGGACGTGATTAGAAATTATCCGGAATGCAAGGACTTCTTTGTAAGTGCCTTCGGTTCTGTTCGAGCCCGGAACAGACTTGTATGGATTGTACGTTTGACATTACAAGTTGAGATATAAAGCTGATTTCTTTCAAATATATTTCTGTTGGTGGTGGAGAATTTGTTCTCTTAGCTTAACACCCTTCTCTGAGACGTACGAGCTCAGAGGTTATGTAGTTGAAGGTTATTAGTGATATACTCCCAATTTGGTAATGTGACATGCGGAGTGTTGCTGTGAAATGATCATTGTTTGATCATTTGTGATATGATCATTTGTTTGATCATTTATCTTGGTGATCATTACTTTGATCATTTGTTGACCCAAAGCACAGCTTTTGTATAAAGCGTGGCTTTGTGGATGAGACTTCGTCGGACCTCACACCCCGGAAATGGTCAAAACATGAAGGATGCAGCAAGGTTATTAGGGGGTAGCGCCCTTTTAGTGTATGTCATTCCTTCTGGATAGAGGTGATATCATGGTATGGAGCCCAGATACTTAACCTATGTTGTTGCTGCAAATTTATTGCTTTGCGGTTGTTGGAAATCGAGGATTCTCGGATAGATCGGTTACGATCGAGGGATGACATATTCGTGTCAGTAGTTACCCAGTTAGGGGTAACCCGGCCTTGTGTTCGCAGAGATCCGGTTTGGTTCTCGGGTCGTCTTTCCAGAGGCGTACCCATGTGGCAATGGGAAGTTCCTTGGCCTGACCATTTGTTGGAAATCCAAAGAAACAATACGATCTTGTACGGTTTTAGTTGTAGAACCTATCATTCACTTATGGTGGCGCCGCACTGTTTGGATGGTAGCTATAGTAGGCATAAGTGCGAAATGCCTATGCTGGCTAAGATTTATATCTTTACTTTCGAAACAATTTTCCTACACTATGCACTAGTAATAATATCAAATGTTTCTTTTTAATGAGTATCAAGCATCTTTAACTATCATAAGGAGAAATCTTCTTCGATTCTGCGTTTGCATTATGTGTGTGTGCGGGAGGCCTTATGGTAGTCTCATTTTCTAAAAAGCATTGCGAATCTATTTTAAAATTATCCTGTTCTCTGTTTTAAAGATAAACTGTTTTAGTTCTCACACTAGTCACGTGACTGACTCGGAGTTTATTGTTTTCCTTCCTAAACTTTGGGTGCCCACCAATTTCCACACGGGCAGTCAAGAGTCAGGTTTATCTGGATATTCTGGAATTCAGGAGTTGCTGGAGGCAAGCTGGATGGCATGGCGTATTACTAGTATATAGTATTTTCTTTCCGCTGTTTGTTGTTGTTTGTTGTTGTACACTCTGATGATGAAATGTAATGTAATATGATGTAATGTAATAACTGATATAGTTTTTTGTTTAAAGATTATTCATTTATCTATTATATGTTGTTCCGCTGCAATTGTGAGATTCTGATGTTGTTCTGTTGTTTCTGCTCTGTTCTATCTTTTTCTCTCTTCTTCTACCTTTTTCTTCTTCTTTAACCCTAACGGTACGGTTTTCCGGCCTTCAATTGCTTGGCAGTTGATACAGTGGACGTATTGATGTCGGTTTTTGAGCGTCGAAAAATCAGAAACGTTACAAAATCCAAGGAAGTGGTTTGGCGAGAGTGTGTGTATGTGATTTCAAAATGTTTTGAAATAAATACCAGGTATTTGAATTTTGTATCCTAATTAAATGTTCTACGAATATTAGAAAATAAGTTATGAACTTATAAATGGTGAATGATTTTAAAGAAAAATATGGAAATTGAATTTTGGAAATAAATTTTAACTTGAGTAAGTTAAAATGAATAAAGCTAGAGATAAGTTAAATAAAATTGGATTGGAAATGGTATCGATCAAGATTGAGATATAAAATTTAATAGAATTCAACTTAAGTTAAGTTGAATTAATTAAATTTTAGAAATTTAATTGATGGTGATTTGAATGAATTTGATGGGATAAATTAATGAAATGGTGAGTTAACTCAAGCAAAGTAAAATGGAATAAATTGGTGAAGTGAACTAATTAAATGAATTGAATTGAAAATGAATAAGTAAATGGAAGAAATAAATATAAGAAAGGAAATTTTAAAACATTGAATTTTGGAATGGAAATTTAACTTAAGTTAACTTAAATAAAAATTTAATAGGAATTAGAAATGATATAGATTGGAACTGTATATATAACTTGGACTATAAAGCGATTATAAAACTATAAGTTATAAAATTTTGATAGAATAAAATTTAAAGAGGAAAATTATGGAATTGTGAAGAAAATAAGTTGTATAACTTATAAAACTGAAAAGTGAAATATAAAACCAAATTAAAATGGTTTGATATTATGGTGAAGGAATAAAAATCCAAACTTGAATTTAAAAGGAATTTGAACTCAAGTAAAATTACTAAAGTGATTTTTGAAAGGAAAATCAGATTTTGAACTATAAGATGGAAGTGAACTAATTTGATAAACTAATTAGTTAATTGAATATGAGAATGGAACTTAACTTGGTTAAGTAAATGGAATTGCGGTTGAAAATTTAAATTGAATGTGGGACTTGAGTAATAAATGAAATTCGACTTAAAGAGTAAGAGAATTAAATATATTTCAAATGTTGTTGAATAAAATAGAAATGAATTGAAATGGTGATAACTTGAGTTATAGACAAATTCAATTCAAGTGTAAATAAATTGAATATAGCCATGGGTGTTGTTTAAATAAATTTGAGTTTGAAATTAAAATTTGAAGTGAATTAAGTGAATGAACTAATTAAATTAATTACTAAATGAAATGTTATTTGATTGAATAAGAATTAATCAAAAATTCAAATGGAATTTGATTGAAATGAAAATAAACTTAAGTTATATAGTTGAAATAATAAACGGGTTAACTTAAGTAAAAATCTTGGATGGAAGCTTGGCTCAAATAGATTGGTGAAATGGTTATTTAATAAAATAGCATGGAAGGATTTCAAGCTTAATAAAATGGATTTGAATATAACGTATGTGGATATGAAAGGAATATAAATAAATTGACTAAGAATCAAATTGAAATGGGATAACATTGAACATAAATTGATGTGAAATCAATTTAAAATAGCTATAAACTGGAATGGTTATTTTATAAAATGAATATCGTCGAATTTGCACGAAAAGTATTGTCGTTGAAACGAAAATAAATAAACTTCTATGAAAATAGAAAGTGAATAAATTGATTTTTAAATCAATTTGGAATAGATATGAGTTTTTTTGGTATAATTATGAAGTGAATGCAAGTAAATTGAGTTTTTAATCGTTCGAATTGAATATGAAATGATTGAAAGCAATTAAATTAGTATCGGTACCTTATAATTTCTTATAATACATGTTTAGCATGATTAGATTAAGAAGCTTATGTGTTTTAACCATTTAAATAAATGAAAGGTTATTAAAATTCATATTTTGGCACTTATGCGTTTAAATTGAGTAAGTACGGGTATATGGAGTTGTTTTGCTTGATTTTGGTTGCGCAAACTGCATATAAAATAATCTGCTCACTTAAAAATGCTAAAATAAGGTACGTTTTTAGACTAAATATAGCATAAATATAAATATTGATATATAATGTGTTTTCTGACCATGTGGGTCGATGTATATATTTTTATCTCTCTTGTCATATTGCAAAAGACTCTCCGTACAAAGAGACTACACCAATTTTTTTTTGAAATTTAGGGTGTTAAAAATATTTGGAAAATTATTGTTAACAAAAATTTGTTTTTGAATTGTAATTGGAAATATGTATTTTAGGTTGGAAATGGAAACTAGGTGTTGGTACGAAATTTAAGGATTTAAAAAAGTGAATATTGAGTTTTAACTAAGTGGATTTTGTTAAGTTGATGGGTTTGGATCATTTTTCCTACCTTAGCAATTTCGGAGAAGAATTATTTTAAGGAGGGAAGAATGTAACAACGCGGATTTTTCGTTGTTGATTTTGAATATTCAAATAGTTTAAATATTGGATTTGGAATTTTAATTTAGTTAATAAGTTTTCAAAATTGAAAATTTAAGCGGTTCCATAAATTTTGGAGATCGTCGATCTAATCCACGCGTTTAAGTAGCGATCCGGGGCACGGTCTTGGAATTCAACGAAACTAATTCCATTGGATTTGTAATAGTACATTATTTTTATCAGATTTCAATTTTCATAGCAATTGGATTTGCCGTTTGGTCATGAGATTTGAAAACGCCTAAAAATAATTTAATTTAAATAGTCGATTTAAAATGTTATCTTCCACATACAATCGAATTGGGGCTCGATGCTTGTTCCATTTAGTTTGGAATAGCGGTATAACATCAGAAATGCCATGCGGCACGCCTCAATAGGAGATCGAGATTTCAGATTCGAGATATTTCGAAGAAGAAAAATAATTATAAAGGTAAAATCAAATGAACTATTGAGTCGTCACCTTAAACTTTTAATCACGTCATTCCTTTTAGAACACGCACGCCACTTTTCAGTTCGTATCAAGAGATTATTTCCTTCTCTCTAGTTCAAAAAAAATCAAATTCATATTTAAAAATAATGGTGGTGGCGACGAAATCGCGAGCACTTGGAAATCGAGGAGGAGCGTTACTGGCAAGGCGCGTGAGATGGTGGAGGATGATGCATGGTGAGGCTTGGGAAAAATTCAGGATGGTCACGACTTGGAGGTGGCATAGTCGACGAGGGGGAATATTCGGCTTTGTTGTAGGATTTTGGCGAAGGGAAGTATGCGACTGGGAGGCACGATCGGAGGTAATTGGCATATGGTTTAGGTTAGGGTTTGTTCTGGTGATGGAGCCTTGCGCGTGTGGTAGGGGATGCATGCCCTTGAGTAGTAGACGATGAGGCACGATGCCAGGCTGGAGTGACGATGTTGAGAAGGTAGTGGGTGATGTCGTTCGCGGTGAGGTGGTTTCGATCGTTGGTGGTAGGCTGTAGGCGTGAGGGAGGGAAGCAGGGAGGGCGTGGTGTTATCGTCTGGCTAGATGCTCATAAAGGGCGAACTCGAGCAAATTGATGGGTGATGGCTTTGTTATAGCTTAGGGTTTAATTCAAAGGTGATTAACGTTTTAAAGGTTTGTTGATTTAAATAAACTTATGGTTCGCATATTTATAAAATTCATAATTCGTTTATACGAGGTCTAAAAATCGTGGAAACAAGTCAAGATGGCAATGGTTTGCAAATAAAAGTCAAGATGAAAAATTCTTACTCATTTGGATTGCCGAATTTAATTTTAAAATAGTTAAAATTAATTATTAGATGCTTGGTTGAATTTATAAAAAAAATTTTTGAATGATATTATTTATATATATAGTAGTATATACTAGTAGTTGGATTGATGTTCTCACATATTTTAGCGGATGAGACCCTATGCGTCCCGCATAATAGCGGATGACCCTATATACCGCGATATCCCCCTCGAAGTGGGATTGGTATTTTTATGCTGTATTAACATTTGTGGATGCGGGGAAACAGGTTGGAGGGATCCAACTGGATTCCTCAAATTTATATTTATTGTTTTTCATATATAATAATATATGATGTGTTAGAATAATCTGTTATAGATTATTGTTACGATGCGAATTATTGGATGCTATAGTAGCATTGGCCTAACTTTGGTATTTTAAATACCATAAATATTTTTTTGGAATTTGAAAAGATTTAAAGAAGATTCTGAATATAAAAATATTCATATAGAAATTTTGATTATTTTTAAGAAATTGATTTTGATGAAAATAATAATTGATTTTGGTTTGTGTTTAACTATTCGTAAAAATATTTTAAATAGAGATTTTAAAATAATTTACAAAAAGGATTTTTTTAATGATGGACTTTTAAATGATATTTCTGGAAAATATGAAAAGGAGGTTAAATTGATATTTTAAATAGATTTGTGAAATATATGGAATTTATTAAGAAATGGATTTATAAAATGAGATTTTATAAATAGGGTTAGTTTATAAATAAGTGAATTAAAGGAGTTATAAATTTATAAATGATGTTTATAAACAAGGGAGAATGAAATTAATTGACAAATTGGAATATAATTTACAGGATTAATTTATGTCAAGATATGAAAAACAGTTTTTTGGGAAAAATAGTGAATTCTGTTTTTGGAAAGTGAGGATGGTTAGAGAATCGAAATGGGACCGATGTGTTGTTAATCAAGAGGGATTTATAAGTTAAATTGGTTATTGAGATTTTAAAAAATAAATTAAGAAGTGAAGTTTTGACTTAAAAAGGGATTTTTTATATTAAACAATGAAATTTTAAACTAGTTAGTATTGAAATATTTTAGAAAGTGGATTATTCAAATATAAATATTTATTGAAATAAATTCTAATTTTTATAACAAGCTTTGTAAATCGATTAGTTTTAATTAAAAAAGGATTGGAAATGAGTTATTAATGTTTTATTAAAAAGTTTTTCATTTTTCAAATAATTATTTGAACATGTTTTAAAAATAAGTTATTATTCTTTATATACATGTTATATATATATATGTTTTGTAATGATTTAAATTTATTGATAAATCTTCTCGAGGTTTGGAAATGGGGTATTGACCTAGAAATTTGAACACTTCATCTTCGGATATCGAAACATTTTGAAATATAATCAAGTGTTATAAATATGAATTTATAACCATGTTAGACACCATTTAATTAGTGAATAATGTAAAATACTGTATTTTGAAAATTTTTTTACAAAAATATATTTTTTGAAGAAAAATCGATAATGTGACCAAAATTTGTTTTATCGATAAACTTCATTTCGATAGATATAAGTTGTTCAAACTTTTGTGCACTTATCTAATGATCAAATGAATGCATTAGCAACTAATTAACACACAACCCTCTTCATAAAGCATGAAAGGTTCTACAAGCTTCCATATGGATAAGAGATATTGTCATGAGAGGGGTATAATGGTAATTGGCATAAAGGTGAAGTGATTTAAAGGAGAAATGATGGGAGGTGAAGCTTCCATGGCATGGTGCGTGGGGGAGGGGGAGGTGAGTGAAAGCTTAAATAACACCTTATAAAGTCTACAAAAGGAGGGGCATACCGTTAGGAATTAATCATAGAATCACAAATCAAAATTAAGCTTTTTTAATGGCTTCTTCATCTTCTTTCTCTCTTATGTTCTAAAAGGAAATTGTTGCAAGTCAACTCCACATCACTTCAAACTTGGCCACAAGCCTTAGTACAATATTAGAACACCTTCCACCATTCCGAAACATGAAGAAGCAAGCCATGCTCTTCCCACATGCAATAGCCGTGGCTATATGGTTGAGATGGAGGCAAAAGCAAGGTGAAGCAAGGAGAATGAGGAGGGAAAGGTGGTTGCAAGGTTGGGTTTGGATTTGGGATCTTGGGTCATAGTTGTTTGTTGGGCTAAAGTGAGTTAACACGTCAATTTGAATGAAAATATAACACATATATGTGTTTTATTATGTTTACATTATTTGAATTGTTGTTCTCCTATGTTAAAACATTGGTTGAGTTCTTGCTTTGAAAGTAAGTGACACATGACAATTCAAGTCGATTATAAACAATACATGTCCGACTCAAAATGTTCAAAAGAAGGATTATCAATGGGTTTTATTCTAAAGAAATAAGATACAGAAGAGCAGAAATACAAAATCTAAAAGTGGAATGATAAAATATAATAAATATATAAACAGTTCATGAAGCTATTTTACGATATACGTTTGATTTCATTTTTCAATATCATTGGAGTTATACATATATTAGACATCACAAACAATGCACTTGAATTATACTAGTAAATACGGTCTTCAAACTCCATCTTCATCTTCGAGAACAGAAGTCTTTGAAACATGGGAATACTCAGGCTGACCCAAGTGTAATGAAAAGACAAAACACTCGAGTCAGGACTAAAAACTCTTATGTAAGTTAAACCAGAATCAGGTGAGATATGGGTGTATATAACTTCATTTTTACTTCAAAAATTCACAGAACGGTTTTAGAGTTTATAAGACCCTTTTAAAACCAATAAATGAAGTTTCAAACATTTCCAAGTTGATTTAATAATTTTCACAGTTTCAAACAACCACTTCATGGTTTAAATTTTCAAGATTTTTTAATCATCAAAATAAATACAGGTTCCTTCATCAAATATTCTTCCAATATTCAACTGAAGTATTCTGAAAGTTCAACTTACTTAACAATTTCCAAAATATCGATAATTCCATTTTTAAAGTATAAAATACCAAATTCATTAAATGGTTGTATTTTAAAACACAGATTTCTTTACAAAACATTTTTCTTTTACTATATAAAGTTATAGAAAATTATAGAAATATATATATATATATATATATATATATATATATATATATTAATAAACTTGAATCTAAAAGTGTTATAAATGAATTTCAAACTATTTTTTGAAAATTTAATTTAACCAAATTTACAAAATTAAATTCTTAATAATATATAATTTCTAAACTTTAAAAATTAAAATTTGAAAAATTTTTAGAGTTTAAAATCCAGTTTAGGAAAACCTTTCAAATTTGCCTAAACGACAATCAAATCCCAATAGTCGCATTCCTATTAAGCAATCAACAATACATCCAATAACTCGCATGTCAAAATAGGATGTCCAAGGGTTCATATCACAATTCAATAGTCCAAATGATCAATATGGCAAACCATATAATGATGATCATGATAATCAGGGTGATAATAGGGATATATCGAAACCAAACAATATACATCTAATTAGAATATCATCCATCACAATATCAACCAATATCCAAACCAACCAATTCAACATATATCACAAAGGTCATACATCATCAAATGTCGGGTGTTTAACTGCCAGGGATATTCAATTTCAATATCAATTGAAATACCAATTTAGATGACAATTTAAATTTTATCAATTCAATTTCAATCAATTCAATTTCAAACAGCACATAATAAAATTTATCGCTTCAAGAATCAATTTAACTTGCAGTAGGATTTTTAGTATTGTGTGAGTGGGTCTAAACACACATCTTTTTTAAACGAATTTGACAATTTCATTGAAGCCAACTGTAACGACCCGCAAATCCATACCCCCTTGAGTCAACACTATTCTACAACAATCAACTCAAGTTGCACAGAAATACGAACCATTTGGTTAAAGAAGAAGAGGTAGAAGGAGAGAAAATAGAAAACAACATCAGAATCTAACCATCGCAGCGGAATAAAATATAATAGATAATAAATGATCGTTACTCAAATAAAATATATCTATTTATATATATATTACATCATCAGAGTACATCAATCACAGCTCAACAATATCATACATTGGATACACAAATACTCAACACAGCGGAATATATACATAAACAAATACGGGAGTACGTATCGTCATCCTGCTCGTCTCCTGAGCTCCACAGCATTTCCTGTGTACTAAAATACTCGTCTGACCCGAGCATTACAGTTAAATAACACCTGAGTCAGTCTGGAATACCAGCGTGAGAAAATCACACCCAATTGATTATTAACGTTTCAAAAATCCTTTGAAAACAAAAGCATCTCATAAGACCACGCCACAAATAAACATGTCGGGTTTTTACCTTACGATAGCTAAAACAATTTTTATAGAAATCCTCTTATATTATAATAGGGTCATATACAAATACTTATAAAATAGCCGAAATTGTTACATTATTAAATTCCAGCTACTAGCCACAAAGTGGGTAATACAAACAAAACTCGTACAAGGCTCGTAGAGAGAATGAATTTCCAACCAATGACTAGGCACTGGGGTACCACCTGTCACAGTACGGGGCCTAGATCACCGTACCGAGGAGTACGCCCGCTACCCTGCAACACAAGACCGGGACTACCCCTTACTGGATAATCCCGAGTGAGATCACCCCGCGGTTGGGATCAGCAACCGCCCACTAAGCCGAAATAAAAAGGGACATCTAGACTGGAATGACCTCACCTTGCTTGGGTGCTACCCACCTAGCCTTGCTGCATAACCCCTGATTTTCAGTCATTCCCATTTGATGAGGCTTGAGGCTAAGCGTTACCTTTTTAAGAACATATCCCTTAGAATGCCCATCATCCACCTTACGATGTTTCGCAAGCATTCATCCATACAAGTCCATCCCGGGTTCGAACGGAACTGAAGGCACTATTCCTACTACATCCATTTCGGAAATATCCTCAGGATTAGTAGGACTAGCCCTTGCACTTCACTGCTCCATCTTCGAACCCAAAATCGTTTTCCATGAAACATACAAACCGGATCGAAGTGGTTTTCGGGAAATTAATCTCGATCCCGGTCTCTTTGGAACGATCAACGCATTTGTCCAATATTGATATTCGGTTATTTAACTATCAATTAATATTCACAAACATCCATCAAAACAATAAATAAATTTCCAAATTATTTACTAACCTCAAAATATCTTCACAAGATATATTTCTATTTTCACCTTGAAAACAGTTTCAAACAAACCATCTTTCTTTTTCAGAATAAACTTTTCCAAATATTTTCTATTTCCTCCGAAATCACCAAGCACAAAAGTAGACTTTAAAAATAATTTAAAGCACTTTACTTTGAAATATACTTTAAAAAATTTAGGTTAAAACTACTTCAATAATTTATTAAAATACATACTACATGAATATTTGAAAATAAGGTTACTTAATAAAATATAAAACTAGATTTTCACTTTTAAAAACAAAATACTAAGTCACTCTTTAAATAATTACTGTTATAATAGACTAAAAAGGAAAGACTTACTTTAGAATTTAAATATTTAGAAATAATGAATTTTCCAAAAACTGCTTTTTAAAACAACTTTAAAACCTTTAACTTATATTTAAAAATTTACTTTAAAAACGTACTTGGTTATCCAGAGAAAAAAAATTCAAACTTCAATCACATAAATCAATTTCCCAAATTGATTCCTAATTTACTCCATTTGAAATAAATATCTTTACTTACTTAATTCATTTTAAAATTCATTAATTATAGACTATATTACTATTACTATTTTCCGTTTGATTTTAAATTTTTTAACTAAAATATACAAATTTCAACTTTTCCCAATTTCTTCTTTATTCTTTTCAATAATTTAAATCTTAAATATTAAATAAATGTTTTGTTCTTTTAAATGTTAATGTTGAAGTTTAAAATTCATTAACTTTCTGTTTATTCAAAAATTACTCTTTCTATACTCAAGATTTATTTATTAGGAATTTTTATGTTACAATATTTCTTTTTCCATTCATTCTTAAATTTATTCAAATTTCCAAACAAATTCACTTCTTTTATTTTCTTTCAAAAATCCAATTTATATATTTTGGAAATTCATTATACCCAATTATATTCAATCAAACCATAGCATTCAATATTCCAATATAATTCATCATAGAATATCAAATAATTACAACAGAGGGTATTAAATAATTTAAATATATGTTGAGGGATCCAGTTGGATCCCTCCAACCTGTTTTCCCTGCATCCACAGACGTTAGCACTATATAATCTGCCAATTTCAAAATATACTAAACTATAACACATCAATCAATTCAACCGTCCAAAGAATTATTTAAATTTAATCATTTAAATTTAAATTTATTCAGCTGAGTGAGATTAACTCACCTTTGATTTTTGTTTTGCAATCCACTTCAATATTGCCTTGGATTTCCTGATGTTTGACCTTGAACACACAATTTATATAATTTATCAATATTCGAAAATGTCGAACTATTAATTTCCGTTTTAATAGTTTTAAATTCTGACTAAAGATTTATTTTGAACATTAACTACTCCCAAACTAATATCTCCTAAAAAAACCCTTTTTGTAACTAATTAAATTAAATAAGCAATTAAATAATTTAATCATCTCCATATTTATTTAAAATGAAATAGTAGGTTGAAATATATAAATATTTATAACTTATACCTATGTTTTTTTTTTTTGAAACCACATATGTATATACACTTATAAAGTAGCTCATATGGATCCAAAAATCCAATTTTTAAATAAATTCTTCACATTTTAAAATCCCCTATAATTCAAAATCCTAACTATGAAACCATAGATATACGCTTATATCTTGTGCTTTAAACTTTTACATATATTCAATAGACATTTTTATTTTATGTACTAACTGTAATAAATTTCCTGCTTTCTGAATATATTATTTTGAAAACTGCTTATTTCCTCTGACTACTAAAATTACTGCTTTATTTAAATTTTTTTCATGTATATACTTTCCTTAACTATATACACATATGTATATAATATATTCATATTTATACTTTCTTTTGTAAATAAACAAAACATGATTTTTTCTTTACTGCAAAAACTCTTCCTCAATATATAAGTTTGTAAAGCAAATTCTGGTTTTAAAATCCACACTCCTTCTGCAATGTAAATATATATAATATCGATTTAGGATTCAACGAATACCTGCTGCCAGCCGACCCCAGGCCCTAATTCAAGTTTCCTCTCAAGGTCGCGCCGCCCCTGCGTGTTGCTCGACATCACTTCGTCCTCCTATCGAATACGCATCCACCAGAAATGACGAAATTGACCCCCTACAGCCCCCGGACCACTATCACCATCGTGATGCCCTCGCGGCTCAATTCCCAGGCGACCCAAGCTTCACCTCCTGTTGGCGCTCACTCAAGTCGAAGTCGAATAGAATGAAAATCAAAAAAGGAGGAAAACAAATCGCGAATGAAATGGAAGGATTGGAGAGGAATCGTGGCCATTTTTTTTCGTTTGATTTGAAAAGAAGGGTTCGGCCATTAATTTAATTTTCTTTGAAAAGCTTGAACAAGATGTTATTGAACTTCATGTGTACAATTGTTTCATCATGTCGGCTTCAACAGAGATAGGCTGGCTGCTGACTAAAAATTTATATTTTTATATTCAAAAATATCTCGTTTAGGTACCTAGTTATTAAATTGAATTCGACATAGATTTCAGCGCGTTTATATAACGTACGCTCACACAACAACTCTGATCACTACGAAATTTGAAATCTGATAATAATTCAATATTACGGATCCAATGGAACTGGTTTCATCGAAATCCGAGACTGCGCCTCAGAAGGCTATTTTTAAACATTAATTTAAACGATTAAAATTTTAAAACTGAACAAACCACTGTTAATTCCAATTTTACAACTTCTATTATTTTCAATGTTATCAATATAAAATTTTACAAGCCTTCAAATTGTTTTTATCAGGCTTAAAATCCCAAATTTCATATTTTACCCGATTTTAAATTATTTAATTCAATAATTTAATTATCAAATACTAGTGATATTTGAATTCAAGTTAAAAATTTACTTTTAAATATTTCAAATTAATTAAATATTCCAATTTAAATTGCTTAAAAATTCCGGGTCGTCACATTCCTCCCCCTTAAAAGAATTTTGTCCCCGAAATTACTAATCAGGAAGAATGATCCAATACCCGTTTATTTATTCCCAAAACCAAACAACTTAACTTTCTATCAATTATCTTCTTATAAAAGAATCATTATTATTCTTATTAACTTCCCAAACTTTACCAGTTTCCAAACAACTCTAGTTATACAATCATTCAAATTTATATTCAATCCAAATTTAAATTATCAAAATTTTCTCAAAAATTTTCTAACTCTCTAAATTTTCGAAAAATTTCGCCAGCGTCTCCTTTGCGCGGCTAGCTCGGTACAACTACAAAATGGCTCTACGGCCTCCCAAATCCAAAAAGAAAACAAAAAGCCAAGTGGCTAGATCCAAAAACCCAACCAAAATCATCCAGAAATTTAAACACATACCTTTTAGTCGGGCAATTCTAATTTATTATCTGAAATCAAAACCAATTTTTCTTCCCCTTTTTTATACCTGCGTATCCTATTTAATAATAATATACAATCACAACATTCAAAAACATTTTATTTGACTTCTTTCCAAAATTTCAATGTTCATTCCATTTATGCCCGTATGATGTACCTATATCATTCGTACGCAATACCGAATCCGATCGCTCACTCGATCACACAATTTCACTTCCGAACTAGTATCATTCACCCGACTTTCTAGTGCGGACTCAGATCTGGTTTCCTAATTAGAAACCGTCATTCTCCTTGCATAGCCGCCAACTATGATAGAGAATTTCCAAAATCAATCAAAACTCCATATCCAGGTTCACCGTTGGAAATCGAGTGAAAAATCCTAACTCGGACCGATAAAACTATCTCGAAATTTTGTGCTCGAATTCTTGATTAATATAGCTATGCGAATAAAATAATATACGTACATCCTACGTATTTGCCCCAATTGATTACCAATTATATCAATTTCCCTTTTATTCACATTTATTTTGATTGTTATACACTTATGCACAATTTTCAATGCCAACTTACTTAAGAATTTCATCTTCATTTCTTAAGTTCAATATAAATATTTTATATACCTCTTGAATTTGTTTTCACTTCACTATTGGAGTTTATATCTATTTTATTCAATTTTCCTTGACAATTCCATAAAAAATTTCGATTTGCTTCACTTTGTTAATTAATTTCAAATATAAATACTTCTTCCCAATTTTACTTGAATTCAATTCATTTCCAAACTTTGAATATTGAATTTTGATTCACCCTATCTCAATCCATATTTAATTAACCATCTCCTTTATTAGTTTTATTTACTAATTTGTTTTTATATCTCAAATAAAAGTTTGTTTGCAAACTTTTTCTATCTTTAATTTCTTTGAACAATATCTTCAGTTCATCTTATTTTACATATATAATTTAAATTAGATTTCAACAATTCAGTTATAATTCTATCTGCCTAACAAATTTAAATCATTTGTCGTTAGTGAAAATTTTCAAAAGATTCAAAAAATTTCTAACTCCCAAAATTTTCGAAATTTTTTGGCAGAGTTTCCTTTGTATGGGGGAGCTTTTTCAATTTGTCAAGAGATATAAATATATATATATATATATATATAGACCCACACGGTCGGAAAACAGAAAAACAGTTCATATTTCCTATTTGTATTGCGTAGGCGTACCTCATTTAGCATTTTAAAGCAAGCAGCTATTTATTTAAGCAATTTGCGCAATCAAAACCAGGCAAACGGCTTCCAAAAACCTGTACTTACTCAATTTAAACATGTCAGTGTCAAATATACAAAATTTATTAACATTTCACTTTATTATAAATAACTAAAACATGGATTCTATAAACAATGCATATTATATACTTCCACAAGCACATATAAAATATTTCGACACTTATTTTTAATGCTTCCAAACAATATTCAAACTATCCAATTCAATTCAAATGATTTCACAACTCTCTTACTTAACTTAAATTCATTTTAAGTCCAAGCAAACTCATTTAAATTGAATTAATTTCAAAAGCAATCTAACTTCCATTTTATTCCAAAGTCAAATTCTCATTAATATAACTTACGTTAATTAACTCAATTACTAATTTCATTTACCAAACAAGCTTTATTTAAAATCATTTCATAAAACTCGACACAACCATTTCACAATTTTACTTAAATCAAGCTTTTATTCAAATATTACTTAAGTTATTTTATTTTTTCGTCAAGTTATTTCAACTTTAAAACTCAAGTTATATATATTTTATAAGCACTTTCCAATTTAAATCCTTAATTGATTTCAATTACCAATCAATTTTGATGCCATTTCATCCAATCCCAATGGTTTACAATTCAATCTCTTACATTCAATTTATTTTTAATCCAAACAAGCTTATATTCAATTCAATTAATTTCAAAATCAGTTTTGTTTCACTTCTATCAATTCATAGAATTTATTTAATCTCGTTTCCGTCAAATGACAATTTACTTCTACGAAATTTGACCATATGCAAATTAAATAAATAACTACGTAAGCTCGTAACCACTTTAATTTGATTTCAACTCAATTAATAGTCAATTTCTCCCATTTTAATTCATTTGCAATCATTTCAAATTTTATTTTTTTATTCACTTGAATTTTATTTACCACTCAAACCATCACTATTTCAACTCTATTTTGTTTAACTTAAGTTCATTACCAGCTCCATTCGTTTAAATTAAATTAGTATATTTCATTGAATCAATATGAATTCTAATTCACATTCAATAATTTATTTCTGAATTCCTTTCACTTCATAACGAGGCCATTTCCAATTTATCTCTACTTGGATTTTTATTTGCAATACAAATCATTTTTGTGTTAATTCAATTCCATTCAACTTCAACTAAAATTTAATTCACTTACATCTTAAGTTGAATTTCTATTAATAACTCAAGCTTCACATTCAAATTCTATCATTTATTCACAACTCAAGTTTTTATCAACCAATTTGAGTTCCATTTCCATATTCCATTAATCAATCAAGTAGTCTATTTAAAATTTTACCCAATATATGATTTTTATGCCAAAAATCACTCTAACTGTTTTACTTGAGTTCAATCTATTTTATTTTTTTAAAATTTTGGATTATATTCATTATTATTACAAACAAAATTTATTTTGCCTATTCATTTTACTTCCAAACTTTATAAGTCACAACTTATTTATATTCATATTTCATCTATTTACAATCAATCTCATTTACATTTTACTTTTTAACTCAGAATTATACCTTTTGTTTAGCCAATATATTTTTATTATTCCATAAACATTTCAAACAAAATTCCAGAGTTAAACAATTTTCCAAAATTTCAATATCACCTTAGAATTCAACTATATCCAAAATTCTTTGGCAAATTCATTTATTCCTTAATTTCAAAACCAAACCCAGTTCACAAACAATTCCAATTTTAAAACAATTTGGTAGCAATTTCTCTTCTAGAAACTCAAAAATGAACTTCGATGATGCTGCAGTCATCACCGAAATTATTTTCCAGCGATCGAAAGAGAATTAAATGCTTTTATCTCTTTAACATTTCAAATATTTTTAATTTCCAAATCTCGCAAGATTTCAAATACAACAAAAAAATATTTCCAAAATATTAATATTATTCCTCCAAACCTTTTGGAAACTGTTTTTCCAACCCACAAGAATTTAAAATTTTCCCAAGAATTCCAAATTGCAATTCCTTTAAATCTATGTTCAAACATTCTCTGGAATTTTATCTCATTTCAATTTCAAATTGTTCTCTGGAATTCTATTCCAAAATTATAATCACCTTTACAGTTTACATTAACAAATCTCATTTGTATATGAAGTTCATTTCAATTTATAAATTACATTTATAATCTATATTTCAAATTCATTTTGTTATATAGATTTATTCTTCAACTTTGGTTATAAGTTTTTAATTTCTTATTCAATTTCTACACAATAGTTTTAATAATATAATATTATCATTCCTTAACAATTTAACATCCAAATTCTATAATACATCGCAAAATTTTTTTTATATATACCAAAATAATTTGGGTAAAATTATTTCATTTACCCTACTTTAAAACAATACCGTGTCGAATTATTCTATTCATGTGACGAGTCGAATTTTGCCCGCTCAAAAATCGACATCCATACTTTACATCGTACTCGAATGCCGTAGATTCGACCGTTCAAATCCGATTCGCCGGAGCTTATAACAACATTAAGTAAATAACACAGCGGAATAAAAGAATAATACATTGATATACAGCTTTGATACATATCTGATACAACAGATGATCCAATAGATATCAATATACATCAGAGATATGATACAATAAATAGCAGCGGAAAAGAAAATAGATGACATCTAGCAGCGGAACTATATAACTCTAAGATAGTCTTCGAAAGAGAACTCCGAGAACTGCAACTCCATCTCCAAGAATCAATCCAGCAATAGCTCGAACTCCCAATAACGATGCACCAAGCTAAGCAAGACTGGTGTGGTCCAAAGACTGAACTAACTCCAGATAATCCACTATATCTAACTATCTGTAAAACCCAACTCTAGACTGCTCGTGTAGAAATATAATGAGCACCCAGAGTTTAGGAAAGAACAATAAACTCCGGATCAGTCGTGGGACTGGTGTGAGCAACAAAAACAGTTTATCTTTTAAAACATTCAACAAAGATTTCAAAGTCAATTCGCAATGCTTTTTAAAAATGAGACTACCATGAGGCCTCCCGCACACACACACAATGCAAACGCAGAATCGGAGGAGATTTCTCCTTATGATAGTCAAAGATGCTTGATACGCATTAAAAAGAACATTTGATATTATTACTAGTGCATAGTGTAGGAAAAATTCATTTCGAAAGTAAATATATAAATCTTAGCCAACATACGACCATTATCGTATGCCTACTATAGCTAACCATGTTCAATAGCAGGTTACCGCCACATTCCATGGCAGGTTCTACAACTAAAACCATACAAATCTCGTATTGTTTCTTTGGATTTTCAACGAATGATCAGGCCAAGGAACTTCCCATTGCCACATGAGAACGCCTCTGGAAGGACGTCCCCGAGAACCAAACCGGATCTCTACCAACACAAGGCCGGGTTACCCCTAACTGAGTAACAACTGACCGAATATGCCATCCCCCGGTCCTTTGGGACCTTTCACCGAGCGCTCGCAATCAATTCACACAATCATAAAGTGTTTTCAACATGAGTAAGTATCTGGGCTCCATACCATGATACCACCCTTTTCCAGAAGGAAATGCACACATCCTAAAGGGCGCTACCCCTCATAACCTTGCCGCATCTTTCCTGTTTTGACCATTTCCGGGGTGTGAGGCTCGACGAAGTCACGTCCACAAAAACATACTTTATACAAAAGCCATGCTTTGGGTCAACAAATGATCATCGAAATGATCACCAAGATAGACGATCAAACAAATGATCCTATCACAAATAATCAACACAATGATCATTTCACAGCAACACTCAGCATGTCACATTACCAAATTGGGAATATATCGCTGATAACCATCAACTATATAACCTCTGAGCTCGTACATCTCAGAGAAGGGTGTTAAGCTAAGAGAATAAATTCTCCGCCACCAACAGAAATATATTTGAAAGAAATCGGCTTTATATCTCAATTTGTAATGTCAGACATACTATCCATACAAGTCTGTTCTGGGTTCGAACAGAACCGAAGGTACTTCCAAAGAAGTCCTTGCAATCCGGATATTCACAATCCCGATCGGATTTCCCATCACTTAGGGAGTTCCTATACCGGCGCGACTCGGTGCAGAAACAATCGATAGGTCATCCTATCGCTTTCGCAAATACCCGGTCTTCACTACCGGTCTTCAAATGCTATCCATAACGTCAAATCACATATTCAGAATGGGTTTTACGACACGAAGGTCCTTTCCCGGCTAAACCGAATAGTGAGCGAAAATATTTAAAACATATGGATATGGGATTTCAATTAAGTCACAACTTATTACCCAAAACCTTTCTTCAAATGGCTTAACAAATTACCATTTTCAATCTTTAAACATAAAGATTCATTTTCACAACCTTTAACGGTTTAAACAATTTTCACATTTTAATCTTTTAAACAAAAGATTCATTCACAGATTTTCCAAATCAATTTTCATTTTAATTTGATTAACTCGTTAAATCTTTAAATCAAAGATTTAACTTATAGCCTTTAAAACAATTTCATTTCAATTTGATTTAAACAAATCATCAATTTAAATCTGTTAAAAATAAACAGATTTAATTCATAGCTTTCAAAAAGAATTCATTCATAACTTAGGAAAATCATTTCTCTATTCAATCTTGAAATTCCCCTAATTAACTGGAATCTCAGTTCTTATCTAAAAGTGTTTATCATTTGAAAACAACAGTTTTCCTTTTGGAAATCTGATTCATTTATACGAGTTGAAATCCTTGGGTTAAATTCAAATTCCCAAAACCATACCTTTAAAATGGTTTAAATTCATACAAACCTGTTTATAATATTTTTAACCATAATTTCCAATCATCGAATTCAATTCCAAATATCGAATTCAAATTCAAATTGAATTATTTAAATTGGAGATTTTACCGAGTTATTCAAAATAGCTTTTATCTGTGAAAACCTTTTCCAAAAGCTTTACCGTTTAACCCAAATCCATTTTCAAAATCAATTTGAAATTAAAACTTTAATTTCAAAAACATTAAATTTAAATTATCTGTGACTTAACCGATTTCCTCGTGAAATCCATATTTGTGTGTGTATGGTGTAGTCCAGGGGTTATACATAGTAGTGCAACATCATACAATTATCACAGATCAGAATACAGGAATATAGTCGATAAGCGATATAAACTATAACGCTTATCTGTTATATACAGATCACAAATATATATGCCACGGCTAGTAAATTACATTACAGATGATTTATCACAGATCACAACATAAATCAGGATATATACAAAGCATCATAAATCAAGGATATCAACAATCAAGTCATCCAATAGAATCCAAACATCTATAAGTAGGATCAATTTAATTATCTGATAAATTTAAATCAGATTAAATTTCTATGAATAATTCTTTTCACATTTATTATCAAATAAATTTCAAGTAAATGATCCTCATTAACTATTCATAATTATTTAATTACTATTCTTAAGTAATTAAACTCAATTTAATTATTGTTAGTTATCATTTAATTAACCTTTAAAATCATATATTTAATCACTGATTATTTAATTAATTAAGTTCTAAACTGTAACTTAATAAGTCTTAATTACTTGATTAAATAACCCTAATCATTTGTTTAAAAGACAACTCTTTATTAAATTAATGAATCTTATTTACAAATTAGTTTACCTTAATTAATTTAACTCAAATCATAATTTCTTGATTAAATAAATTAATCAATTATTCACTTGAACTAATTTAATGAGTGCATATTATTTTATCTTCACTAATTCAAATTTAAAACATTTTCTAACTAATGTTTTAATTATCATCACAAAGCAAATTTAAACAATTCTAACTATTAAAACTTCTTTGATTTTAGAACTAGGATTCAAATTATCTTTAATTTAGATTTAAATTTAGATTTAAACTTCTAGTTTCAACTTGCTTAAATTTTTCATTTAAAATTTCAACTCCATTTCAAATTTCTTTAATATATATTGAATTGCTTTTAAGTTATTAAAACAATTTAAATTTAAAACTTATTTATGTTTAAACTAAACTCTACATTCAACTTGAATTTATATTAACATTTCAATTTGAACTCAGCTTTAAAAATCTTGGTTTAAAATTTAAATTTGGTTTTAAAATTTGCAAACCAAAACAGTTTCAGGTTAAAAACCTGCAACAACTTTGACTCGAGCCCCCTTCTATTTGCTTCGAGCAAAATTTTGAAACACACGAGAATTTCCCGAGTTCGACGCGTGAATCCCCTCTGCTCTTTTCAGACAAACACACACGCAAACACCAGAGTGCTCGTGCACGTGCACTTCGCCGCTGGCGATCTTCCGGCCCCATCACGTTGTCGAACACGTCGCCAATCACTCAAGCATCCATCTCCAACCTCCGGAATCTCCATCAACTTCTTGAATTCAAAATTGAGTTTTTTTTTTTAAACCCAAACCTGGAACAGTTAGTAGCCACTTCACCCAAAACCTGAAAACCACGTCGTTCTCAAAACCTCGACCACTGTACCATGCGAAACTCTGGCCATCACCTCATCGTCAACCCTTTCACCATCTCCCAAAGCAACGAGACGCTCGGTCAACCAGAGATGGCGAACGAATCGAAATAGCATACTTACCTAAAACTAGGTTTACAAAAGAAGAACATTTTCCGCCGCCGCCACGATCAACTGTTGACCACCCCACCATTTTTCCTCAACTTCCCGTAGGACCCTCTATCGCCAGCCTAAGCCTCATCCATCACGAGTCAGTGGGTCGCCAGAGAATGCCAAATTTTCAAAATTCGAACAAACCCATACTGCTCCTTAAACCCCCATCTAAAAATTTTGATTCTTGTTTTAAAAATCCAATTTTAGTTTAAGAGTTCAAGTTATAAACCCGTATTTGTAAATTTAGAAATTTGTAATTTGACACATTTAAAGTTTTACTCAGTATCTTGGTTTCCAGAAATATTTACAAGTTATTTTGGCTGGAATACATTTCTAATCTTGAGTATTTGCTATAACAAACTATTTTGGTTTTAACATTAAACTCAAAAAGAAAGTAGATTTAAAAAGAAATGATTTTAAACAGAAACATACATAACACTAACCTGTACACAATACTTCCAGTTCCTATTATATTCAAAAGAATCATATACATGTAGGAACATACTTATTCACAGACATATCTATGCAATAGATTCAAGTCTAAAAAAAAAAATATGTTACTCACCTTGCCATGATAAGAAGAACAGAGGTCTTCTACTTGAAACAGGCTTTGAATACAAGCTGGAATCCCACTTGTTTACTTGCTTAATTCCCAAATTTTCCGGTTTGTAATTTGTATTTGTTTTTTTTCCTCTTCCAGATTTGAAAAACTGGTTACAGGCTTTTGGTTTGTGGAACAGACTTACAATGAGAGGGGAAGGCTAATATAAAGGAGATGTGTACAGGGGTTATTATTGTTTGTTTGTACAATAGTTATGGGCTGGTTTGAAAGCATTAAATGCTTCATGCTTCAATGTAACAGCCATCTCATTTTAATTCTTACAAGTACATTATGCATACACTTATATAGATATGCTGTTTGATTTCTTTTGCAAGTACCAAGTCTCATATTCAAAGTTTTCTTTTCTTTTGTGATCTAATCCAGTTTTATTTTTCTTGTTCTTGTTCTATGTTTTGACTATGCTAATTTGATTTCGGCTGGAGATATTAGTGGCTTGCAGATTTGTTTATTAACTTGTATTTATATTTTGAATTTATATTTCTTTTGATTTGTCTTCCTTTACAAACTTTATTCTTTTACTTGCTTTGCACTCCTTTACTTGGCTGAGATGATATTCCCTTTGCAAGTTTTAAATTTTCTTTTGCCTGCATAACCTATTACAGGCTACATCCTTTATTTTATCTTTCGTTTGATTTTAATTTGTTCCATTGCTTTGTCTTATTACTTTATAGTATGAATAACTTCTATTTTAAGTTTAAATAATTATTGTTTTACATTTCTCTATGTACACATATATTTTATATAACTCAAATTATCATCATTTATAAATTTTTTTAAATCAATTTATTTATTTATTTTTATACTTGTGTCCAAAGTATATTATTTATTTTTCAAAATCATTGATTTAAGAATTTATTTAAAATCCAATATATACATATATATTCACATATTTACAAATTTTCAAATCCATATGACTTTACATATTTTCTATTTGAATCGAGGAAACTCGCTTCCATTTATAATTAATTCAACAAATTTTTATTCAAAAATTCATTTAACTATAAATTTAAATTTAAAAATTATATAAATTATCAATTTAAATTTATATAAAATTCGGGGTCATTACAATTCAAGTGTTTAGAGATCGCTATCAATAACGTTAATTACTCGTATTGACCAGGACCCATAAACTACTCAATAAACCAATCAACACAATATAAAATCATTTTATATTCACTAACAAATATGCGCTCACGTCTATTTATTAATACGCTCAAACTCATTATAGAGTAATACGGACTGTATTTCAATGAGTAATTCCCACCAGAGCCAATGTTATCACCAACCTAAGCTCTGATACCAAGTGTAACGACCTGCAAATCCGTACCCCTTGAGTCAACACTATTCTACAACAATCAACTCAAGTTGCACAGGAATACGAACCATTTGGTTAAAGAAGAAGAGGTAGAAGGAGAGAAAATAGAAAACAACATCAGAATCTAACCATCGCAACGGAATAAAATATAATAGATAATAAATGATCTTTACTCAAATCAAATATATCTATTTATATATATATATATATATATATTACATCATCAGAGTCCATCAATCACTGCTCAACAATATCATACACTGGATACACAACTACTCAACACAGCGGAATATATACATAAACAAATACGGGAGTACGTATCGTCATCCTGCTCATCTCCTGAGCTCCACAGCATTTCCTGTATCCTATAATACTCGGTCTGACCTGAGCAATACAGTTAAATAACACCCGAGTCAGTCTGGAATACCAGCGTGAGAAAATCACACCCAATTGATTATTAACGTTTCAAAAATCCTTTGAAAACAAAAGCATCTCATAAGACCACGCCACAAATAAACATGTCGGGTTTTTACCTTACGATAGCTAAAATAATTTTTATAGAAATCCTCTTATATTATAATAGGGTCTATATACAAATACTTATAAAATAACCGAAATTATTACATTATTAAATTCCAGCTACTAGCCACAGAGTGGGTAATACAAACAAAACTCGTACAAGGCTCGTGGGGAGAATGAATTTCCAACCAATGACTAGGCACTGGGGTACCACCTATCACAGTACGGGGCCTAGATCACCGTATCGAGGAGTACGCCCGCTCCCTTGCAACACAAGACCGAGACTTCCCCTTACTGGATAATCCCGAGTGAGATCAGCCCGCGGTTGGGATCAGCAACCGCCCACTAAGCCGAAATAAAAAGGGACATCTAGACTGAAATGACCTCACTCTGCTTAGGTGCTACCCACCTAGCCTTGCTGCATAACCCCTGATTTTCAGTCATTCCCATTTGATGAGGCTTGAGGCTAAGCGTTACCTTTTCAAAAACATATCCCTTAGAATTCCCATCGTCCACCTGACGATGTTTCGCAAGCATTCATTCATACAAGTCCGTCCCGGGTTCGAACGGAACCGAAGGCACTATTCCTACTACATCCATTTTGGAAATCTCCTCAGGATTAGTAGCGACTAACCCTTGCACTTTTTTGCTCCATCTTCGAATCCAAAATCGTTTTCCATGAAACATACAAACCGGATCGAAGTGGTTCTTGAGAAATTAATCTTAATCCCGGTCTCTTCGAAACGATCAACGCATTTGTCCAATATTGATAGTCGGTTATTTAACTATCAATTAATATTCACAAACATCCATCAAAACAATAAATAAATTTCCAAATTATTTACTAACCTCAAAATATCTTCACAAGATATATTTCTGTTTTCACCTTGAAAACAGTTTCAAAAAAACCATCTTTCTTTTTCAGAATAAACTTTCCCGAATATTTTCTATTTCCTCTGAAATCACTAAGCACAAAACTAGACTTTAAAAATAATTTAAAATGCTTTACTTTGAAATATACTTTAAAACATTTAGGTTAAAACTACTTGAATAATTTATTAAAATACATACTACGTGAATATTTGAAAATAATATTACTTAATAAAATATAAAACTAGATTTTCACTTTTAAAAACAAAATACTAAGTCACTCTTTAAATAATTACTGCTATAATAGATTAAAAGGGAAAGACTTACTTTCGAATTTAAATATTTAGAAATAATAAATTTTCCAAAAAATGCTTTTCAAAACAACTTTAAAACCTTTAACTTATATTTAAAAATTTACTTTAAAAACGTACTTGGTTATCCTGAGAGAAAAATTCCAACTTCAATCACTTAAATCAATTTCCCAAATTGATTCCCAATTTACTCCATTTGAAATAAATATCTTTACTTTCTTAATTCATTTTAAAATTCATTAATTATGGACTTTATTACTATTATTATTTTCCGTTTGATTTTAAATTTTTTAACTAAAATATACAAATTTCAGCTTTTCCCAATTTCTTCTTTATTCTTTTCAATAATTTAAATCTTAAATATTAAATAAATGTTTTGTTCTTTTAAATGTTAATATTGAAGTTTAAAATTCATTAACTTTCTGTTTATTCAAAAATTACTCTTTCTATACTCAAGATTTATTTATTAGGTATTTTTATGTTACGTTATTTCTTTTTCCATTCATTCTTAAATTTATTCAAATTTCCATAATTATTTTACTTACAAATTCACTTCTTTTATTTTCTTTCAAAAATCCAATTTATATATTATTGGAAATTCATTATAACCAATTATATCCAATCAAACAATCGCATTCAATATTCCAATATAATTCATCATAGAATACCAAATAATCACAACAGAGGGTATTGAATAATTTAAATATATGTCGGGGATCTATTGGATCCCTCCAACCTGTTTTCCCTGCATCCACAGACGTTGGCACAATATAATCTGCCAATTTCAAAATATACCAAACTATAGCACATCAATCAATTCAACCATCCAAACAATTATTTAAATTTAATCATTTAAATTTAAATTTATTCAGCTGAGTGAGATTAACTCACCTTCGATTTTTGTTTTGCAATCCACTTCAATATTGCCTTAGATTTCCTGATGTTTGACCTTGCACACACAATTTATATAATTTATCAATATTTGAAAATGTCGAATTATTAATTACCGCTTTAATAGTTTTAAATTCTGACTAAAGATTTATTTTAAACATTAACTACTCCCAAACTAATATCTCCTAAAAAACCCTTTTTGAAACTAATTAAATTAAATAATTTAATCATCTCCATTTTTATTTAAAATGAAATAGTAGGTTAAAATGTATAAATATTTATAATTCATACCTATATTTTTTTTTAAACCACATATGTATATACACTTATAAACTAGCTCATACGGATCCAAAAATCCAATTTTTAAATAAATTCTTCACATTTTAAAATCCCCTATAATTCAAAATCCAATCTATGAAACCATAGATATACGCTTATATCTTCTGCTTTAAACTTTTATATATATTCAAATAGACATTTTTATTTTATATACTAACTGTAATAAATTTCCTGCTTTCTGAATATATTATTTTGAAAACTGCTTATTTCCTCTGACTACAAAAATTAGTGCTTTATTTAATTTTTTTCATGTATATACTTTCCTTAACTATATACACATATGTATATAATATATTCATATTCATACTTTCTTTTGTAAATAAACAAAACATGATTTTTTCTTTACTACAAAAAATCTTCCTCAATATATAAGTTTGTAAAGCAAATTCTGATTTTAAAATCCACACTCCTTCTGCAATGTAAATATATATAATATCGATTCAGGACTCAACGAATACCTGCTGCCAGCCGACCCCAAGCCCTAACTCGAGTTTCTTCTCACGGTCGCGCCGCCCCTGCGTGACGCTCGACATCACTTCATCCTCCTATCGAATACGCGTCCACCAGAAATGACGAAATCGACCCCCCACAGCCCCCGAACCACTATCACCAACGCGATGCCCTCGCGGCTCAATTCCCAGGCGACCCAAGCTTCACCTCCTGCTAGCGCTCACTCAAGTCGAAGTCGAACATAACGAAAATCGAAAAAGGAGGAAAACAAATCGCGAATGAACTGGAAGGATAGGAGAGGAATCGCGGCCATTTTATTTCGTTTGATTTGAAAAGAAGGGTTCGGCCATTAATTTAATTTTCTTTGAAAAGCTTGAACAAGATGTTATTGAACGAGCCTGCATTTAAAGAAAGAATAGAGGGAACAGGAAAAGATATTCGCGTGTACAATTGTTTCATCATGTCGGCTTCAACAGAGATAGGTTGGCTGCTGATTAAAATTTTGTATTTTTATATTCAAAAATATCTCGTTTAGGTACCTAGTTATTAAATTGAATTCGATATAGATTTCAACACGTTTATATAACGTACGCTCACACAACAACTCTGATCACTACGAGATTTGAAATCCGATAATAATTCAATATTACGGATCCAATGGAACTGGTTTCGTCGAAATCCGTGACTGCGCCTCGGAAGGCTATATTTAAACATCAATTTAAACGATTAAAATTTTAAAACTGAACAAACCACTATTAAATCCAATTTTACAACTTCTATTATTTTCAGTGTTATCAAAATAAAATTTTACAAGCCTTCAAATTATTTTTATCAGGCTTAAAATCACAAATTTCATACTTTACCGATTTTAAATTATTTAATTCAATAATTTAATTATCAAATACAAGTGATATTTAAATTCAAGTTAAAAATTTACTTTTAAATATTTAAAATCAATTAAATATTCCAATTTAAATTGCTTAAAAATTCCAGGTCGTCACACCAACAACCACGAATCTAACTCCATGACAAAGACAACACCGATACTAATTCAATGCAAAAGACGACATTCAAATCCGACCTCGTACGAACAAGTTACGAATTTAATAAGATATCGTTTTATTTCAAACAATTAAATATATTTAATTACTCAATTACCACGCAAATTACCCCGCTTAATTACGCTCTATCATGATCGAGACCTAGGCCCGCGACTTGAAACCCTCGTTGATTTTTTTTCGCACGCCACCACCGCCTCATGGCTTCATCTATTGTCGCCTCTTCACCTATGGTGCCCACCGACTATCCTCTTCCTCATGCCACCGGAGCTGTTGTCTATCAACCCAACATCACCGAGACCTGGCCATAAAATCACCTCTAACCTCGATCTTCACTACCTCAAGCCACCATATCCCAATACAACCGGTCATCTTCCATATCACATCAAACCAAGCATGTTCCTAGTTGAATATTTACCTAGTTCGGCCCCTATCACCGTGGATGATTATGGCCGTTGGATGAAGGGTTTGGGTTTAGATTTCGTTTCCGTGAATGAGAAGGAGACAGACGATTTATAGATTTTCTCATTTATAATTCGTCCCCAAAATCACGGACCCCTATCGAGACGTGCTCATCGGCATTCCTAGCCAACTACCATTATTCTGAACTCAACAGAACAAGTTTCAAGACCTAATTCTATCGTATATAGAGGTAAACCCATTCATCGTTTGAAAAAAATGAAATCAATTTAATTCAAATATTTTCCTATCACAGTTATGGGAATCAGATATTTTCAATTTTTAAATATATCATTACAAACCGAGACGTTTCATTAATAATTTGTTTTCCTTGTTATTACTACACTTGAATCGAATTTGAATATTCGCACCAATTAAATATTTAACTGGTCTCTAATAATATTCAAACTAACTAGATTTTTTTTCCAAATTTCAAAACCAATTAATTCCTTTTCAATTTAAACTTGTTAAAACACATTCCAATTATACGACTTCAATTTACTGAAATTCCCAATTTAGTATTATAATTTCCTATCATCGACTCTGCTATTTAACGGCTGTCAACATTTTGTTCAAAATTGAATTTTCCCATTCTTATATTCAAAAATGAATATATTCATTTAGCATTTCTCAACATTATTTATTTTAATTAAACGCTCATTTCAATTCAACACAAACATGAGTTATTATTTTATCGTATTAATTAAAATTTATTTCTCTTCTTTTAAAATTAAAAGATCCCAATAAATTTAATTACAATAAATTTCAATATTAAATTTCAGAATTTCGCAATAATGAACGGTCGTTTCTTTTTATATTAGTAATTCAACCACTATTCATTAAATTATTTCATATAACCAAATTTATGCATACTTACCAATGAGATGTTTTATCTTATTAGAATTCCAATTATGTAGATTACATCTTACATAACCAAAAACATATTTTATTTTAATAACATTCAATTTATTCTATATTAAAAATTAACATTTATTAGCTCAATCCTGCTACTCATTTTATATAATAAATATCATTTAATTTTATTCTATTTTTTGTTATCATCTTTGATCTTATTGAAATTGTCATTAAAGCGTTTATTTAAGATTACCACTTAATTTCTAACATGTTTCCATAAATTAATCATAAGATTTTCATTTCTAACAATTTTTTTATTAGAAATTAAATTATATTTAATATGCTTAAGCAGTTAAAAATACGGGTCGTTACATGTGATCCATGTATATGGACTTGAATAGACTTGTATGACATACGACTCGACCTTGAACAAAGGATATAGGTTATAGATGGACTTTGGTTTAGATTGTATTCGGATTTGGAAGCGCACTTATAGCAATAGTCACTATAGATGCAACTGTAAATTGCCTCGATTTTGGTGATTTATATAGAACTTTATAGAGAGATTCTTAGGGTTTCTCGCCATATTTACAATGTTATATATATATATATATATATATATATATATATATAAACATATATATGTGTTTGTTGCTATTAAAAGCTTGGATAGTAAAAATTTAACTAACATATTGAAAACATCCAAAACTTCACTTATGCAAAACTGTCATGTTTGGACTTGATTTTTGGACTTGAATGATTTGGAAAGATTTGTGTGCTGGTCTAGTGATGATGACTGGTGTGAAAAAGGCCAAACGTAGCCTCGACATCAGAAATGACTAAAATCAGAGTAAGATGCACAATCTCGTGTTTAGCTTACCCATGAGGGTATATCAACTCCATATCTAGAGTATGTTTATCGATATGTTGCGTGTGAGTGTTGTTGATAATTGGTGCCATGTAGTTCATCATTAGGCCAGTTTTGTTACCTTAGAGTATATCCCATCTAGATTTAACGATGCTCGAAAGGAAGTTTCTGATCCTGATCACGGAGTTCGAACTCTTCTTGATCCAAAAAGGTTTCCATGGAAAATCCACTATGCAAACGTGCCTTAGCGGTATTTATTGTATACCTATTATTGTTGTGGCATTCACAAATCAGTTATTTGATATGCGTTATGTGCTACACCCTAGATATTATCTATCATATCACTATATGTTAAGACTAATAATGGTTGGTTTTTTAGGAAAAATCGTTATGGGAACCCTTAAGGTCTCAATGGTTACTATTACTTGTTGCATATTTCTTGAGTTTCTCACTCTGGTTTAGCAGGCTGATCGAGGTATTCTTTTCTTATAATGCTTAGGTCAGGACCTGCGAATGCTTCCAGATTTAGCTACAGATGCTTTGAAGCTTATGGAGAAGAGCTGGATGATTACCTTTAGTAGTATTCTTATTCCTGTTTCATTTCTGTATTGTATTATCAGCATTGTGAGGACATGTAGTTATAACTATCCAGGCTGATGATTGTACTTACGTTTTAGAAACTCTAATATTTCTGTATTCAGATTAACCCTTTGTATTGTTCCTATGATGTTATATATTATCGTTCCATTATGAGATTCTGATGTTATGTTCTCTCTTTCTTTTCTAATTTCATTTTCTTTTATTTTACCCCAGATTCTTTTTCTTCGGCACTTGGGTGCTTGGCACATGAATATCGTGGGTGTGTTTAGTGTCGACATTCGAGGTCGAAAAGTTGGGTTGTTACATTTGGTATCAAAGCTCAAGGTTGAGCGAACACCTTGACTTTGGTTGGGTATAGTTTATTAGAGATAGGGTAAGTGACATAATAGAATTAATCAAGTGTAGTTTACATATGAGAGCGTAGTTGTATTTTGAAGACTAGACTTTTAAAATATTATTTAGGAATATCTCTTTCTTCACAATCCTCTCTTAGTGTCTTTCCTTTGAATAACTCTATTCTTTGGATTCCTACGGCTGTTTTGCTTTGATTAGGTAGTAAGAACTATGAGTACTAGAGCTGCCAATGCTAGAGGTGGCTGGCGTAGTACTATCATGAATGGCGGGAATCGAGCACCGAGGATTGTTGCTCCAGTTGAGGAACCAACGGTGAATGTCGTAAAGAAGAGTGTGCAGGTCAGGCCTCAAATGAGTTTTGTTTTACTCTGCTGTTATTATGAGAGATTAAAGGGTAAGAGATTTAGTGGCACGATGACTATTATAGAAGTGCAGTCTTGGCTTTGATCATGTGATTATATATTTATAGATATGGAGCTAGATGACGCAATAAAGCTTAGGTTGGCATCACGACATTTGAAAGATGCAGCCATGTGTTGGTGAAGTTATGTCATAACTGATGTCTAAGAAAAAGACTTCTCCTGGGCCTAATTTAAAGATGAGTTTGAGATAAAGTTTAATCTAAAAGCCGAAAAGACTTTGTTATTTAGGGGCTTCTTTGATCTGAAGCAAGGGGCTATGATTGTAGCGGAGTATGAGAAGCAGTTCATTGCATTTTCTTGGTTTGTGTTGGGTTTAGTAGACATGCCACTGAAGAAGAATGAGATGTTCATCGTAGGTATACGTCCTGACTTCTAAAGGGACATGATTAATCACATCATGTGGTCTTTTATGGGTTTCATGAACATAGCTTTAAGGTTTGGGAGTTTGGCTCCGTAGCCATTTATTCCTGCATCGATCGATATAAGTTATTCGAACACTTAAGCACTTGTTTAATGATCAAATGAGCACATTATCAACGAATTAACACACATACCTATTTATAAAGCATGAAAGGTTCTATAAGCTTCCATATGGATAAGAAATATTATTATGAGAAGGATATAATGGTAATTAGTATAAAGGAGAAGTGATATAAAGGAGAAGTGATGCAAGGTGAAGCTTCCATGGCATGGTGGGGGGGGAATGCAAGCTTAAAGAACAATTTATAAAGCCTATAAAAGGAAGGGCATACCCCTAGGAATTAATCATAAATTCACAAACCAAAACCAAGCTTTTTTAATGGCTTCTTCATCTTCTTTCTCTCTTATGTTATGAAATAAAATAGTTGCAAATCAACTCCAAATCACTTCAAACTTTTCCATAAGCCTTAGTGCTTGTGCAGTTAATGCGCTCGGTAGATTCAAAGCGGTGGAGGTGCAAAAAGTCATAGCGGGGATACAGTGAGGATATAGCGGATGGCTCTACAACAGCATATAAAACTCGTATTTAATGTTTTTACAAATATATAAATGGTAATTAAATGAAAAATTGTCATTAAATTGAATTATAAATAATACATAAATAATTTTAATAAAAACATGTGCGAATATACTTTAAATAAACGAAAAACTGTTATATAACATAATTGAATTTGGTAGAATATTAGAGTATTTTCATTTCTTAAAATATATTAAAAATTAAATCAAATAAATTAGTTTCATAATTTTGTAATGTATAAATGCAAATTTTCAATTCATTTTATTAAAAAAGATATAGCGGGAATAGCGGAATATAGTGGAAATAACTGGATATAGCGGAAATAGCAGGGATTAAAGCGAAAATGCTATATTCTAGGACTATATGGAAAAATCGTAGCGGTAGAAATCCGTTATGAGATATAGCGGGGTTGTAGCGGGGTAATAGCGGGGCATTAACTACACAGCTTAGTACAATGTTAGAAATCCTTCCATATCTGTTAGGAACTGAGATGTTAGTTTTGATGACAACAACCTTTTTAACTATCTTATTATAAAATATATACTAACACTATAATCTAGATAGATATGTATATGCAGGATATATAAATATGCAGGTATTGATTATTGAAGACTGATCTGTATAAAGACTCAAGATTGAAGACTCCAGAGTATCAAGATTTCAAGATACGTGTCTAGTTTTTGTTAAAACTTCATAATAGCATGGAAAACTTCATTCCGAAGTTCATTTGGGATGGAAACCATTTATATCTTCTTAGTGCCTTACAAACCCACGACAAGTAGCTTACAAACCTACAGCAAGTGGCTTACAAACCCACGAACATCCTGGTTTTGTACAAGTTCTCGAGTCCTGATGTGATGAGATATTCTGTAGGAAGAAGCTTGAAAAACTACTTCAAAATGGTTTTTCAAAACTGATTTTCAAAATGTTTTACCCTTAAAACAATATTTTCAAATGATTTTCAAAAAGATGTTTTAGCCTTAAAATATCCTTTGTTCCTGTGTTTTAAAACATAGTAAAATTAGTTTTTTTACTCTAGAATCATTTCATTTCGTTTTCATTTCAATATCATTTTCAAAACAAATTTTATACTATTTCTAACATAGGGATCTTGACATTATGGGATGCCCCATGTTGACATGTGGCCGTTGAGTTCAAAAGTTTCAATTTTCAAAAGAAGTGTCTATTCGTTTAAATCTCTTCACGAATGGTTATGACCGTTGGTACTTTATAAATAGCCTTCTCAAACAAATTTTTTATCATACAATTCTTATATTTTCTTCACTTCTTCTCCACAAATCCATATTCTATAATTATCATATTTTTAAGATCATGCCGAAATTCTGCCAAATTCTCAAGTGAATCAGATTAGAAGTTCATTCTTGTTTGATTCTCTATCCTCTCTCGTAGATCAAAGTGCTATTCAGAGTTATAGGATCAATTTGTAATCAAAAGTTTATCGAGTCTCTCTATAAGGTGTGGTTGTGCCTGGAGATCAATTGGGTAATTTTGTGGCCTGTAAATCAAGAGAGCTTGCCCCGGACTCGTGAGACAGGAGGGTACCTCAAGGCCTTTATAAATGAGGAGTGTAATCTCGACACTGGTTTAATAAAAATATGTATGAGGTGGTTTATCTTGGTACAGGACAGGATGTAGGGTAACTCCGAACCAGTATAAAATTCGGTGTGTTCTTCCCTTTACTACTTTTTATTTACTTTCTGCATCTGTTTTTGATTCTGTGATTGTTCTGTGATTAAGTTCTGCATTTATTTGTGTCTTAATTTCAATTTAGTTCATATAAGTCTTAGAATTCATTAAACACTATTCACCACCTCTAGTGTTAAATTAGCCTTAAGGTCCTTAATCGTTGTCCCTTTCAATTGGTATCAAAGAATTGGTTTTCATAGTTTTCGTAATATGAAACTTAAAAATTGTTTTCATGGCTACTAACACTGGTAATGTCAACTCTGGCACTAGTTCTGTTATCGCTAACACTAGTTCATTTATAGAAGGTTAGTCTACTATCAGACTACCATTTTTCAATGGTAGTAATTATGCATATTGAGCTTGTAGAATGAAAATTTATTTATAGTCGGTAGGATTAGACACTTGGAATATCACACAAATTGAGTATGCTGAACCAGCTACCAATTTTTCCTAGTGGACTACTGAGCAAAAGGGTGTTGCACAAAATAACTCAAAGGCCATGAATATATTATTTTGTTCATTAGATAGGAATGAGTTTAATAAAGTGTCTGTTTGTAAGTCTATATTTGAAATCTGAAAAACTTTGCAAGTTACTCATGAAGGAACAAGCAAAGCTAAGCAGACTAAAATTTCCATATTAACTAATCAGTTTCATTTGTTTAAAATGCATGCAAATGAGTCCATTTTCGACATGTACTGTCGATTTCAAGATATTGTTCATTCACTAATTTCACTGAGAAAAAGCTTTTCGGAGGAAGACCACGTCAGAAAAATTCTAAATTCACTCACTCTAGAATTGGATCATAGACACTTGCAATCAAAGAGGCAAATGATACCTGTCACATGAAAATATAAGAGTTGATTGGGAATCTGATGTCTTATGAAGTTCAACTGCAAGGAAGAAGAGAAAACAAGACTACAGAAAAGAAGTCATTAGCATTCAATGCAACAACTGAAGATTCAAAACTAGACAGTGATGAGGAGATCGCTTTCATGACAAGAAACTTTCGAAAATTCCTAAAATATAGAAAAATGAATAATTACAAAAGAAATGATCAACGGAATTCCAAAAAAAAGGCGAAGAACATCAACGATGATAGATGCTTCAATTGCAACAAATTCAGGCATTATAGGAAAGACTTTCTGTATCCAGATAAACAGTTATTCCCTCCAAACAATGATCCGTCAAGGAAAAGAAAGAAAGCATACATAGCAACTCTTGATGACTCGGACTCGTCATCTAGTGACGATGAAAAGAAGACGGAAAATTCAAATTTGTGTTTCACTGCTATTCATGAATCAGACAATGTTGGGAGTATGGTCTAAAAATAGGTACGCATTTACATTATTTTTAATTTTTCTTAGTTGAATGGATGCTTGTATGTTTTCTTGATTTTATTAAATTCCTTGAATTTTAAATTCAAATTTATCACTTGAATTTGAATTTTAAATTCAAAAATAATATTATTTTAATAATATCATAAATATTAAATTATTAATATTTAAGTATTATTATATTTAATGTTATCATAGGAACTATATAATTAGAATATAAGATATAATATATATAGTTAATAGAAAATAGGATTAGATATTTTTCCTTCGAATCAATAGGCACATGTCAACATACCTGATACCCGTGTCGACATGCCCCTTAGAATTTAATTTCAAAATTTGAATTCAAACTTTGAATTTCCCTCCACCTTTTCACCAACTTCAAAGCTATGAAAAGATGTCTCTTGTCTAGAGAACATGAACATAGAATCTCTATTTATCTCACTCTCTTTATCATCATTTTTCACTTTCATTTCAAATTTCAAATTTATCTTCATTATCTTCAACTCCTCTCAAACTTCTTCAATGGCCTCTTCAAGCACTCCTAACACCATTAGGCTTCCAAAATCTATCAAAAACTTTCCTTTTAATGACCCAGAAGCTGTCAAAGCTTACATAAACTATGTAAACTTTGGTAAAATTCACACGGGAAAATTTGCTATTTTTGAAGATTTTCCTTCTTATGAAATTGAAAATCTTTTTCAACAATGTTTTATTCTTAGTTTAGTTGATAACAAACAAAATGATTTTGTAAGTTATCCAAACCTTGTTAAGATGTTTTGTGCGAATTTGAATCGCGGTTTTATGATGGGGAAGAAGGACAAATTTAGAGTAGTATTAAAGGAACATAAATTGTTGTGGATTGTGAAATTTTGGGAAATATTTTGGGACGTAAGTCTACTGGAATGAATCTCTTGGAATTTCAAATCAATGAAGATGATCAAGAGATATTTCATCACATCTTTGAAGGGGATGACAATTTTGAATTCAAAAATCGATATTTTCGTCCAAAAGCAAGAATCGTTAATCTTCTTATTCAACACACTCTTATACCAAGATCGGAAAACTACAACAACCCAACTCTGAAAGTTTGCAAAGCTCTTTTTGCAATTTTTGGAAATTATGATATTAATTGGGCTCAAGTTATTTTCGAAGAGCGAAGGCCCAAGAACTTTACCATGGGTGAAAACACATTATACCATGGAATTTATCTTACTCAGATTTTCAATTATTTTGGAGCTGATTTTAAAAAGGAAGAATTTATATCTAGAAAAGTGTTCAACCATGAAAACATTTTCCTTATGCAAATTCCATTAATGTTTCAACCATATAAAACACTTACGGAAAAAGAAGAAAGGCTTGCTCATGAAGAAATGGAAGAAATGGAGGGAGAAGAAGAAGAAGAGGAAGAGGAAGGAATGGCAATAGAGGAGGAGGAAGATCAAGGAACCTCCTTATAAAGTATAGAATATCCTACTAATCCCGCTAATCCATCCAACAAGACCATTCTCAATAATCAAAAGATTATAGTGGAAAATCAAAATAAACTTAAAAGGTCATTGAGTAAGAAAATGGATAAGATTTCCACTAAAATCGAAAAGTTCTTTGGGAAAATTAGTATAAAGCATGGACTATCATCTTCTTCATCTTCATCTAACTAGTTTTAGTTCATGTTATCTTAAGTTCTATCTTTGTATTTCCTTTATTTAGTTAATATTATATTATCTATTGTAATGTTGACTAGAATTATTAATGGAATCTTTATTTGTTGTTATTCTTGTTCAATTGTCTCTACAATTGCTTGTTTTATATTATACAAATTTTAGTTTAATAGATTTGTTAATATTATTCAAAACAAAGCAAAATGTCACATTAGGTAGAGGCATGTCGACATACACCATCCCTCCATGTCAACATCCAACGGGCAGAAACTAGTTGCATTTTCAAATTTAAATTTCATGTAACTAACTTATGTCTATTCATTTCAAACGACTTTATATTCCTATTTATATTTGTTTCTTCCAGAATAAATTGTCAAACTTCATTTATAGTCATTTTTCTTTCATGGTTCTTTCTATTTCTTGAATTATGGCTTCTCCGATTAAGAATCTAAGTGATAATCTTGAGGAAGCTCTCACTTCCTTCAAGAATATTCTTACATTCATACTTCGTAATCAACGCCATTAGAATTAAGTCAAATACAGATGATCAAGGATCAAGAGAAACATTTCGACGCCCATCGTTGGATGATATCAGCCCCTTAACAAGGACGATCTCGAAGGAATTCCACCAGTCACTCTCGAAAAAGATAAAGAAGAATGAGATCCCATCAAAGAAGACCCTATTTTTGAAGAAGATGGATAGGTGGAAGTACCAAGGAATGTCTAGTCATTCTATATGTTATTTGTTTGATTTGATTGGTGTGTGTTAAAACTTGATTGACTTAACTTATTTGGTATGGTTTGTATGTATGTTTGGATTGAATAATTACTATAAATATGATTGGCTGATGATTGATTTATTTGATTACACTTATGATCACACTTAGTACTTACAGTTATATACAGTTTACTCTATTTTTTATGGTTGATTATCTCATAGCAAGTTCAGGAATTTTATTAGTAGAAGTTTTTGTTGATGACAAAGGGGAGAAGTTATAAAACAGCAGTTGGCTTGGAGTAAGGGGGAGTTATGATGGCTTAGAGTAAGGGGGAGTTATGATGGCTTGGAGTAAGGGGGAGTCATGTAGTAAGAAGGAGTTATGATAGGAGTTGTGGTATAGAAAGTATATTTTATAACTACAAGTTATCATCATCAAAATGGGGGAGATTGTTAGAAACTGAGATGTTGGTTTTGATGACAACAACCTTTTTAACTATCTTATTATAAAATAAATACTAACACTATAATCTAGATAGATATGTATATGCATGACATATAGATATGCAGGTATTGATTACTGAAGACTGATTAGTATAAAGACTCAAGATTGAAGACTCTAGAATATTAAGATCAAGATTTCAAGATATTTGTCTAGTTTTTGTTAAAACTTCATAATATCATGGAAATCTTCATTTCGAATTTCATTTGGGATGGCACCCACTTCTATCTTCTTAGTGGCTTGCAAACCCATGAGAAGTAGCTTACAAACCTACGACAAGTAGCTTACAAACCCACGAACATCCTGGTTTTGTGCAAGTTCTCGAGACCTGATGTGATGAGATATTCTGCAGGAAGAAGCTTGCAAAACTACTTCAAAATGATTTTCAAAACGTTTTTCAAAACTGATTTTCGAAATGCTTTAGCGTTAACTATCTTTTCGAATGATTTTCAAAAAGATGTTTTAGCCTTAAAATATTATTTGTTTATGTGTTTTAAAACAAAGTAAAATTAGTTTATTTTACTCCAAAATCATTTCATTTTGTTTTCATTTCAATATCATTTTCAAAACAAATTTTATACTATTTCTAACATAGGGATGTCGACATCATGGGTTACCCCATGTCGACATGATGGCCATTGAGTTCAAAAGTTTCAATTTTCAAAAAAAATTGTCTATTCGTTTAAATCTTTTCACGAATGGTTATGACCGTTGGTGCTTCATAATATCCTTCTCAAACGAATTTTTTATCATACAATTCTCATATTTTCTTTACTTCTTCTCCACAGATTCATGTTCTATAATTATCACATTTTTAAGATCGTGCCAAACTCTGCCAAATTCTCAAGTGAATTAAATTAGAAGTTCATTCTTGTTTGACTCTCTGTCCTCTCTCAAAAATCAAAGTGCTATTCAGGGTTATGGGATTAATTTGTAACCAAAAGTTTATCGATTCTCTCTATAAGGTGTGGTTGTGCCTAGAAATCAATTTGGTAATCTTATAGCCCATAAATCAAGAGAGTTTGCCTCGGACTCATGAGACAGGAGGGTACCTTAAGGCCTTTATAAATTGAGGAGTGTAATCTCGACACTGGTTTAATAAAAAAAACTATATGAGGTGGTTTGCCTTGGTACAGGACTGGATGTAGGGTAACTCCAAACCAGCATAAAATTTGGTGTGTTCTTTCCCTTTACTGCTTTTTATTTACTTTCTACAAATCTGTGTTTGATTCTGTGATTGTTCTGTGATTAAGTTCTGCATTTATTTGTGTCATAATTTCAATTTAGTTCATATAAGTCTTAGAATTCATTAAACACTATTCACCCCCTCTTTACTGTTAAATTAGCCTTAAAATTCTTAATCCGCTATCCCTTTCATGCCCATGTAATGGCCATGAGCTATTTGGGTGAGATTGGGGCAAAAGCAAGGTCAAAGAGAAGGAGGAGGGAAAGGTGGTTGCAAGGTTTGGTTTGGACCTGGGCCCTTGGATCTTAGTTATTTGTTAGGTTAAAGGTGAGTTAACACTTCCTTTTGATTGAAAATATAACACATATACGTTTGTATTTGATTGAATTTAAGTTATTTGAATTGTTGTTTTCGTATATTAAAACATTGGTTTGAATTTTTGCTTTGAAAGTTAGTGACAAATGTGATCCATGTATATGGACTTGAACAAACTTGGAATGGACTTGTATGACATATGACTAGGCCATTGAACAAAGGACATAGGTTATAGATGGAATTTGGTTTAGATTGGGCTCGGATTTGGAAGTTCGCTTATAACGATAGGTGCTATAGATGTAGTTCTAAATTGCTTGTTTTTGGCGATTTCTATGGAACTTTGTAGAAAGATTTTTAGGGGTTTCTTACTGTATTTATAATGTTATATATATATATATATATATATATATATATATATATGTTTATGTTTGTTGCTATTAAAAGCTTGGATAGTAAAAATTTAACAAACATCTCGAAAACAATCAAAACTTCATTATGCAAAACTGCTCCGTTTGGACTTGTTTTTTGGACTTAAAAGGTTTGAAAAGATGTTTAAGTATTTTATTTTATTCTTTTTGCAAGTGTTTACTAAATATTATTAGAGCATTTTAAAAGTGGTTTGAGATCTTTATGAATTTTTAAGAATCAATTATGGACTTTTAAAGAAGTGGTATTTTGTTAAAATATATAGAAAATATGTTATTTTCCATGTTTTATAGAATTTACAAATTTGTTATTTTAAAGCAATATTTTGGATAAGTGTTTTAAAACATATTATATATATATATATATATTTAATTATTTTAAAAGTTTCTAAAATGTTTTCAAAAAGTGGTTAAGAATTGCTTAGTGGCTAATTATTTTATTACTTGTTTGAAAAGTAATTAACTATGCTAAGAGCCAATGAAGTAATGCTTATCTATTTATGAGAGTTAAGATTGATGTCGAGTAGGGACAGAGCAATAGGGCTTTGACCTACCGGTTTCCCTCTTGGCCGAAAAATATTAAGTAGAAAAATGTCGAAAATGTGTTAATTGTGTTGGTTCCTTACTTGTTTATGAAAGTCATTAATTCTATACTTGATACTAAAAGGAACGAGGTAGACTTGTATGTTTGGGAGATTCAAGAATGAAGTGTCTAGTTAAGGCGTTGATGCAACTAGTGTTCTAACTTACCCGGCTTCACTCTTGGCGAGGAATAGTTAAATTGGAATGTCGGAAATGAGTTAAGCGTACGATTATTGATTTGTATAAGCAATTGTTTTGAGTAGATAATCGATTAGTCAATTATTGACCTTGACTAGATATGACTTAAAAAATTATTGAAAGGCTTCATGATTTCATACCAATAAGAACCCCTAGGGAGGAGTATTGGTACAAAACATCTCTAGCTTTCGCTTACTGCTAAAAGAGCCAGAATTGAGTTAACCAGAAATTTATCGATTGGTTTTGGAGAGTCCGCTTATCGGAAAGAGTGTACTAATATGAGATGACTCAAAAACCCGTAATCACTTCATAACCATATACGCTATCTATGTTATGGAAGCGACTGTGAAGTGGAATGTTATGGAGTTGAACTTTCTATCCTACGGTTAAGTCTAAAGGAAAGGTCAGCATTCACATTTCAAAATGATGCTATCGTGTAGGACCGTCTATCTCGAGGAGTATTCCAATAGAGAGGATAGCGTTAGTATTAATTGAAGGACTAATGCGGGGAACCTACGTGGAGGTTGGAGATTTGTTTGAGATGCTCGAATCCATGTAGTGATTCGTGATCTGTTCGAGATAAAGGAATCCAATTGGGGATTCTTGTGTTACTTGAGTGATGAAGACTCGCTTGAAAGAAGCCGAACATAGCTTCAACATCCGAAATGACTAAAACTAGAGTAAAATGCACAATATTTAGTTTAGCTTACCCATGAGGGTATATCAACTCCATATCTAGAGTATGCTTATCGATATGTTGCACGCAGGAGTTGTTGGTGCTTGGTGCCACGTAGCTCATCGTTAGGCCAGTTGTGTTTATCCTAGAGTATGTTCCATCTAGAAATATACAATGCTAAAAAGGTGGTTTTTGATTCTAGTCATAGAGTTCGGACTCGGCTTAATCCCTGGAGTTCTCTACCGAAAACCCCTATGCAAACGCGGCTTAGCGGTATTGATTGTATACCTATTACAGTTATGGCATTCACACAACAGCTATTTGATATGCATTATATGCTAAACTCTAAACATTATCTATCATATCACTATATATTAAAGCTAATGAATGGTTAGTTTATTTAGGGGAAAACTGTTATGGAAACCCTTACAATCTCTGTAGTTACTATTGCTTACTGCATATCTGTTAAGTTTCTTATGCTGGTTTACCAGACTGATCCGAGTGTTATTTTCTTATAATTGTTGGGTCAGCCCCATGTATGTTTCTAGATTTAGCTACGGATGCTTTGGAGCTTATGGAGAAGAGCTGGATGATTCCCTCATGTAGTATTCTTATTTTTGCCAAATTCTTGTATTGTATCAATATTGTATGGACAGGCAGTTATAACTGTCTAGGCTGATGATAGTACATAGGTTTTAGTAACTCTGATATTTCAGTATTTAGAGTAACTATTGTTCTTTTGATATTACATATTATAGTTCCATTGTGAGATTCTAATGTTGTATTTTCTCTTTCTTGTTTATATCCTTTTCTTTTATTTTACCCTAACTTTCTATCTTTTCGGCACTTAGGTGCTCGACATACGAATACTATGGACATATTTAGTGCTGACATTCAAGAGTTGAAAAGTCGGGTCGTTACACACAACTTCTATAGTCATCGGTTACCTTTCCTCGGTATCGTGACAAGATCCACCTATGTGCTCGTTTAGGGAGGACTCAACTCGGTCATGACCTGGCACATGCCTCTATGATAACTGATTATGGGCCTTGGTGACATAAAGGTAAATGCACATGGCTATACATACGGCGCCATGGATCCGGGGCACGACCCCACAATCAGGCCATCAGGATGAATACTGGCCGATTTGGTTCTCTCTCGAAACATAAAAAATCTAGACAAAGATAGACATACACACAATTTCTATAATCAACGGCTAACATATAACTCTACATATATGCCAACACATGGCTCTATATACATAACCGACACACAGCTAAATATGCGACTCACCACAGCGTGCCCCATCATAAATAACAAATCCCTATATAATTGATGTTTACTTCCAATGAATAAACGACAAATAACACGACGATATCCCATACCACTGTATGATACTCAAAACTTCGTTCACTACTCAAAAACTACACTTAATCTATAACACGACGTAAAATAAACCAAATTAAACCGAGTAAATTGTATTAAATATGATAAGGTAGAAAATGGAAATTTCATAAAAGTAAGAACTTGATCATGAAAGTATTCCGCTACATTCAATGCGAAATTCTAATCTTTTTTCATATATAATATGCTGAAAATGGAGCTCAAACAATAAATTTATGAGCGTTTGAAGTTCTCAAATTTAAATTAATTCAGTTTGGATTCAGATTCAAATGAGAATTTCATAAAAATTAGCTTGGAGGTTAAGTAAACATTTAATTAACATTTACTGTTAAAATTAATTAGGGTATAAAATTAAATAAAAAGGAACGAAAATAAAAAAAATTCCGAAACAAATGTACCGGTCAACTCCTTTATTGCAACCGGTCGACCCCTACCGGTCGTCTGGTTGAAGAGGGGAGGCCGACCGGTCGATGCAAAAAAGTGGCAGTGGCGGCTAGGGTTTGGATGTTTGTTATATTGAGTTGTATGCTCCAGATTTATCCATTTCTCACGTACCTCCATCCTATGGTTCTGGTGCATTTCAACCCCTATAAATAGAACCATATCCTTTCCACTTTTTTATTCATATTATATGGGGAATTCAGCGAAACTCTACTCTTGTTATCTCTCCAAATTAGATCTAGAACTCTTTTGAGAATTCAGGTAAGAATCCAATCTATTTTCTGTTTATTTTTTCCTCCTCTAATGTATTCTTATTCTATTCCTCTCCAATTATTATGAATCTAATAGAAATATATACATCTTCCCTATTGTGTGTGTATATCAAAAGGAGAGAGATTTTGGAAGAGATTGAAAGGCGTGCAAATCCAAGGAAGGCAAAGCCAAGGCTACTCTGTGAGTGGAAACCTTAGTATTTCTTTTTCAGTAATTGTTTAGCATCTCTATGGATTTGAATATACCTTAGGGATTTTGGGATTGCGAAAACACGATAGATAAAATTCTTTGAAATTTCATTTTATTTCGAAATGTAAATTCTATGCAAAGATTCTTAATTATTTATATTAATATGATGGAATTTGTTTTGTTTGTGCAACATTTGATAATTTCATAGTTTATTCCACTTCTCCTTCTTGTTTGATTCAAATTGCGATTCTTCAATAAAATAAGGGTTTAGATTATGAATTCTATTCGTAGTTTACAGCATTTATTCCATACAAAATTCTTTTCATCTATTTCTTTGTAAAAAAGAAGTTGAATAGAATATAAAGTTAAGGTTGCAATTCTTATTGTTTAGGATATTCCATTGAATTGATGTAATAAATTGGGTTTCTATTTTATTTACAAGGCTGTTGTTGCAGTTTTGGCTATAATATTTATTCCTTATTTTGGATATTACAATCCCTTGGTTTGTATGTTGAATTATTGGGAATTGGGATTAGAAGGACTTGTAATATTTTGTTAGGGAATTGACATTTAACGCTGGTTTAGGGTGTATAAATATCACGCTTAGAATTTATTAGGCATGAATATTTAATTATTTCTATTTGCGTAATTGACGTATAATTATGGCTTATACTGTGTAGTTAATTAGGCATTTATTTTTCATTTAGTCCCCCATTATGAAGGTAAGTTTTATTTTGAGGTGTAATAAGGAAGATTGCTTGTAAGGCCTTAATTATGAAACAATGAGATAAGTTATATATATAGAGAGAGTATTTAATTTATGGCTAAGTCATTGGGATACGAGGTTAATAGAGTTACATGACAGAAGTCTTACCTTCACTTTGAGGCACCAGCTATTGTGTACACTTCCTCTTGATGTGAGACATCCTCTATGATAAATATTTGGGATGATGCGAGGTTAGTCCCAAATTATGTAGGGTAAACCTGCCCAGCTAATTTAGCTATTAGTTCCTACGAATAGTCAGACTAACGTGAGACGTCAATATGAGTATGGGCCATAATACAAAGGTCTTACTTTGGGGTCTAGAGGTATTAAGTGCTTGTCTGAGGGCCTGCCTCTTTTTCCTAAATGGAGTATTAAATGGCCAAGGGGCTAGTTATTGGCATGATAGGTGGTATCTCGAATAGGGTTCACTTCAAGATAAGGTATTAAGTGGCTGATTGAGAGTCCATCTTTCCATAAAGAAGTATTAAATGACTTGATAAATTCCATATGGTGCCATCTAGATAGTTACCATTTAGGAGATAATAGGTATTAAATGATGGGGTCTGCCTCTATTAAGGTCTTAAATGGCCAGAGTCAGCATATTTTCTAATAAAAAGTATTATGTGGCTTAGATACTATCTCTTGCATTATTAGCTATTTATGACGTGGGATTTGGGTCATAGGATTTTGGAAACCTGCTTTTGTAATGGAAGATATTAAGTGGTTGATAGGACCCGCCCCCTTTCCCCACGAGAAGTATTAAATGGTTTTATGTGCGTACACTTATTCTTATTTGATATATACTACCCAAGTACTGCAAAGGTAAGACTTGAGATTTTTATTCACTAAACATTTGTTATTCTGACTCCCTCCTTATTACAACACAGATTAAGGATGGAGCGATGACGTTGACGATGCTTGAAGGTGGAGTAGCTTGGCTTATGGCGGCTATTATTACTTGGTTTTATGTTATTTTATGTTGTACCCATGTATTTAGAAAAATGTTGTAATGGGTCTAACATTACGGTTTTTAGGGAATTTTGCACTATGACATTTTGATGGTTTTGAAATAAAATGGTACAATTTGCTATTATATTTTATTCCATCTGCTATGAGTTCTTAAAGAATAGTTATTGCACCGTACTATTATATTTTTTTCCAAACCAACAGCCAACCTTGGAACGGATTTACGTTTCAATGCGCCTTTTCTGGGTCGATATTTAGGCATGTTACGGGGTGGGTTTTACATTTGGTATTAGAGCCTAGGTTACTTGATCAACGGGAAACTATACGTGTGAGGGACATACTTGTTATTTTGAAAAGGTTTTTCAAAAAGAATTTCAAAGCACTTACTATATATGTACACCCTATTTTCTTGAACATATGCACATACATTAGGAAACCCTTTTTCCTTTAACATATAATACTATCTTAGGAAATCTTCACTAAAGATTCAACTTATAGGTAGTTAATATGACTGATAATCAATCTTCTTCCATACAAGGGAACCCTACCCACGGAAGACCTCCCATTCATGGAATTCCCGAAAGGTTTAGACAATATCTTAGGACTATTGGACAGATTCTTATTCCTCCAACTGCACCGATGGCACCCCCTGCCTCGCCTGCTGATACAGTGCCCAGTCCAATTGACTTTCCTAAATTGTGTAAGAACTTTCTCAATATGGTAGGGAAGACATACTCTGAAACCGAAGGATATTTGGAAGCTAAAGCATGGACTAGTGACTATGAGAAAATATTTAGAGAACTTGGTTGGTAGGATTAACTTAAGAGAAGGATGGCAACTTTGCGCCTCAAAGGAGAAACTTTGGATTGGTGGAACTTGGTGACTGAGGATAACGCTGGAAGGATATTCTCATGAGATGAATTCAAAAACAGATTTGAGATGAGGTTTATGTCTAAGGCAGATGTGAGCCTACAACTGGAGAAATTCATTCAGCTTAGGAATGGGGACTCCACTCTTAAGGAGTACATAGCTAAGTTCACTGAGTTGGCTAAATTCAAAAAGAACCTAATAGATACACCTATGAAAAAGGCCATGAAGTTTGTGAAGTGCCGAGTGGAGCCACGTATGGGATGCTGGTGGAAATAGCAATACTGAACGTAGCCAATGTGGAAGATAATGAGGCATAGAAGGAGAAGATTGCAACGACCCAAAAGTAAGAAGGGTTTAACAAAGGAAGCTTTCGAACCAACAAGAAGTCGAAGGGGAAGTTTAAGAAGGATGTTAAGGTATGCAAGTGATGCCATAAGTAAGGTCATGAAGCTAAAGATTGTAAGGTAAGCCTAATGAAGGAAGCCTTTAAAGGGAAGGGCTTTAACTGCCACGAGGAAGGGCATCTCAAGTATCAATGTCCTAAGTTGGCAAAAGAAGAATCAAGAAGACAGGCTTACGCTATTGAAGTCATCCCTATTGCTAGTAGACCATCGAGAGACCAAGTGAAAGCATCTCTAAAAGGTATAACTCTTATTTTTGGGGTTACCATTCATGCCATATTTGATTTAGGGGCATTGCATTCCTTTACAGCTAGGAATGTAGTAAATTTCTTAAACCTTCAAATCCAGATGTTCAATAGCCCAATAGAGGTTTCTAATCCTATTGGGGGTTCGACACATCTTCTCTTGTTTGCGAAGACCTAGCGTTAGTCATATGAGATGTTGATTTAATATGTAATGCGTACATTTCAAACTTTATGGGTTATGGACTTATCTTAGGTATGGATTGGTTATCATATTATGGAGCCATTCTTGATTGCGACAGGAGGGTAGTACGATTAAGGAGTTATGGAGGTCGTGGCCTAGAAATTCTTCGTACACCTAAAGATTTAGCTAAGTTAAGCCATCTATACTCGCTAAGTATATCTATTATTTAAGAGCCATTATCTGTACCCATAGTATGTGAATTTCTTGACGTCTTTGAGGAGGACTCTGGTCTCCAATCCCAAAGGAAGATTGAGTTTTGAATAGATTGAAGAAGGATACAAGGCCAGTCATGCTGCCTTTGAGGCAAATAGCCCCTAAAGTAAGAAGGGAGTTGGATAGGCAAATCTTGAAGCTTTTGAAGAAAGGATTCTTCCAGTGGAGTACTTCTAAATAGGGAGCCCCTATTGCTTTCGCCATTAAGGAAGATGGTTCTTTGAGACTTTATATCGATTATAGAGAATTAAAAAGGTTAACATGGAAGAATAGGTACCCTTTACCTAGGATTGATGACTTGTTCAACCAACTTATAGGAGCTAAAGTCTTTTCTCAATTAGACTTAGCAACAGGATTCCATCGGTTAATAATTATAGAGGAAAGCAAGTCGAAGACCGCATTTTGCATACTAAATAGACTCTATGAGTGAGAAGTAGTGCCTTTGGATGGACAAATGCCCTAGCATACTTTGTAGATTTGATGAGTAGAGTATTTAAGGAGTCATTATGGTGTTTTTTGATGACATTTTGGTTCTCTCTAAAGGAAAGGAGGAGGAGCATTAGAAGCACCTTAGAAAGGTATTAGAAACTTTGAGGTGGCACTAACTCAAGGCTCAATTTTTAAATGCCACTTTTGGAGAAGTGAAGTTATATTTCTTAGGCATATTATTTTGGAGCAAGGATTGGCTGCATACCCTGCTAAAATAGATTCTGTCCAAGGATGGAAGACTCCTAGAACGCATGTGAGGTTAGAAGTTTTCTAGGGTTGCTACGCTACTATAGGAAGTTCATCAAGAACTTTGCACGAATAGCAGCCCCTTTAATCCAATTTACGAAGAAGAACCTAATCTTTTCTAGGGATGATAGATGCATTAAGGCATTGTAAAAGCTTAAGGAGTTAATGACTAGTGCACCTGTGCTCACTATTCCCAATGGAATCAAACAGTTTACGGCTATCATAGATGCTTGTGGCATATCGTTAAGAGTAGTTCTAATGCAAGGAGGGAAAGTAGTTGCTTATGATAGCAGGCAACTAAAGGATCATGAGAAGAAGTATCCGGTTCATGACTTGGAATTGGCAGCTACTGTCTTTGCATTAAAAATGTGGACGCTTTATCTCTTGGGAGAAAGTTTTGAGTTATTCACTGATCATAAATAATTCAAATACCTATGTTTCCAAAAATATTTGAATCTTGGGCAGCAGAGATGGAGGGAGTATATAGCATCGTTTGACTTTAGTATCTAGTACACCCCTAGAAAAAGGCATGTAGTCGTCGACCACCTTAGTCAGAGGCATGCCACCCTAGGTGCTATATATGAATGGTGACAATTGGAGTTTCTCTCTAATTTTAACTATCAAGTATCAACAGAACACATCTAATGCTTTCCAGCAGTTATAGAGATTAGACCAGCCTTGTTGGAGTACATAGGGTATGAGAAAGTGAAAGATGAGAAGTTGGTAGGGATTTTGAAGAAGTTAAGGAAAGGATAGCATTTTCCCCATGCTAGTAGGTATTCAGTTGATGAGAAGGGATGCTTGAGACGAGGTGGATGCCTTTGTCTCCCAATAGTTGATGATTTCTTGAGAGAGTTGCTTATGGAATGCCACCACTCAAAGGTGACCATTCATCCCATGGGAAATAAAACGTACATGGATATAAGAGGATTTTCTTTTGGCATGGAATGAAAAAGAGCATAGCTAAGTTTGCTGCTAGGTGTTTGACGTGTCAAAGAGTAAAAGCTGAGCAAGGAAAGCCTGGTGGATTGTTACTACCTTTGGAAATTCCAACTTGGAAGTGGAAGCATATTTCGATGGATTTTGCAGAAGGATTGCCTAGAAGTCAGAAGGGAAATGAGGCTATTTGGGTTGTTTTGGATAGACCCATTAAGGGTGCCTATTTTTTTCCGATTAAGAAAAATAGGATTGCCTCTTCCCTCGCACAGATTTACATCAAAGAGGTTGTTTGTGTTGCATGGAACTCCTTTGAGCATTGTCAATGATAGGGACACCTTGTTCACTAGTGTGTTTTGGAGGAGCCTACAAGCAACTTTGGGAACTTTTTTGAATCTTAGCACTGCATATCGTCTACAGACTGATGGACAAGCAAAGAGGGTGAATAGGATTTTGGAAGACGTGTTGAGACCTTATGCCTTGGATTTTGGAGGACATTGGAAGCAACATATACCTTTAGTTGAGTTCGCTACAATAATAGCTATCAAGCGAGATTGGTGTGGCCCCTTTTGAAGAAATTTATGGGTGGCCATGCAAATTGCCAAGTTGTTGGTAGGAAACCACCAAAAAAGTATTGCTTGAACCCGATTTGATTCGTGATACCAGAAAAAAAGTAGAGTTAATCAGACAAAGAACGAAGGTAGTGCAAGACCGTCAAAAATCTTATGCGGATAGAAGAAGGAAAGAATTTGAGTTTGAGGTTGGAGATGTGGTATATGTTAAGATCTCCCCTCTTAGAGAAGTAGTTAGATTTCATAAGTCTGGAAAATTGATGCTTAGATTTGTTGGGCCATTTAGAGTTTTGAAAAAGGTAGGAAAATATGCTTACCAACATGGAATTTCCTGACCATTTGGCGTGGGTCCACAGTGTTTTCCATGTTTCTCACCTTAGGAAATGCCTTCATGACACCGCCATCAGAGTTGAGCCCGATCAGTTGGGGATTTAGAGACAGATTCAACAGTGCCCCATGCCACTGCACACATTGTGGAGCACGGAACTAGGAGACTCCACAACGAAGTAATTTGGCTGGCTTGAGTACAATAGGTAGGAAATTCGATGAAAACACATGAGAAACTGAGGAGAAGATGAAGATCATTCATCTAGAGCTTTTCACAGGTAAATTTTGTCCCCAAAATTAGGATTTTTTTGGTTGCATTGTGGTTACTAGATTGGATGGTAGAAGATGGTTGCTACACTTTTTCACTATCACTTTGCACTCATATAGACATTTCTATGCATGTTTAGGGTATGTGCATACATACTTGCATGACGTGATTACACATTCACGCTAGAACCAAGCTCATTTTAGTATGTCTCAGTACATAACCATATTGCACTACTGTTGAGTAAATGGTTATGTAGATAACTTGGTTGGCGCATTACACTATTCGCTCCTTGAAAGATTTTAGGATGAAATCCTATTTAAGGGGGAAGAATGTAACACCCAATAAAATAAACCAAAATTAAATAGAGTAAATTGAATTGAATATGATAAGGTAGAAAATGGAAATTTTATAAAAATCATAATTTGACCACGAAAGTTATTCCATTTTATACCTTGTGAAATTCTGATCTGCTTTCATATATAATATGCCGAAAACGGAGCTTAAATGAAGAAGTTATAGGCGTTTGAAGTTTTCAGCTTTAAATTAATTTAGTTTGGATCCAAATTCAAATGAGCATTTAAATTTAGGATTTGAATTTCAAAAATTAGCCTGGGGTTAAGAAAATATTTAATTAACGTTTAACGTTAAAGTTAATTAGCGTATAAAATTAATTAAAAAGCAATGGAAATAAAAACATTTCCAAAAGAAACTACCAGTCAACCCCTAGCGGTGGACCGGTTGAAGAAAGGCAGCTGACCGGTCGATGCCAAAACGTGGCAGTGGTGGCAAGGGTTTGCATGCCTGTTGTATTAAGTAGTACGCTCAACCTTTATCCGTTTTTCACCTACCTCCATCCTACGATTTTGATGTGTTCCAGCCCCAATTATAGAACCCTACCTTCTCCCTTTTTTGTTCATATTATTTGAGGAATTCAGCGAAACTTTGCTATTGTTATCTCTCCAATTTAGATTCAGAAAATCCATAGAGAATTATGGTAAGAATCCAATCTATTTTCTATTTGTTTCTTCCTCCTCCAACCTATTCTTCTTCTATTCTTCTCCAACTATTCTGAATCTAATAAACATATATTCATCTTTCTTATTTTGCATACATACATACATACATACATACATACATACATACATACATACATACATACATACATACATATATATCAAAAGGACTGGAAAAGATTGAAAGACATGCAAATTCAAGGAAGGCAAAGCTAAGGCTATTCTGTGAGTGGAAACCTTAATATTTATTTTTCAATAATTGTTTAGGATATCTCCGTGGATTTGAATGTGCCATATGGATTTTGGGATTTTATAAATACGATAGACAAAATTCCCCAAATTCATTTTAATTTCAAAGTGTCAACTCTATGTGAAGATTCTCCTCTTTCATTTATTTAATTTGATGGAATTTATTTTATTTATGCAATTCTTGATAATTTCACATTCTTTCCACTTTTCCTCTTTCTTTGATTCAAACTACGATTCTCCAATAAAAAAGGGTATAGATTACGAATTCTATTCATAGTTTACACCACTTGTTCCACACAAATTTCCCTTCATCTATTTCTTTGTAAAAGATGGGTTGAATAGAATATGTAGTTAAGGTTGTAATTCCTATTATTTAGGACATTCCATTGAGTTGATGTAATAACTTGAGTTTTTATTTTACTTTACAAGTCTGTTATTGCAGTTTTGGTTATGAATATCTATTCCTTGTTTTGGATATTAGAATCCCTTGTTTTGTATTTTGAAATCTTAGGAACTGGGAAGAAAAGGACTTGTAATATTTTATTAGGGAATTGGCATTTAATGCTAGTTTAGGGCAAATAAATCACATGCTTAAAATTTATGAATATTTAATTATTTCTATTAGCGTAATTAACGTATAATTATGGCATATATTGCATAGTTAATTAGGAATTTATTTGTCATTTAATCACCATTCGGCAAGTAATTATTTTTTTAAGGCGCAATAAAGAACATTTTTTGTAAGGCCTTAATTATGAAACGATGAGATGAGTATTATATATATATATATATATATATATATGGAGTGTGTTTATTTTATAGCTAAGTCATGGGGATGCGAGGTCAATAGAGTTACACGACAGAAGTTTGCCCTTTTCTTTAAAGCTACCAATAGTTGTGCATACTTCCTATTGATGTGAGATATTCTCTATGATAAATATTTGTGATGACTTGAGGTCAATTCTAAATTTTGTAGGGCAAACCTACCCATCTAATCTAGCTACCAGTTTCTACGGATAATCGGACTAATGTGAGACATCATTAGATGTATGGACCATAATATGAAGGTCCTGTTTCGGGGTCTTGAGGTATTAAGTGGTTGTTTGAAGGCATTCCTCTTTTCCCCAAATGGAGTAGTAAATTGCTAAGGAGTTAGTTATTAGGCACGATAGGTGGTATCTCGACAGGAATCCGCTTTGGGATAAGGTATCGAGCGGATGATTAAGGGTCCGCTTTTTGATAAAGAATTATTAAGTGACTTGAGAGATTCTATATGATGCCATTTAGATAGTTACCATTTAAGGGTCCACCTTGGGAATAGGTATTAAATGATGGGGTCTGCCTTAATTGATGTCTTAAATGGCTAGAGTCTTCATATTTTCTAATAAAAGGTATTAAGTGGCTTGGGTACTATCTCTTGCATTATTAGCTATTTATGACGTGGGATTTGGGTCAAGGAATTTTTGAAACCTTCTTCTGAAATGGAAGCTATTAAGTGATTGATTGATGACCCGCATTCTTTCCTTATAAGAAGTACTAAATGGTTTTATGTACGTAGACATATTCTTATTTTGAAATATACTACCCAATTACTAGAAAGGTAAGACTCGAGGTTTTTATTCATCAGACATTTTTCGTTCTGACTCCCTCCTCATTACAACACAAGTTAAGGAGAGAGTGATGATGGAGACAATGCTTGAAGGTGGAGTAGCTTGGCTTGCGACAGTTATTATTATTTTCTTTTATGGTATTTTATGCTGACTCATGTATTTAGAAAAATGTTGTAACAGATCCAATGTAACAGTATTTATGCAATTTTGTATTGTGAAATTTTGATGGTTTTGAAATAACTGGGTACAATTTGCCATTATATTTTATTCCATCCATTGTGAGTTCTGAAAGAATAGTTATTGCTCTATATTGTCATCTCTTTTTCCAACCAACAACCAACCTTAGAATGGATCTAAGTTTTGGTAGGACTTTTCTTGGTTGAAATTTTGGCGTGTTCCAGGGTGGATTGTTACACAAACCCTATAATATTCTATATAACGAGTCCAATGAAAAGCCGGAGAAATATTACCAAAAGCCTCACACCCGATGTATATAACTCCATTTATTCATATTTCTCGTCACATAGAATTAAAAATCCTCATAAATAAAATATCTAAAAAATAGCAGTATCATGAATCCATAAAGAAGGATGTCTTCACCATATCATATTAAAACACTACGTAAAACAATATCAATGGTGAATCATTCATATGTCCAAAATCAATCATATAAAAGGAAATTTTAAATATAAGATAAAATATATAATTAAATATTTATATTAAATATGAATAAATAACTCTAATTCAATATTCCGTATTTATCTAAATAAATTCAAAACTTTAAAAATTACTGACAAGCAGATAAACCAATTTAATAATTTAAAATAAGAATTTACTAAATCCTTATAATTATTCATTAATATACTATTATTAAATATATTTCATTTAATAATCAATTAACTTAAATTATATATTCGTATACATACATATATGTATATATACTTTATTAAATTTGGAACATGAGTATAAAGTAATTACTATATTTATGTTTTATTATATTATATATTTTTATTTTTCATAAAATACCATAGAATAGCTCAGTAGTTGCACCGACCGGTCGACCGCTAGTAGTCGATCAGTAGGGGTCGATCGGTTAACCTTCCCCTATCGGACATTGCTGAAATCAATTTGGCTTTAGAGATCAAATTTCAACCACTCTTTTCTCATTTTATAACCAATTCGATGCTTACAACGACGTTTAATAATTCTTGAATACACTCAAACTCATGTATACTTGAATTATACGATTTAACAAAAGTGCGTGAGTAACGATTTACTCACATGTACGCTATTTTCCCTTCTTCTGCCTCTGCTCGCCATACTCCAGCTCATCAATGCAACATCAAAACTCGATTTCCCATTCGCTATGGATGCATATGAGTGTTGAGACGTACATTCTCTAAATTAGTGATTTTTAATAATTTATATGAAGTAGTATATAATTTCAGTAAAGGAAGGTTATGCATCTCATTGGAAAATAAGTAATAGTGACATATATATATATATATATATATATATATATATATATATGCTCACTGAACGGAGGGAGAAGTCTTGAATTAGAAAAGTCTAGAGATTAGGAACATCACGATATATGGGATGGTGAAAATTTTGGGCTGGATGCATGGGTTAGGGCTTTTGAACTTTGAACATGGGTAAGAAAAATATATACTTATATTTGTATTTATTATTTAATTTCTTTTTATAAACTATCTTATATTTTGAACAATTATAGTAACATTCCTAATAAAATTCATATTTATAATACTTAATTATTTACCTAACATTTTAAAATTTTCTATTATTTATTTTCTATATTTTAGATCATTTAAATATCCGATATTCATATTTTATGTCCATTATAAATAATTTCCAAATTAATTTATTTTCCAATTGTTTTAAACAAACAATTATTCCCAAAACCATTTAATTTCATCACTAATTACGTTATTATGAATTTTCAATACTCCTTATTTAATCCGAAATTGATCTTGTTTAATCTATAAAACCCATTTTAACCAATTAAGTAATTATTATTGACATTTATTAACTACCCCTAATTACCTGGTTATTACAGATTCTTTCCCTTAAGAAAATTGTGTCCTTGCAATTATTCCTTAAGAAGAATCTATAACAAAAATAATAACTCTATTATTAGTACACATCTACAATACTCTTTCATTACTATCATGAATCTGCACTGATAGTGTTCTGCATCAATTCATCGAACGTCATATAGTATAATACAAAATCAATGATTCGACCTTTCTGTCAGTGGCTTATTAAAAGAATTAATTCTATATTCAAAATATTAAAATACTTAATTCAAGAATCATTCTTCGAAGAATGAAAATTTACAATAGTTTTCAAATTTTATTTACTTCAAATATATGCATCCACCAAGATTGAAAAGTACTTTTGATAATTTTAGAATAATTTACTTTAAAAAAATTCATTTCTAAGTTCCTTTCCCAAAACTATCATTTTCAAGACAGTTAAATTCTAAACAAATTCAATTTCCAATTGAAACCAAATCTTTTTCAAAAAGTTTTCTCCAAAATTTTCTTTTTACAATTTTGATTTAAATACTTCTTAAATATTCTAAATAATAACCATTTAGTTAAAACTTTCCATATTTGTATATTTTATAGAGGAGATTAAAAAAATTTCATTTTCAAATCTAAAATTATATTTCTTTCTCAAACAATCTATAAATAAATATTTTCAAAACATTTTACAAGAATTTCTTTTTCATAACAAACTATCCTTCTAGTTATTTTCCAATCATAATTTAATTTCTATAATTTCACATAATCCCAAAACCAAAGTATTCAAAATTATTTAAATTTTTAAAATATAGCCCATAATAGATATTTATATATATATCAATGTTAATAACATTTCCCAAATCACTTATATCAACGCAAATACTATTAAAACCTCAAAATTCCTCACATATTTCCATATTACACATATAATTAAAATACCGTTTCAAAATAGCAGTTTCTTTAACCAAAATATTTTATATTCTTTTTTTAACCATAATATCACTTCAGAATACTATGTATTTCTAAAACATCTTATATTAATATAAATCAAATACTTAAGCTGAATAATATAACTCTTACTCATGTAAACTAAAGTATTTAATACTATAAATAAATTTGATTTTTTTAATCATTTCAAATCAAAAAAGTATTTACAAAACATTTTATATGTTCCTATCCACTTGAATCTTTTCACAAACGCTATAGTCTTTACAAAACTTCTTAAACTTTCAAAATATTGAAGTCATAACAAAATATTTAAACTTTTCAAAATGATGTATCCAAATGCCACATCCGGTGTTTAGGAATCCATATCGATTACGTTGGCTAAACGCATCGACCAAAACTCTTGATTCGCTCAATGGACAGATTAAACTGTATTTCACGTCAAAAATCTTTTCCAGAAATAATATAACTTATGTATATTTTCAAATATCTTAATATTATATTGTGATTATTTGATTTCCTGACAAAGCATATTCAAATTGAAAATCCATGTATATAAACATATTATCAAAAAATTTATAATTTAAAACATTTGCTTAATTACATATAATAATATCTCATATGTTATAAATATTTAAGATAAAATATTTTCAACCCTTTTACATAAACAATCCATACACTAAAATAATTACGTATGCTCTACACAGATGCATTAATATAATTAAACGCTTTTAATGCTTTAGACCACACATATATAATCAAACATCATATAATAGCAACAATACCATACTCAATCATTAATAAAACAAGTAAACATAAAGTTGAAATTCATTCAACAATATCAACTAATCCACACACACACAAATAGTCATCGATCAAATAACCTAAAATAAATCCAATGTTGATATAGTTTCTAATCTTAAAATAATAATTCATACTCAATATTATTCTTAAAAAATATCACAAATCTAAGACAAATAATCTACCATCCAATGATGATAATAAACTATAATCAATGCTCTCATCAGTAAACTATTCAGCAGCTTCCATTCCACATTCCGATCAACATCAAATCAAAATTAAACAATTCATAACTAGGCACTAAAGCTCTAATATTCAACAACTCCAACTCTATTGGTAGGCCAGCTATTCCATCTTCGCTACAATAATTCTTAATTATTTTTGAAAAGTTAAAGTAGAAATATCACATATATAGAAAATAACAAAAATGTCCATAGATGATTACCCTAGTAATAATCATTTATATACTAATTATCCTTTATTAATGGTAACTACCTAACACCCAAAGGGATAGGGACTTTCAGCCTCAATTAAGATCTTGACTCGTGTCTCAAATATAATGTATTGTTCTAAACATGTCCCTGATACCAATTTATAAAATTCCGCCTCTATACCCATACTATCAAAGAGTACTACTAAGTAATATTGTCAGATAATACGGTGAATGAGGCTATATGGGGGTATACATGCGAATATTCCCTTGGGCTAACACTGGTACGTATTTAAACATCAAATAAATATCTAACTTATTAGTACATAGTATTGGCACAAAGAAATAAACATGTGTGCCTCTAGGATAGAACAATACACCATACAGAGTAAATCACAAAGCATGTAGAGTCAGTAACGCAATGATAATATATATAATATACAATATATAATGCATGTCAAAAATACTACTCAAGAATATACATACATGAAGTACATTATATATAATAACGTGCAACTAAACAATTTAACTAGCATCCATTATTCCCAGTAAACACAAGCTAGTCTCATCATCTGTATACCTGAACTGTCTCGGACTGACCCAAGTATTATGTATGTGACATATGGATCATATTATGTCTAAATCAAAGAGTCGATATATATGTATATATATGTAACTCAATATATGCAGGGAATAATGTAATAACAATGCCATCAATATAAGTTATGTAAATTCCCATATGCGTCAATATACATATATATACATACATACATATATATATATGCATGATATATAATTATATTTCATAAACAATCCCCAAAGCATAACATAACATCAAATACAATAAACCATAAAAAAGTTGTCGTGCCCTCATATAAAAGGACATCAAATCAGAAATAATGGGATCGACATCAAATGGGTGAATCATTCATATCCAGAAATCATCATCAAATCACAAAAATCAAAAAGAAAGATTTTGGCTAGAACATAGCAATGCCCAAGTACAATTAATAATGAGTAGGCCATTTTCCTAAAAAGAATAGGTCGTTTACCCATCAATCATATAAAGGTAAGTAATGAGGATTGACTATACTCTGGACATACTCTCATGTATAATCATAGCTCATTGCCTCAAGTAGGAACATAAATAGTATATGTCTATATACCACACACACCGAAACCAAATGGAAGACTGACTTCATGTATGCTTGCTCCAAGAGCCATACATGTGTCCATCTGACATTACTTCCACAGTCATCGATTACCCCTCAATATCATGACGAGATCCACCTATTTGCTCGTCTACCCGAGGACTCAACTCGGTCATGACCTGGAACATGCTCCTATGGTGATCGAACGGTGGCCTAGAGACATAGGGGGTAAAAACATACAACGATGAGGTGTCATCGATCCCGGGGACAACCCTGCAATCAGCCATTGGAGTAGATACTGGCCAATCTGATTCACTCCCGAAACATAAAGGAAGTTAGACAAAGATAGATAGACACATAGTATTTATATTCAATGGCTAACACATAGCTCTAGATATATGCCAATTTACCTATATTGCTGACACATGGCTTTATATATATTGCCAACACATGGCCAAATACGCGACTCACCACAACGAGCCCTATCGTACCTAACAAATCCCCGTATGAGTGATGTTTACTTATAATGAATAACCGAAAAAATATCATAATAGCATTCCATACCAATGCATAATACTCAAATGTTTATTTAAACTGCTCATTAACTACACTTAATCCATGTAATATTTTATATAACGAGTCTAATGAACAGCCAAAGAAATATTACCAAAATTCACATACCAAACGGTATTATAACTCCGTTTATTTAGATTTCTCATCACGAAGAATTAAATATCATCAAAAATAAAATATCCTAAAAATAGAATTATCATGAATCCATACAGAAGGATGTCATCACCGTATCATATTAGAACACTACTCAAATCAATATCTACGGTGAATCATTTATATGTCCAAAACAATCATATGAAAGGATAATTTAAATGTAGGATAAAACATTTAATTAAATATTTATATTAAATATGAATAAATAACTCTAATCAATACTTTATATTTATTTAGTAAATTGAAAACTTCAATCATTAACAAACACCATAAACCCATTTAATAATAAATCCTTATAATTATTTATTAATGTAATATTATTAAATACATGTCATTTAATAATTAAATTATATATATAGACACACAACTTACATAATTTGGAATATGAGTATAAAGTATGTAGTATATTTATATTTTAATTTTATTTTATTTTTTAAATACCACAAAAAAGGTCACCAGTTGTGTCCATTGGTCGAATGCTAGCGTGTAATACCCTAATTTTTGTTTAACATTATTTAGGATATTTAATTGGATAAATTAAATAGAATAATGTGGTTGATTAAGGAGTTGAGATTTAATTGTCAATTAACTTGGCCGCGGCTAAACTAATGAATGTATAAGTATGGTTTATAATTTATAAGTTAGGAAAATAAAAGGTGGGTAGTATAGGAATAGCAACACCCATATACCCTTAAACCCTCCTTTATTTTCACCTACCATTTCGTAAATCAAAATACACATAAAAGAGAAGTTATAGCCAACCATTAAAACACCTTAGGAGATCAACAAACTGGGAAGATCCAAGAGAGAAAGCTAGAAGATTAAAGCTAGGAAAAATCTCAAACTCCAACAAATTAACAAGGTGAATAATAGTGTAAATCATCTCATTTTTCCTTGTTTTGGTTCGGTTATGGATAGAAACCGAATGTATTTTGTTGTGTTGATCATGTTTGGATATACGTTGTTTGGATAGAACAATGATTTATGATGATTTATTGGAATTTTTATGGAATTAAAATGATGGATTTTAAAATAAAAACCTTAGCAAAGGACCTCAAACGACTTGACTTTTGGATATGTTGTGTAAAACATAATTTTGGATTTATTTTTAGTTTCATAATTTCCGGAGTTAATAGGAATATTTTATGAATTTTCTAAGGTGAAAAAGGCATTTATTTCGAGTTTTAATTATTAAAATAATAAAATAATAAAATTTTCATCGAAATATTAATATGATGTAGAAATTGCTGTTTCAAATTTTTGGTGAAATTTTGGGATTTTTCCTAAGTGATTTCGATTTATTATGAATTTTTCTAAGCTAAAAAGGCTTAATAATTATATTAAAATATTAATATGATTGGTTATTTTGGAAATAATTTTGTAAGTAATAAAATTTGATCTGTAGTAGTTTTTCTTCAAAGAAAGTGATAAAATATGCCATTAACCAATAAAAATTTGACAAAGAATAGGAGACGATGAATAGAATATACTTTAATTAGCAAAATAATAATTTTCAAGTTATTTAGGACTCTGCCGTTTGACCTTGTCGAAAGCACCTTTCGACTGCATCATTCTGCTGCAGTTCTGGACCCTTGTGTAGCATTTTTGAAAGCACCTTTCGGCCTTGTTGAAATCACCTTTCGACTGCATCATTCTACAGTAGTTCTGGACCCTTATGTAACATTTTCAAAAGGACCTTTTGAGTTAGTCGAAAGCATCTTTCGATAATATACTTTAGCATCATTTCTAAACATTTCTATTACATTTTGAAAGAACCTTTTGACTTAGTCGAAAGCTCCCATTCGACAGCAGTTGTAAATATAGTGAATGCCCTCTTGTAGCAGTTTTCACCAGCTTTGTTTACAAAACATCAAATAGGCATAACTTTCTAACCACAAGTCCGTTTTTCTATTATGGCCACTCTAAGGAAAGGGAAATCATCATTTGAATACAATGGAATAGATTATAGTTCTCAATTCTACACCTATAAAAATTTATAGCTAAAACAAAGTTTTAGATTTTTGAAGGAATTGATCTCTTTGCTTTCGAATATGTTTGCTTTGTTTTCTTTGCCTTCGAAGGAGTTGTAAAATTATTTTCTTTTAACCAAGTTTTATAATTTCGAAAGGGGTACTTTCAACTGGTTTCGAAGTTAAGCTTCTAAAGTTAAATGATAATACTTTAATGTATTCAGAAGGTTTCAAAAGGTAGAATTATAAGACGGTGGCCTAATATTTTTAAGAGCTTTCGAAGGAGGTTATCTTATGAAGTCGAAAGCTAGGTTTCGAAAGGTTTTATGACCCAAACTCTATTTTTAAAGGAAAACCCATGGTTATATTAATGGAGTTCTTATAAAGGTTTAAGAAGAATCTATCTTTGATAAATTAAACCCATAGGAGTGGTATTGCTATGTTGTTATATTGATCTTCTAATATGAATATATTCACTTTATAATGGACCCATAACTGCATTTTGGGAAAAAATGGTAGGAGAACAAGTTAGGTTAACCCAGTAGTGAATATAAATTGAGCAAACTCCTGAATGAGTAGAACTGCATCCAGGAGGTCAGGAAGACCCGAATATCGGATGCTAAAATACAAAGGAAGGTACTGGCAGGGGCCAATAGGTTTATAGTAAGCCTATAAAAACTGTATAATATTGGCAGAGGCCAACAGATTCATAATTAGCCCATGAAAACTATTTGTAAAAGAGGATGTCAGATAGACAGGTTCATAGTTAACCCACGAAAACTATATGTAAATGAAAATGTTAAATCGACAAGTATATAATAAGCCCATGAAAACTACGTAATTGGACGGGGAGTCCATAAATGTTTAACCAGTTATTATTCAGCCCATGAAACTAATAGGTTAATAGTAATCCTAAAAACTACAACTGAGACAGATAGTTTAAATTGGATGGGGATGGGTAATCCAGAATTAATTTAATTATTTTGCATATCATCATAATGTTTTGAAATACTATGTTTTTAACCATTGTGGATGTAGGAGCACAATATATGGTTTTATAAAAAATTTAGGATACTAGTGAGGGAAAAACCTGTTCCGCGAAGCGGCATGATCTCACTAGATATCCAAATGATTTGAGATGATACATTATTATTCATATCAGGCTTTTCGTCTGACTCGAAGTTTTTTTCCCCTTAAACTCTTAGGTACTCAATTGCTTTTGAATAGTTTGAGGTTTAGGGTTTTCAGGTTCTCTTCTTAGACGAATAAAGCTTCCAGAGGGATGCAAAAGGCAGTTAATTATTTAGAGTTATCTTTTTCCATTGTGTATTTGGATGTAAAGGAAGATTCATTAGCCTTTTTACATACTCTGATCAACCAAAAGGGCATCTTTATATGTCAATCTTGGCATTATGTGTAATAATTAAATTTTGCTGAACGTGGTTAACATTTTGGGATTATGTAATGAACATGAATTGTTTTGAATGGAATGTGGAAATATGTTTTTGAATCGTTAAAATCTTTTCATATTCTTATGACCTGTGTATCAATGAATCTAGCACCGCTGTATTTGGTTGTCGAAGATTAATAACTATGGATGACTGATGTATCCGTAGCCATTAGTTTTGGGCCTCCAAGTAGGGGGATGTTACAAGTTGGTATGAGGGCATAGGTTTATGAAATTTTAAAAGAATGTTAAACCTAAATGATTTTCAAACATAATCCAATGAATTTGAAAATATGAACAGTGTTTGGGTTAATGGTATAATAACATACTTGTATTTGATATATATAGCTATGTATGCATAAGTACATGTTCCCCTCTCTTAGACCGTTCTTCTGTATCAAACTAATGCTCGTATGCAAATTTACAAGAAAGAAAATACGGAAGTAGAAAACCGAAGAAGAAATCTAGATGGAGGAAGCATCATAACAAATGATAATGCTCGACCTAATACCAGGAGAAACCAAGGTCGACGGGCTAATGCTAATCCAAGTGTTGAGGACAATGTAGGTGCTGGAAATCTACCAGTAGGTGCATGGATGGTGTATCAGTTGTTGGCCAATCTTTTGCAAGCTGTAGTTGCTGGTAATTTTGGAGGAGCTAATCATGTGGCTCCAATTGGGAATAACTATGCTAAGTTAAGCAGAGACTACACCAGTCTTGGTGGAAAGTCGTTTTTCAAAACGGAGGATGTGGTTGAAGTAGAGAATTGGCTACTGAGTTGTGAGATGATCTGTACTAATCTAGGCTTGATGATGGGAAAAAGAGAAGGCTAACCTCTAGATAGTTGTAAGGGGCAGTGCTTCATTGGTGGAATGGTGTTGTTGTCGGAGTACCGAAGGAAGAGTTGACATGGGCAGATTTCAGGAGAAGGTTTGAGCAGAGGTTCCTGTCTGAAGTTGCTAAGTCTGCATTGATAAGGAAGTTCATGGGTCTTATTCAGGGAGATATATTAGCGATCGAGTATGCGGATAATTTTAATATATGCTTTGATAGACATTGATGGTAGAAGGAATGAAAGGTTTATTAGAGGATTGAGACTTGAGCTTTCTACGATGACTATGATCTATTTTCGAGATACTTTTATTATGGTGGTGGAGATGGCCATTTGCCATGAAGAGATGCTTGCTATTTCAGTTAGGGAGAAGCCAGTTAAATCCTAGGGTTCTCAGGTGAAGAAGAGAAAATTCTTTACGGACACTACATCAAAAATACCATTTAATAGTGTTTAAAAAACGCTATAAAAGGCTTTTACAGCGTTTTTATAAACGCTGTATATCAACATGTTATAATAAATCAGTGACCTATTATTGCAATAGAAGAAACGCTATAAAAAACATGTATTTTTATAGCGTTTTTTACATGCTATAAAAAATCTTATTAATGGCATTCTTAATATGCTATAAAAGGCTTTTACAACGTTTTTATAAACGCTGTAAATCAACGTATTGTAATAAATCAATGACCTATTATTGCAACAGAAGAAACGCTATAAAAAAAACATGTTTTTATAGCTTTTTTACATGCTATAAAAAATCTTGTTAATGGTGTTCTTAATAGCGTTTTAAAAATCATTTTTGCAATACGTATATATCCATTATCACATTACAATCGATAAATTTACATAAACATAATGTATCGTTTCACACAATCATATATATCACATTAGACGAAAAATAACTAACCGCTCAACATTCACATAGAATGATGCATAACATATCGTAATATTTAATGAACATTACATTAGAAGTATAAATAATACAAATGATAAAAAGATCGTACTACACATGATGATTAAATGTACAAACCAAAGAAGTTGTTACTTCAAAAGAACTTCAAAGCGCTAATATACAACAACATGTTGCCATTTGTGTACACCATAGATGGGTAATTACCTATGAAAAAGAAATTCAACAATTAGCAATTATAACTATGCATGCATACATATCATATACATAAAAACATACCTTTAAGAAAATAATATCAAAACAAGATCGGCATACATTTACATGATCAAAACAAGATCGGATTTATATCATATATAAAAAAATATACTTTATAATAGCATACACATTCAAATGCATAAAAACATACCTTTAATAACTTTAGCTGGCAATCTTCCATGTAGTAAAGGAATGTTTTGTGTACCTATATAGCAAAGTAAAGGGAATAATTATAAAGATGGGCATCTCATATTGCAATTGAAATTAGACTACATAAATAGCTATGTAGTCGATTAAAATTACTTTCGTTATAAGCAACAAATAGTTTAAATTTAATTTTTATGCGATGTTATTATCATGAAGTCGGTAGCATTCACTGTAACGTGTGACTCCTGTTCAACAATATCTAATACTAGCAGTAACAAAAGTGTAGTTGTCCCCCATATGAATACATATACTCTAGGATATTAACATACAAAAGTATGTACATGCATAAGTATATATGTGCAATCAAATACTGAAATGATGGGCAGGCCAAGAAGATTAATATTCTTCTTTTATTATTAAATAAATCCAAAAATTCAATTTATTGAATTAAATTTAATAAAATACCCAGAATAACTTTTTAACTCTAGTTATCCATTATAAAATGTTTATCTTATTTTAATTTTAGACCGGGACGTTACAGCATAGCGTCACGATAGGGCAAAAATACTCATGGAAAATTATTGAGTGCTTCATAAAACAATAGTTGGGTTTCACCAAAATCAATAACATGGTAGCAAGGATTCGGAAATATGTCGAGTCTAGTATCATTTGATTGCAATATACAAAAGGTGTAGTAATTAACTTAATGAGTATTACAGTCACTGGTGTAAATGAAGGAGCATGTTTCCATAGTAAACTTGCACATATAGGCTTATATAACCTGATAGAGCTATGTCTATATGCAGTCAACATAACTTGAGATTGTATAAGTTCATACTCTATTATAACACAGATATTAAATAAAGTTGATTTGATGATAAATCATTTCAAGGCAAATTGCAAAAGTTAATTTAGTGAACGAAAAGTTGTATGTACCTGCAAGCGACATCATTTTGATTCACTTGCTTCTGGAAAGAAAAGGCATCAAATAATTAGGCAAGATTTTTAGTGGAAAACATTCTAACCAAATAAAATATATCGCGATGCAACAAAAAGAATTTTGGAACTAAGATGGTAATAAATTGGTAAAGGAAGAAAAAAAACTGAAAAAGAAAGCTCACCTTGCCAAAAAGCATCTGATTCAGCTCACTTAGAGGAGTGTTCTCTACAGCTCATATCCGAGAAACTGTGAACAAATGAAAGAAGAAAGTTGGACAGAGTGACCTCCTATCTTTTTTGTGTGCAGAATTTATAGACAAATTGAACAGTACTTTTTTAGGATAGTTATTGGTTTTTCTTGTAGTGTTGTCTGAATGCTTTAGTCGGTATAACCCATTTCAATTTCTTGAATGAGAACGGTAATATAGCTTAACTATATAATTTTACATGATTCTGGACGTAGTATATCATATTACTTGTTTGCATGTGGACATTTGCTTGCAGCCTTGTAAGATGGATCCAGTTGTCTCAAATAATGTTTAAGCAGTATATCCTATTATGTTAAATAGGAACAATTTATTGTACAATTTTTATACTTCAACATAATGATGTATGCAATCATTAATAGTTTTTAAAAATAGCATCTTAGATTAAGAACATATACTAATTCAGAGCACTGCACTTGTGTGTTGAATCATGGAATGTGGCTGTTGTGAGAAGGTGGGCAGTGCTTGCAAACCAAAAACTGATTGATGAAGCTAATTGATATTGCAAGTCCAGTGGGTATTGCATTGTGTATGGCAGCTTCTTTAAAGAAGGATGGAGACTCTGGTAATTTAGATGCTAGTTCATTGGTGATTTTTTTTAAAGGGGTTTCCTTAAAAATCAAAATGAGCATCTCTTTGACTAAAACTGCATGTCCATTGTCATGCAAGCTGTATGAATAACATTCTACATAAAAGTAAACAAAAATACCTGGATCTTTCCTTCACCAAATGTTCTGTGACGCACAAGAATTGCATGTCTATGGTCATGTAAAGCTCCAGTTAGAATTTCACTTGCACTCTCACTTCCTTCGTTTACCCATATAAGACACATTCAATCGTCAGAATTATGAACATTTTAACAATGAATATTTTAATATGTTATTCACATACAATAAAGTATATGTCCACAGAGAAGCATTATTTAAAAAAGGAGTGAATTGATTTATTTTTTCTTGTCACTTTAAGAGACATCATGTTAAACAAAAATAGCAGTATCATTAACTTACTTACATGCTTGATGCATACATTGTCAAAAGTTTTTAACTGTAGAGGTGTCATTCAATTAAAAAAGGGAATAAATAAATAGCTTCGCAATTAATGACTTTCTAATTGGAATCTTGCTGAACATTCACTTCAAATACTTTGGCACTTATGAAGCATTTAGAACAGTTTTGAAAAATGCAAGGTCAGAACACGCATACAGATACAATAAAAATAGGCTTTAGAGGAATAATTAAATTGGAGCAAATAATAAATCTTGCCGAATACTAACACAATAAGCTAATCAACATAAGCTAAAAAATAATACTTAAATAATACTTTATAATTTATTAAAATACCAGAATGCTCTAAATAACTACTCATCAAACTTTTATCTAAACTCCTTGACATATGAAAGTTGTGCTCTTTCAAAGGTTAAAAACTAGCATTCAAAAACACTATATACTATTATACTACCGAAACGGTTAAACGGTGAAATTAATTTATAATGATTAAAACATTTATCTAAAAGATTAATTGGTAATATTATCAACATGATGGTGCAATCGTCATAGTTCACAAAGGAATGCACAATTTCTATCTTTTTGGTCTTATCAACCTGTTCGGTAGAGTTTTTTTTCCTGTTGATAAAATATTAAGATTTAATTTACTGAGGTCTCTATATTGGATAGTATAGGGAGACAGTAAGACATCAAATTATTTGATATGTCTCCATTTCTGATGGTATATGGAGACTTTAAGAATTCACATTATTTGATAATTATTTTATCACATTTTATCTGAAATTTTGCAGGCCTAGAGAGAACTTATGAAATCACATTATTCAGTTGTAATTTCATTACTCCATATCTGATATTTTACAGACCTAACGAATGGAGATATCAGGACAACAGAGCTGAACTAATTTTCAGGTATGTTTTAAGAATTAACGTTTGATAATATTTCATTTCACTGAATAATCAGATAAAAAATTTGATTTCTCTAATCAAAAGCCAATTGAAGGAATTACGTAAATTTTGTAAAGTATTTTGAAGATAAGCAAAACAATTTTTTAAGTTTTCTATATCATAAAACAGTAAAGAAGCACAATTGTTACTGTAAATAAAAACAGTTAAACTATTCAAACATTCAACAATTAAACTTCTTACTCTAAAGAAATACGGCCTAATCATTTAAGAGGATAAATAAATAAACATACAAAAATAGAGAATCTAATGTTCCTCTTCTCAGCGCTTCTATTTTCTTTTGTTTCTTAGAACTTTTTTCTATTGAATTTTAGAACCCTTATGATAAAAATACCATTATCCACGAGATGTTGATATATGTATAAACTGGTATTTTAGTCTCCATCAAGTTGTTTGCTAAAAATTGCAACACTGTCTTCCATAATAAATAACAATACAACAGAAAAGAGAAGGACAAAGAGAGCAGCAAAGAATTTCAATGAACCATACCTGTTTCGAACAAGCATCCCGAAGGCGTGCAAGATGAAGGGATTCCTCCCTTGTGTTCGCATTCATACTAGCTATCCTCCAAAGAAGCTCAAATGCGATAATTGGAGGTCAAATTAGAAAAGAAATAAGGAAACTAGGGATTTTCAAGTGAAGATTATTAAGAGAAGCTTTTTGGCATTAAACGTTAGAGTAAGAGAAATGAATGCCGACTTTAGGCTTTCAGGGTTGGAATTTCAAAGGGATTAGCTGATTTTGGGAGAAGAAAGTTAGGGTTTGGAAGTGGAGATGATGAAAAGGAGTTACGTGCTAAACGCTGGAATAGGATATGTGAGCGGGAGAAAAAAATCGACCGCCATTCCTTTTATCTTTTTTGTTTTAGGCCAGTAGGTTATTCAATAGCGTGATAACGTGCAATTTTTAGTTGTGAGTAACATAAAAATAATCAAATATAGCAAGTTGCATCACAGTGCAATCCTACTATGCTATCATTATTGAGTTTTCTTGTAGTGGGAGAAGGAAGCCTAGAAAAGGGATGTTATCAAGAAGACGAAGGCTGATTTATTGTGTTATAAGTGTGATAAGAAGGGCCATTATGCCCACGAGTGCAGAACTGGTAAAGGAAAGAGCCTATAGGGAAGAAGAATGTGAAATTCTCACACTGCGACTAAGTTGGGCATTATAAGAACTAGTATTCGGAGCCAGTCAGGGGGACAGAGGGAAGGTGTTTGCTATTGGACCACCATCTTCTTCTAGTCCTACTGCTACGGAGAAAGGGAACACTTTGACGGAAGGTACACTTTTGATTCTGAGTATACATGTTAGTAGGCATGTCAATGGGCCAGTTTCGATCCGGGTATTATAAAACTCGGATCCGAGTCCGATTACAATAATTAAAACTCCAATCTAGGCCCGAACCCGTAGGGTATTTCAACCCAATATCCGAGCACGACCCATCTGGCTTTTTAGGTCCGTTGGGTAATAACCATATACCTAACTGAGAATATTTATGCTAAATCCATATTTTAAAACTGCAACTTGTTAAAAGTTTGTATACAAACAATGTTAACATATAAATTGGGCGGTGATGTAGTCAAGTTCACAAAAAAAGTATGCAAAATATGTACATGTAAACAAACAAAATGGTAAATAAATGACATACACACTCATGTTTTGATATGATGGAAAACTAAAAATCGAGTCAAGCCCTAGCCAGGCCAGGTTTTGATAAAATCGTACCCGATATGAGTCGGGCCTGAGTCGGGCTTGGGTTGTTAAACGCAAAACCCTACCCGCATTAATAGGGCCGGTTCAGGCCAGGCTCGGGCCAAAACCATACCGTTGATAAGCCTACCTGTTAGAGTACCTTTTGACAACGGTGTATTACACTCATTTATATCATAGTATTTTGTTTTAAAGGTTATGTATAGATCCATATACCTTGGTACTTCCTTAAGGGTTACAAATCCAATAGGAGGGCATGCAACTCTTGGGATGAGATGTGACTAGTTGGAACTTGATTTGTTAGGTCATAAGTTTGCATGTAATTTGTATGTCTTTGATTTCGTAGATTTCAAGATCATTTTGGGTATGGATTGATTGGGTAAGTATGTGGTTAGGATCTTTCGCTAGGATGGGGAAATGTCATTGAGACACCTAGATAGTCATAACTGAATCATCTACTCAATGGAGAATTCCAGTAAAAGTGTTTGTGCTTTGTTAACTGCCATGGAGACTGGAGATGATCTTAGTCAGGTTCGTGTGGCAAGAGAATTTGTAGATGTATTTGAGCCGGTCACTGGATTACCATCGAAACGAGCTATAGAGTTTCGTATAGACCTTGTACCGGGAGCTGAACCTATTAGTAGACCACCTAGCAGAATGACACCTACCGAGATGATCAAGTTAAAGGTGCAGCTGGTGGAATTAGAAGAAAATTATTATATTAGGCCAAGCAGTTCTCCTTAGGGAGCGGCCGTGGTGTTCGTGAAAAAACCAGATGGATCGTTAAGGTTGTGAATCAACTACCATAAACTAAAAGAGAGGACGATCAAGAATAAATATCCTTTGTCGAGAATCAATGACTTATTTGATCAGTTGAGTGGAGCCAGAGTGCTTTCCCAATTGGACTAGGTGATAGGTTTCCATCAACTAAGGATAGTAGAGGACAGTATCCCATTGACGGCGTTTCGAATCAGATATGAATCATATGAATGGTTAGTAATGCCATTCGGGTTGATGAATGCACCTGCTTTCTTTGTGGATCTGATGGATCAAATCTTCCAGGAGTATTTAGATAGATTCGTAATGGTGTTTATAGATGACATTTGGTATACTCTAAGGATGAGAGAGAGCAAGCGAATCATCTTAGAGTTGTGTTAGAAACGCTGAGGTAGAATCAGCTAAAGGCGAAATTTTTCAAGTATCATTTTTGGAAAAAGAGGTTAAGTTTCTTGGTCATGTGGTTTTAGAGAAGGAGTTGTCAGTTAATCCCGATAAGATCGAAGCTGTGAACAATTGGAAGAGACAAGAAATGGTGATGGAGATCAGAAGTTTTCTTGGACTTGCGGACTATTACTAGAGATTCATCATGGATTTCTTATGGATAGTAGCGCCTTTTACTAAGCTTACTAGGAACGAAGTGAAGTTTATTTGGTCTGACAAATGTGAAGAAGCATTCCTTAAGTTAAAGCACTTGTTGACAAACGCTCCAGTATTAATAGTTCCAGATGGCAACCAAGGTTTGGTAGCGTACACAGATGTGTGTGGGACTGGATTAGGAGCAGTATTGATGTAGAATGGCAAAGTTATTGCTTATGCATCTAGGCAGCTTAGACCGCACGAAGTAAAATATACTACTCATGACTTGGAGTTGGCAGTGGTAATTTTTGCTTTGACGATTTGGAGGCATTAACTCTTAGGAGAGAAATTTGAATTGTATACCGATCATAAGTCTTTGAGATACCTATTCCCTCAAAAGGAGTTGAATATGCGACATCAGAGGTGGTTAGAGTTTTTGGCTTCTTATGATTTTAGTATAGAGTATACCCTAGGGAAAGGTAATATGTTAGCAGATGCTCTCAGCAGAAGACATCAGAATGTGGTGTTGGCTATGTTGGCGGAGTGGAAAGATCTGGAAGCTTTGGCCAGTTGTGGTGTGCAGTTAAGATCGACTACTAGTTCTAGTCAGAAAATTGCCATGTTGTCTTATTTAGAAGTTCAACCGGTGTTGATCGAGAGAATTGCTTCTAAACAGAAGGAGGATCCATTATTAATTGAGAGGATCAGAAGGCTTGAGGTAGGAACTGAGGTCGATGAACTGAAAGATATTTTTTCTTCACCAGAGAGGATGGTTGAGAAAGAAGGGGCGGTTATGTGTTCCAGATGTGGAGAACTTGAGAAGAGAAGTTATTGAGGAATGTCATCGATCTAAGTTTACGATTCATCTTGGAGGGACCAAGATGTATCAAGATATGAGGAGGAGCTTCTATTGGGAAGGCATAAAGAGGATGTTGGCTTGTGGGTTATGTAGTGTGTAAACTGTCCACAAGTGAAAGCCGAACATCAGAAGCCGAGTGAGTTACTTCTGATTCTAGATATTCAGTTTGGAAATGGAATTCGATATCCATGGATTTTATAGATGGGTTACCAAGGTCAAGAAAATGAAACGAGAGTATATGGTTTATCATGGACAGGTTGACCAAGAATGCTCATTTCATTCTTGTAAAGTCGACCAGAACGATACTTGTTTTAGCAAAGTTGTTCATGAAGAACATAGTTAGACTTCATGGGATTCCTAGTAGCATAGTTAACGATAGGAATGCATTATTCACTTGCGAATTTTGGAGGAGTCTATATGAGGTATTAGGTACCAAGCTCAAGATGAGTACATCTTATCACCCATAGATGGATGGGCAGACAGAGAGAGTCAACAAGGTACTTGAGGACTTATTAAGAGCTTATATATTCAACTTTGGTGGATCTTGGGAGGACCACCTACACTTGATTGAGTTTTCCTATAATAATAGTTATCAGACTGGTACAAGAATGATACCTTTTGAATCTTTGTATGAAAGACAATGCAAATCGCCAGCATGTTGGTTAAAGACTGGAGATAGATTGGTCTTAGGTATGGATTTTGGTTAGAGAGGCATTGAAAAAGATTGAGTTAATCCAAGAACGGATGAAGGAAGCCCAATCCAGGTAGAAGAGTTACGTAGATAAGAGGCAGAAAGACATAGAGTTCTCAGTGGGAGACATGGTTTTCATTGAACTATCACAAATGAAGGGTGTGGTATGGTTTGGAAAGTAGAGAAAGTTGGCGCCGAGATATATTGGACCATTCCAGATTTCAGAAAGGATTGGAAGGCTCTCTTATAGAGTAGAGTTGCCGAGCAGTATGGCTGGTGTCTGTAATGCATTCTGTGTGTTTCATCTTCGCAAGTATATGCATGATCTAGAGGCTACTATACCTCAAACAGAGTTGGAGGACTTAGTAGCAGAGCCTAATTTGACTTTTTTTAGATAATTAGTTTGGGTTATAGCGAGAGATGAGAAAAGAATGAGAACCAAGACAGCCAGGTTGGTGAAAGTTCAGTGGAGCGACAACGAGAAGGACTGTACTTGGAAGACAGAGAACAGGATTCGAGATGCTTATCCAGATCTGCTTTGAGGGTGTGTTCTATATTTGTTTTGTATAGACACATAGGATGGTAAGACATACTAGCTTTAGTTTGCATGGTTGTTATGCTTGTTTATAGCCTTTACTGAATTTTTAGGACAAAATTCTTTAATGAGGGAGCCTTTAACACCCTCAATTTTTGTTTAACATTATTCAGGACATTTAATTGGACACTTAAATAGAATAATGTGGTTGACTAAGGGTTGAGATTTAACTATCAATTAACTTGGCCATGGCTAAACTAATGAATGTATAAGTATGGTACATAATTTATAAGTTAGGAAAATAAACGGAGGGCAATATGGGAATAGCCACACCCATATACCCTTAAACCCTCAATTATTCTCATATACCATTTCATAAATTAAAACACACATAAAAGAGAAGTTATGGCCAGCCATTAAAATACCTTAGGAGATTAGCTAACTTGGAAGATCCAAGAGAGAAAGCTGGAAGATTAAAGCTAGGACAAATCTCAAACGCCAACAACTTAATAAAGGTGAATAACTGTGTAAATCATCTTATTTTTCCTTTTTTGGTTTGGTTATGGATAGTAACCAAATTTATTTTGCTCTGTTGATCATATTTGGATCTAATATTCATTGTTTGGATAAAATAATGATTTATGATGATTTATTGGAATTTTTATGGAATTAAAATGATGGGTTTTAAAATAAAAACCTTAGTAAATGACCTCCAAACAACTTGAGTTTTGGATATATTGTGTAAAAAATAATTCTAAAAATGGGTTTTCACTTTAATAATTTTCGGAGTTAATGGGAATATTTTATGAATTTCCTAAGGTGAAAAAGGCATTTATTTTGAGTTTTAATTATTAAAAATAATAAAATAATGAATTTTGCGTCGAAATTTTTGTATGATGTAGAAATTGTGATTTAAGATTTTTGGTGAAATTTAGGATTTTTCCCAAGTGATTTCAATTTATTATGAATTTTCTAAGCTAAAAAGGGTTAGTAATTATATTAAAATATTAATATAATTAATTATTTTGAAAATAATTTTGAAAATAAGAAAATCTGATATATAGCAGTTTTTCTGCAAAGAAAGTGTTAAAGTATGTCATTAACCAATAGAAATTTGACAAAGAATAGGAGGTGGTGAAAAGAATATACTTTAATTAGCAAAATAATTGTTTTCAAGTTATTTATGACATTGCCATTCGACCTTGTCAAAAGCACCTTTCGACTGCATCGTTCTATAGCAGTTCTGGACCATTCTGTAGCATTTTTAGAAGCACCTTTCAACGTTGTCAAAGGCACCTTTCGACTGCCTTATTTTGCGGCTGTTCTTGACTCTTCTGTAGCATTTTCGGAAGCACCTTTCGACTTAGTCTAAAGCACCTTTCGACGGCATACTATCGCATCATTTCTAAACCTTTCCATTGCATTTCGAAAGCACCTTTGGATTTAGTTGAAAGCATCTTTCAACTCAGTCGAAAGCACCCATTCGGCAGCAGATGTAAATATAGTGGAAGCCCTTTTGTAGTAGTTTTCACCAGCTTTGTTTACAAAACTTCAAATAGGTGTAACTTTCGAACTGTAAGCCCATTTTTCTATTGTGACCACTCTACGGAAATGGAAATCAATATTTGAACACAATGAAATAGGTTGGAGACCTTAATTCTACACCTATAAAAATTTATAGCTAAAACAATTTTTAAATTTTCAAAGGAGTTGACTTCTTTGCTTTCATATATGTTTGCATTGTTTTCCTTGCCTTCAAAGGGGTTGTAGAATTATTATTTTTTAACCATGTTTTATACTTTTGAAAGGGGTACTTTCAATTAATTTCGAAGCTAGGCTTCTAAAGTTAAACGCTAATACTTTAATATATTCTAAAGATTTCGGAAGGTAAAATTTAAAGTATTATAAGGCGGGAGCCTAATGTTCTTAAGAGCTTTCGAAGGAGATTATCCTATGAAGTCAAAACCTAGATTTCGAAGTTATCGAAAGGTTTTATGACCCAAACTCTATTTTTAAAGGAATAAACCATGGCTATATTAAAGAAGCTTTTATAACGGTTTAAGAAGAATCTATCTTTAATAAATTAAATCCACAGGAATGGTATTGCTATGTTGTTTTATTGCTTCTTCTAATATGAATATATTCAATTTATAATGGACCCATAAATGCATTTTGGGGAAAAATAGTTAGAGAATTAGTTAGATTAGCCCAGTAGTGAATATAAATTGAATAAACTCCAGAATGAGTAGAATTGCATCTAGGAGGTCAGGAAGACCATAATATAGGATGCTAAAATATAAAGAAAAGATACTGGCAAGGGATAATAGGTTTACAGTAAGCCCATGAAAGCTATATGATATTGCCAGGGGCCAGTAGGTTCATAATTAGCCCATGAAAACTATGTATAAAAGATGATGTTAGATAGACAGGTTCATAGTTATCCTATGAAAACTATATGTAAATGAAGATGTCAGATAGACGGGTTCATAGTAAGCCCATGAAAACTATATAATTGGACAAGGAGTCCATAAATGTTTAACCGATTATTAGTCAACCAATGAAAACTAATAGTTAATAATAATCCTAAAACTATAACTAGATAGATAGTATAAATTGAATGGGGATGGGTAATTCAAAAGTAATTCAATTGTTTTGCATATCATCATAATATTTTGAAATACTATTTTTTAGTGGATGCATGAGAACAGTATATGGTTTTACAAATGTTTTAGAATACTGGTAAGGGGAAACCTGTTCCACTAAGCGGCATGGTTTCACTAGATATCCAAATGATTTAAGATGATAGATTATTATTCATACCAGGCTTTATGTCTGACTCAAAGCTTTTGTTTTCCCCTTAAAATCTCGGGTACTCAAACGATTTTTAGTAGTTTGAGGTTTAGGGTTTTCAGATTCTCTTCTTAGACGAATAAATCTTCCGGCGGTATGCGGGATGTAGTTATTTATTTAGAGTTATCATTTTTTGCTGTGTATTTGGATGCAAAGGCAAATTTATTAGCCTTATTATATACTCTGATCAACCAAGGTAGCATCTACATATGTTGCTCTAGGCGTATGTGTAATAATTATATCTTTCTAAACGTGGCTAATGTTATGGGATTATGTAATGAACATGAATTGTTTTCAATGGAATGTGGAAATATGTTTTTGAATTGCTAAAATATTTCCATATTTTTATGATCTGTGTATCAATGAATCTAGCACAACCATATTTGGTTGCTGAAGATTAATAACTATGGATGATTACAGAATCCGTACCAGTGAGTATTGGGCCTCCGAGTAGGGGGATATTTCATAGCGTTCAGCCGGTAGGGATCAATCTATTGCCTACCCCTGTCAGAAATTGCTAAAGCCAGTTTGGCTTCAGATGATCAAATCCTAACTATTCTTTTCTCATTTCATAACTAAATCGATTAACAAATGGTGCTTAATAATTCTTGAATACATACAAACTCATATATACTTGAATTATACTATTTAACAAAGGTGCGTAAGTACAATTTACTCATCTTTTTGCTATTTTCCCTTCTTCTACCTCTGCTCGCCACACTCTAGCTCTTCAATACAACATCAAAACTCGATTTCCTTATCGCTATAGATGCATATGAGTGTTGAGACATAAATTGCCTAATTTAGTGATTTTTAATAATTGTTATGAATTGATACAGAATTTTGGTAGAGGAAGATTAAGCATCCCGTTGGAAAATAAGTAATAAAAGGAATATATAATGCTTATTAAAAGGAGGCGGTAGTCTCGAATTAGAAGAGTTTGGAGATTTGAAACGTCACAATATCCGGCGTGGTGAAGTTTTTGGGCTAGATACATGGGTCTGGGCTTAGGTAAGAAAAATATATATTTATTTTTATTATTTTATTTCATTTTATAAACTATTTTCTATTTTGAACAAATCATAGTAACATTCCTAATAAAATTCTTATTTACGATACTTAGTTATTTACTTAACACTATAAAATTTACTAGAATTTATTTTCCATATTTTAATTCATTTAAATTTAAATATCCAATGCACACATTTTAAGCCTATTATTAAATAACTACCAAATTAATTTATTTCCATTTTTTAAAGAAAATAACTATTATCAAACAAATTAATTTCATCACCGTTATTATAATTTCTGATATTCCTTATTAAATCCAAAATTGATCCTATTTAATCTAGAAAACCCATTTTAACTAATTAAGTAATTATCATTAACATTTTTAGTTACCCTTAAATACCGGGTTGTTGCATGTATGCAAATCTATTGATATATGATATAGATGTGAGTTTAATTTTAATTTTAATGTAAATTATCTGATCGGACTTAAAGTGGAATTGAGGTCGATATAAGGGCATTGTATGGCTGGTTATATATGGTAGGAGGATATATTAAATATGATTCTAGTGGGGTTTGAATTGGTAAACAAAATTAGGGATTCAAATCCACTTTTAGGTCCTTTATTTTTCTTCAATTAAACTCCTTTAACCTTCACTTTTCTTTCTCTCTTTTGCTCTCTGCCTTATCTCCTCTAGCCAAAAATACTAGAGTGCCTGCACTATTCAATTTCAAGTTTAAAACACAAACTCAAAAAAAACCGTGCAGATGTGTGTAGATCTTTTAGCCGGGTAGTACTTTCTATAAGAGTTTGGATTCAGATCCAAAGGGGTCAATCAGATTTAGTCTTTAAAGTGTAATTATCAGGCCATAGTCAATGTAACTTCTCAATTTACATTTATATATTCATTTGATATTTATCTTGATTCATACATGGATGGATTAGATCATGATATCACCAATCTTTATATATATGTGTTGTCATCATAGAATATATATATATATATATATATATATATATATTGTTACTATAAAATAATTTTTTTACATATAAGTTTATATATGCATTTGGCTAGCAAGGAAAATAAAAAAATTATATTAATTTTGAATTTAAAATGATTATAAAGGTTTTTAAAAAGTTGTTTTTAACATATAAACATATGTATAAATATATATGAAAAATTCTTATTAAATCATACGCATATTATTGTTTTGAAAACTAAAAAATTATATATAGTTATTTATAAAATCCGAATATATATTTATTTATTTGTTTTAAAATGTTAAACTAAGTTGTGTATATATATATTATAAACACACGCACACACACACGCACACACACACACACACACACACACACATATATATATATATATTCTAATATACATAAAATTATATATACGTTGTAAAATTAGATTTTTGAAATTATTTTATCATTTTCTATATGGAAAATGTTTAATAAAAATAAAAACAAAATAAATACAAAAGTGTTTCTAAAAAATTGTTGATATTTTCAAAGTACAAATACAGCCAAAAATATACGTGTGCACATGTAATTATTTATTACATATGTTTATGTAACCCTTATTTATTACTAATGTTTTACAATATTAACACATATATAAATACTTTTCATTAACGCATGTATATATATAATTTTCATATATATATATTTTAAATATAATTGTTTGCAAAACCAAAATTTTAAATTTTAAATTAAAAGATATTTTTATCTAAATTCAGATTTGTAATTTAAAACTTTAATTTTGAGTTTGAATTCCAAATTATATATATTTATATTTACAAACTTTATTTTATATATTACATATTTGTGTATATAAATAATACTACTTTTACAATATAACATATTATATATACAAACATTATATGAATACAATTTAAATTACACACACACACACACACACACACACACACACACATATATATATATATATATCCCATACGTATATGGAGGGGCTAACATGTTTGTTGCGGTGTAAATTCTCGCACTTGGATATGGGCATGTTAAACCGTGCACATTGTATATTTTACCCGTGCATATGCACATATAGGTACATGTGTATATGATAGGCATATTTATATTATATAAATAAAATATCAAAATAAACTTTTATAAATAAATAGAATAAAATAATTCTTTTGAGAAAAACAAGTGATCCTCTATAAGGAGAAGAGCACTCATGCAATTTTATTCTACACTAAAAAAAGGAGTTATCAACAAGCCGGATTGGTGATTCTTCCCATAAACCCATACTAAAAAAGACCCTCCTGTTATCCAGGTTTCTAACCCAACAAGATCCAGTAGGAAAAGGAATAACTCCGCGACATCAGGATGGTTTAGAACTTAGCCTTAACCAGAGAGGCAAAGGCAAGGAGTTAACGAGAGCCAAGTTATATTACTGAGGAAACAACTAAGATCGACTAAACCAAGAGAACAACATTCGTTTAGCCCAATCAACAGCTAGCAAATTGTCACCCTAACAAAAAAACATGCGACGAGACTACACAAACAATGATGACACAAGACCATGGAAACGTTCTAAACTTCAAACTCCAATACGTATCCTAAGTGCTTGGGTGGCCAGCAACCTATACCTCATGGATCGCTTGCTACCCATGAAAAATGAAGGGCCACTCTGTTAAATAAAAGAAGAGAAGGAAGGAAGAAATATGTTAAAAAATATGTTAAGTGTATGGGTCACTAGCGACCCACACACCATGGATTGCTAGTGACCCATGCTTCTCCACATGTCTTCAATGAGGCAACCAAGCAATGCAATGGCTAAGTCATTAGCTTGCATACAAGCTAACTCTATGGGTTGCTAGCGACCCATGGTTTTGCCTCAGATCACAAGCTCAACCCCCCTAGGTCGTTCCGTACCTACCTACGATCAGTTAATGAAATGGCCTAGCCCAGAAGTCCTTCGATCTCCATAAATACCATCATGCCTGCAACATAAAGAGGATCTTCTCCAGACTAGTAGTTTGAAGCTCTACTTGAATTATTTTTCACTCTCCACCTTCCTCACAACAATCTACAAAGGAATTCACTGTGATTCTCCAATGGATTCCTACTCTGGGGATTCAATCTAGCTAAATATAATCAAAGCCTTGTAATCAAACATCTCTTGTAAAAGTATCAATCTTTAATAAAACTATAAAGTGGACGTAGGCTTCATAAACAGCGGAACCACCATAAAAATTCTTTGTCTACTTTCTTTTACTATTCTTTTTCTATATCTATGATATGTGATATTGCTCTGTCAGAATATGGCTGGTGCTTTCAAACTCTAACCAGGGTGTTGATCCACTTTTTGGTTAACTCCTCCCAAAAAGCCTAGAAAAAGAACTGAAAAGTAAACAAGAATTAAATGAAGCAAAACTATCACCATAAAATGTTGTCGTAGCTAGCAATGGAGAAGGGGCCGTAATAAGAGAAAGATCTCATTTGGTCCCCTAACATGTAGTGGATAGTATAAATAACTACCTAGAATTTCCAAAGAAAATATGGAAGGCCCTATAGCATGTCGAAGCTTAGCTCTTCAAGGATTGAGAATTCCCTAGAAGAATGGCCCATGTCAACAACCAAAACTGAAAAACTCAACATGTAATGTGAGGCTTAAACATATATATCTATATGTTAACCCGCCTTTTAGCAAGGACATGGACATGCGGATTTAACATTATCGTCTGCTCGGTCGTCGAGGTTGGTGTACGATGGAGTTAGTCGACTGGATGGATGGATGACGCAATGTGCTTGGAAAATGGAAATTGGATTGGATAAAGATGGATCGACTATAATTTGGGTCTAGGAAATTTGGTTCGGTCTGGAAAGTTAGAAGTTGTTCGGCATTATGATTAGATCATGTCGCTCGACATTGGTATGCTGTTTTGGTTCTGAAAGTACGGTTCGGCATGATAGGTCGTTCGGCATGATGGGTCGTTCGACATGATGGGTCGTTGGCATGATGGATCGTTCGGCATGATTGGTCATTCCCCATGGTGGATCGTTCGACATGATGGGTCGTTCGGCATGATGGATCATTCGGCATTCTGGATCGTTCGGCATGATGGATCGTTCGGCATAGTGGGTCGTTCGGCATGATGGGTCATTCGACATAATGGGTCGTTCGGCATGATGGATCGTTCGGCATGAGCAACCCATTCGGCATATGAATGAAGTTCGGCATGAACTCCTCGTTCGGCATACGAGTGCGTTCGGCACGGCTACCTCGTTCGGCATACGAATGCGTTTGGCATGGCTACCTGGTTCGGCATTCTCTGTTTCAACCAACCTCGTTTGGTATGCAAGGATCGGCATCAAGTGGCTCGGCATTGATGGGATACGGCTCTACCCAGGTGGCTCGGCAAATGCCGCTCGGTCAGGAACAAAGATATACGTAGCTCGGCAATGGCCTTGATGGGCCCGGGTTATTCAGGGAGCCCAACAACTACTTGGGCGTGTCTATAAATACAGAACGTGGGAGTTCAGAAAGGGGATCTTCTCTTCAGCTCTCTGACTTTCTATTTTCTAAGGCCAAGGCTGGTCTACCACTTTGTAACTGTGATTGATTGTTACAACAATAAAAAGGGAATTTCTGGAGTGGACGTAGGCCAGAGTGAGGCGAACCACTATAAATTATGTGTCTGTGCTACTGCATTTTAATTTTTGCTATTCTTCATATTAATCTCTTTAAAAACATCTAGTCTATGATCTATGACTGTGATTTGGTGATTTCATCTGGATTTGGGTGTTAGTGACCCATTTTGGCGCTAACATTTTGGTGCTTTCACTGAGAATTGAACTCAAGATTTCTGGAGCTAGGGACATGGATTCTAGGAAACAATGGTTTGGCTACCAGCAAGGAAGCAAGTGATAGAAATGAGTAATCAATAGGGAAGTCCAAAGGCTTCCACTGGAAATGGAGCAGGTGGAGCATCCATTTACATCACCAGAGAGGAAATGGAAGCAATGATGAAAAGACAAGAGGAGATGGTGCAGGCTCTTCTCAGACAATTTGCACAAGTAGGAAATGTAGGAGCTCAGATCCGTGGAGCTAGAACAGAAGCGCTCAACCAACAAGTAGAGGGAATGGCCCAGCAGGGGACAACCCCCAATCAGCAGACGGCTATCAACCTCGATGGATCTAGACTCGGGGGAGTGCCACCAAGAAATGCTGCACCAACCCATCGAGGGATGCCAGATGATGCAGTGCAACCCGACACCAGCAGGAATGCAGGATTACAAGATGAGGAGTATGTGCCAGAATTTCCTCATCAACTAAGGGGGCAGACCGGAGGTAACGGACAAGGATTGCAGCTTGACGACAACGACAGACAAGCGGAAATGGTCAGACGGGCTATGAGAGGTGGATTGGTAAATAGAGACTTAGAGGATGTGTGTATGAGTCCCTTTACTCCTGCAATTAGGCAAGCTAGGAATCCACCGGACTTTAAGCTACCAATGTTGGATATGTATGATGGAAGAACGGATCCCACCGTTCACCTAACGAGGTACATGAGGCATATTGAGGTATTATGGGCATCGGACGAGGTCATGGGTCGATGCTTTCTATTGTTTTTTATGGATATCGCAGCTATGTGGTTCAGATAGCTGGAGAGTGGTTCTATCGGCACATGGACGGAGCTGATTGAAAATTTTATGAGATAGTTTCAGGTCCATATAGTTAGACCCAAGAATGTAATGACCTTGACATCGATGAAGCAATGGAAGGGAGAGTCGCTTAGGAACTTCTTAACCAGATTTAACGCAGCAGTAGCCTCAGTGGATCGACCCAATCCGTCAATGGTTTTGATGGCAGCTGTCTCGGGAATCGCGGATAATTCGGACTTCAAGATATCATTGGAAAGGGACCCACCGAGGGATCTCGGAGAATTCTACCATGAGGCAGAAAGGTTCCTAAGACAAGAAGATGCACAAGCTGAGAGAGTAAGGAGAGAGGCTGAAGCTTATGCAGTGAGGGGTGGAGGTTCACCCTTCGAGGATCCAAGTAAAGATGATAAAAGAAAAAGGAAAAAAAGGGCAATGGTGGCATTTCGAAGAAACCTCGAAGGGATTCAAAGTTTTCTTCTTACACAGATTTAACTGAGACTCTAGAAAGGATTTATTTGGACACTCGGGGGAAACTCCAATATCGAAGGCCGGCAAAGAGAGAGCCTTCTGAATACGAGCAGGTGTTGGGGAAGCATTGCCTATTCCATGAGCTGGATGGGCACAACACAAACGATTGCAGGCATTTGAGGGATATCATTGAGGAGCATGTAAGGAATGGTAAATTACAGCAGTATGTCAGGAATCGAACTGTGGCAGTGAGACAGAAGCGACCACCACCTACCTCGAACGGAGATGGCACTGGATCTGGACAACGTCGGCTCATTATCCACTAAACAGGTTTATGGTTTTGAATGAGTAATAGAACTCAAAATAATGCGGCTAGGTCACTTACACACGTACGGGATCGAGGACGGTCCCTAGGTGTGCTCTGAGATGACAAAAAACCGTACTACCTGAGCCTATGAAATCCTACTTTCTTCTGTTTTTCTGCAACTTTGGTTTTCTCTTTCGTACTTTGGGCATTTACTTCTCTTTGGTATGGTTTTGGATTTTGGATTGAACTCCCGGTTTGGTTGGTTTTTTCGATCGCCGTTTTGATTTGGATGTTTGATTTTTGATATGGATTTCTGCTTTTCTAATTGGATTTGGTTTACTGTATTAAAACAATTCAGGATTAACGATTATTGTCCTGACCGGAGAGACGGGGCAGTGATCGCGAGTTACAAGTCCCTTCGCCGGAGAGCGATGGAATAAACTTAGACAAAATATCAAAAGTCCTTGGCCGGAGTGCCGAGGCCGGTGAATATCAAAGTCCTTGGTCGGAGTGTCGAGACCGGTGAATATCAAAGTCCTTGGCTGGAGTGCCGAGGCCAGTGAATATCAAAAGTCCTTGGCCCGTGTGCCGAGGCCGGTGAATGTCAAAGTCCTTGGCCGGAGTGCCAAGGCCGGTGAATATCAAAAGTACTTGGCCAGAGTGCCAAGGCCGGTGAATATCAAAGTCCTTGGCTGGAGTGCACGCGGCCGGTGAATATCAAAGTCCTTACCCGGAGTGCCGAGGCCGGCGAATATCAAAGTCCTTGGCCGGAGTGCCGAGGCCGGTGAATGTCAAAAGTCATGGATTTGATAATCGGGTAACGAAAGGGACATGGATTTGGATATCGGATTGGAGGCTATTCAAAACACACCTTCCAACAGCAAGGCATGTTTTGGAGGGCAAGTGTTAACCGCCTTTTAGCAAGGCCATGGACAAGCGGATTTAACATTATCGACTGCTCGGTCGTCGAGGCTGGTGTACGATAGAGTTAGTCGACTGGATGGATTGACGACGCAATGCGCTTGGAAAATGGAAAATGGATTGGATAAAGATGGATCGACTATAATTTGGGTCTAGGAAATTTGTAACATCCCGCCCTTTTGACCGCCCCCAGTCGGTAATTAAACCAACTTGAAACGTTCAAAATGACAGATTGTTATTTAGTTTATAGAGTTTAAACAGAATCAGCCACAGTATCACAGAATAATAATAATATTATTTCGCAAGAAAGAATTTTTTTTTACAAATATCAAAGTTTGTACAATGCATTAAATTTATACAACAGAATATTTCTTTGGATACAAAATCCCCGTACTAAATTGAGCGTCTTCCCCCTCTCTCTAACTTCACTGTCCGGAAAACCATCAAGCTGTAAAATACTCGGTCTGACCCGAGTATTACATTCAAAAGAAAATAATACACGGATCAGTCTAATGAAAACTCAGTTATTAGTGCATAGAGGCAATAATAATCAAATAACAATTAGACGACAGTCACAATAATTCTCGTCTATCTGACCCTTTTAATAAAGAAATCGGATAACGGTAAATATAACACTTAACACAGTGTTAAACAACAAATCAGCAAATTTAAATTATCAACGAAGATAAATGAAAAGATTATTTATGAAGATAATTTAGAAAACAACAGAATTGCCAAAACGGCAATTAACAACAAAATCATCAAACTAAACCCAATCAATTCAAATAATTGAAATGTCACTTAAAACATCAATACTGATTGGTTGCAGTACACGCACGCGTGCACTACCTCGCCAATACCGTAATGAAATACCCCAAAAGTTTAATAAATCAAAAGAACAAAGCTCCAACTCAAATCAAAATAAAACTCAAGTGTAATAGAAATGAATAGTGACATGCACAAGTGACTCGAACCAGTGAGTCAAGCACAAGTCAAGACAGTGTACCCATATCCAGTGCAACTTCAGAATGAAGCGTACGCACCAGCAATTTAGGCTACTACATATCACAACAAATAGAAACGGCAGAGGTCAAGTCAGTGCTATCGCGACTCAACGCAACTGCAGCACCAAAACACAAAGCAGTGGTACAACTACTAAACAGAAGGAGGGTGAGGGCACCAGAGGTATGGCGCCACAGTACATAAATACATGAGTAAGTAATGCAACAATTCAATGAACAAGCAAACACAAAGGCTACAGGTTTGAAACCACCAGGCAGTGGCAACATAGAGTATACCAGAATGAAAGGAATATCATTGCAACAAAAGAAACTGCAACCAACACAAATATTCAAGGGCAAGACTGCAACGAAAATGCAGCCACCGCCTGAATACAAGGGCACAACAAATACAAACTACAACTGCAACATGTTGCAATTATACTTGAAAACAATTGCACGGCATACATAAAAATGAATAGCATCAAGGCACAAAGGCCACAGGTTAACAACAATTGAAATTTGCATGCAACCTGTACTCAGCAGTTGGGATAACAAGGACACACAAGTGCATAGTGCACAATTAATGTCTAGCAAAAACAAGCACATAGGCAAGGCACCAGTACAACTACATGAACACAGCAGTATGAAGGTGAGGGCACCATAGATATAGCACCACAACACACAACAATTAAAGGTCAATGCCGATGCCATTGAACAGCAGGTCAAAGGCAACAAAAAGTAATCTAGTACATTTTCCAGTTATCAAATGAAAACTCAAGAAAACAAATGTTAGTGATGAAAACAAAGCGCATAAAGGCACCAGAAGGTAGCAACTAGGTACAACACAATCTAGCACGCAGGCTAGAAAAATCCATGAAACAAATTTCTATTTTTCCGTAAATGGTCCCAACAGCTACAATGAAGCTGCAGTAACATGAAGCAACAATCGACACAATTTCAAATGCAATTGTCTTGGAGGAACAAGAATTAGACCAGCAAGCACCCCTAGTTGATAATTATGATAAAGTCATGTTTAAAATGCAAGAAAATAAAAACCAGGGATAATACCAAAATATATGCAGCGGTGTAAGGTATTGACATCAAAAGCACAACAATTACACAAATACGTGTATGCATATATATGAATACGCATACATATCTATATCAAATTGGAACGGCACCAGCATACACATGAACATAGGTAGTTCGAACAAAGCCACCAAGACAGTGTCGAACCCCATGCAAAAGAACACAAGCAATTTCAAGCATAAAAGTCAATGCCATGAGTTTATATAAATCAAACAAGTGCAGGGTGACACAATGGTCGAAAATGAACAAGTGCCTGAAACAAATTTTGAGTTGAACAAATTATAGTGAAGCCAGTGATAAGCACACAAATATATTATGCAAAGAAGGGTGCAATGAAGACTGTAGGCCATGGCTATAGCAATTATTCAAATAAAAATCAAAGTCAACATCGAACCAAGCCAAAGCCGTGATCAAAGAGATGATCAGGCCAGAGACGCGGTTATCAAAAATCGAATAGCAAGTTTCAAGAATGACCATAGTCAACACTAAAGAAAATTCCAAAGTCAAAGTAAATTCTCCTCCAAAAATATTTTCACAACTAAGTTTGCAGATTTCAAAAATGATCAACAGCAGTCCAGAGAATCAAAATGGTAGTGACAAGTTCGAGCAAAGCTCGACAGCACAAGATCAAGGAACAACAATGTACCGGTCAATGAAGTTCCAAGTCAAGGCCGAGGTCATCAGAAAATTCACTAAATAAAAATGCCCAAAAATCAAAATCGCGATAGCCAAAGAAATCGCAAATTACCATGGCCGAAGTCAAGGCAATGTTGAAGTTAACATAAATTCAATTACCGGAAATTCGAACAAGTGAAACAAGAAATCAAATAAGTCAAGTATGCTACTGGATGAACATACAATCAAAAATCACCAGCAAAACCAAAACAGTAGCAAGTTCAACCACGACCCAAGTCAGGCATCATCACATATACAATATCACAAAATTTAGTCTGTAATAAATTTTTTTTTTCAAACCAAAAACAGTGTCGTAGAAAAGAAGACAAACGAAATCAACATCAGAAAATCCAAGCAACCGAGTAAATCACAAAAGCACAAATTGGAAAAAAAAAGGTCACAAAAATCACTAAATAAAATCGAATTTGCAGAAATACCTTTTTAGAGATGAATTAGATGTGAGTAACTAGAATTACTCACCTTGCTTTCTAAAGCACGCATCAAAGAATCGATCGAAGAAACCCTAGCCGAATCGAAGCAGTTGAAGCCAAGAGAGAAAGCATCGATCGCCCTAGCTACAGAAATCGAGGCCTTCGATTTATCCAAGTCCTAATTTGCAAGCAAGGGAAGACAAGAACAAGCCGCCAATATCAAGAGCACAGGAAAAAGGAACGGGCCGACATTATTTTCTTATTTTTTTTGTTTTGAATGGTTTTGAAATTTTAGGGTTATCGAATGAAAATAAAACAAAGGGGGGGACGTGATTTTCGGCTGAAACAAAGGAGAGTTGCGTGATTTATGGCGTGAGTTATGGCGTGATTTAAGGCGTATCTAACGGGAGAGAACATGCTGATGTTGACCAATTTCTAATTTAAATTTAAATTGAATTCTATTTAATTTTCAACGCTTTTATATATCATATGCTCACATAACAACTCCGATCAATACGAAATTTGAAATCCGATAATAATACAATATTCCGGATCCAATGGAACTGGTTGCGTTGAATTTCGAGACTGTGCCTCGGAAGGCTATTTTTTAATTCAATTTAAACGATAAAATCTCAAAACTAAACAAATCACTTTCAAATTCAATTTAGAATCTTCTATTATCTTCAGTATTATCAATGTGAATTTTCTAAGCCTTTGAAATATTTTTAATCAGCTTTATACTGAAGATACACAGAATTTTTATCCAACTTTCAATAGATTAAATTTTAAAATTTAATCGCCAAATTCAAAGTTATATCTGAAATTCAAGTCAAACCACCATTCAAAATTTTAAAATTTATTAAATATTTTCAAATTTAAATTGTTCAAAATTCAGGGTCGTTGCATTCTTTCCCCTTAAAAGAATTTCGTCCCGAAATTATAAGTTAGGAAAAATGATTGTTAAAATCTCATCGATATTTATACCCTACACAATTTTACCAAGCTCAAAAATTATTAAAAATAAATAAATATAGGATTCATTCCATTTGTTTTATCTCATTAGCTTTGTTCATTATCTCCTTTTGTTCATTGGTTTCTACAATCAAGACGCAAAAGTCTTTTACCAAAATTTTCGACTTACAAAACTCAGATTTAAACTTGAAATTCTTCATGTTATAAATTTGCATATTACATCTTTTCCAAAGCTGTGGACTTTCAAGACATTTTAAAGATCTTGTTCCTTAGTTTATTGGGTTGGAATTATGTAATTTTAATTTCAGACTATTGATTTGCTATTTAAAGTTTTGAAAATACTTACTAACTCGAAGTTTAACAAGTCTATCATCGTTCTCACAGACATTAGGCATACTCTGGCCAGGTGCAGGACTAAAAATCTCCAAGTACTAAATATACTTGCTTCAACTCCTAGTGAAAATACTTAAAAATATTTTAAAAATGGATATGGAAAGCACGTTCCCCCATGGATCACAGTTACCCGGCGGTTACGCTACTATCCCAGTAGAATCGCTTGTAATATGTAGATTTCACATCTATTGAATTTCGCCATGGTTGTTTTCCATAGATCACAGTTCACCCGGCGGTTACGCCACTATCCCAGTGGAATCGCTTGTAACTGTAGGCATCTCGCCCCTCGAATTTCGCTTTGGCATCTAGATCGCAGCTTACACGGCGGTTGCGCCACTATCCCAGTGGAATCGCTTGTAACTGTAGGCATCACGCCCCTCAAATTACGCTAGCATACATCATAATCAATCAACATGATCCCATCAACATGATCCTATCACGAGGGATTCTAATCCAAATGGACACTCCAACTTATGAAAATTCTACGTAGCTACGAATTTCAAATGGACACTCATATTGAGTTCCAACACCTTCACAAATTTTCAATGGAAGGTACTTTTCCATATCCTTAGTTTAGAAAACATATTGTCATATACATATAGTACTTCATTTCACATTTCGTACATATCATATCTATGTAAACTTACATAAGATTTCCATAACAATTACTTTCCAAACTGATGGTTTTCGAATTTACTACATTCTCATATATAAATTCCGAAAACCTCTGTATCCCATACCCATAACAAATAGAGGATTCCTGAATTTTCCATCTCGTTACCAATTTAAAATTTTGCTCTAAATTGATTGGAAATTTAAGGTTATCTCAAACCCAATTCATATTCATAATTCAATTTATTATCAACTTCACATTCGATTTGGATTTCACGTTACCTTGTCAATTCTCAACACATAATTGATGTCTACCGATATATAACCTCTGAGCTTGTACGTCTCAGAGAAGGGTGTATATAGCTAAAAGAATAAATTCTCCGCCCACCAAACAGATATATAGTTAATAGAGATCAATTGCTATGTCATCAATTCACAATGATAGACATACAATCCAAACCGACCATCCACAATTCAGAGCTCAACTTATATTGTTTTTGGTGTCGAGGTTAAACTCAATTTAACTCAAGATTCAATCTTTTTGAAAAATTTCAAGTTGAACTAATTGTTCAAATTTCCCATAAATATCTTTACAAGATATATAATTTTACACACTTAACCATTTGAAACAAATTTCAAATATTCACTTTTCAATTTATCTTTAAAAGATAGAATTTCAAACCTTTCATTTCATATTGGAAAACATTTCCATACTTATTTAATAATAAGTAATTCAAAAATCCATTTATTTTCAACACCTGGAAAATATTCAATATACTTAAATCATAATTAAGTATATATTTCATTCTTTAAGGAAAGCGTTCTTTTAAACACATTTATTTGAGTCAAACCGAATGTTGCATAAAACATCGTTACGACAACTCAAAATCACTAGTATAGGGATTCGAATTTAAGATAGATATATAAATCCCAATACTATATAAAACATTTCCTTTCGGAAACCATTTACTATAACAACAGTGTTATAGTCCACCATTTCCTTATTTCTCGAAAACGTCTATTTCGACAATGAATGTTGAAATCTATGTATTCGATACTTAACACATTTTAAAACATCTTTAAAACCATTAACTTCATTTCATAATATCACTTCCCCAAAACATATCCTTTAATATATTATTCACTGTCCAAAATCGTGAATATACTTCGTTAACCAATTTCATCATTTCTACACATTTTATTTTAAAGGATTATCCACTGTCCAAAATCGTGGATATAACTCTTTTAATAAGCTATAACAATTTACTTATCAAATTCCTAAGTTATAATTCAATGATCCCCTTGGCTATAACTAAATGGACATGCCATTTTATCTCCTAATTATTACTTTGGAGATATTCAAAATATTTGATTTAAACCAATTCATTAATTCACTTAACTTATATTTTATTTTTCATAAATCTCAGCAATTCGATAATGGGTTTTCGAATGATCGGGACTCAAATCTAAGGAGACCGTACCGAAGAGAAACTATCGCAAACCTAAATTTAGAGAGGGGAATTTCCAAAAAGGATTTGAATTTTCAAAATACCTTTTATTTAAAAAAACAATTTTATACTTCTTTAGATTTGAAAAACGCTTTGTTTAAAGTGATTCTAGTGACTATTCATATTACACGCCATAAACTAAGCTTTATATAAACCAACGCACTGATACCACTTTTGTAACATCCCACCCTTTTAACCGCCCCCAGTCGGTAATCAAACCAACTTGAAACGTTCAAAATGAAGGATTGTTATTTAGTTTATAGAGTTTCAACAGAATCAGCCACAGTATCACAGAATAATAATATTATTATTTCGCAAGAAAGATTTTTTTTTTTACAAATACCAGAGTTTATAAAATGCATTAAATTTATACAACGGAATATTTCTTTGGATACAAAATCCCCGAACTAAAGTGAGCGTCTTCCCCCTCTCTCTAACTTCGCTACCCGGAAAACCTTCAAGCTGTAAAATACTCGGTCTGACCCGAGTATTACATTCAAAAGAAAATAATACACGGATCAGTCTAATGAAACTCAGTTATTAGTGCATAGAGGCAATAATAGTCAAATAACAATTAGAAGACAATCACAATAATTCTCGTCTATCCGACCCTTTTAATAAAGAAATCGGATAACGGTAAATATAACACTTAACAGTGTTAAACAACAAATCAGCAAATTTAAATTATCAACGAAGATAAATGAAAAGATTATTTATGAAGATAATTTAGAAAACAACAGAATTGCCAAAACGACAATTAACAACAAAATCATCAAACTAAACCAAATCAATTCAAACAATTGAAATGTCACTTAAAACATCAATACTGATTGGCTCCAGTACACGCACGCATGCACTGCCTCGCCAATACCGTAATGAAATACCCTAAAAGTTCAATAAATCAAAAGCACAAAGCTCCAACTCAAATCAAAATGAAACTCAAGTGCAATAGAAATGAATAGTGACATGCACAAGTGACTCGAACCAGTGAGTCAAGTACAAGTCAAGACAGTGTACCCATATCCAGTGCAACTTCAGAATGAAGCGTATGCACCAGCAATTTAGGCTACTACATATCACAACAAATAGAAATGGCAGAGGTCAAGTCAGTGCTATCGCGACTCAACGCAACTGCAGCACCAAAACACAAAGCAGTGGTACAACTACTAAATAGAAGGAGGGTGAGGACACCAGAGGTATGGCACCACAGCACATAAATACATGAGTAAGTGATGCAACAATTCAATGAACAAGTAAACACAAAGGCTACAGGTTCGAAACCACCAAGCAGTGGCAACATAGAGTATACCAGAATGAAAGGAATATCACTGCAACAAAAGAAACTGCAACCAACACAAATATTCAAGGGCAAGACTGCAACGAAAATGCAGCCACCACCTGAATACAAGGGCACAACAAATACAAACTGCAACTACAACATGTTGCAATTATACTTGAAAACAATTGCCCAACATACATAAAAATGAATAGCATCAAGGCATAAAGGCCACAGGTTGACAACAATTGAAATTTGCATGCAACCTGTACTCGGCAGTTGGGATAACAAGGACACACAAATGCATAGTGCACAATTAATGTCCAACAAAAACAAGCACATAGGAAAGGCACTGGTACAACTACATGAACACAGCAGTATGAAGGTGAGGGCACCATAGATATGGCACCACAGCACACAACAATTAACGGTCAATGCCGATGCCATTGAACAGCAGGTCAAAGGCAACAAAAAGTAATCTAGTACATTTTCTAGTTATCAAATGAAAACTCAAGAAAACAAATGTTAGTGATGAAAACAAAGCGCATAAAGGCACCAGAAGGTAGCAACAAGGTACAAAACAATCTAGCACGCAGGTTACCAAAATCCATGAAACAAATTTCTATTTTGCCGCAAATGGTCCCAATAGCTACATTGAAGCTGCAGTAACATGAAGCAACAATCGACACAATTTCAAATGCAATTGTCTTGGAGGAACAAGAATTAGACCAGCAAGCACCCCTAGTTGATAATTATGATAAAGTCATGTTTAAAATGCAAGAAAATCAAAACCAGGGATAATACCAAAATATATGCAGCGGTGTAAGGTATTGACATCAAAAACACAACAATTACACAAATACGTGTATGCACATATATGAATACGCATACATATCTATATCAAATTGGAACAGCACCAGCATACATATGAGACATAGGTAGTTTGAACAAAGCCACCAAGATGGTGTCGAACCCATGCAAAACAACACAATCAATTTCAAGCTTTAAAGTCAATGCCATGAGTTTATCAAAATCAAACAAGTGCAGCGGGACACAATGGTAGAAAATGAACAAGTGCCTGAAACAAATTTCGAGTTGAACAAATTATAGTGAAGCCAGTGATAAGCACACAAATATACTATGCAAAGAAGGGAGCAATGAAGACTGTAGGCCATGGCTATAACAATAATTCAAATAAAAATCAAAGTCAACATCGAACCAAGCCAAAGCCGTGATCAAAGAGATGATCAGGCCAGAGACGCGGTTATCAAAAATCGAACAGCAAGTTTCAAGAATGACCATAGTCAACACTAAAGCAAATTCCAAAGTCAAAGTAAATTCTCCTCCAAAAATATTTTCACAACTAAGTTTGCAGATTTCAAAAACGATCAACAGCAGTCCAGAGAATCAAAATGGTAGTGACAAGTTCGAGCAAAGCTCGACACCACAAGATCAAGGAGCAACAATGTACCGGTCAATGAAGTTCCAAGTCAAGGCCAAGGTCATCAGAAAATTCACTAAATCAAAATGCCCAAATATCAAAATCGCGATAGCCAAAGAAATCGCAAATTACCATGGCCGAAGTCAAGGCAATGTTGAAGTTAACATAAATTCAATTACCGGAAATTCGAACAAGTGAAACAAGAAATCAAATAAGTCAAGTATGCTACTGGATGAACATACAAACAAAAATCACCAGCAAAACCAAAATAGTAGCAAGTTCAACCACGACCGAAGTCGGGCATCATCACATATACAATATCACAAAATTTAGTCTGTAATAATTTTTTTTTCAAACAGAAAACAGTGCCGAAGACAACAAGACAAACAAAATCAACATCAGAAAATCCAAGCAACCGAGTAAATCACAAAAGCACAAATTGGAAAAAAAGGTCACAAAAATCACCAAATAAAATCGAATTTGCAAAAATACCATTTTAGAGATGAATTAGATGTGAGTAACTAGAATTACTCACCTTGCTTTCTAAAGCACGCATCAAAGAAATGATCGAAGAAACCCTAGCCGAATCGAAGCAGTTGAAGCCAAGAGAGAAAGCATCGATCGCCCGAGCTACAGAAATCGAGGCCTTCGATTTATCCAAGCTCTAATTTGCAAGCAAGGGAAGACAAGAACGAGCCTCCATTATCAAGAGCACAGGAAAAAGGAACGGGCCGACATTATTTTCTTATTTTTTTTTTGTTTTGAATGATTTTGAAATTTTAGGGTTATCGAATGAAAATAAAACAAAGGGGGGACGTGATTTTAGGCTGAAACAAAGGAGAGTCGCGTGATTTTTGGCGTGAGTAATGGCGTAATTTAAGGCGTATCTAACGGGAGAGAACATGCTGATGTTGACCAATTTCTAATTTAAATTTAAATTGAAATCTATTTAATTTTCAACGCGTTTATATATCGTATGCTCACATAACAACTCTGATCAATACGAAATTTGAAATCCAATAATAATACAATATTCCGGATCCAATGGAAGTGATTTCGTTGAATTCCGAGACTGTGTCTCGGAAGGCTATTTTTTAATTCAATTTAAACGATAAAATTTCAAAACTGAACAAATCACTTTCATATTCAATTCAGAAGCTTCTATTATCTTCAGTATTATCAATGTGAATTTTCTAAGCCTTTGAAATATTTTTAGTCAGCTTTATACTGAAGATACGAAGAATTTTTATCCAACTTTCAATAAATTAAATTTTAAAATTTAATCGCCAAATTCAAAGTTATATCTGAAATTCAAGTCAAACCACCATTCAAAATTTTGAAATTTATTAAATATTTTCAAATTTAAATTGTTCAAAATTCAGGGTCGTTACAAAATTTGGTTCGGTCTGGAAAGTTAGAAGTCGTTCGGCATTATGATAAGATCATGTCGCTCGACATTGGTGTGGTTGTTTTGGGTCTGAAAGTACAGTTCGGCATAATGGGTCGTTCGACATGATGGATCATTCGACATGATGGGTTGTTCGGCATGGTGGATCGTTCGGCATGATGGATCGTTCGGCATGGTGGATCCTTCGGCATGGTGGATCCTTCGGCATAATGGATCGTTCGGCATTCTGGATCGTTCGGCATAATGGGTCGTTCGGCATAATGGGTCATTCGGCATGATGGGTCGTTCGGCGTGATGGGTCGTTCGGCATGATGGATCGTTCGGCATGAGCAACCCATTCGGCATACGAATGCTGTTCGGCATGAACTCCTCGTTCGGCATACGAGTGTGTTTGGCGCGGCTACCTCGTTCGGCATACGAGTGCGTTCGGCATGGCTACCTCGTTTGGGATTCTTTGTTTCAACCAACCTCGTTCGGTATGCAAGGATCGACATCAAGTGGCTCGGCATTGATGGGATACGGCTCTGCCCAGGTAGCTCGGCAAATGCCGCTCAGTCAGGGACGAAGGATATACATGGCTCGGCAATGTCCTTGATGGGCCTGGGTTATTCAGGGAGCCCAACAACAACCTGGGCGTGTCTATAAATACAGCACGTGGGAGTTCAGAAGGGGGATCTTCTCTTTTGCTCTCTAACTTTCTATTTTCTAAGGCCAAGGCTAGTCTACCACTTTGTAACTGTATTCGATTATTACAACAATAAAAAGAGAATTTCTGGAGTGGACATAGGCCAGAATCAGCCGAACCACTATAAATTCTGTGTCTGTACTGATTTTATTTTAATTTCTGTTATTCTTCATATTAATACTCTCTAAAAACATCTTGTCTGTGATCTGTGACTGTGATTTGGTGCTTTCATCTGGATTTGGTTGTTGGTGACCAATTTTGACGCTACCACTATATAGTTCAATTATATATATGTGTGTGTGTGTGTAAGTGGATAAAAAGCAATATGTATGAGAAATAGTAACCTAGGCAAGACATGCATCATGTGAGGGAATAAGCTTTGTTATCATTAAATAACGTCTATTTGATAATTTTTAGTTGGAATTAAAAGCTTGAGGTGAGCCATCAAGAACCGACACCTGACTTAAAAAAGCTTGTGGGCCACTATGTAAAAGAATTCGATCAACTAGACTAGCAGAAGTTAGATTATGATTTCTAAACACATAAGTTTGAGTTGCTAAAGGACAAGGGTACAAAACATATGCAAGTTATCTAGTAAGAGTAGGGAGCTAGAATGATTATGTGCATTATCATCTACTAGGATGACACAAACGACATTGTTATAACTATTATTAACTACAACTCTCTCTTTTTCGTAAGGCATCTACACAGGATTTCACTTGTTTAAGGATCTCGTTAAAGCTGGTGATGTTAGCTAATTTATTGGTATTTTTTGAAATCCAATTGAAATAGGATAAAGCAGTTACATATGTCAAGTTATCTATAATCAAAGTATTATTATCATCATTGAAATTTTTTTGATTTCTATCAAACCAAACATACCAAGCTGTGATATTGAAAATAGTTTCCAATAAGAATTGCCACCTAGAAGTAAAGTGAAATCTCATCCTAGACCAACAAGAGTCACAATTAAGTATGCTAAAAGTAATACTAAAACCAAAAATTCTAAAAATGCATAGAAGCATAGAATTAGTAAACTGATAACCAGAATATAGGTGCTTAGTTGTTTCTAGGTTCATATTGCGGAAAATTCATTTTATATCAATACGCACATTCTTATTTTACAACTATTCAATGGTATTAATTTTGTGACGATCCGACTTTTATCCACAGAAAAGTCGTATCATCATGAAGAAAGAAAGGGATAGAAAAGAGAAAAGAAAGAGAAGAAAGTAGAACAACATCAGAATCTCAACAGCGGGACGAATAAACTATATTAATAACATAAATATTACATAGTATACAACACTAATCAGAGTTATACAGAATTTACATCACATACTAGACAGTTATAAACACCTATCTAGTTATACAACTTAATACAACTCAAAACAAAACAATACTAACACAGAGAACACACAGCGGAACTATATATCAACACGCAGAAGCCTCCTGCTCCATTTCTCCTCCATAATTCGTCAAAGCTAACCTGAATCCCTTGGCTACTCGTAAAAATTTGAGTACCCAAGAGTTTAAGAAACAGAAGATAAACTCCGGGTCAGACATGGGTTTGGTGTGAGTAACAGGTTAAAGTTTCTTAACTTTAAAAACCTTGTGAAAAGAAAAGGTATCACGTAAGACTTCCCACACATAAACATGGAAAAGTTTTTACCTTACGCTAACCAAAACATTTGATAGGAAATCTGGTGATATTATAATAGGGTCTAGGGTTTTCAAGTAAATAAGAAATAGCCGAAATTGTTACATTTATTAAATTCCAGCTACTAGCCACAAAAGTGGGTAATACAATCAAAAACCATTGGCGCTTATTGGATTTGGGATTCCATACAATGGCAGGGCTACTGGGGTACCGCCCGTCACAGTACGTGGCCTAGATCACCGTACCGAGGAGTATGCCCGCTCCCCTACAACACAAAGCCGGACCCATTCCTTACTGAACAGTTCCGAACAAGACAACCCCGCAGTTGGTGTACATCCAACTGCCCACACAGCCGAAATAAAAAGGGACCTCTAGACAGGAGTAAATCTTGCTCTCCAGTGGGAGCTACCCACGAAGCCTTGCTGCACCTCCCCTGTTTTAGCCATTCCCGGTTGATGAGGCTTGAGGCTACGATTACCTTTAGAGAACACATCTCTTAGAATGCTCATCGTCCACCTGATGATGTTCTGAAAGCATTCAATCCATACAAGTTTGTTCCGGGTTCGAACGAAACCGATGGCATTATCTCGTTACACTCATTTTGGAATCACCCTCAGAGTTAACTATGATAACCCTTGCACTCTAAATCACCATCTCGAATCTATAAGAACTAGTTCCGTCAAACTCATCATGGAATCACCCCAGAGTTATATTGACGTATAGTCCTTACACTCGAGTCTTCACTCTTCACAAGAGATTCACGACCTATCGTTAATTTGGATCGATGTGGTTTTCGGATATCCAAATATGGAAACCCGATCCTGGTCTCATCGAAATCCAAAGCGAGTCTTTTAAGGCCAAGTTGTTTTAAAGTTTTAAAACAATTCAATTATCTATATATATACAAATAGATAAATCACAGGTTCACAACAGATAATCAACATTATCATCATATCATATAAACCATATTATCATTATCAAAAAAGATAATCTATACTAACATCACAATGCAACCAATGCATCCAAATCACTCAGCATTATCTATCTCATATCTGAGATTCAAACCATCTAAGCAAACAACATCACCCATCTATATAAGCAATGATTAACCACACCAAATATAATTAATTTAAAGTGAATTAAATTAATTACATCATTCTATTAATTTAAACTAAATTAAATTATTATTTCACCAATATCAACTTGCTTATTTCACTATTGATTAATTATCAATCAATTAATTAATCATCAACCAATTATTTATTTCAATTAATCATCCCTGATTAATTGACCCTTAATTACATTCAAGTAATTATTCATTAATTTATTTCTCAAATTAATTATACTTAACCAAATACAGTAATTAATCTTTAATCACTTCCTTAATTAATTAACTATAATTAATTACATTAATCCTTAATTAATTACATTAATTCTTAATTAATTACATTAATTAATCCCTTATATTTATTAATTATTTCCAATTAAATCCATTCTTAATTACATAATTAATTATAATGATTAATGATTTCTAATTACATTTTCTATTTAAAATAAATTACATTGTGTAATTAATCTTTATTTAAACAATAATTGTTAATTACCCTTGATTAACTCAATCCAGTAATTAACTTTCCTAAATTACTTCACCAAATAAATTAATTACTTCATTAATTAATTATCTCTAATTAATCCTTTGATTAATTCACAAGGTAATTATACTTAAATAGCTCAATATCAAATTTCTTTCAATAAATTACATACAGTAATTACCATTAATTACTTCTCTAAGTAATTCCTCTTCATTAAATTACATTAAGTAATTAATCTTCACAAATCATCAAATGATTAATTTTAAATTAATTAAACTGAATTAATTTTAAACTAATCAAATTTAAGCTCAATTAATTATAATAAGTAATTAATTTCTTAATTACTTCTATAAGTAATTATACTTAACAATTTACACAAACTAATTATCTTTAAATTAATTAATCTAATTAATAATTAAAATTTATCATATTAATTAATTATTAAATAATCCTTAGTTAATGTCCTTCATTAACTATTAACAACTCATTAATTATTTTCTAAAATAATTAACTTATTTTAATCATTATTAATTACAAATTAATTAATCATTAATTAATCCCAGATTAATTAAATAATTAAGTGTTAATTAAAACTTAATTAATTAATTATTATTTGATTAATTAATTCTTAATCATTAATTTAAAACTAATCTCATTTAATTAATTATTCTTAATTATAAGTTAATTATCCTAAGAATAATTAAGCTTAAACCTTTAAGATTAAACCATTAATTACCATTTTTTTAATTCCTTAAATAAATTAATTATTCATTTAATTACTCTAATAATTAAATGAAACACAAATTAATATTAAATTTTCACAAGTTTTAAAAAAAAATCAAGTCTAAAACCTTTAAATGATAAATAATACTTTTATTATAAAATAATTTTACAAAAGTTGAAATAAATTGCTTTTTAACTTAAAACCATTTAAATTTTACATTATTGTTCAAATTTGTTTTAAGCACTTAAATTTATAAAACTTAAATTTATTTTTAAACCAAAGATTCAAATCCAAATTTGAATCAAATTTAAACTTTGTTTAAACATTACTTTATATTTCAATTTCAAATTTAAATTCAAATTCTTTAAAATATTTTTAAAAAATAAACTCCTTTAAAGTTATTTTAAAGAAAATTTGAATTTAAATACTTCATCATTTCCAACTTGTGATTCAATTCAACTTGAATCCATAATTTAGGTTAGATTTAAAACTTATTTTAAATTCTTGCTTCCATTTTTAAATTTAGTTTGAATTAGTTTTAAATTTTTGAAAACAAGACAAGTTTTCAAACTCCAACAAACTAACCCAAGCTAAAACTAAAATAACTCGAGTAACAATTTTCTTATAAATTCATCTTAAAATCAATTAAAACTTCAAAGCATTGTCAGGTTAATAAAACTTGCATCTACCAAAATACCCAATCCAACAACCCTACAACTTTGAGACCATCATCCAAATGCTTCGAGCTCACCACAAAACTACCCGATACAACATGAGCTCCTTCTTCCCCCAAAACAGCTGACACGCCATTAACCTCGTGCACCTGCACCACCGCCGCCATCACTTCCAATCACTCGCGACCCCTTGCGCAAGTCGGCGACCATCATTCAAACCAATTCCGACCATCCAATTGATAGCAGAAACCAAAAATAAAAATCGAGCACCAAGCCCGAAAATTGGGAAAGATGTCGAACTGGAATCTGCCGTAAACTCCAAATTTCGATCATCAGCAAACCTACGCCTTCGGCCACGAACTCCCCCACTCTTCATCAATCATCCACATGAATCTTAGACGACTCGGCCACTCATAGGTGTCTAGATGATCAAATTCCTGACCAACAGCACAAAACTAGGTTTATCAAATTCAATCCCAAATCCCCATCACCACACTGCATTAATCCTTCCTCCAGTATTTTCCCCTATAACTTAGTTCACAAATCTATCACCAGAATCAATATTGGTCACTCCAATCACCTAGGTTGTCAATTTCAACCCAAAACACCATTTTCAGACAAAACAGAAATGCTCCTTCAAAATTAAACTAAATTTTCTGAATTTAGTTTTAGAATTCAAGTTTTGATTTATGTAATTGGTTTAATATCTTAAATCAAAGAATCTAGGTAATCAAATTCTTACTTATATATGAATTCTCCTGTAGTCTCTGAACTTACAGATAATATACAAAAAAATTCATATTAAATAAAAATATAAACTGTAACAAATGTTAACAGTCATATGTTAAAACTTAACACATATCAATTTAAATGGAGTGAATATTTAAAGAAATTCCTAAATCTGTAACTTGAATACAGAAAGGCTAATTCATAGCAGCATGTACAACTACACACATATATTATACCAGTAATAAACCTTAAACATGGCATGCAAACATACTTAATTCTAGAAATAAACAAGCAACCAATTTATTATTTAAGTTTAGTTAGAAAAAAAAATTGTTACTCACAGGTTTTAGGAGCAGAGCACATGTTTGACAGCTTCAGATTTTACTTTTTAATTTTTGCTTATGACTTGAACTTCAGATTGCTTTTTAAACTGCAAATGCTTTTAAAACTTCCATCTTGCTTTTGTAATGCTTGTTGTTTCCAGTGAACACATGCAGGCTTGATGAAGTTTCAAAACAGAAAGGCAGTGATTTCCATATGCATGCAGGTTTTAGATTTGCAGAATGATTTTCTGGTTGAAGAGGCTACAGATTTATACTTGATTTGCAAGTTTTGATATTTCAGCTTAATGAATATGATTCAGATATTTTTTGGTTTATTTTGATTAGAGGAACCATGGGTTTTTAGATTTGTTTGAGAGGGAAATTTGCAGATTTTGCTTGAACAGAGTTTTTTTTTTTTTGAATGTAGATGAGTTTAGATTTTAGAATCTGAAAATTTTTCTTAAGTTTGAAGAAGAATAGGAAAAAATAAAAATGACGTAAAGAAGAAATGTTTATATAAACAAAATTTTTGATTTAATTAAAATAAAGGAAAAAGAAAAATTAAATAAGACACTTGTTCAACTTTTAACATTTGTCACCTTAGTTTATTCTATGACTAACACATGTCCTTTAAGATGGTAATAAACTTACATATGTAATTAAGTATTTAAATTTAAATTTAAAATTGTTTATAAGCTTTTAAATCTATTTTATTAATTAAGTAATATATAACGAATTTCTTCCTTTTTCTAATTAAAAGAAATGAAACAAACAAATTATGATTATAAGCTTATTCAAATATTTTTATGTGTTTATTCTTTTAAATCCAAGACATTAAATTCAAATTTTAAATTAATTTATCAAATCAAATTTTTAAAGTCAAGTTATATATATATATATATGCATACATAACTCTTATAAAAATTAAAAATAACAAATCCTATTACTACAAATCTATTTATGTTCAAAAGAATTTAAGTATTATAATTTTTATTCAAAAATAACAAATTAAGCAATATCAAATAATTTGTAAAAGAGATTATAACAAATTAAGATCATTTGTAATTTGTATTGTAAATTCTTACATATAATTTCAAGCAATATTTTAAAAAGAAAATAAAACAAAACTTATATGTTAATCAAATTTAAATTCATATCTAAGTTAATAAAAATCTAAATTTTAAACAAATAAGATTTTCCTTGAATATAAACAATATAATTATTTATTAAATTGTCTTGAAAAGTTAAATGTTAAATTTAAATCAAAATTTCCAATTTACCAAATATAAATTTAAAATTTAAAAATTTATTCATTTACTAAGTTCCAAATCAAAGTTTATCAATTTACAACATATACAATTATATATATTATAATACAGAAATAATTTATCAGCTTTAAAAAGGTAAAATCTACCAATTTAAATATTTATTAAAAGAATATTATTAAATCTATTTGAATTATTATTAACAGAATTATCAATATCAATTTAATTTTAATACCGATTATTAAATTGATATTGTCAAAAATTCCGAGATGTTACAAATTTTCCCATGTAATATTAACCAATATATAGTTTAGATTTATGAGGAGGTTCACTGTTCATATAAATTTAAAAAGGTTAGATTTAACTCAAAAATTTATAGATTTATAAAATGAATTAGTTGTAAAGCTTTTAGTACTATCCCAACACCAAATTTTAATATCGTTATTATTATATATATTATATAATTCTAATTTGGCACATAGAAGAACAACCTTCTTAGGCCTAATAGAATACAAATGGAATTTTTTTAAATTTGCCCATTTAATCTGCCGCGTAATGGACAGATTCAACAATGGTACAGAACCCAACAGCCTATGTGGTCTAAATTAGTCATATTATGGCCAACTAATTAAGCTTTTCTATTTATTATGGTGATTAGAAAAGTAGTATCTAGGCTAGGTTTGGGTAATCAAGTACCCTATCCTACTAGCTAACGGCATGGCCTGAAAGATGAAGTTAGCTCAAAGGTTATCTCTAATAGAAAAGACTCAATTTGAATTTGAGCCTTGGGCAATTTTCAAAGTCTATTTGAAATTAAAATAAAATTTTAACTTTAAAAGTTAAATCTAAAATAACAAAAATATTATAAATTCTATAATATGATTTTCAAAATTGTTTTACAAATTTTATAAATAAATTTCAAAAAGTTAAAATAATTAATTATAATAATAAACCAATTATATATAACATATATATAATGATATATTTTATATTATCTTGAATTGTTTAAGATAATATAAGTGTGTGTGTGTGTGTGTATAACTTCCAAATAAAATAATTAATTAGGTCTTTTTAATGAAATGAATTAATTAAATATGAATTAATAATATAAAATACATATGTATAAAGATATACGTGTAAAACTATAAATGTTATATTATACATATTCAATATAAAATGTTTGATTGTATAATATAAAATTAATTAAATATTAATTAGTTAAATTAATTAAATAAGATTTTAATTAATAATAATACATAAGACTATTATATAAGTTAATTTTATCATAAAATCTATATAACAATTAAAACTTATATAATATGAATGTATATAAAAGGTGGAACAACAAGAAAACTTAAATAGACTTAAGAGTAAAATACATACGTATAGTATGTGTACCGTGATTTCTAATTTGTCCGACACTTGAATCCTGAGGGTATTTCATAAAAAAACACATTATTTCATAATTCAGTATCACACAATTAAATATATTATAGATTATAACTTTAATATAATGTTGTCCTCTAACATTTATATACTAATAGATTACTTTCATACCCCTTAGTTGTTGATATTCATCAAGCTAAGGATATAATGTGTAGTACTGTTAATATATTGAATATATGAGGTAAGATATATATACATATTTGTTGATATTCCTCAAGGTACATACATTAACACTTAGACTGTCGTAAAATGGTAGGTACAAGTGAATAATCTCTTTTGATTTGTTGATATTCCATAAGATCAAAATGAGATTTGAACAAGGAACCATAGGTTAAGAGTTGTATATGATACAACCGATAATTTGTTATCCATCTTTTATATGATTATGATTTATTGATATTTCTCAAAGTCAAAATCAAAATCACAAGGCAAATAAGTCCTAACACCCACTAGTTAAGTCAAAAGAGTTCAATGTTTCCTCTTAGGGTTTAGAGAAACATAAAAGACTAATAGGAGCTTAATTAGTAAAATGAAATGTAATGTTTAAACTTACTAATATTCTAAGAACATCTACTATGAATAATGTCCTGATCTACTAAATCAAAATTTGCAGAAACTATCTACAACCAAGTTGTTCGCTAAAAATAGTAAACTCACCAAACCTGATTAGATAGATTGGCTAAAGGCAATAAAGATAACACTAACACATGAACGTCTATGGTTTTCAAAAACCAAACCTCCAAAGGTTAGACCCACAGATGATGTGGATCCCAAACTTAGACTAGCTATAGCAAATGGGACTCAGACTAGAGATCGCCCAAGTTTACGTGTTATCTATCTATGTCCATCAGATCTTGATAGCCTCAATTAGACATTAAGATAGGCAATGAGCAACAAGTAGACTGATCTTAGGGTCTTTTACTCCCTTATTTAAGTCGTTCATATTAAACTACAACATGAACCGATTGAACATAAGCCATGTGGACGTTGCTCAATATGTTGAGGTCAACCTAGTCTTCGTCCAAAGATCAGAATGTGGTACTTAAGGGGAACACATCATCTTCGAAAGATTTAATGTAATGACCTGTATTGTATGTATCGGGGGATCGTAAAATATTTTTATTTTACTCATATGAGGTCGTATGATTCTATAATTTTAGAATATGACTCTTAGGGACATTTTACACCCCTACAATTCTTCCTGAATTTCTGTATGATCTTTGGACCCTAAAAATATTTTTTGGGCTATAAATTTTGATAGAAGTTGAATTAGGGTCTCAAATCAGATCCATTGCTTTAGGATGATGGTTTCTCATTCCATGGAGTGGTCATAATAGAAAAATGGACTTACGGTTAGGAAGTTATGCATGTTTTAAGTTTTAACAACTACTGACTAGAATTATTGTGTAATTAATTAAGTCCATTAGTAAGATTATTAGTCAAATTTGAGAATCACTATAAATAAGGTGCTAGTGAGTAAACTAAAACTCTTCCCTCTCTCCTAAATCAGTGATAAACCGCCATTAACTCTAGATTTATCCAAAATCACTCAAAGTACTCTCTAAATCAAACTGAATTGAATATTATTGAATAGATCATTGATTAGAAGATAGATCAGCAATGTGGTTGATTTGCATTGCTTCTGATGGCTGTCCATATTGGATCTACACTTAAATTGGTTGAATTTGGCAGTTGGTGAGTGGTTTATGCTTTTCGACTATCTTATACATGTTTATATGGTAGAATTGAATGATTTAACATGATTATTGCCCATAAACCATTTTTTAACTTTAATTACACGTTAATATATGCATGTGTTAAATTTTATTAGAAATTACACTTATTCATGTTCATATATTCATGTAAAATGTAGATCTAGGAAAGAATTAGCTTGTTTATATTATTCTTATGTTTTGATTGCTTGAATGAATGTATGTGCATGTTGATCTATGTTCGTATTTTATTATTTGATCTGGTTTGTTAGTGTTTTGGATGTTTAGAAAGATAGGCTGGAGAATTTGGCAAATCAAAGGCAAAAATGGTCGGAATTGGGTGAAACTTGGAGGGGAGGCTCTGGAGTATGGGAAGAGCTTTGGTTTCAATTCATGGGTCCAAATTCTCTATGCGCACAACTCAACACCAAGATGAAGTAGGCGGTACTGTTACCCGGCCGCTTGGCCCGGCTACAAGGCGATAGTGTCAGAGGCTTTTCTTGGACATAGATTGGACTCAAGCCAAGAAAGGATTGTAAATGTAAAGGATCGGTGTAACTTGGTTGGGTCGGCCTATTTATGTGGTTCAGTATATTTGGCACTAGATCGGCATGCTTAAGGGGTATCAAAGTTAGAAGTGGGTCGGTATTAGAGTATAGGTATGGGTCCGTTAAGGTAGTTCGGCTATAATGGAAAACTACATTTGGATCGGTCTTGATACGGTCGGCGTAGGTGGATCGGTATATGTGGATCAGCTTATGTGGATCAGCATATGTGGATCGGTTAGAGTTGTTCAGCCGGAGTGGATCGGTTGAGAGTACTGGTTATTGGAAATTTTGGTTAGGTCATAAGAGTTTGGGACGGGCAACTTGGGCTCGATCACAATGGTTTGGCAAAACAGAGGTCGGTGCATCTCAAGGAAGTTAGCATGTTATTAAGTCTACAATAAAGTGATGCGGTCGGCATTTCTTCGCTTTGAGTCATACTACTAACTGCTCTGCGCCACTTGAGAGTTTGGTTCGAGTCGTCTACGAGGTAAGCCCAGGTTGGCATGAGTGGGTCAGCAATAGGTGGATTAGTTATGAAGGATTGGCGTACCCAGTTCGGTCTACTTGACTTGTCAACTATAGGCCAAGCTCTCTTGGTCATGGGCTTGGACAGGGATGCCAGGCTAACTTCATCAATAAATAGAGGGGCATGGATCTAGTTTAAGGGATATTTTTAAGCAACTAAGGAGAGACTAAACTGAATTCAAACTGTTCTTTGCGGATTGTATCTATATTTAAGTGATTGAAAAAGCAACAAAGATAACATCCAAAGTGGATGTAGGCAGTTACGCCGAACTACTATAATTCTGGTGTTCTTGTTTTTTGTTGTTGTTTTCGCATTCTACTATGCTATTCCTCTATTTTAATTTACTGTCTTCATTAATCTCTCTACACAAATCTATTGTAGGGTGTTAGTGACCAATTCCGATGCTAACATTTTGCTGCTTTCACTGAGAAAGTTCATTTTCAGGCTGCTAGGATCTACTTTATTGTTACTGGATTGAGGCAATCCCCCAAAGGAGATCCAAATTCATTCTTAGGATTTCACAGATTCTACTCATAGTTCCTACAGACAACTCTAAGTTGTCAAGTCCATGCACCGGTTCCGCCTCCCACAATACTGATGCTAATGAGACTGCAAGTGTCCAGCAAGTAGGACCAGGCAATCAGCAAGCTAATGCAGGTGCAGAACCAGCTACCATCCCAAACCAAGTAGAAGTTGTCACTGGGGAAGATTTCAGTGAGCTGATGAGGAAGCTTGTGGAAAGTAGGAGACAACTTAATGAGCAGGTTCAAATAAATGCCAACCTGATGACCCAGATTGCTTAGCATCAGCAGATAAACAACCTATGCGTAGATGCCGTAGGATTGGCATAGCACAAACTGGAGCAACAAAGAAATTGGTGATGAGTCGCCAAGGACAAACCAACAGAAATGATCCAGATTCCTCAGCTAGAACGGTGGCTCCTCAACTACAACTGGGGAGTCGCACCCAACCTGGAGTGATAAACTTAGGATCTGGAGCACGCGTGGGAGTTGGTAAACCTCCTTACTAGGATCGTAATGAAGCGGGTCCTCGGGATGCATACTTAGATGATCGCCGATCGAGGAGGCACCAACCGGAGTAATCGCCGAGACGGATACCGACTTGGCAACCCCTATTCAAACTTCGGATTTATCAGCTATGGTCAGGCAGTTGATAAGGGAGAATCAGGGCTTGAATAATGACGATTGGAGCATATCAAGGAGTCATACTCCGTTTATAGATAGCATTCTACAAGATGAGTACCCCATAAAGTTTAGTATGCCTACCGTACCCGCTTACGAAGTGAAGACCGACCTTCGACAGAACATAAATAGATATGAGTGGATGACAGACTCGGCTAAGGCAAACGTTGCGACCAAGTACTGGTTCTTCCTAATAACTCTGTCTGGAATCACCACTATATGGTTCATGAGACTTCCCCCGCGTTCGATCTCCAGATTTGATGAGCTAGCAATGAAGTTTGTGGAGCAGTTTAGAATTCATGCTACTTTCCCAAAAGACATGATGTCAGTATCCAGTATGATTCAGGCTCCTAGTGAGTGGTTGAAGGACTATTTACAAAGATTCCATGTTGCTGCCACAGAAGTTAGTAATCCGAATGACCATGTCATCCTTATGGACATGATGCAAGAAGTGGATCCGGAGTTTAAGTTTGGTGACTGGCAAGCAAACCATCGACAACCCTGGAACGTTTTTATTCGAAGGCGATGAGAAAGGGCAATGCCAGGTGGTCATGAAGGACCAGTGCGCCATGACCCAATGAGGAAGTGGTGCAAAGCAATATTACGGTGAAGCAATATGGCGAGGGCTCTGGTAAGGTCCAAAATAAGCCAGGGCAATCAAAAGGAACCGAAGGAGGAAATTTCAGACGAAAAAGGGAAGCAAGAAAGTGGAAACCAAGGATATTGATCTATAATGAGTATGCACCCTTGAACTTCTCTATGTAGAATATTTACCTATCAAATTGTAATACTTTTCAATATCAAAAGGCGCGTCCAAAGGAATCGACTGAGGAACAAAAACAGGCTGGAAAATATTGTCGGTTTCACGTGACCTATGGGCACAGTACTGACTAATGTAGGCCTCCTCGACGCTATATAAAAGCTGATTTGCCAGAAGAAGTGCAGCAATTTGTTAAGAATCCACAGGAAGGCGGACAGGGGGCATCTGACCCCAATCATTGGGAAGCTTCACAACGACCTGAGGAATCCGCTCGAACAGAAGGAAGACTGCTCATAAAAATGATAATTGGTGGGCCTCATCCTACAGACAAGAGTTGGCAAGAAATGGAACACTATGCTAGTTCCTTGAAGCATGCGGACTTCGAATGCTGCTCAAACACAGAAAATGGGACTCCAAGGAAGCAATAACGGATGATGACAGATTACATAGTTTTTAGAAGTCAGGATGCTGATCAAATAGAAGCTCCTACTATTGAACCAATGGTTATTTCAGCTTTGATTGGACCCACACTTATGAGGAGTATTAACTAATTGTGGGGAGTTCTGTCAATATTATCATTAAGAAGGGTTATGACCAGATGAAGATGAAGGTGAAGGATTTAAAACCATCTAAAGCTCGCATTCACGGTTTTAATGGTGCATCTACTGATGTAGTGGGCTTTGTCGAATTTCTAATTGAGCTAGGAGAAGGTAAACGTAGGAAGGTACAGATCCTAACATTCATTGTTTTGGACGTTAATTCCCCATATAATGTCTTTCTGGGCCAATCGATCCTCGTAGAATTTAAGGCAGCTTTGGCCCTGTAATGTTTGATCTTGAAATTTCCGATAGAAAATGAAGTTGGTGTGGTGCTTGGCGATCAAGTGACTGGTTGTGCATGTGATGTGGCTGAGCCGAGAGAGGCCCGACGAAGAGAGAAGGGAAAGGGTGTAGACAAATCTATCCGCATCTATGTTTCTGAAGATTGACAAGTAGCGCCCGAGCCTTTTGCTTAGGCAACACAGTCTAATCCATAGAGACGTAGATCTGAGAGATGATGATGAAGAATCCAATGAGGCCAAGGCGGCGCCGACTGAACTGACGATTGACATCATGATCAACCATGATGACCCGTCGTGAGTACTAAAGATAGGAACGCAGCTCAACCCTTTGAAGATGAGGGATCTTGTTGACTTCCTATGAGCAAATCTCGATGTTTTCGCTTGGACCCATTTTGATATGTATGGGATTTCTCCTACCATCGGAAGTCATATGTTGAACATTGACTCAAAGTATGTGCCAGTGAAACAAAAGAGGAGTGGCATGGACCCGGAGAGGTCCGCTGCTCTAAAAGAGGAGGTTGATAAACTCAATGCCAATGGTTTCATCCACGTTGCCTTCTATCCTGATTAGATATCTAACCCTATACTAGTGAGGAAGCCAAATGAGAAGTGGAGGACCTGTGTCGATTACTCGGACTTGAACAAGGCATGCCCTAATGATAGTTTTCCATTGCCTAGAATTGATTAGCTGGTCGACTCGATAGTAGGGTATGAGTTGTTGTCATTATCAATGCGTATTCAGGATACAATCAAATCCTGATGCACATCCTAGATCAAAAGCACAAGAGTTTTGTCACAATGTTAGACTGTACTGTTATGTAGTGATTCCTTTCAGGTTGAAGAATGTAGGGGCAACCTACCAACGACTGGTGAATCTGATGTTTAAAGATCAGATTGGTAAAACAATAGAAGTCTATGTGGATGATATGCTTGTGAAGTCACGACAATCAAACGACCGCACTCGAGACTTGGGAAAGATGTTTGATATACTTAGATTTCATGAAATGAAAATCAATTCATTGAAATGCTCCTTTGGTGTTGCATCGGGGAAGTTTTTGGGCTTCATTGTCAACCCACGAGGGATTGAAGCGAACTCAAAAAAGATTCAAGGTGTTCGAGACATGCGTGCGCCTAGAACTATAAAGCAAGTGCAAAGCCTGAATGGGAAGGTCGCAACATTGAGTCAATTCATATCCAGAGTAACCGACAAATGTATTCCCTTCTTTGATTTGATAAGGAAAGGGAAAGGAAATTATGAATGGATACTGGATTGTGAAGACGCGTTCCGAGCTCTGGTGAGCCACTTGGAGGGGCCCCTTATTCTATCAAAATTGGTAGACCATGAGCAGTTGTATATTTACTTGGTCGTATCCCAGCACGCCATCAGCGGGGCTTTGATTCGTGAGGAGGATCGAATAAAAAAGCTGGTGTACTATGTAAGTCAGCGTTTAACTGGGGTAGAGAGAAATTATCCCAAGATTGAGAAGCTGGCTTACTGTTTGATAATCACATCATGCAAACTCCACCCGTGTTTCCAGGAACATCTGGTCAGTATCTATACCGATCAACCATTAAGGCAGGTGCTTCAACAACCAGAGACTTATTAAAGGTTACTTAAATAAAACATTGAGCTTAGTCTTTTCGACATCACCTACCTACCTTAGAGGACTATCCAAGGACAAGCGTTGGAAGATTTTATTGCAGAGTTCACTATGCAGGACGAACCGAATGGAAATGATGCAATTCCCACTGTACGATGGAAGCTATATACCGATGGGTCATCCAACGACCATTGTTCTGGCACAAGTGTTGTTCTTGTAACTCCCAAGAACCGATCGATATATTATGCTTTGAAGCTTAATTTCCCCACTACGAGCAACGAAGCCGAGTATGAAGCGTTGATCGCTGGACTGAAGCTTGCCAAAGAACTTGGAGTAAAATCGGTTGAAATCTTTTGTGACTCACAATTGGTGGTGTACTATGTCCGGGGAGACTACCAGGCAAAGGGGCAGAGGCTTGCTCCATACCTCACTAGGGTCCAAGAATTGTTGGCGGACCTCGAATACTATGATATTTCGCATTTCTAACTCGAATGGAACGGGGAAGCCGATTCTTTGGCGAAATTTTCAAGCACCGATGATGCACAGCAGATGAGTTTGGTTCCCGTTGAAACTCTACATGTCATGAGCATAAATGAGATGGATGTTGATCTTGAGGCAAAGACGGAGACTGGAAAGGAGTTGTGAATGACCCCGTTCAGAGAACACTTTTTACACCAGACCTTACCCGGGAGAAAGAAGGAGAGACAGCAAGTTGTTTGCAAGGCCTCACGGTATATTATGTAGGGTGGAAAGATGTATCAGAAGGGATTCTTCATTCCCTTGCTTAGTTGCATCGCCTACGATGAGATAAAAGGAGTTTTAAGAGAAGTCCATGAAGAAGAAAGTAGCGACCACATTGGGGGCAGACACTAGCCAAAAGGATACTTCGCTATGTATACTATTGGCCTATAGTGTATTGGAACGTCGCGGATTATGTAAGGAGATGTGACAAATGTCATAAGTACGCAAAGATCCCGAGAGCGCCGCTAACGGAACTCAAGCAAATGGTTAGTCCATGGCTATTTGCAATATGGGGGAACGATATCATCGGCTCCTTGCCAATCTTCAAAGGTGGTGAAAAATACGCAATTGTCGAGGTCGATTACTTCACCAAATGGGCAGAAAGAGAGCCACTAGCTACGATAACCGCCAGAAAGGTCATTATTTTTGTTGTGCGGAACATTATATACCTCTTTGGCCTCCCATGGACTATCATTACTGACAATGGAACTCAATTTGAGAGTAGAGAATTCAAAGAGTTTTGTCGGAAGTATTGCATTGAGAAAAGGTTTGCAGGAGTCACTCACCTTAAAGAGAATGGGTAAGTTAAAGCCGTAAATAAGATAATCAAGTCCGTCTTGAAAAAACATTTGGAGAAGGCTAGACGCAAGTGGATGGATGAGCTTCCAACGCCACTCTGGGCATACAAACCCCCCCCCCCCCAAAGTCTGTAACTGGCCATCGAGTGACTTATTATACCAAGAATGAACCAATGCTAGAAGCAGTTATACCCGTGGAACTTGAAGTTATTTCCTACCGAGTTACTTATTGTGATCCTAGAACGAACCAAGATCTTTAACCAGAGTAGTTGGACTTTGTCGACAAGAAGCGTGAAAAAAGATGATTTAAGGCGGTCGCATATCGGCACCGATCGCCCGATATTATAATGAAAAAGTTCGACCAAGAGCTTTCGATGTGAGCGACCTTGTTTTGAAGCGAGTTTTTTCGTTCCCGTCACATATAAATCCCACATAGGAATGTCCCTACGCCATCGACGGAGGCTTGGAGAAGGAACCTTCAAGCTAGCGAATGTTGATCGCTTGACACTCCCCCGAGCTTGGAATAGCGAGCATTTGTGTCGTTATTATACTTAGTTTATTTCTTTTACATTTCAGTAGTAATTGTTTACAGTATATGTTTCTTTTGTTGTTCTCTGTTTTCGACATGTAATAAGACAATTCTGTTTGTCCCTATTTTCTACAATCAATAAAAGCTTAAACCTATTTTTCTATGAACTGTTAGTGTTCCGTGTTTTATAATTTCATGATAAAATTGATTTGCATTAATCTATGTGGCATATGAACGCACACACAAAACTAAAAGCTGACCAGCTATATACATAAACTCTCTAAGTCCCTAGAGTGCTGATTAGAGTACTCTGAGTCCCTAGAGTGTGGACTAGAGTATAAACAATTTCAAAAATCTCTAAGTCCCCAGAATGCGGATTAGAGTACTCTGATTACCCAGAGTGCAGACTAGAGTATAAATGGTTTTAAAAATCTCTAAGTCCCCAGAGTGTAGATTAGAGTACTCTAAGTCCCCAAAGTGTGGACTAGAGTATAAACGATTTCAAAAATCTCTAAATTCCTGAAGCGGATTAGAGTACTCTAAGTCTCCAGAGCACGGACTAGAGTATAAAAAAATTCTAAATTTCTAAATCCCTAAAGTGGATTAGAGTACTCTGAGTCCCCTGAGTGTGGAATAGAGTATAAATGATTAAAAAAATCTTTAAGTCCTCGGAGTGCGGATCAAAGTGCTCTAAGTCCATGGAGCGAGGACTAGAATGTCAGCAATTTCAAAAAATTCTAAAGTTCCAAAATGTGGACAGAAGAACTCTAAGTCCATCGAAAGCTCTAAGAACTCTAAGAATGTGGACGGTAGAATTCTAATGTTCGCTTTGATTATAGTTAAATCGTGGCGCAACATCCATCGAACAACTATAGTTGGGTCTAGTGGAAGCATCGGAAGTGAAACACTATTCAAGAGAGGATCCGTCTCTTCAGTTATATGAGGTTAATATCACAGTCAACTAAAGTCAACTCAAAGTCAAAGTCTCTGGCCATGGCATTTCACTTAATAATAATAATTATTTTTATTGAACCAAGGACGTTATGTTTGGACTGTAAAGTTGAATGTGGATGATACTGGAATTTTGACCATTACCAAATTCTATAAATCCAAAGTGATATAGTTTTAACGAAGAGATTGGTGTAAATAATCGTCACTATTAGACCACTTATAATAAGTAAAATTGGATTTTACCAATAGATGTGTTAGTGATAAATTCGGCCAAAATGTCACACAACCTGCTAAGTGACGTATGAACGTTAATTAATATTCGAATAGTTCGATATTAGTCGCTAACTGAATTTACACATTTGAGTCACACAAACGCAATGATGAACTATTTGGAAAACCACATGATTTAATTAATTTATAAAATATTGCAAATTAATTAAATTAGTTGATATTGATAAATATAAATTATTCTTTATTTGATGGTTGGAATTTTTTGTAATTATTTTAATGCATTTATAAAAGTTATATTTGCGCGCATTGATATACGATGTTGATGTAATTTAAAGACAATTGCATGAAATTATTTATGGAATTTTATGTCATTTGATGACATACATGTAAAGAAAGGATTAGAGAGAGAAACAATCAAGTGAATTAATTAAGGAAGTTTTAATTAAAGAATGGGAAAAGTTCTTAAATAAAACATATTCTCTAATTCATTCTGTACGTACAACTCATTCTTTCTCATTAAGTCTGTTTTTTTCTCTCCTACTAACTTTTCATGGCATAAAAAATACCAAAATTCTTTCAAATCCATACTAAAACATCAAAAAAATAAACAAAAAATAGTGGTTCATCCATCTCTTAGAAGGATAGGATGAGGATCTTGAAGATTTGAGGAGATATCATCATTCAAGATGTGGCTTCTAGGCAACATTCTATGGGGAGTCAATGTTTAAGATTTTCTTCAAGGCTTTGGATAAAAAGGTATGTTTTTCTTTACTAGATAATGATATTTGATATAATGTTTATATTACGACTTGTCTTTCGAAGTGAGAAGGGCGGGTCGTCACGTTAATGATACTATACTATGCGTATAAACTCGTTTTTCTCTTCTAGGACAAATGAAGCAGAAATCCATCTGCTTAAAACGGTTAGGAGGTGATATCCGCTCTTATGTATTGTCTGTTTATTTCTCATAGAACCGGGGCTGAGTTTATCAAAAATCCATCGATTAGTTTGGAGCAGCGGTAAGCAGAGGAGTGTACTTATTTGAGATGACTTGAAACTGTAACCACTCTAAGACCATATGCGTGCTCTATGCTTTAGAGGAGATTCGTGATTGGTTCGAGATGTTGGAATCTGTGTGGAGGTTCAAGATTTGTTTGAGATGCATGGACACATATAGTTTTTCATGATCTATTTAGGATATGGAAATCCATGTAAGAAGTTTAATTATCATAATTTGTATGCATATATCACTGCCTCATTCAAGTTGAAAATTGTCTGTGTAGCTTGAATGGTTATTGAATGAATCAATTGGCGTTTTATTTAATAAATCAAAACTAATATATGTATATTTTTAGACATAATGTTTTGTTTTGGAACTATGTTCTATATATTCAATTTAAAGTCTAATTTTTAGATCGAAAATTTTATATGCTCAATTTACCAATTAGGTTCTTATTTTGTTAAATTAAAATTAAATTTTGTATAGGTTTGAATGTAATATTTTATTATAGATCTATATTGTAAACATTCAATTCGAAGTATAATCCATTTGATCTAAAATTTTGTATGTTCATATTGTTTTGATTGGATTTTACTTTAACAAATTAAGCTAAAAATTTGTTTATGAATATTATAGTGTTTTATTGAAGATTCATGGTTTAATTCATATAAAACAAAATGTAATTTTAGATTTGAAAGTTAACATGTTTTTATTTTGTTTTTATATTGGTATGAAAATTAAAAAAATAGGAAGTTGTTTTGCCAATAAATCTAAATTTTTATTTCATTACTATAGTCTATAATTTGTATTAATTAGAGATATTATGTTGAATATTATATACATACAATTAATGTTTTGACGATAAACCTACTTTTAAATTGATTGTTATAAATCTCTAATTTTTATTAAGTAGAAAGAATTGATTTAATCTTATATATACACAATTAATTTTATATCTATGTTTGCATATATAAAATTTATTACATGTATTTCATATTGTCAAAGTATGATTAGATTTCTTTCCGAAAGGACGAAACAATTTAAATGAGGTAATAATTTATACATACGTTTACTTTTGACTGTATATATCCTTACATTATTATGCCAATAGTTTTCCATTTATATGCTGCATTAATTAAGTTTACCAAATGGGAAATTTATTCAATCATCGTTGTTTCCCTTTATTTATTTCCCATTTTTTCTTTTATGTGATTAGCTATCCATTTAATTTTGTTTATGTCAACACCTTGCCACACCTGTCATATATTGCACTTACAGAATTTACACTATAACATATTTGTTTATGCTTATATTCATGTCATATACATGTTGCTAATTTATGACATTCATATGATCAACCAATTTAATTAAAGAAAAAAAATGAAAGGTTTCTCTCTATATATAAATTTATGCCCGATCATCAATTGAATAAGTTAAGGGAAGGAAATAAAAAGCTTCTTTCTTTGAATAAATTTATGCGCCATCATTAGTTAAATAATTTAAGAGACAGGAAACTAAAAATTTCCTTCTCTAAATAAATTTAATAAGTTACTGTTATACACAAATATGTACATAAGCGTATATTTGATATACTCTAATTTAAATACACATTAAATTAAAGTAAAAATTTATTTATAAAATTAAATAAAATATTGACTTTATTTAAAAGAAACTTAGAAAATTTCCAAATGAATTTAGAATTCATAGTCTCATTAATGATCCAAATGGTAAAATTTTCGAAATTCACCCATTTCTTCCGTTATGGTCTGGTCCAGTTCCAACAAATGTAACTAATATTTTTACTCACAGATAGTTTCCCTGATTTCCTTTGTATTCGGTTTTATGCCTTCGCCTAATTTCTCCTTCAGTTTCCATCTTTTTGGAATATACAACAATTTAATTGTTTATAGATCAGATTCATAAGTCAAAGATTAGGGAAGAACAGAAAAGCATATATATATATAAAACTTCTCACTTTTAAATTGGGTTGACTTTGAACCTTGAATCTAATGAAGAAGTGGGAAAGATGGCCAATGGAGTTTTGCTAGCGTTTCTATTTTCTTGTGAATGAAAGTGAGGGACTAGCCTCTTATTTATAGTGATTATGATGCGCTTGGACCGTAGGATTTAAGTCAGGTTGGAATAATAATATACAGGTTATTCTTGGCCCAAGAAAACCCTAGCTTCCACACAAGTACCAGTTAACCGCTCCTCCGTAGGTGGTTGACCTGTCTCCTACTTTCAACCGTATATTTTTGTTGCCATTTAATTTTTGTTTGTTTCCCTACTTTACTAACCGACGTTAACGTAAAACATTAAATTTTCCTTAAAGTCAAAAATTTATGTCATTTTTAATTTTTAATGTTAATAATATTAATTTTTAAATTTAAATCCGTTTGAATTATTTAAAATTTGAAAACTTCCAATGTTAATAACTTTTCTTTATGAACTCCGATCGTCAAACTTTATATATGAAAGTTGCTTAGAAGATCACCACAAACACAATAGTGTAACTTTCGTAGCTAAAGTCTGATATTTTTGAAATTATCCTTTTTATCCCTATTACTGGTTTCTTATTAATTCGCGTGTGGTGTTATAGTTTGTGTTAGTGTGTGTTGTATGTATTGGACCTATCCTTTATTATTTGAGTAATAGTGGGTATTGACTCCTTTTATATAGACCCATTAGTATTTGCATATTTAATCTATTCTACATTAACATGGCTTAGTGTTCTCTATTTCCTATTTCATATCATGTATTGCTCTACTTTGGAAATGCATGTATTTATTGCTTTGTGCCAACACCGAATACGTAGGGATATGTTATATGAGATTTTTAATACGTACCACCGTTAGCCTAATGGAATATTCACGTGTGATATGGCAGTCCAATATCGCATCATTCTCTGCATTATCAAATAGTATTACATAGTAATACTCTTTGGTAATATGAGTACATAAATGAGGTATTATAATTTTGGAGGTTGGTCGTCTCCACCATGGGTCGACAATTTCAAGGTTAGTCATCCCAGCCAAGGTCGACTATTTCAAGGTTGGGCATCCTTGCCAAGGGTTGATAATTTCAAGGTTGGCCGTCCTTGCCATAGGTCAACTATTTCAACGTCGACTATTCGAAGATCAATTGTCCCCACTAAGGGTCAACTATTTCAAGGTTGATCGTCCTCGCCAAGGGTCGACTATTTCAAGGCTGGTTATCCCCACTAGGGTCAACTATTTCAAGGCTAGTCTCCACCCTCCAAGGGTAAATTTATTCAATGGATCCATTAGCCATTCATGATCATCAGTCCCCAACTTCGCATCGAGCAGTAGATCTCACAGTAGCTCAACGTTCATAGTTTTAAGCTTAACAAGCTCTCAAGATTTGTAGCAGCGTTAGCTTAAGCCATCCCTTTTATCTGGTTGTATCACTTGTAGTTCTCTCTAATTGTAAGAGGGCCATATAATAAGAGAAGTTCATGGTGGATATAGGTAGATATGTCGAACCACTTAATATCTTGTGTCATTTACGCTTGTTCACTCATGTTAGCTCTTCGACCAAATAATTAGCAAGTAACCGTTGCTTTTTATGGTGCAATCCCAAGGTTGATGAAAAATAAAATCATCATTCTATCACTAGAAGGAGGGTGAACCTCTGATCTTGTGGTTAGTAGCCTCATATAGTCCTATGTAAGCACTTTTCGCCGTCGGTATCCCACATCCAGTATGAACTATGGCAGCTGCAAGTGTGGTCGTGCTCCCTCCTCTAATCATAGGGAATGAGCCTTCCACCACTCGCCAAGCATGCCCCAGTGAGATGCCCTAATCGGCCAGCCTCATGACAAGACCCATGGGGAAGATGGCCATCATTAATGATTGATCTCCTCCTCGCTTCTCCTTTGAAATCCTTAAGACCTGGCACTCATGTTAATACTCAAGGAAGCCAATACAGACTACTGAGTGAATCCGTCTTCCGTCTTCTCCCTTAAACGTCCCTAAGAGCATCCAGATGTCCGTCTACAAGTATGGGGATATCCAAGATCAATGGTCAGTGTCTCTCTCAAGCATTCTCCCTAGCCCATGGCCTTTTATAAAGAAATCATTGAAGCCTTCGAAGACAACAATGGTCGACACTACTATTAAGGCTATCCAATGAGGATGAGTTTTCATGTGCTTATCACCTTGTTTGAGGACCGCCATCTTAGACCGCACTAGCCATCGCTCCCTTTCTGGTCGACTGGCTTTCCAAGAGGATGAATTCTCGAGTATGCATTTCATTGTCGGGTAATGCCTAAGCTATCCAACGAGGAGGAGTTTTCATATGCACATTACCTTATCTGAGAACCACCAACTTTCTCCATCTAGAACCACATGAGTCGTCACTCCCCTACTGGTCAGCAGGCTATCCACGAGGATGAATTACCGAGCATTCATTTCCTTATCAACTAATGCATAGGTTATCTAACAAGGATGAGTTTTCATGTGCTCATTGTCCTATTTGAGGACCGTTGCTCTTCGCCGTCAAGAACTATGCTAGGTGTTACTGCCCTCCTGGCCAGTAGAATATCCATAAAAATGAATTACCAAGCATTCATTTCCTTGTTAGGGAATACCTAGGATATCCAATAAGGATGAGTTTTCGTATGCTCATTACCTTGCTTGGGGACCGCTGCCCTTCGCTGCCTAAGACCATACGAGCCTTTGCTACCCTCTTGTCTGATAGGCTATCCACAATAGTGAATTACCAAGCATTCATTTCCTTGTTATGGAATGCCCAAGCTATCCAACGAGGATGAGTTTTCATGTGCTTATTAATTGTTTGGGGACTACCAACCTCTGCCACTAGGGACAGTGCGAGTCGTCATTCCCTCTTGGTTGACAGGCTATCCATGATGAATTATTGAGAATTCATTTCTTTATTAGGGACTAGAAGTCTATCTAGTAAAGTTGAATCACAATGCATTCATTATTTGTTTGGGGACTGCCTCTGCCCTGGAAGTCTAGGTGAGATGTCTTTCCCCTGTGCACCAAGGTGCATCAATAATTGGATGCATGGCCACAGCGATCCGTATCCGTTTTCCATGATATCACTCGTCCTATGAACAGGATAGGACACTGTTGTCTAAACAAGTTTATTACCTCGAGTTACACTGAAGTCCGACATTCGTAGTATGCCCACGTAAAAATAACCCAGCTTGGCCTCCATTTGTAGCAAGTCACCTTAGGAAACTTGCAAGCCTCTTAACGCTTAGGTTCAATCTGACCACCAACAATCAAATTAATGATAGATAAGTTCGATTTTAACAATTTCTATCTACTAAGTTCTTGTGTACGTTGGCACCATCCGCTCATATCACCATTATCATTCCATGATACAAGAGTGCTCAAGCCAAACACATACACTCAATAGAGCCAGCCCTTATAGTCCTCTAAGCAACCGATGATGTGTCACCGTAGAGAACCCTCGAGCTCAGTGCACTTTGGTTCAAGCTAAGGCCCATCTACAGCTATGCACCTGATCACTTGTCATCTAATAGAACCAATAGGTAAGATTATGCTCTAACTCAGTGCTAGCGCCACCCGCTACTTGGCGCTTGACATGTACTCAAGCCGTATGAATGAACAACCAGGCTTAATCATCATATGGAAATCTTGCTACTAGCACATTTTAAACCGAGTTTTTTATTGAAAATAATACATGAACACCTCAAGTAGCGTGTCACCTAGGATAACCTCTAAATCCTCTAGCACACAGGTTCAAATGGAGACAGTCTATCGACAAAGCAATACTGTGGGGGTCAACTCCCGCACAATTGTTTCAGCACTTAACAAGCAATTTGGTAGCACAGTCAATGCTTTCTTCCAAGTCCGTCAACCTACCCAGGAAGACAAACAAATAAATTTTGTCAGACCAGTGCATAAGACTGTTAGCCATTCAAATACACTACCCTATAAGTTGAAAGCAAGAACAAACTACTATTGCTTGTTTCTCAAACAACAAGTTTGCAATAAAGAATCAATTTTATTCAGTTCAATAGTGTGTAGGAGTACAATGCCATCCCCTAGGCTTACAACGGTTTTTGATCCTTAACTAGTTGCAAAGAAGAAAAAGAGAAAGGGAAGAAGAAGCGCATCAACAGCGCTCTTTAGAGGCCATATGGCCCACGCTCTTAGCACTGCCTACAAAGCGCCCGATAAGGGAAACAAGCAAGAACTTTTTGAAGATTGTTTGCCACCACTAACATCTTCAACATCGATTCTCATAAGAGATTGCGAATAGCTCCTAGTTGACCTCACCAAGGAGCAGATCAAGGCATCAATGGTGACATCTAGATCAGAAGCCCCTACCCCTACTCCTTCCAAAGGGGCATAGACGCTTCCAAGTCATTAAGGTTAGGAAATTATGAGCATCAAAACGAGGAAGCGCCCAATCCCTACTCAGTTCCATAGCTCTAGACCAATATTTGATCAATGTCGAAACTTTGTCCAAGGTACCTAGGTCTGAGTAAAAGGCAAGGTCTAGCTTAAGTGGCCAAAATCCAATAGCAATGGTTTGAACTTCCATTGGCAAACACAACATGACACCCAAGATGGTTTCCTCCTTTGTAAGCTCCAGCTAATTCGAGAAAAATTCCGAAAAAGTTTGAAAAAAGCCAAATTCTTGAGAACAATGCAAAAGAAGTAGGCGGTGAATGCCAACCATTTTTTACTGAGAGAAAACCTATAAAGTTCAAGTATGAAAACTAAATTACATGGCTAAAGCTCCATGGCTCTGAAGTAGAAGGGAAAATGGGATATTTATATGTGTCTCCCTTCAATCACAGCCATTCCAATTGAAGAAGCGAAAGAAATCTCAACCATTCAAAGAAGATAAGTGTCATGTCATACCATGAACATAGGTGAAAAGATACCTTTTTGTTGCATCTCAAGAAACACAATCTACATGACTAATGGCGAAAGGCCTTATGGATGGTGCATTGATTGCAATGTAGAACCTTCATTCAATGGGGTCTTTTGGATTTTACAAGCTCGAGCCTGCTTATGAGCTTGGGGAGAGGGGATGTTACTCAAAATTTTCATAAATAAGAAGGTAGACTAATCAAACTTTTTAGCTTAGTCTGCATCCTTCCAATTTAGCTTGGGCCCTGATCAACCTACCGTAGATTATTCGAGAATCAAAAATAGACTAGCAAGTCACCTATAACTATCATCCAAGTTGGGCCTTCTTAGCCCATCCACTCCATAGCGCTTCATGTTGGCCCCTGGCTAGTGCACCTTGAAGCAATGACAACAGCCAGCTTGTTAAGAAAAACAAGGCATCTGCACAACACTGTCTGGCCCCCATCATTCATCCCTTTTATAACCAGTAGCTCCTTGACAGCCCATCTACTCAAGCACCCTCACTGTAAATCAACATGTCTGTAGATTGCCTTGGGAATGGCTTGTCACCAACTTGGCTTCGACCTAGCCCCTTGCAAGCAACCCTATAGTGGTCCTCCGTATCGTTTTGAGTAGTGCAGCCAGACATGTTTGGCTCGGCTCGCTCTTCCAACACTACCATTGGGAGTTTCCCACCTCTTTCGGTATCCTTTAGAAACTATTACTCTGCCTAGTCTGCCTTGCCACATCAACATGCAGACAGAGCTATACATTTCTGACATGGAGGTTGGTGTGAAATATGTTGCCATTGTGCATGAAACTTTACTTGAACAGTAAGAGCAAAACATGTATCCTACAGGGCTTTTACTTTTTATGTTTTCCTCCACCGTTGATTCCCTTCACGTCACCGGCTGTTCCTCATCAAACTCCTTTAATTAGAACTACAATGCAATGCTTTCCAATTGGATTCATGGCATCATCTCAGTCCTTCCAGCATAAGTTTCAACCAATATAAATAAGCTATGCATGGCATATATTTACAGGTTGGTCGTCCTCACTAAGTGTCGAATATTTGAGTGGTTGGTCGTCCTCGCCAAGGGTTGATTATATTGGAGGTTAGTAGTCCCCTCCAAGGGTCGGTTATATCAAGGTTGGTCGTCCTTCCAATGGTCGTTTATTTCAAGGTTAGTCGTCTCCGCTAAGTGTCGACTATTTCAAGGTTAGTGTCCCCGTCATGGGTCTATTATTTAAGAGTAGACTATTTGAAGTTTGGTTATCCTTACCAAAGATAGACTATTTTAAGGTTGGTTGTCCCCGCCAAGGGTCAAATATTTCAAGGTTGGTCATCTCCAAAAAGGGTCGATTATTTCAAGGTTGGTCGCCACCTACCAAGGGTCGATTTATTCAAAGGACACATCAACCACTCATGATCTCACATCCTCAACTTAGCATCAAGCAGCAGATTCTCACAGTAGCCCATAGTTCATAGTTCTAAGCTCAACAAGTCCACAAGATCAGTAGTGGCGTTAGTCTTAAGCCACCTATTTTATCTTATTGTACCTATCATAATTCTCTGCAATTGTAAGAAAGTCATGTAATAAGAGAAATTCATAGTGAATGTAGGAGCCGTACAGGGCAACTCTATATCTTGTGTCATTTACCCATTGAATGCTCATTTTAGCTCTGAAACCGGACAACTGCAAAGTAACCATTTCTTTTTTAGGTACAATTCCAAGTTGATGAAAAATATAGTCAATGGATCCAAATAGATTTTTATGAAAACTCACCTGTTTAACCGATCGCGTGGGCACCCAGATCCAACAACTGCAAATTATTAGCTATGTAATAAAATCTTGTTCGAAATAAAAGGTGTTTTTTTCTATTATATACCTGATATGATATGTAATAGTCTTTATTTTTAATTTAAGTATATTTAATAAAAGATCCATAAATGATATGTTTTGTTGATAGTAATTACAATACGTTGTAACCATGGGTAATTTATCATAATGAAAATAAACATACCATTTTAAAGATTTCTAGTCGAGATGAATCAAGACTGGATATTGATATATCCATTGAGACTAGAATATGTAACGTACTCTAAATATTGGGTAATGTATTTCTCATTACTGCTGGAGACACTAAGGGGTTACGTAATGACAGTTATTAGATAGCAATGCAATGAGTCATTCGATAATTTTATATTGGTTAATATAACTAAGGTCAAGTAGAAATATCGATGTGACAATATTATACAATTCTCTTAACTTGATAATACTATCTAATTTCAATGTGGAAACTTTGCTTTAATTATAGTTAAATCATGACATAGCATCCGTCGAACAACAATAGTTGGGACGAGTTAAAGTATTGGAAGTGAAACACTATTCAAGAGAGAATTTGCCTCATTGGTTATATGAAGTTAATATCATGGTCTATTAAAGTCAACTCAAGGTCAAAGTCTCTATCCAGAGAAGTTTAGGTAATAATAATTGTTATTATTGAACCAAGGACTTTGTGTTAGGATATATAAGTTGAATGTGGACGAGAATAGAATTTTGACCATTACTGAATTCCATAAGCCTTAATGTGATGTAGTTTGACAAAAAGAATTGATGTAAATAATAGTCATTGCTTGGGACCGCTTAAAATAAGTAAAATTGAATTTTATCAAACTGGGTAAGCGATAACGTTGGCAATAATTTCACACCACTAGCTAAGATGGCATGTAAATGTTATTATTTGAATTGTTCCATATTAATTGCTGACCAATTTACTCCTAAGAGTCACACAACCGAAATATTAAACATATCTAAAACCACCTGATTTAATTAAATTACAATAGTTATAAATTAATAATAAAATTTATTTGATTGGTTTTGAAAACAGTGCATACATAAAAGTTGTATATACACGTATCGATGTACAAAATTAATGTACATTTAAATTTAGTTTAAATATGAATTAGCTGATATGGATCGAAATGGAATGGAGTCCCATATAGGCTAAGGGTATGGCTAATTATAGGTTAAGGGGAGGAAGGCATATTATGATATTTTATTAATTTGAATTAGTAGAGAAATATGTAGATCTGGATTCATAATGTGCTCTTTCTTTTCTCTCTTATTTAAATCTAACCACACCTTACTTTTCCTTTTTGACTTTTAGGCTTTTCCCTTGTCTGTACCTCTAGCCAAAATTATCTATTGTCCTTCTCTGTCATTTTTAAACTTTTAAAAACAGGTTAATTCAAATAGTGCAAAGATGTGTAGATCTTTTAGCGGTGTAGTGCTTTATGAAAGAGATTAGATTTGGATCCCAAAGAGTTAAGTGGATTCAATATTCATGGTGTTATTTTTAGCCTACAGTTGAGGTAACACTCTAATTTATACTTATATATATTTACACATAAACATATTTTTCATCTATTTTTATTCATATGTGGTTGGATTAGAAGTGCATAGCACAAATCTTTATATATATATATATATATATATATGTGAGTGTGTGTGTGTGCTATCAACCTTGAATATGTGTACATATAAAATATTTTTATGATAAATAAAAATAATTATTTTTTATACGTAAATGTAGATGATTTCGACAAGAGATTAAAGAAAAATTTGAATCCAAAGTAATTTCGAAATGGTTTTTTATATATAACCGATTTTAAATTATATAAACATATATATAATATATAATATATAAATTGCGGTAGAATTATGTACTTACTAATATTTCAAAACTAAAAAATTTATACATACACATACTGAAATTAGTATACATATATAATTTTATTTTACAAATATAATAATTAAATCATATTAATATATTATAAATACATGTATACATATATTTTAATATACATAAATTTATACAAGTTGTAAAAATTCATTTTTCAATTTTTTTGTAATTTTCGTACGTAAATTATTTTTAATAGAAAAATAAAACAAAATTAAATCCATATGCTTTAGATAAAAATTAAAAAAATTGATTTTGTCAAAATAAAGTATGGCTAAAATAATATACATATATATTTATTTACATAATTGATATATGTGTATATCATTTCATATTATAAAGGTTTTAAATATTAACTTGTACGCACACACACATACACACATAGATATACATATATATTATACACACACGCACACAAAGAATTTCTTTTCATACATAAAAGTATGTATATACACTAAAATATAATTTACTTGTAAAATTAAATTTTAATTTCAAATTAAAAGATATTTTCATATCCAGATCTGGTTTTGAATTCTAAAATTTGAATTTGAGTTTTAAATTACCTATATATGTATATTTATAAATAGTATTTTATGCGTATATAAGTTTATGTGTGTAAATAATAATACTTTTTATAATATCATATATATACACACTATCATGAACGTAATTTTATATCACATTTATATATATGTATATGTATGTATGTATGTATGTATGTATGTATGTATGTATGTACACATATTAGACAGTACACATAGATATATTTATATATATGGGCTAGCATGTAGTATAAATCCTAACATTTAGATACATGCATGTTGAACCATGCACACTGTATATGTTGCACATGCTTGTACACATACATGTGTGTAAAGTACACATGTAGACAATGTATAATATAAATAATATCAAACTAAACTTTTATTAACAAAGTAAATAAAATAATAGTTTTATTTAAAATTAATTTAAATAAGATATAAATCTACTTAGATTTCATACACCTAATAAGATTCAAATTGGTAAATTTGAAGTTCACTGTGTGTTATCCTCATTCGAACAATGGTATTAGATCCCAATAGCCTTTGTGGTATAAATTTAAGGGGCATTTTACTAGAAGGACAAACTTTACAGTCCAATTAGTTTCTAGGACATACATCCATATAAATTAATTTTAAGGCCAAAGTCAGCAAAATAATTACTTTTAAGGACAAAATCAGCAGTCCAATTACTTTTAAGTACAAAATTTCATAGGTTTTTAGGCCTTAGAAGCTAATTGTTTTGCATTTTGTCCTTAAAAGTAATTATTTTAGCTGTGTGTACTTGAAACTAATTGCACTTGCTAAAGAGGCCCTTGTGGCTAATTTCCACTTTACAGTCCAATTAGTTTCTAGGACACACATCCATAGAAATTAATTTTAAGGCCAAAGTCAGCAAAATAATTACTTTTGAGGACAAAATCAGCAGTCCAATTGCTTTTAAGTACAAAATTTCATAGGTTTTTAGGCCTTAGAAGCTAATTTTTTGCATTTTGTCCTTAAAAGTAATTATTTTAGCTGTGTGTCCTTGAAACTAATTGCACTTGCTAAAGAGGCCCTTGTGACTAATTTCCACTTAAACATGGTATATGGGAAAAGAAAATACATTGATGATGATAATATATTAGAAAATAGAAGGCATAGGCTAGACTACAATTAGATTATAACTAAGATATACAAACAAGAATATAACTTAAACCATGGAATATACTTTATTATAGAATAGGGTAACCAACGAGACAAATGACAGGGATTAAAATATAAAAATGGACACATGCTTCAAATAAAATCATGAAGCAAGCACACATGCTCCACAACATGATCACACAAAGTCAGAAACATTAGGAATGTTAATTCATCAAGTCTGCCAGCACATATACGTAGCAACATAAAGGAAATCAAAACATTCAACAACAAACACGAACACTACTGGCAATGGAATCTGAATAATGGAAAATTTTCGTTTAAATTTGTTTAGGATGGTATTAGAGAGAAAAAAAAGATACAACAGTAGCATAGCACTGTATGAAACAAATTTTGTGCTCCTAAAATGTCAATGACTACATATTTTGCAATGTCAAATAGGCTGCTTACAAAGTAAATTCATAAACTTTCATGAAAATTCCAAAAAAAAAGAGTAAAAAAGTGTGAAAGGAGAAAAAAGTCATAGGGTCAGAGGTTCAAACAATACAAAAATCACTATAAAATATTAAGTAAAGTGCAAACCATTTTAAACTGTATATGATCATGACTTTAAATATTGGTTTATAGTCATATTAAATTTACGTCATACAAAGTCATGATCTTCAAGAAAACACTCAAATCTTTTTTAAAAATGTTGATGAAATATCTACAATTTTGACTGTCGTGGTTCAAAAATTGAAAGGCATTAAGAGTTCCACTGACAAAATTCTTTTTCACAACAAGCAACCCCTTATGACCTCTAATTCTAGAGGCAATTCTTCCAATAATTCAACCTATGTATCCCCCAATCAGATAATTTTTAAAAAAACTCACCAAGAAACTGACACCAATTTAGAAATGGGGATATTTCAGTCTTGAAGTAATCCAGTATTGATTCATGCACCCAGATTTTGCAACATACAGTCATAAAATGGACTTCCCAGCCTTTTTGGACAAGACAACATGGTAAATGGCCAAGGTAAGTAGACCAAGTTTTAATTAGCAGTACTCCAGAAAATGAGTGGACACAAGCATGCTTCTTCCACCTTAGGTAAGAACCCCACCAATGGTATTATTGGCTAATTAAAACAGTCAAAAATCATGAATTTTAGAAAGTATTTAAGGAAAAGGTTCTTGTTAGATTCAAAAGTGTTGAATTTAAGAAACCATATAATGCTTTCACCAATTTCACGTAGAGCACCTTTGTGTTAAAGTACTTGAATCAACTTTTAGCAACTACAAGCCATTCTTGGCCCCATATAGCTAAGATATCTTTTAGATTCATTCGTTGATGGATTCAAAGAGGACATTAGCTACGTGTCATGGCATCAAACCTAGTTGACTTTAGGGAAGCAATTAAACGGGGAAAAATATTTGAAGCTAAATGAATGTTGAACAAAAGAAATATCAAGAACAATAGTTATAATTTTCCAGCTATCAAGAACTCCACTAATTCATTATAACCCACACCTAAACTCATCCCTCCTCCATCACAATTGCAAAGAAGTTTAAGAAATTCTACTTTGGAGAAATTAGTTAAGACAAAAGGGATTACCCTATAAAAATTATATAAAGGTGGAACATGAACCAGTGTTTTGATTAAGATGAAAAATGGCAATATTCCATAAATGCAAGACTAAGTAAGTTTATGTCATTGGCGGAATAACATAATTATTACCTAAAAATGAGGAAAACTCTTAAGAAGAAGAATTTGATAATGAACCAGAAGAAATAAAGGAGCGTGATTTCAACATATGCCTATAAGCTATTTATGGAACTCTAGCATTACATACCATTAGGATTCAGGTATGTGTCAATAACTAACCACTTAATATTTTAATTGATTTAGGCTACATCATTAGCTTCCTGAATACATAGATTGCCAAGAAACTTAAATCCAATTACAAAACAAATGGATATAAACTCAAACAGTGGGACCGGGCCTTATTCTGCACACGGTCAAGAAAGCGGTGCAGTTACCATTAAAAAATGTCAAACTTAAAACTATGAAAACATCAAAAATAATGAAAACAATGGGAAAAAAATATCGGATAAAGGTTTTGAATGTGACTAGCTATTCTTAGAGGACAAAGCAACTTCTTTTGTTTATGCAAGAATGTCGAGTAAGTAGTACCATAATAGTTGGGCTGGAAGCTTCTCAATAGAAGGGAAGTTGTGCAATGATTATATGGTTTTTTAACCACAAATGTAATGAACAAACTGTTTTGAATACAAAAGAAGAGTCAATTCATAATTACTAAGACCGTTTACAAAGAAATGTGCCAAATTTGCATAATATCTTTAAATTAGATCGTAAAATAGAGATGAAACTAAAAAAATTATGATGAAAACCATACATAATTCAGTAAACAATTCGCATAAAGGTTGAATTTAACCGAACTGATCAATATTTGCCAAGTCCTGCATAAAAATATGAAAACTACATTGTGCCCAGTCACTACGAATGTAAATAGATCCCACTTTAAACTATTATATAAAACACCAAAATTATTTTTCATAGAGCCAATGAAGTTCTCATTACAAGCCTAAAAATGTAGCAAGCAAATGTCTACTTAAATACGTGTACATTATAAGCCTAAAACGCAGCAATCGAAATTGGATTCCCTAATTTTTATATCAAGCATGATAAGTTATTATACATAACCTTATTAAATCTACTAAACCAAATTCCTAAATAAGTAATCAAAACATCTTGCCTCTTCCTTTCACGTTTATTATAAGTGTTCAACATCATAAAAGAGTAAGAACTTTTTTTAATACTGAGGCATTAAAACTTTATGATAGAACCAAAGCTAGAGTATGGAAAAAATTATTAAGTTTATACCTGCTTCGTAGTAAGCTCTTCTCAACCAGGCTAGGGAAATCAATGAATGGAAAAGCTTAATTGTTTTCGTCTAAACTTGAAATCAAAGTATCCGACTCAACTTGTAATCGATTCTTTTTGACTAAATCAATATATGAACTGTAAAACCCAAAAAATTCGAATTAGGGCATCTTTGAGATAAGGTTTTAAGGGAAAATGGGATAACCTGAAGAAGGAAGGATGAAATCAACGAAGAAAATTTTGGATTCTTTCTAGATTTACGAAAAGAAGAGCAACACTAGGAGATAAGGGGAAATTATTTTTCTTTTGAAGGGAATGGCATGAATGAGAGGCGACAAACAGAAAAGACTTAAACCTAATGAATATCATCAATGTTCTTACGTGTATAATTTTCGTTGTAATTTACTTTTACCGCACCTTCTACTTCAATGCTAAGAAAGGATTCTATCAATAGTGAGTTTTGTTGTAGTGTTTTATCCAAGTCCATGACCCCTCCGGGTCAATGTCCAATTCTGGGACCTCTCCGGGTCCATGTCCAAATCCGGACCTTTCTAGGTCCATATCCAAACCCGGGACCTCTCTGGGTCCATACCCAAATCCAGGAACTCTCCGGGTCCATATCCAAATCCGAGACCTCTTCGGATCGCTTTATCATACTCCATCCTTAACTCTCCGGTCGAGGGCTTATCCATGGTTCTCCTTCTCCATCCTCGACTCTCCGGTCGAGGACTTAATTCGTTCGGTATCCTAATCTATCCACGTTCCCCAATCGAGGATTTAATCCATAGGGTATCCAACTCCAGACTCGACCCCAGTTGAGGACTTATCCATGGGATACCCTACTCTAGCCTCGATTCCCAGTCAAGGACTTATCCATGTTCGAGTCCATCCTGTCGTCCTTTGGTGAAGGGACTCGTAACTCGCGGTTATCGCCCTATCTCTATGGTCGGAGGTGTAACCATGACCTGTTTATTTATTACATTAATCCTGATTTAATCATTCCATAGTCCAGTTGGTAAAATAAAAAAATAAGAACCCGTAAAACCAATGAAACTAAATAGCCATAGTATATGAAAAACCAAAGTTTGTAGTAAATAGAAAAAACAAAATTTCATAAACCCGACCACCACGGTTCATCGTCATCTCAGAGCATGCCTAGAGACCGTCCTCAATCCCATATATATGTAAGTGACTTAACCATTTTACTGTGGGGTTTATGACTTATTCCATGCCATAAATCGAATCAGCTAATAATAAGCTAACGATGATGCCTTGATCCAATGCCATCTTCATTCGAGGTGGGCGATGGCTGCTCCTGTTCCACTGCCACATCTTGATTCCTTATATATTGTTGCAACTGACCATTCCTCACATGTTCCTTAATGAAATCCTTCAAATTCCCGCAGTCATTCGTATTTTGCCCATCCATCTCATGGAATAGGCAATGCTTTCCTAATGTCCGCTCGTATTCGGGGGGTTCCCTTTTTGCGAGCCTTTGATATTGATGGCGCACTCTGGTATCCAAATAAATCCTTTCCAGAGTTTCAGTCAAATCCATGTAAGAAGAGAATTTCGGTTCTTTCCATTGCCTTTTAGAGATATTACTATCGTCGTTCATTCTCTGTTTTCCCTTATCGTTCCTATTTACGCCTCATGATGATCCTTCACTTTGCACGGCGTTCACCTCTGGTTTGTTTACTCATGCTCTTCTAGTCATAGCTTTCTGCTTTATGGTAAAACTCCCTTAAATCCATAGGTGGATCTCGTGCTAGTGAATCCTTGAACTATGTTCCATCAGCAATGCTAGATACAGCTACCATCAAAAGCATGGATGGATCCGAACGATCCACCGATGTCGTCGTAGCATTAAACCATATAAGAAAACTCCTCAGGGGCTCTCTGGTCCTTTTTTCAGTATTGCCAAACTCATCACATTTTTGGGTCTTGAGATGTGAACTGTGAACTGTCGCATAAACCATTTGATCAATTTAGTCCACGTTCCAATAGAGCTGCTTTCCAATTATCTGAACCATAGTGCTACTATTAGCACCAAAATAGGTCACTGACACCCTTGAATAGAGTTATGTAGAGAGATTAATGTAGAAAATAAATTAAAACAGAGAAATAACGCAATCGAATGCAAAAAAGAATAGCTGACAAGGAAACATCAGATTTATAGTGGTTCGGTATAACTGCCTACGTCCACTTTAAGCATGATCTTTATTACTTTTCCAATTACTTGAGTACATATACAATCCGTAAAAAACAAATTGAATACAAGTTTTAACAGAAAAAAGATGAATGCAAAAAATGGCAGAATGCCCTTGGAGTTCCCCAAAAAAAGTCTCTTCAACTGTACCCTGCCCCTTTATTTATAGACGAAGATAAGCTGATCCTCTGCACAGGCCCAAGGCCGAGATAGTTTGGCTCATATATGATAATTTTGAGTCAGCCAACCTAGGTATGCCGATCAACTTTGGTCGAGCGACAAATGCCAAACAGGGCTGTCTTGATAAATGACTCAAAACATACCCTCAAGGAGCTCAAAGTGAATAGTGGTGTGACTCGATGCGATGACATGCTGATCGCCTCGCTTTGGAGTGGAACCGATAACTACCAACTTCCCTGGTATGCACCGAACCAGGTGTGCTGAACTATGATGACCGGACCATGAACACCGAAATAGGACTGAACAAAATACCTTAGCCGACCCTTGCACGGCTTTCCTTTCTTGACCGAGCGGCATCTGGTGAAACACCTGGACCGAACGACACATGCCAACCCATCCAGACCGAATGATACATGGCCTCCCCTGACCGAGCGACGCATGACTATGTGCTTTTAAGGTCAGACCAAAATCAGCCGAAAGACCAAGGCCGAACCAAATCCACACCGATCCACTGTGTCCGAAATCATCTCGACCGAACCACTTGCTATTGTAAATCTTGGCTGATCCTCCCTGGCTTCACTCCAAAACTAAGCTGCCTTGGCCAAACTAGTGCTAAATATACCGAGCCATGTATAGGCCGACCCAAACGTAAGTTGCACTGGTCTCTTACACTTCTGCCTCTTTCTTAGCCAGAGTCTTGTCTAAGTTCAACTACTGGCTCTGCGACCATCGCCATGTAGCCAGGCCAAAGTGCCTAGTGATATTTGCCCCCCCAAGTGCGTCGTTTGAATCAACAAGACGTGCTTTGATTCAGCAAATAATCCTTGCTTTCAGGTGCTATTTCATCTAGAATGATAATTGCATGTCGTTTAAACCCTGCTTTTAACCTTTTAAAGGCTGAATGCATACGATCTTATGAAGGCTGAATCATGGCAGACTTTCCTAACATTACATGCGCTTATACACATAGGTATATATATGTACATATATATACATATATATACAACCCTTTTTCTCCCTCCATTTTCTTCTCTCTCCCTTCTTTTATTTATACATTGTATCCTATTTTATCACGGGTCGGTCGACGTACGAGCATTGAACCACTCGTTCGGTTTACTCAGTATTGCTTGACATGCTCGCTCACCGACCCATTGAGGTTCTTTGACCGGTTCCACTGGTTAAGGCCCGTTTACCTTCCCTTCTACACATATAAAAGCCCTACACTTTAGCATTTTTTCGTTCACTTCTATTTTTTCTCCACAAGCCCCTGAACCTTATCTCCCTCCGAGCCTTGCTTACCATTCAACCCTTCTTCCTTTCAGAACCAGGCTATCCACTTTGAAACTCCATTCGCAAGCGAACCTAACCAAACTTTGTCTTGAACCCAACAGTTCTCATAGGCCTTAATTATTTGCATATAGGTACAAATCTCTCACTCGATTTATTTCCTTAAATGCGGAGTCTCGTAGGTTCATAAATAGGAGTTAGTGGGGGTCGACAAAGAGAGGGATGAATTAGAGACGTGAGCAGGTCTTAGACTGGGGATTTGGTTCGATCTTAATGGAGAAAGGGTAAGTTACCAGGAGAAATAGTTATAGCCTTAAATTCGAAGTTGGGAACATGGAGAAGAAGAAAACCTGGTGATTCGTAGGAGTTGGTGCATAGCTGGTAGAATTCGGCTTGTCATACGATCGAGGGACGACGATCGATAGCTCACTGTAGTAATGTTGAGTTGTTATGAATTTAGTAACTAAGTAGGTCGGAACTTTGAAAAGGAGTGTCTCGGCATATGCTATGCTGAGGCTGTTCGGTGACTTTAAGGTGAGTGGGTCGGCATATTCCAATGGTAGCCGGTTGGCAAACGAGGTTACAAGGTTGGGTCGGTATTGTGAGTGGAAGTCGGTCGGTCGGTTGTCTAGGAAGGCCTGGGTCGGTAGGATCCTAGCAATAGAGTGGGTTGACCAATACGTATTTAGGAATGTGGGTCGCTCAGTATATATTGAGGAAGGTAAAGGAGAGGAATATAGTGAGTATGGCTCGACATATAATGAAGTGATGTGGATCGATAGAACTCCGAGTGATGTCGTTCGGTAATTAGGGAGAGGTAGCGAGTGAGTGGGTTAGCATTGGCAATAAGAAGTGTTTTAACTCAAACATAATACACGTTTGGGTAACATACTTCCACAACCAATCAAAGCATATTGGGTAATGGCAAACAATAAGGCATATAAGCCAAGGACCAAATTTGAACTGACTCCGTCATAACTTGAACGATCTTAAATGCAAATTTAACTCAACAAATGCCAATGTTCGACTCTGAGACTACAACTGCCAACCATATGATAAACTGTAGGAGACAGTCAGCGATGAGAGTCTCCAAGGACAACAATTTAAAGTTCTATCACACCACCCTTGTGTTTAAAACTTTAGTTTTTTCCGCATTCACGTTTTAGTCATCACACTAGTTCACACACAACACGGCGGGATATATTACTGTCGTTATATTTGAAATATATTGTCTTTCAAGTATGGTTTAAACATGCATATATTCACATTCGTTGTTCTTTGGAGATGTCCAAAAAAATAAAGCTCCGCTACAGTTACTGACAAGCCTGAGCCAAGTTCTTAACAGAAGGTAGTAGGAACTTCGAATCCACCGACAACCTCTACAGAGGGTATTTTGGATCCATCTTCTGTAGTTATAGGCCTGACTCCTAATGTTATAGGCGGAGTCGTTATTCTGGATAATCCTATTGATTCACAAGCTTCAAAAATCTACAAAGCCGCTCTTTGTCGGTTGTGCTCAATTCATGGAATCCCTTTCGATGACGTTTTAGTTTCATCAAGACAAGATCGGCCTCATCTGCCCCCACCCGGGTATACAATGTGCATCAAATTTATGTACTAGGTCGGAAGCGTTCCATCGTTCAATTCTTTTCCCCATGAAGTGTTACGGTATATCGGGATCGCTTCGGCACAGCTATACCCTAATAGTCATGCGTTTATTCATGGCACCTGTTTCCTCTTTCTGAGCACCTTATCCACTTCCTTACTCCCGAGGACATCCACTATATTTACTGATTCGAAAGACGGTCTGATAGTCCATCCTTCATATTTCTTGAGCCACATTCCAAATGTCAAATCCTGATGGGGGCATGGAGTAAATCATCCCAGTATAAGAAAGAGCGGTTCTACGTACGCTGCCCCTGCTTTGCGAGAAGATGGCTGGAAGGGTGTAAGTTTCATTCCTAGACTAATATTTATCTAAGCTCGAAGTGAATCCTTTCTAAACTTCCTTCGACTTTTATAGGTATATGCCCATGACCTTATGGCGCTGGGTATTCTAAGGTCATCGAGGCCGTTCGAGCTATTCCTATGAGAGGTCGGACATTAGATCTATTATTTTCAATGAATGCTTTTGAAGTTTGGATTATTGGTGGAGGGTCGTCGAACTAGCCTCCCAACTGGTGTACCTATAACTGGATCCGCCGCAGAGAAAGGCAAAGAGCAGGCCGGGCCTTCAGTGCCCCTACAGAAGGGGCCCTCGATACATCAGAGGAAGGTGAAATTAAAGAGGCCAGCATGCCAGGAGCGTCTGATGAGAATATAAGTCCCGATCTAGCATCAGTAACTAACGAACCTGACATCGATGAACCGCCTCCTCCTTCAAAGAGGAAAAGGAGCTTAGCCTACAAACTGAGAAAGAAAACAGTGGGCGGAACTTTAAAAGTCATAATTACTCCGGTTGAGAAAGAGTCATCCCCTCAAAATATAGAGGGTTCACTAAAAGGTCTATCAGACCTGACTATCCTTACTGACTTGTTAAATTACGGCTTCAATGACCTAGAGGCCATGGGACTTAATTCGCTTACGAGAGGCGATGAAGGCGATCAAGCCCGTCATCAAAGAGAGAAAATCCCAATAAGTAAAGCAAAAGAAATTAGTTCGTCAGGGGGAAACACTAGGACACACACAAACATTTACACTTCACCCTACATTTAAATTTTAGCCATTATATGATTCTTACTAACTTGTCCTCACTTGGCTTCTGTGCAGATGATATAGGGCGTATACACGGCATTGACCGTCTCTGCGGATTCTCTATCTTCTACCACTCCAGTCGGGATTCGGGATCAGGTAGACACCAAGGCAGGGATGACAGCGGCGATAGAGACTACCATCCTAGAGACTCGTCGTCTTCGAGAAGAAAAACTTATAGCCATTCCTCATATCCCAATGATCCTCCCCCTCAATCAAAGCACATTAGGGAGAAATCTGCCTAGAAGGGATCTCAATTCAAAGCTCCCCGTGACCAACTCTCTGGCTTGTCCAGCACCAAGAAATCTCGTGAGCTACGTAAGAAGTCTGTGATTCCGGCTAGGCGAACTCCCCAAGTCTCTACACAAGATCCATCGACAGTTGAGAAATTAGGCGAGCTTAAGGCCACATTCCTAAAGATATGCTTTGACGGATTGAAATTTCTTCCTACGATTCATCCAATTCTTGGGCATGTTAAACAAAACACCATCGCCTGCAACAACTATGTCGATGTCCAACATGATGTGTTTGTTCACTTGGCAGAAAAAGTTCTAGAAGTTTGTATGGAACATCACGAAATTGATCGCCTGAAACTTAAAGCCATTCACGACAAAGATATCATTAAAGCCCATGATGAAGAGCTATCTTTGCACAAATCTCAACTCGAGGCCGCCCAGAAAAACGCCAAGGATATAGCCAAGGTGGTTAGTCATTTGGAAGCCACTCACAAAAGGAAATTGATGAGGCATCTCAACGTAGTGGTGCTCTAGCCTTAGAAAAAGGCTCCATTCAGAAAGAAAAGGATACCCTTACTAGATGAGTTAACAAATTAGAGGAGCTACTTCTTAAAGAGAAAGAAGAGAAAACTGCTACACACAAAGAGTCACAATGATATTGCGATGAAATTGTTGCAACACGACTCCTAAAGACGAAGCTTGACGAGGAACTTTCCAAAGCTGAAGCGCTAAAGGAGGCAGATCGCAAGGAGGGTAAAGGAATAGTGCTTACAGAAGTTAACTCTCGCCTCGAGGCAGCAGCTGAAGCTGGCAGAGAGGAAATTAGGTGCTTATTTGATCCACTCATTGCCGAGTATAATGCTAGAGTTCTCATGCACCGCGACCTATCCTTTCTAGGTGAGGGTTATCTCGAATCATTGGACGAAGCGTGAGATTCTTTCATAAAAATTAAAAGAGCCGAGTCGGGCGTCGAAGAGGTTGATGAAGAAGCTCTTGTGAAGGAAGTGCTTCGAGGAAATGGGCCTTCGGACCTATCTGCAGCAAAAGCCCTCTACGGTAGGGACACCTCATCATCAAAAGGCAAGGATGACATTGTTGACCCATCTGGCACTGAATTTCGAGCTCCTCCTTCCGCTCAACCGACTAATAGCTCGTCACTCGATCCTCTTGAGTAGCATGTCGGCTATGACCCAGAGAAGCCCAGGCTTGATGTTCATATTCTATCCCCTATCCCAGAGGGTGAGACTCCTAAAACAGTTGAGAGTCAACTGGAAGCCGGTATGTAGTTCTTCCTCCTAAAGTTCACAAAACAATCATTTTTGGTGCACAATAGATGTATTCTAACATTTTTCTTTTATAGCTTCATGTAGAACATTCTAATCCTGAACCGCCCCCAAGGAGCGGTGTCTCCATGGAGGGGGAAGAGAAAATCGTAGAGGCACTTCACACTGGGGATACTCCTGGATCTGATGCTCAAGTAATCAAGGCGCTAGATGAAGACAAACTTGAGAACCCTTCACCAGCTGATGAACATGATAAGGTCAAAATAACTGGTGTCTCCGAACATACATCGAAACTAAGCATAGAGGAGCAAATCATGGAAGAGGGGAAAAATAAAGACGAAGTTAAGCTTGAGCCTCAGGCGGTGGAACTTGATGATCCTCTAAACAGGCCCCTGAAGGTCATTCTCCCCGGTGGGACCACTCCTTTGGAGGTTCCTCTTCCTCCCTTGGATACCATCTCACTAAGAAGCAAGGCGTCCAAGAAAAAATGTGAGGAGCCTTTGGAAAAACAAAGAAGGAGAACAAGTCGAAGAGGTAGCTATCACCTGGTCATACCTCACTCAGCCTAACCAAACCTACATCATGTAGTCGTTTCTATTTCTTTTTTATAGTACTTATGAATAGGCTCTGGTTCCCGGATTTTGGAGGAGTTGTAATGGAACTTAACTTTTGATTAGTAAATAAAATTTTGTTTCTTTTGTATTCACAGATTCTCATCATTTAGCTTACCACCTAGCTTGTAATTGAAATACAGAATCTTGTGGACTACTAAGCTCCAGTCCGCTTCCAAATGACTTGGAGATTTTTTGAATAATTTTTGCTTTAGTCCGCGCTTCGGGGACTTAGAGTGCTCTAGTACAAGCTCCGAGAACTTGGAAATTCTTTGAATCATTTATACTCTAGTCCGCGCTCCGGGGACTTAGAGATTTTTAAAATCGTTTATACTATAGTCCACACTCCAAGGACTCAGAGTACTCTAGTCCACGCTCCAGGGACATAGAGATTTTTCAAATCGTTTATACTCTATTCCACACTCCGGGGACTAAGAGTACTCTAGTCCGTGCTCCGGGGACTTAGAGATTTTTCAAATCGTTTATACTCTTGTCCATGCTTCGGTACTTAGAGTAGTCTAGTCCATGCTCCGAGGACTTAGAGATTCTTTGAATCGTTTATACTGTAGCCCGTGCTCCGGGGACTCAAAGTACTCTAGCCCGTGCTCCAGGGACTTGGAGATTTTTCAAATTGTTTATACTCTAGTCTACGCTTCGGGGACTCAAAGTACTCTAGTCCGCGCTCCGGGGAATCAGAGTACTCTAGTTGCGCTCTAGGAACTTAGATATTTTTCAAATCGTTTATTAATTGACTTTTAATTTTGTGTGTGGGTTCATATGCCGGACAGAATAATGCAATTTAATTTTTTACCATGGAATTGTAACACACAAAACATCAATAGTTCATAGAAAAGCGGCTTTAAGCCTTTGTTGATCGTAAAAAAATAGGAACAAACTGAATTGTCTGATTACATGTCGGAAGCAGAGAACAACAAAAGAAACACATACTGGAAACAATTGCTACTAAAATGCAAAAGAAATAGACTAAGTGTAATAATGGCGCAAATGCTCGCTATTACATGCTTTGGGGAGCTCATGCCATCCACGGTTGCTAGCTTGAAGGTTCCTTCTCCAATCTTCTGTTCAAAGACGTATGTACCTTCTCATGTAGGGTTCATATGTGATGGGACGGGAAAAACACGCTTCAAAACAGGGTCGCTCACATCAAAAGTTCTTTATCGAACTTTTTCATTATAATATCGGGATAACCGATGCCGATGTGCACCTGCCCTTAAATCAGCTTCTTCACGTTTCTCGTCAACAAAGTCCAACAATTCCAGTAAAATATCCTGATTCATCCTATGATCATAAGGAGTCACTCGATGCAAGGGAACTTCAAATTCCACGAGTATAACAGCTTCAGTGCCGTATGCCAAAGTGAATGGAGTGTGGCCAGTCATGGACTTATGGGCGGTTCTTTAAGCCCAGAGTGCTGTCGGAAGCTCATCCACCCACTTGCCTCTGACCTTCTCCAAAGCTTTTTCAATATGGACTTGATTATTTTATTTACGTCTTCAACTTGTCCATTGGCCTTAGGGTAAGTGATTGCCGCAACCTTTTCTCAATGCAATATTTTTGGTAGAATTCCTTGAACTCCCTACTCTGAAATTGGGTTCCGTTGTTCGTAACGATATTTCGTAGGAGGCCAAAATGGCACATAAAACAACAAAATTAATGAATTTTTCGGTGGTGATTGTGGCTAAGGGCTCCGCTTCTTCCCTCTTTATGAAATAGTCGACCGTGACAATCACACATTTTGCACCACCTTTGGACATCGGTAAGAAGCCGATTATATCAATCCCCCATATTGTAAATGGCCATGGCATAACCATTTGCGTGAGTTCCGTCGGTGGGGCTCTCGGGATTTTTGCGTACTTTTGACATCTGTCGCATCTTCTTACATAGTCTGTGGCATCTCGATTCACGATCGACCAATAATATCCATAGCGGAGGATCTTTTTGGCTAGCGTTTCCCCCCAATATGGTCGCTATTTTCTCCTTCATTAACCTCTTTCAAGACTCGCTTTATCTCGTCGTTGGCGATGCATCAAAGCAAGGGAGCTATGAATCCCTTATGATACATTACTCCTTCCTGTATTATACACCATGATGCCTTACGAAAGACTTGTCGTCTCTCGTTCTTTTTCTCAGGCAAAGTCCCATATAGCAGATATTGTTTGAACGGGGTCATCCATGACTCCTTTTATAGTTTCCATTTCTAACACAGAATCTACTTCCATCTCATTTATACTTAGAGCATGTAAGATTTCAACGGGAACTAAGCCCATCTGCTGTGCATCACCAGTACTTGCGAATTATGCCAATGAACCGGCTTCCCCATTTTGTTCATGTGGGATATGCAGAATATCGTAATATTCAAGGTCTGCCAACAGTTCTTAAATCCGAGCAAGGTACGGAGCAAGTCTCTGCCTTTTTGCTTGATAGTCTTCCCATACTTGGTACACCACCAATTGTGAGTCACAAAAGATTTCAACCGATTTTACTCCGAGTTCCCTGGTAAGTTTTAAGCCAGCAATCAATGCTTCATATTCGGCTTCGTTATTTGTAGGTGGGACATCAAGTTTCAAAGAATAGCAAATTGATCGATTTTCGAGAGTTACAAGAATAATACCAGCTCCAGAACACGGTCGACGGATGCCCCATTGGTGTATAGTTTCCATCGAATGGGCGGAATGACATCATCACTAATTGGATCGTCTGATATGGTGAATACTGCAATGAAGTCTGCTAGCACTTGCCCTTGGATGGCCCTCCATGGTAGGTAAGTGATATCGAATTGAGTCAACTCAATGTTCCATTTGAGCAACCTACCAGAGGTTTCTGGTCATTAGAGCACCTATCGCAGAGGTTGATCGATATAAGCACTCATTGGGTGTGCCTGAAAGTACGGACGGAGCTTGCATGATTCAATCACCAAGCAGTAGGCTAGATTCTCAATCTTAGGATAATTTCTCCCTGCCCCCGTTAGACATTTACTGACATAGTACACTGGCTTTTGAATTCGGTCCTCCTTACGAACCAAGGCTGTGGTAATGGCATGCTGAGACACGTCTAAGTAAACATATAATTTCTCATGGTCTACAGGCTTTGACAAAACCAGTGGTCTCTCCAAGTGCTCACCAGAGCTCGTAATGCATCCTCACTGTCCGGCGTCCATTCAAAATTTCTCTTCCCTTTCCTTATCACATCGAAGAAAGGAATACACTTGTCGGTCGCTCTACATATGAATCGACTCAACACGATGACTTTTCCATTCAGGCTTTATACTTGCTTTATAGTTCTGGACGCTTGTATGTCTCAAATTACTTGAATCTTTTTCGGGTTAGCTTCGATTCCCCATGCATTGACAATAGAACCCAAAAACTTTCCTGACGCAACGCCAAAGGAACATTTTAGTGGATTGATTTTCATTCCGTGGTATCTGAGTATATCAAAGATCTCCGCTAAGTCTCGAATGTGGTTGTTTTGACTACTGTGACTTCACGAGCATGTCATCCACATAGACTTCCATTGTTCTACCAATTTTGTCTTTAAACATCCGATTCGCCAAACATTGATAAGTTGCTCATGCATTCTTCAACCCGAAAGGCATTACTACATAACAGTATAGTCCAACGTTTGTGATAAAACTAGTAAGTTCCTGATCTGGAATGTGCATCGGGATCTAATTGTATCCTGAATATGCATCCATAAATGATAATAGTTCGTGTCCTGCTATCAAGTCAACCAGCCGATCAATCCTAGGTAAAGGGAAACTATCCTTAGGGCATGCTTTGTTTAGGTCTGAGTAATCAACACAGGTCCTCCGTTTCCCATTTGCCTTTCTCACCGGTACGGGGTTAGATACTCATTCAGGGTAGAGGGCATCACATACGTACCCATTGGTTTTGAGTTTTTCCACTTCCTCTCTGAGAGCAACAGACCTCTCCGGGTCCATACCTCTCTTTTTTTGCTTCACTGGCACATACTTCGGGTCATTGTTTAACATATGACTTGCGATGGCTGAATAAATTCTGCATATATCAGTGTGGGTCTAAGCGAAAACATCCAGGTTCACTCAGAGGAAATTAGTAAGATCCTCAATCATCAAGGAGTTGAGTTGTGATCCAATCTTAAGTGCCCGTGATGGATCATCATGGCTGACTGGAATGTCAATCGTCAGTTTAACCGATGCTGTTTTAGCCTCCTTGGGTTCTTCATCATCGTCTCTTGGATCTATATCTCTATAAATCCGACCTATTGCCTGAGCCAAGGCTCGGGCAGTACTTTTAAATTATAGAGACACGGATGCAGACAGAGTTGTTCCCAACCTTTCCCTTCTCTCTTCGCTGGGCCTCTCCCAGCTCAGCCACATAACATGCATGACTATTCTCTTGATTGCCATGCACTACACTAACTCCTCTATCCATTGGAAATTTCAAAGTCAAACACCATGGGGGTAAAGCTGCCCTAAACTCTACTAGGGCCGGTCGGCCCAGAAACACATTATATGGGGAATCAACATCCAAAACAATGAACGGTAGGAACCACACCCTCCTACGTTCACCTTCTTCTAACTCAACTGGAGATTCAACGAAAACTGTCATATTAGTGGCTGCACCATTAAAACCGTGAATGCAGGCTTTAGATGGTTTTGGATCCTTTGCCTCCATGTTTATTTAGGCACACGCCTTTTTGAAGATAATATTAACAGAACTGCCACAATCAATCAGTATTCTTCTCACAAGTTTGGCCTAATCATGGCTGAGATGACCATCAGGTCAATGGTAGGTGCCTCTACTTGATCGGCATCCCTGCTCTTGAATACTTTATCATCTGTCATCATTCGCTGCTATTTCGCTGGGGTCCCATCTTCTATGTTTGAGTATCATTCGAAATCTGCATGCTTTAGGGAACCAGCATAGCATTACATTTCTTGCCAATCTTATCTGCAGTGTGAGGTCCACCGACTATCGTATTTATGACCAATCTACCTCCAGTCTGAACGGGTTCCTCAGGTCGATGTGGAGCCTGCCCACGACTGGGATCGGATGTCCCATGTCCACCTTCATGCGGGTTCTTAACAAATTGCTATAACTTCTTCTATCGAATCAGCTTTTTATAGCATCATGGAGGTGTCTACATTCTTCGGTATTGTGCCCGTAGGTCTCATGGAAGCGACAATACTTCCCAGTCTGCTTTGGTTCCACAGTGGATTCTTTTGGGCGTGGCTTTCGATATTGGAATGTATTACAAATTGATAAATAAATATTTTATGGAGATGCGTTTAGAGGAGTGTATTCGTTATAGATTGGGATCCTTGGTTTCCACTTTCATGCATCCCTCTTCCTTTCGGAATTTCCTCCTTCAGATCCTTTAGACTGCTCTGGTATATTTTGAACATTGACCTGGACCTTACCAGAGTTGTCGCCAGATTGCTTTACCGCAATATTGCTTTGCACAGTCTCCTTGCCAGGCCCTGGCGCGCTGCCTCGCCTTGTCCACCTGGCTTCTCCCTTCACATGAATTGGTTCACCTTTGAGTAAAAGTGTTCCAAGGTAGTCGGAGGTTTTTCTGCCAACCAATCACCAAACTCTGAATCCGAATCTACTCCCCGCATCACGGTTATAAGAATAGCATGGTTATTCGAATTGCTAACTTCGATACTAGCAACGTGAATTCTTTGCAATAATCCTTTAACGACTTCCCTAGAGCCTGGATCACACTAGATAAATACATCACATCCTTTGGACAAGTGGCATTGCTCTTAAATTGCTTCATAAATTTCGTCGCTAACTCTTCAAACCTGGATATCGATCGTGGGGAGATTCTGGTGAACCACATGGTAGCGATTCCAGAAAAAGTTATAGGGAAACATTTGCATTTAGTTGCATCATTTGCTCTAGCTAAGTCCATCATCCACTCATATCTCATTACATGTTGTCGGAGATCAGTCTTCCCTTCATAGGCCGGAATAATAGGCATACTGAACTTCTAGGGGTACTCAGCCTGTAGAATGGTATCCGTGAATGCAGTATGCTCCTAGATTCGCCCCAATCATCATTGGATAAACCTTGATTTTCCCTCATCAGTTGTCTGACCATAGTTGATAAGTCCAGGGTTTGGATGGGAAGTGGCAAGTTGAAATCCATCCTGCTTGATCATTCCGGCTGATGCCTCCTCGGTTGGTGATTTCCCAAATGCATGTCTTGGGGACCTGCTTCACTACGACCCTGACGTGGTGGTGGATCGGCATCTACCTGTGCTCTAGATCTTAAGTTTCCCACTCCAACTTGAGTGCGATTTCCCAGGTGCAGGTGAGAGGCCATGGTTCCAGGTAGGGAATCTGGACCATTCCGGTTGGATTGATATGCTGCACCCGTTTGTGCTGTTTCAATTCTACGGCGTCTATGACTGTGATGTTCATCGAACAAGGTGGAGCTATCGGATGATGAGTAGGAAGTGAGGCTTCCTCCAGCATTTTGATGCTGTTGTTGTTGAGTAATCTGGGTCATGAGATTGTCGTTAGCTTGAATTTTCTCATTAAGTTGTCTTCTGCTTTCCACGAGTTCTCTCATCAGCTCATTGAACTCCGCCCTAGTGACAACTTCTGTTTGGTTTAGGACGGTGGCGGTCCCTGTGCCTAGATTAGCTTGGTGATTGCTAGGTCCCACTTGCTGGACGCTAGCGGTCTCATTGACATCTGCATTATGGGAGGCAGATTTGGTACGTGGTCTTGCCATTTAAGAGTTATCCATCGAAACTCTGAATAGACTCTACGAATTTTTGAGAATAAACTTTGATCTTCTTCGGGGGATTTCTTCAATCCAGTAGCGACAAAGTAGATCCCAACAGTCTGAGGATGCAAAAAGCATCAAAATGTTAGCACCAAAGTTGGCCACTAACGCCATTGAATAGAGTTGTGTACCGAGGTTAATGAAAAAAATAAATTCAAATAGAGAAATAACGCAATTGAACGCAAAAAGAACAGCAGAAAAGGATACACCGGATTTATAGTGGTTCGGCGTAACTACCTACGTCCATTTTGAGTATGATCTTTATTACGTTTCCAATTACTTGAGCACGGATACAATCCGTAAACAAACAATTTGAATAATTTTAACAGAAAAGAGATGAATGCAAAAAATGGTAAAGTGTCCTTGGAGTTCCCAAAAAAAGTCCCTTCAACTGTACCCTTGCCCCTCTACTTATGGACAAAGATAACCTGATCCTCTGCACAGGCCCAAGGCCAAGATAGTTTGGCCCACATATGATAATTTTGAGTCAGCCGACCTAGGTATGCCGATCAACTTTGGCTGAGCGACAAATGCTGAACTGGGGTGTCTTGATAAATGACTCGAAGTAAACCTAAAGGAGCTCGAAGGGACTAGTGGTGTGACTCGAAGTGATGACATGCTGATCGCCTCGCTATGGAGTGGAATCGATAACAACCAACTCCCCTGGTATGCACCAAACCAGGTATGCTTAACTATGATGTCCGGACCACGAACACTGAAATAGAACTGAACAAAACATCTTAGTCGACCCATGCTCGGCTTTCCTTCCTTGACGGAGTGGCATCTGCTGAAACATCTTGACCGAACGACACTTATCGACCCATCAAGACTGAACAATACATGGCCTCCCCTGACAAAGCGACGCATGACTTCATGCTTTTAAGGCCAAACTAAAATCAGTCGAACGACCAAGGCTAAACCAAATCCACACTGGTCCACTATGTCCGAAATCATCTGGACCGAACCACTTGTTCTTGCCAATCTTGGCCGATTCGCCGAGGCTTCACTCCGATGTCGAGCTGCCTTGGTCGAACCAGTTCCAAATATACCGAGCCATGTATAGGCTGACCCGAACTTAAATTACACCGGTCTCCTACACTTCCACCCTTTCTTAGCTTGAGTCTTGTCTAATTTCAACCATAGGCTCAACGACCATCGCCATATAGCCAGGGCAAAGTGCCGGGTAACAGCCTCTTTATCCATCAAATGCAAAGGGAAGCACCGTGCCATGACCTCCTCTGATGCCCCCAATACTTCCATGTGCCTCTTATACCTTGTCAAATGAACAGCGGGATCTGTTCTTCCATCATATGTCATGTAACGACCCATATTTTTTAACAATTTTAAATTATAGAATTTGATATGATTATTTAATGAAAATGGTTAGAGATAAATTTTAGTGACTCATTATTGTAATTTATCAGATAATTAAATTGTTTAAATTTAATGTCAAAAATTATTGAATAATGAAATTCTGAATTTTATGGGAATAATAATGATGTTCATAGTTGATTTAATTTTTAATTAAATATGAATGAAGATGATTAACATTTAAAATTTGATTTAAAAATGAATAATTAGAAATTCAAAATTTTATTTTTTAATTAACGGATTAAAATATCCATTTTGGCCACTGTCACGGATTTCGACGAAACTAGTTTCATTGGATCCGTAATAGTGAACTTTTATAAGATTTCACGTTTTAGAGCGATCAGACTTGTCGATTGGCCGTGCGTACTTGAAACGTGTAGAAATTAATTTCAGAATTCAATTAAAATAATTGACTTTGAAAAGCTATCTTCCGCATACGATCAAATTATCCCTCGAAACTAGTTCCATTGTGTGTGGAATGGGGTAAAACATTATAAACGGCAGGCGGCACGCATCAATTGAAGTTCGTAAAATTTCATGAGCGAGTTGATTAAATATTTTCTAATAATAATAATATAGATTATTTTCTAACTTCCATCTCGTTCAAGCCCACAGCTCTCTCTTCCCTTTCCCTTTTTTCTAATCTCAAAATTAAATCGTAGACCATTATAAAAAAACCTCAAACGAATCGATCGAACTAGGAAAAAAAGAAATCGAGGACGAAGCGAGAATGAGTAGTGGATGGAATCGCAGTCACAGGCGGCTAGGGGGAGTCGGCTTCGGCAATAGGTTATCGATTTCTGTAGAGTGTCAAGTTGGGTTTTGGGGGGTTCGATGTAGTAAGAGTTGTTAGCGCGCCTAGTTTTGTGGTGGTCGATGTTCGCGCAGGCGTGGCTAACAAGGGGAGAGTAACGACACTGAGGTGGAGTTGTGTTCATCGATTGACTGTAGTGGCTACTTCATGTTGTTTGCACGCACGTACAATTGGAGGCACTGTGATTGGCGTTGGCGACGGCAATCGTATGAAAAAAATGATGATGGCAGTGGGTCACAAGCAGTTTGAAGAGGAAGATGAAGTCGCGTGAGATAGAGGGGACGCATTTGCCTGGACGAGATGAATGAGATGGGTAAGAGGTTTTGATTTCTTTTTATTTTAATTACGTAAATTAGTTTATTAACTATGTTTTAAATTTTAAATCTTATATTATTTAAAAATAATAAAAAATCGAATTGTTTGCATACAAGGTCGATTTTGACCGAAAGAGATTGCGTTGGAAATGTATCGTCAAGCTCTATGCTATGGAGCTGATTTTGTATCGATTTATCTAGTATGAATTTTCTTATCCAAATAGGTAGGTGTTCTATATGCTCACATTTGACTAAATAATTTTTGTGTGGTTAAATTTATACCATGAAGTGATTTAAATTTATTGATGGTTGTTTGATAAATTTAATTGACATTTAATTGATGCCTGAATTAATTAATAGATTTTGAAAGGATAGTTAAGTCAAATTAGAATTTAACTGTAGAGAATTTTTTTTTTTTGATTTTTGATAATTGGTCAATTGTTGTGAATTATTGTTTGTTTGGATGATTCAATGTGATGGATGAAATTGGTTAATATTTGAATGATTGGATGTTTATTTATTTTATGTATACCTTTTATCATCCTGTATACTATTTATGGTATACAAAACTGCAAATTGAATTATTTCAAATAAATTAAGAAATACTTTGCAATGATATATACTCATGACATTTATTTTGGATTGAAATGATATATATCCTTCCCTGAATTAAATTGGAATAACTTATTCACTTGGCCATAGGATAGAGAATTATATACGGACACCAGATTGGTTAAATTAAATGATTTTAAAATTTTGATTTGAAATTATTTAAATGATTTGGTTTTAAGAAAAAAATTGAATTTATGGAAATCGAATTTATTTTTTAAAACTTGGAATCTTAATGATACTTAGTAATAGATTTATGTATATTTTTTCAATGAAAGATTTAATAAAATGATTCGATTTACGTATCAATCGGATATATTTATTGAAATGGAACTTGGAATATTGAAATTTAAATTTGAAATATGATGTTTTAAACAATCGAAATTAGGATTTTAAAGTTATAATTGAAATATGATGTGAATTTCAGAAAATTGATTTGGTTTAAAAGATTGGACTTTTATTGGAACTTTGAATAAGTAAAGGTGATATAAAATGATATTTCAAAATTGAGATCGGAATTTAATTATATTTGAAGATTTGGATTTTTAAATTGGATATTGAAGGAAAATTTAATTTAAGTGTTTGAATCGTTATTTTGGAAAATCGAACTCGAAATTCATATAAAATTGAAACGGTTTAATTTGGATTTGGAGTTGAAATTAATTTGAAATTGAAATAGAATTATATTTGAAATTGAAATTGAATTCGACTTAAAATCGGAATTGAATCGAGTAAATCGAAATGGAAATTGGAATTGATTTGAATTGGGAATTTGGAACTAAATCGATTTGACTTTAAAACTATTTTTAAATAAATTATTTAGTACATACTATTTCAAATCTATTTTCTTTAAATATTCAAACTATTTTGATTTTCCTAACAATTTCACTATATAAACCATTTTTAATACTCAAATTGTTTTCTATTAAACTATTTTAAAACTGTTGGCACCAAAATTGGTCACTAACACCCAAATCCAGATGAAAGCACCAAATCACAGTCACAACTCACAGATAAGATATTTGTAGAGAGTATTAATATGAAGAATAACAGAAATTAAAATGAAAGCAGTAAAGACACGTAATTTATAGTGGTTCGACTGACTCCGACCTACATCCACTCCACAAATTTCCTTTTTATTACTTTAACAATCGATTGCAGTTACAAAATGATGGACTAGCCTTAGTCTTCGAAAGTAGAAAGTCAAAGAGCCGAAGAGAAGATCCCTTTTCTGGAACCCTACATGCTGTATTTATAGGCAAGTCTAGGTAGTTACTAGGCTCTATGAATGACCTGGGCCCAACAAGGCCTAATGACTTCCAACGCCGAGCGAGGTACAATGCCGAGCGGGGTTTGACGCCGAACGACCCACGATGTCGAGCGACTTCCAATGTCGAGCGAGGTATAATGCCGGACGACTTCCAATGCCGAGTGACTTCCATTGTCGAACGACCTCCAATGCCGAGCGGCGTCCAATGCCGAACGAGGTTTGATGTCGAGCGACCCATGATGCCGAGCCGCACCACCAGGACCGAAACGCCTCACCAATGCCGAACGACCTTTATCTATTGCCGAGTGAACATCTTCTCACTCCAATGCCGAGCGACATAGTGTATCCAGACCGAGCCATCCATGCCGAACGACCCCTAACTCTTTCAATCTATACCGAATCATATTTCCTAGACCCAAATTATAGTCGATCCATCTTCCCAGTGCATTGCGTCATCCATCCATCCAGTCGACTAAATTCATCGAGTACCTGCCTCGACGAAAGAGCAGTCGATTAAGTTAAATCCGCCTGTCCACGGCCTTGCAAAAAGGGGGTTAACACTTGCACCCTAAAATATGCCTTGCTATTGTAAGGTGTATTTTGAATAGCCTCAAATTCAACGTTCAAAGTCCATGTTTCATCCGTATCCAATAACCAATAATAGAATGCAGGACCTCTCCAGGTCGATATCCAAATCCTTTGCCGTTCATAGCCGATATCTGTAACCTCTCCGGGTTCTTGTTAGGTGCAATCCACACCTAACGACCGTGGTCCATTGTCCCTGATCATTGAGTAATGCTACGACTTAAGTCTTAAGTCGATTCCTGGTCGCTCCGGACCCTTGTCGAGCATAGTCCATACTCGACGACCTGAAATAGTAACCGATAATATGGGGCCTAAGTCTTAGGCCGAATCCTACTCTCTCCGGACCCTTGCCGAGCATAGTCCATACTCAACGACCTGAAATAGTAACCGATAATATATGGCCTAAGTCCTAGGTCAAATCCTGGTCTCTTCGGATCCTTGTTGAGCATAGTCCATGCTTGATGACCTTTTAGCCAAAATCCAAAGGAAAATCTAATTAAAATCCAATCCGAAATCCAAATCCATCTAGAAAACTAGAAACCCATATCAAAAATCCAAACCAAAAAATGAGTAAGACAGGGAGTTCAAACCAAACTCCAAAACCAAACCAGAAAAAGCAATTGTCCAAGTCAAAGGGAAGTAACAGATTTCACAAACCAAGGCGTCTCGGCAAACCATCATCTCAGAGCATGCCTGAGGGTTATCTCCGACCCCGTACATGAGTAAGTGATTTAGCCGATTTCCCAAAGTTTGTTACTTATTCCCAACCATCAAGATTATTTGATGACCAATCGGCCACCACTCCTGGGCCTCATGCCCTCGTCGTTCAAGATAGGCGGTGGCTGCTCTCGTTCCACCGTCGCATTTCGAGTTCCGACATATTGTCGCAACTGACCATTCCTTATATGCTCCTCGATTATATCCTTCAAATGCCGGCAGTTGTTAGTATCATGCCCGTCCAGGTCATGAAAAAGACAGTGCCTTCCTGACGCCCTTTCTCGTTCTGAGGGCTCCCTCCTTGCCGGCCTTCGATATGGAAGGCGATCTCGAGTAACCAAGAATATCCGCTCTAAAGGTACATTCAATCTTGTGTAAGTGGAGAACTTTGGTTCTCCCCGGCACTTCCTCTTCCCTTTATCCTTGTCCTTACCCGAGCTTTCGCCGGGTGATCCTCCATCCATAATCAGGTTTACTTCCTTTGACCTCATGTCCAAACATGCATCCTCTTGTTGGAGAATTCTCTCAACTTCGTAGAAGAATTCCCCAAGATCCAACGTTGGGTCCTGTATCAACGATACTTTGAAATCCAAATTATCTCTGACTCCTGATACCGCAGCCATCGGAACCATTGATGGATCCGGCCGATCCACCGAAGCAACTGCTGCATTAAATCGAGTTAAGAATGTCCTAAGCGATTCAGCTGCCCCTTGTTTAACTGGCGTCGGCGTCATGACGTTCTTTGGCCTTTTTATGTGAACTCGAAACTGACTTAAGAACCTGTCTACCAGTCCCGTCCATGTTCCAATGGATCCATTCTCCAGCTGCCAGAACCATATGGCAGCTATATCAGTCAAGTACGGTGGAAACATCAGGTCACAACCTCCTCTGTTACCTCTAGCACTTCCATATGCCTAGTTACCTCATCAAGTGGCCAGTGGGATCTGTCTTCCCATTGTATACTTCTAGAGTGGGTAGTTTGAAATCGGGTGGATTTCTAGCTATCCTGATGTTCCGGGTAAATGGTCTTTTGTTAACTCCCTCCGAATCCTTGTTTGTCAGACCTCCGCGAATAGTTCGCCTGATAATGTCAGCCAATCCAGCATTTCCAACCAAAGGTTGCCCCCTATCTATGTTTCTAAACTGCCCTCCAAGTCACCGAGGAAATTCTGGCACATATTCCTCGTCACATACCCCTGCATTCCTAATTGCATCGGGCCATGTAGTGTAACCCGATATTCCTCCATGACCTAGTCCAGCATCACCTGGTGGTGTGCCCCCGAGTCTAGGTCCATCCAGATTGTTATTTGTTTGCTGATTGGGAACTGCCCCTTGCTGAATCACTCCATCCACCTGTTGGTTGAGTTCCTCTGGTTCGGTTCCAAGAACTTGAGCATCTGCAGTTCTCGATTGTTCGAATTTCCTAAGAAGAGCCTGCATCATCTCCTCTTGTCGTTTCAGCATCTGCTCCTGCATAGAATTCATCACAACCTGCATCTCTTCCCGAGTTTTGTAGACAGATGCATGATCCTCTCCAACTCTAGAAGAGGCCGCTTGACTTTCTTCCTGATTGCTCCTTTCCGTTGCTTGCTTCCTTGTTGGTGGTCTAGCCATCGCTTTCCTAAATCCAAGTTCCTAAGCTTTTCAATCCAAAAACTAAGCTTCAAAATTCCTAAGTGCTAGCTTTGTCAGTGAAAGCACCAAAGTGTTGGCACCAAAATTGGTCACTAACACCCAAATCTAGATGAAAGCACAAAATCACAGTCACAACTCACAGATAAGATGTTTGTAGAGAGTATTAATATGAAGAATAACATAAATTAAAATGAAAGCAGTAAAGACAAAGAATTTATAGTGGTTCGGCTGACTCCGGCCTACGTCCACTCCACAAATTTCCATTTTATTGCTGTAACAATCAATTATAGTTACAAAATGATAGACTAGCCTTAGTCTTCAAAAGTAGAAAGTCAGAGAGCCGAAGAGAAGATCCCTTTTCTGGAACCCCACATGATGTATTTATAGGCCAGTCCAGGTAGTTACTAGGCTCTATGAATAACCCGGGCCCATCAAGGCCGAACGGCCTATGCCGAACGACTTCCAACGCTGAGCTCGGAATTTTATTGGAACTTTGAATATTTCTAAGTAAAGGTGATATAAAATGATATTTCAAAATTGAGATCGGAATTTAATTATATTTGAAGATTTGGATTTTTAAATTGGATATTGAAGGAAAATTTAATTTAAGTGTTTGAATCAATATTTGGAAAATCGAACTCGAAATTCATATAAAATTGAGACGGTTTAAATTTGGATTTGGAGTTGAAATTAATTTGAAATTGAAATAGAATTTAATTTGGAATTGAAATCGAAATCGAATTCGACTTAAAATCGAAATTGAATCGAGTAAATCGAAATGGAAATTGGAATTGATTTGAATTGGGAATTTGGAGCTAAATCGATTTGACTTTGAAACTAATTTTAAATAAATTATTTAGTATATACTATTTCAAATCTATTTTCTTTAAATATTCAAACTATTTTGATTCCTAACAATTTCACTATATAAACCATTTTTAATACTCAAATTATTTTCTATTAAACTATTTTAAAACTGTTGGCACCAAAATTAGTCACTAACACCCAAATCCAGATGAAAGCACCAAATCACAGTCACAACTCATAGATAAGATGTTTGTAGAGAGTATTAATATGAAGAATAACAGAAATGAAAATGAAAGCAGTAAAGACACATAATTTATAGTGGTTTGACTGACTCCGGCCTAAATCCACTCCACAAATTTCCTTTTATTAATGTAACAATCGATTTTAGTTACAAAATGATAGACTAGCCTTAGTCTTCGAAAGTGGAAAGTCAGAGAGCCGAAGAGAAGATCCCTTTTCTGGAACCCCACATGTTGTATTTATAGGCAAGTCCAGGTAGTTACTGGGCTCTATGAATGACCTGGACCTAATAAGGCCGAACGACTTCCAACGCCGAGCGAGGTACAATGCCGAGCGGGGTTCGATGCCGAACGACCCACGATGCAGAGCGACTTCCAATGCCGAGCAAGGTATAATGCCAAACAACTTCCAGTGCCGAGTGACTTCCATTGCCGAACGACCTCCAATGCCGAGCGGCGTCCAATGCCGAACGAGGTTTGATGCCGAGCGACCCATGATGCCGAGCTGCACCACCAGGACCGAAACACCTCACCAATGTCGAACGACCTTTATCTATTGCCGAGTGAACCTCTTCTCACTCCAATGGCGAACGACTAGTGTATCACGACCGAGCCATCCATGTCGAACGACCCTTAACTCTTTCAATCTATACCGAACCATATTTCCTAGACTCAAATTATAGTCGATCCATCTTCCCAGTGCGTTGTGTCATCCATCCATCCAGTCGACTAAATTCATCGAGTACCAGCCTCGACGAAAGAGCAGTCGATTATGTTAAATTCGTCTGTCTACGGCCTTGCAAAAAGGCGGGTTAACAAAAACTATTTAAAACTATTTTCTAAAATTTAAACTGGTTAAAAGGGTGGAATATTTATATTTAAATCTTGTATTTAAATGCGAATTGGGTTAAGGTGAAGTTATAACCTAAATTGTAATTCGAATCAAATTTCGAAGGAAATCGATATATCGAATTGAATTGGCATTCTTAATTAAAATACGATTTTTGAAGCGAATATAGTAAATCTCGAAATGGATTTGATTTTGAAGTGAATATGATATTTTGATATCAAGTACGAATTTTTTTCAAAATATCAAAGTACCAACCGATGTGTAAAACGATGGTTGGTTGTTAAAGAGACTAGGGCCTCTTATTGGCGTACTCTCTACCAATATTGAAACCACTTTGACAACTGTGTACGTGGTGGATAATATCTAGAATGTAATGGTTGAGTTGGCGACATTTACTGGAATGAAGTAAGAGAACGATGATGGATAGCCTTGACACTAATGTCAAAATTAAAATGGCTAAAACGGGAGCCTATGTCTGACCAATGAGGTTAGCTACCTCTAGTGACATTGATCCCTTATATTACTATTGTGATTTTCGTATTCGATGGGTACACCTTTTTCATTTGGATTGATTGTCGCGGTCAGCCACAGATGGCTTATGACCAGCCAGAACGGTTAAACTAGTAGAATCTTACCTTGGGGATTGCCTTGCGTGCCTTGACATATTTATCCCTATACGATCCAATTACGACTTTGGTTTAGAACTGTACAAATGTGTTTTGGTGGGCCAATGTAAAGCCTTAACGCTATTTTGATATTTATTTTACTGATAGACATTATCTATTATAGCGTATACTATTATATATAAATAGTTAAAAGGATCCTTAGGAGATGGAAAATCTCGTAACATCTCTTAAGCATTACGGTCATATTTTGTGATATTTATTTTATTTACATAAGAGTATTTTAGTCCTGACTCGAGTGTTTTGTCTTTTCATTACGCTCAGGCCAGTCCTGAGTTTTTTCCAGCATATTAAAGATATTCACTAGAGGATGAAGATGATGATTTTGGTATATTACTACTATTATTATTCCCTTGTTCATGTTATCCTGTATATTGATCACTTATCCCTGATGTGTATATATATAACTCTAATAAATGTGTATAGATTATAATCAAATGTATAGTAAACAACTTTATGAATTGTTATTTGATTATTATATTTTATCGTTTCCACTGTGAGATTTTATGTTCGTTTTCTTCTTCTTTTCTTATTTTTCTTATTTAACCCTATTGATTATCTACGTTCCAGATTGTTTAAGTTGGAAATGTGTAACGACCCGGAATTTTGGTCATTAGATTTTGAACGTTTAATTCATTTTAAATGTTAAATGTGGAATTTGAATTGATTTTGAAGTAAGAAGATTTTGGTTAAATCAATATAATTAGTTAAAATATCGAGCATGGCAATTCAATTGGATTTGAATAATATAATTAAATATTTGGAATTGGGATAATTTGTGAATCTGCATGTAAATGGTTATAAAGATGGTTTCAAAGATTTATTTTAAGTCTGGATGGATCTGAATTATAACCTTGGACTTTTGGATGGAATCAAAAGTCGATAGGTCAAATTTGGAATTTTATATTATTTTAATAATGAAATTTAATATTTTAATAATGTAAATAATCATATTTTGATTTAAATTAAATCAGAATGATTTCTTATGTGATTATAGATTCTATATGATTTATAATTAAGTTAGTAAAGTTTTAAAAGTGAAATTTTAATTGATTTCAACGATTTTGAAAATCGATCGAATTAATCGACGAGTTAAAATAGCCTTCCGGAGCACGGTCTTGGAATTTGACAAAACCAGTTCCATTGGATCCACAATAGTTAGTTATTATCGGATTTCAATTTTCGTAGCGTTTGGAGTTACCGTTTGTTCGTATAGGTGAGAAACGCGTTGAAATTTAAATCGATAATTTAATATTTAAACTCGATTCAAAAGCTATCTTCCACATATGATTAAATTGGGCTTCGATACACGTTCCATTGTGTTCGGAATGTGGGTTAAACCTTATAAACACCAGACGGCATGTTTAATTTCGAGTTCGTTTGATAATCTTGTTAATTGGAGCAAAATATTAATAAAATAATATTAAATAGACGTATATATACACGTTTTTGAGGCCGAAACCCTAACATTCTTTCTCAGCCGCCACGAATATTTTTAATGGCCGAGAATCAACCTCATTTCCTCCTCGTTTCCTCTTTATCCTTTAATTTTTAGCAAATTCCTCCAACTGAGAAATCATAGAATTCGTTGAGTTCTATAAATCGACCGATCGAGATCATATATAAGTTATAGTGGCAGCCAGAATCGAGGCCATTATGGTCTTCGTTCGTGTTCGATTTTGGGGTGATGGGGGGTGCCAAGCTTGGCGTCTCTCTGGCCAGGGAAGCGTGCCGCGATGGGCTTCGTAAGGGTAGGTTCTGATCGAGGTCCAGTTGTTGTTTGGGTGGTGGCGATCGACCTAAATCGCGTGTGGTGGGTTTCGATAGCCTGTAGTGGACGAGTTGGAGAACATAGGGTATGCGTCTATGATTTCCTATTCGATTTTGAACGACCGAACTTGTTGGGTAATAAAAAAAGAATTTATATTATAGAATTATATTCAAAAACTTTAAAACTGTGTATCCCCGTCATGCATGTTCAGAATTCAACGAAACGAGAAGCGTCGGAATCGCAGCGACACGATCTACGATGCAGTGTAGATTTGGAGACAATCGGAGCTAGCGAAAATTTTGGATTAAATCGATCGCGGTCGGTTTAATTTAGGAATTTACACACCGATGCAAGGTGAGTTAATGTCACTCACATCTGGATGCCATTTAATTTAAATAGCTAATATTTAAATGTTTGATTGGTTGAATAGTTGAATATGACAATTATTATCAGATTGGATCGATATATATTTGTGCGCTAACATCTGTGGATGCAGGGAAACGGGATGGAGGAATCCAACTGGATTCCTCACAATATAGAAATTATTTTCATAACTGATGATATATTTCATTTATATACTATGATAGATTAATTTGGAAACTAAGCTGTGTTGTGTTATGATTGAATAAGTATAATCTGGTATGTTAAAATATAAATGAAAATAAAATAAATTGGGATTAAAAGGGAATTGAAAAGGAATTTTTGAGTAATGAATTTAAGGAAATCAAATTCAGGAAAATTGGTTTGGAATTTGAAGTGTTTTTGAAATTGTGATTTAACCGGAAATAAGTAATGGAAATTTATAAACTGGGTTTATAAATGAAATGGAATATTTATCGGGGGATAAATATTGAAAGTATAGATTTTCGGTGGCAAATTCTATAAGAAGGTATAAATTGTTTTAAAAATAAAGATGGATTATTTCTAAAGATGAAAAGTGTTTTCCCTGGAAATTAAGTATGATTCCAAAGAAAGCTTCCAAAATATAAATTAGTGATTTAAAATGTGTTCAGGATATTTGGAGAAAATGTTGCTTTTAATTATTTCAAGTACAAAGTAAATATTTATTTAAAGAATTTGTAGTACTCAATTATTCTAAAAGGTAAATGGTATTAAATTTTCGAAAAGGGAATTTTAATATAAATAATGTATTTAATAATTTTATTTTTAAAAAGTAATTTGGTTTAAATCACTTAGAATCTCCTCTATATTTTCTTAAGTATTATTTTCATTTAAATAATTTCTAGTAACCTTATTTTAAGCATATATTTTGAAAAGATTTTTTTCTAGGAAATGGGAAATGTGTTTAAAAATAAAAGGTTATTTATTTTTAAAGTGTGGGAAGGAATTTACGGAATTTAACCGTAAATTTGAATTGAGATAAATCCAGCGGAATTTATAAAAATAATTCTTTGGTTTATTCTAAAATGAAAGTGTATTTCCCTGAAAAGCCAAGTACGTTTTAAAGCAGATTTTTAAGTAAAATTTAAAAGTTTTAAATTTGTTTTTAAAAGAATGTTTTTAAGAAAATTCTTATTTAAGTTGTAAAAAATTTAAAGGTAAATATTTACTAAATGAGTTGTGGTAATATTTATTTTAAAGGGGTAATTGGTATTATGTTTTAAAAGAATATTATTAATATTAATATTGTATAAAATGGATTTTTTTAAAGATAGTTGGGTTAAAGTTTTATTTGAAACTTGTATAGAATTTCGTAACTCTTATTTTGAATTTAGCTTGGCTTAACTTTTGTTTTAAAAAAAATTGTTTTATAATTATAAAGAGGTTTTATTAAAAATATTTTTTAGGTATATATTTTGGATAAAGTGTTCAAGTAGTCCAATTTAAACGGTTTAAAGTATAATTTAGAATAAAGTGATTTAAATTATTTTAAAATCTAAAGTATTTGGACTTGGTTATTTTCAGTGGAAATAGAAATTATTTGGGAAATTTATTCCGTAAAAAAGGAAGATGGTTTGAAAATTGTTTTCAAAAGGGTTGAAATTGGGAATATATCTTGTGAAGATATTTGAGGTTAATAAATAATTTGGAAAATTATTTATGCTGATAGTTGTTTGTGAATTTTAATTGATAGTTAAATAACCGACTATCAATATTGGCCATTGCACTGATCGTTTCGAAGAGACCGGGATCGAGATTAATTTCTCGAAAACCACTTCGATCCGGTTTGTACATTTTCGCGGGGAAACGAGTTCGGAGTCGAAGATAGAGCAGTGAAGTGCAAGGGCTAGTCGCTATTAATCCTGGGGAGGATTCCAAAATGGATGTAGTAGGAGTGGTGCCTTCGGTTCCGTTCGAACCTGGGACGGACTTGTATGGATGAATGCTTTCGGAACATCGTCAGGTGAACGATGGGCATTCTAAGTGAAACGTTCTAAAAAGATAACACTTAGCCTCAAGCCTCATCAACCAGGAATGACTGAAAATCAAGGGTTATGCAGCAAAGCTAAGTGGGTAGCACCCATTAGGGTGAGGTCATCCCTATCTAGATGTCCCTTTTATTCGGCTTAGTGGTGTGGTTGCTGATCCCAACCTGGGGCGATCTTACTCGGGATTATCCAGTAAGGGGTAGTCCTGGTCTTGTGTAGCAGGGGATTTAGGGTGGATCCTCGGTACGCTAATCTAGGCCACGTACTGTGACAGGTGGTATCCCAGTGCCTAGTCATTAGTTGGAAATCCATTCTCCCTACGTGCTTTTTACGGTTTTGTTAGTATTACCCACGGTTGTGGCTAGTACGCTGGAATTTAATTAATGTAACAATTTTGGCTATTTTAATAAGTATTTGTAAATAGACCCTATTATAATATCAGAGGATTTTAATAAAAAGTGTTTTGGCTATCGTAAGGTAAAAACCCGACATGTTTATTTGTGGTGTGGTCTTACGAGATGACTTTGTTTTCAAAGGATTTTTGAAACTTTAATAATCAATTTGAGTGTGTTTTCTTACGCTGGTATTCCAGACTGACTCGGGTGCTATTTTATTATAATGCTCGGGTCAGACCAAGCATTATAGATTATAGGAAAGGATGCCGTGGATCTTAGGAGAGGAGCTGGAGTCCGGGACGTATTACCGTAGTTGTTTATATCCGTTGCTGTGATTGTTTGAAATTGTCAGGCTGGTAGTTGTTGTTTATTTGTGATAATCTAATGATGTAATATATAAAACATATATAGTTTTCATTTTGTGTAAAGATCTATTATTGACTATTATATTTTGTTACGCTGCGATTGCGAGATTCTGTTATTGTTTAGTTCCTTCTTTCTTCTATCCTCTTTCTTTTTCCTCAACAATCTGTCTTTTTCGGCACCCGATCGACGGCATATTATACTGTAGCATATTTTTTGTCGATTTTCGAGGGTCGAGAAGGGCGGTTCGTGAAAGTGGTATCAGACCTTAGGTTGGCGATAACCTTGGCTCGGGTGGGGAAATTACTCATTAGAAACAGAGTCAATAGTACTCTAGAATGAGTTGAGTGTGATAATAGATATGAACGTACTTGTTAGTGAATATACAAATTGTTTTTATGCTGTGTTGACTTATCTGTTGAGTGTTTATGAAGTCTGGTCGGTACGGGAAGTACAACCGTATCGATAGGGGTTTCTAAACTCTTAAACAAGATAAACCGACATAGTATTGTTTTTAAAGTGGGTAAATGAAATAATTTTACCCAAATTATATTTTGATACAAAAGGAATAATTTTCTAAAATTATTATATATTTGGATGTTTGGTTGTTAATATTATAATCAAATATAAGAATCTAAAATTTGAAATGGTTTATGACCAAATAGAATTATCTAAGTATGGTTTAAATAAAAAGGAGTATAGCTAAAATTTGATTTAAACCAGAATTTAAATCCTGGAAATTTTGAAAAGTGTTTTAAATGTATTTAAAACAAAAGTTTGGGAATTTAAAATCTTAGAAATGTTTGAAATGTTTTCCAAAGTATTGGAGGGCAATAATGGAGTATTATTTAGGGAAATATTTTTGAATGGAAATTGTTTGAAAGGAATTTGTGGAAGTAAGGAAGCACTGAACTCACTTCAGTCACTGGAAAATAATCCTGATGATGATGGCCACGTCATCAGAATTCATTTTCGAGTTTCTAAAGTGAGGGATTGCTACCGTGGTGATCGGTAATGATATTTGTTTGGACTTGTTTGATATACAAGTGGTTTTAGAAATTCAAAAGGGAAATTTGTTTTGGTAAAACCAAGTGTTTTAGAATTCGAAGATTTGATTTGATATACCAAGTAGGTATGTATTGATTATTATTTCAACATGGTTTTGAAATAAAACCGGGTAATTGAATTCTGGAAACTCTATTTAAATAATGTGAAAAGTTAAGATAAATCAACTATCGAACGTATAAAGTGAAGTTGATATTAATAAGAAGAAAATGAAAATTTTAATCCTGGAATTTAAATTTAAATTGAGTAAATGGAAGTGAATAAAATATATTTGCATTTAACTCAGGATAAGTTAAATATAAAATAAAATTGAAATTGAAATTGAAATTGAATTAAATTGAATATAAAATTGAAATGTACAATGATTTTAATTGTGTAATGAAAATTTATACCCTTAAGCTATTAAGTGTTACGTACATAATCCTGAATTAGGATTATAAGACGTAAATGGACATAAATGAGCAATATAAGCTTTTAAATAAATAAGTTGGTGCACTTAAGAATAGGAAATGAAAGTTGTAAAAAAAAAATGGTTGGTATTTTATGGGAAATTCAAAACTTTATCCTAAATGAAATATAAATTGGAATAAGGTGAAGGGAAATATAAAATGTTAATGGACTTAGGATAGTAAATAAGTTTTGAACTTATATATTGAGAAATAAAATTTAATTGAAATTGTATTGAAGTTAAAAAAAATCAAAATTCAGTTGTGTTATAAATAATATTGAATGAAATTCAATTCTTATTTAAAATAGCAAAGGTAATGGTATGAATTTAAGTTGGAAAAATAAAATTTAGTTGAACTTGAATTAAAGTGGTAAAGGATTAAATGAAAAGAAAATTTAATTCAGTTGAAATGATATTGAATGAAGCAAATTCTCACTCAACTTAATCCAAAAGAATTGTTGAGGATGAATTTAGTGTAAGCTAAATTAAATGAATTTGTATTGGAAACGAATAAAATTTTGGTAGCTTGTAAAATTTGAAAAGTAAAATAAAACCCACTTCTGGTTTGGGATAATTGGAATGGTTATGTTATTAATAAATTCAGAAATGAATTGAAAAGGTGAATTAAAATTTAAAATGGATTGAGTAAGTGAACAAATTGAATTAAAATTACTAAATGGATTGGAATTTGATTGGGTAAGAATCAAATTAAAATAAAAATAAAACTAATGTAAGAAGAAATGGAGTTATTTTGGAGTTGAAATAACTTAAGAAAATGTGTAAGGGTTGTTGTCGAGTTTTAAGAGATGGTTTTGAATAGAACTCTATGGATAATGAATTGGAAGTGTAAGAATAGGAATTTAATTTGATAATGGAATAAAAATGAGGTTGTTTGGGCTGTAAATAATTTCAAATGGAGTAAAATTAATATAGTTTGGGTTGGAATTAATTTAAAATGGTTATAAACTTAAGTAATTGTTGTTTGCTTGAATGACATCAAATTTGCATTGAGATTTTTCATTTTGTTGTAAACAAAGCTAATAAATTAAGGAAAGCAAATAAAGTTGGTTTTTGAATAAATTGGAATGGGTTGGGATCTAATTAAGTGGTTTTGCATATAAATGAAAGTGGATCATAAAAGAAATGCAAATATATCAAATTTAAAATAATTTTTTTATTATGAATCAATTTGGAATTGAACTGAAGTAAATTGATGTAAGTAGGCACATGTTGATCATATTGATGTAATTTTGGGTTGATTATAGTAAATATGAATTGAGAATAGTAAACTCGAATGTAAATCATTCAAGTGAATTAAAATGAAGTTGGATATGTTATGAAATTAAAATGGTGATTGAAATCTTGGAATTTGCTTATAATATATGGTTAACAGGTTGAATTATGAAATTTGCTTGTTTGAACTATGTAATTGAGTTGTTTGGCTAAGATTAATATATGGAAGGATGTTATAAATCTTATATTATTGAAAACTTATGGCTTGTTTGAGTAAGTACAGGTACGAGAGGCAACCGATAGAGTTGAAGCGCGTAAATGCAATATTATTTAGCCGCTTGCTTTTAAAATGCTAATCAAAGGTACGCCTACGCAATATAATTGAAAAATGATATATATATATATATATATATATATATATATATTGTGGTATGTTTTGTTTTCCGACCGTGTGGGTTGATGTACATATATTTATATCTATTGTGATATTGTGAAACGCTCTCCGTACAAAGGAGACGCTGTCAAAAAAATTCTAAAAATTTTGGGAGTTAGAAATTTTTTGAGAATTTTGAACATTTTAGATAACTAGGAAAGTTGTTTTGAAATGATATTGAAAACAAAACTTTTGAGTTAAAAATAAAGCAAATGGTTTTGGAATTGAGCTAAAAATTTTGGGTGTGGTGAATGTAAGTTTTTAACTAAGTAAGTATGGGTAAGTAAATGAGTTTAGTAGCATTTTTCATACCTTAGCAAATTTCGGGGACGAAATTTTTATAAGGGGGAAGGAATGTAACGGCCCGGAATTTCGATCGTTAGATTTTGAACATTTAATTCATTTTAAATGTTAAATGTGGATTTTGAATTGATTTTGAAGTAAGTTTATTTTGGTTAAATCAATATAATTAGTTAAAACATCGAGTATGGCAATTCAATTGGATTTGGATAATAATAATTAAATATTTGGAATTGGGATAATTTGTGAATCTGGATGTAAATGGTTATAAAGGTGGTTTCAAAGATTTATTTTAAGTCTGGATGGATTTGAATTATAACCTTGGACTTTTGGATGGAATCAAAAGTCGATAAGTCAAATTTGGAATTTTATATTATTTTAATAATGAAATTTAATATTTTAATAATGTAAATAATCAGATTTTAATTTTAATTGAATCAGAATGATTTCTTATGTGATTATAGGTTCTATATGATTTATAATTAAGTTTGTAAAGTTTTAAAAGTGAAATTTTAAGTGATTTCGACGATTTTGAAAATCGTTCGAATTAATCGACGAGTTAAAATAGCCTTCCGGGGCATAGTTTCGAAATTCGAAAAAACCGGTTCCATTGGATCCGTAATAGTTAGTTATTATCGGATTTCAATTTTCGTAGCGTTTGGAGTTATCGTTTGTTCGTATTGGTAAAAAACGCGTTGAAATTTAAATCGATAATTTAATATTTAAACTCGATTCAAAAGCTATCTTCCACATATGATTAAATTGGACTCCGAAATGCGTTCCATTGTGTTCAGAATGTGGGTAAAACCTTATAAACGCCAGACGACATGTTTAATTTCGAGTTCGTTTGATAATCTTGTTAATTGGAGGAAAATATTAATAAAATAATATTAAATAAACGTATGTGTACACGTTTTTTAGGCCGAAACCCTAACATTCTTTCTCAACCGCCACGAATATTTTTAATGGCCGAGAATCAACCTCATTTCCTCATCGTTTCCTCTTCATCCTTTAATTTTTAGCAAATTCCTCCAACTGAGAAATCATAGAACTCGTTGAGTTCTATAAATCGACCGATCGAGATCATATATAAGTTATAGTGGTAGCCAGAATCGAGGTCGTTATGGTCTCCGTTCGTGTTCGATTTTGGGATGAAGGGCGGGGCCGAGCTTGGCGTCTCTCTGGCCAGGGAAGCATGCCGCGATGGGCTTCGTGCGGGTAGGTTCAGATCGAGGTCCTGTTGTTGTTTGGGGTGGTGGCGATCGACTTAAATCGCGTATGGTGGGTTTCGATAGCCTGTAGTAGACAAGTTGGAGAAGATAGGGTGTGCGGATATGATTTCCTATTCGATTTTGAATGGCCGATCTTGTTGGGTAATAAAAAAAGAATTTATATTATAGAATTATATTCAAAAACTTTAAAACAGTGTATCTCTATCATGCATGTTCAGAATTCAACGAAACGAGAAGAGTCAGAATCGCAGCGACACGATCTACGCTGCAGTGCAGATTTGGAGACAATCGGAGCTAGCGAAATTTTTGGGTTAAATTGATCGCGGTCAGTTTAATTTAGGAATTTAAACGCTGATGCAAGGTGAGTTAATCTCACTCACATCTGAATGCCATTTAATTTAAATAGCTAATATTTAAATGTTTGATTGGTTGAATAGTTGAACATGATAATTATTATCAGATTGGATCGATATATATTTGTGTGCTAAAATCTGTGGATGCAGGAAAACAGGTTGGAGGGATCCAACTGGATTCCTCACAATATAGAAATTATTTTCATAATTGATAATGCATTTCATTTATATACTGTGATGATTTAATTTGGAAATTAAGTTGTGCTGTGTTATGATTGAATAAGTATAATCTGGTATATTAAAATATAAATGAAAATAAAATAAATTGGGATTAAAAGGGAAATGAAAAGGAATTTTTGAGTAATGAATTTAAGAAAATCAAATTCAAGAAAATTGGTTTGGAATTTGAAGTGTTTTTGAAATTGTGATTTAACAAGAAATAAGTAATCGAAATTTATAAACTGGGTTTATAAATGAAATGGAATCTTTATCGGAGGATAAATATTGAAGGTATAGATTTTCGGTGGGAAATTCTATAAGAAGGTATAAATTGTTTTAAAAATAAAGATGGATTATTTCTAAAGATGAAAAGTGTTTTCCCTGGAAATTAAGTATGATTCCAAAGAAAGCTTCCAAAATATAAATTAGCGGTTTAAAATGTGTTTAGGATATTTGGAGAAAATGTTACTTTTAATTATTTCAAGTAAAAAGTAAATATTTATTTAAAGAATTTGTTGTACTCGATTATTTTAAAAGGTAAAATGATATTAAAATTCCAAAAAGGGAATTTTAATATAAATAATGGATTTAATAATTTTATTTTTAGAAAGTAATTTGGTTTAAATCACTTAGAATCTCCTCTATATTTTCTTAAGTATTATTTTCATTTAAATAAATTCTAGTAGCCTTATTTTAAATATTTTAAGAATATATTTGAAAAGATTTTTTTTCCAGGAAATGGAAAATGTGTTTAAAACTAAAAAGGTATTTATTTTTAAAGTGTGGGAAGGAATTTACGGAATTTAATCGTAAATTTGAATCGAGATAAATCCAGCGGAATTTATAAAAAGAATTCTTTGGTTTATTCTGAAATGAAAGTGTATTTCCCTGAAAAGCCAAGTACGTTTTAAAGCAGATTTTTAAGTAAAAGTTAAAAGTTTTAAATTTGTTTTTAAAATAATGTTTTTAAGAAAATTCTTATTTAAGTTGTAAAATTTTTAAAGGTAAATATGTACTAAATGAGTTGTGATAATAATTATTTTAAATGGGTAATTGGTATTATGTATTAAAATAATATTATTAATGTTAATATTGTATAAAATGGATTTATTTTAAAGATAGTTGAGTTAAAGTTCTATTTGAAACTTGTATAGAATTTCGTAGCTCTTATTTTGAATTTAGTTTGGCTTAACTTTTATTTATTTTTAAAAAAATTATTTTATAATTATAAAGAGGTTTTATTATAAATATTTTTAGGTAAATATCTTGGATAAAGTGTTTAAGTAGTCAAATTTAAACGGTTTAAAGTATAATTTAGAATAAAGTGATTTAAATTATTTTAAAATCTAAAGTATTTGGACTTGGCTATTTTCAGTGGAAATAGAAAACGTTTGGGAAATTTATTCCGTGAAAAAGGAAGGTGGTTTGAAAACTATTTTCAAAAGGGTTTAAATTGGTAATATATCTTGTGAAGATATTTTGAGGTTAATAAATAATTTGGAAAATTATTTATGTTGATGGTTGTTTGTGAATGTAACATACTATCAATATTGGCCATTGCGTTGATCGTTTCAAAGAGACCGGGATCGGGATTAATTTCTTGAAAATCACTTCGATCCAGTTTGTACGTTTTCGAGGGGAAACGAGTTCGGAGTCGAAGATGGAGCAGTGAAGTGCATGGGCTAGTCGCTACTAATCCTAAGGAGGATTCCAAAATGGATGTAGTAGGAGTAGTGCCTTCGGTTCCGTTCGAACCCGAGACGGACTTGTATGGATGAACGCTGTCGGAACATCGTAGGTGAACGATGGGCATTCTAAGTGAAACGTTCTTAAAAGGTAACTCTTAGCCTCAAGCCTCATCAACCGGGAATGACTGAAAATCAGGGATTATGCAGCAAGGCTAAGTGGGTAGCACGCATCAGGGTGAGGTCATCCCTGTCTAGATGTCCCTTTTATTCGGCTTAGTGGTGCGGTTGCTGATCCCAACCATTGGGTGATCTTATTCGGGATTATCCACTAAGGGGTACTCCCGGTCTTGTGTTGCAGGGGATTTAGGGTGGATCCTCGATACGCTGATCTAGGCCACGTAGTGTGACAGTTGGTACCCCAGTGCCTAGTCATTAGTTGGAAATCCATTCTCCCTATGTGCTTTTTACGGTTTTGTTTGTATTACCCACGGTTGTGGCTAGTATGTTGGAATTTAATTAATGTAACAATTTCTGCTATTTTAATAAGTATTTGTAAATAGACCCTATTATAATATCAGAGGATTTTAATAAAAAGTGTTTTGGCTATCGTAAGGTAAAAAACCGACATGTTTATTTATGGCGTGGTCTTACGAGATGCCTTTGTTTTCATTTTTGAAATTTTAATAACCAATTTGAATGTGATTTCTCACGCTGGTACTCCAGACTGACTTGGGTGTTATTTTATTATAATGCTTGGGTTAGACCGAGTATTATAGATTACAGGAAAGGATGTTGTGGAGCTCAGGAGAGGAGCTGGAGTCCGAGACGTATTACCGTATTTGTTTATGTCTGCTGCTGTGATTGTTTAAAATTGTCAGGATGGTAATTGTTGTTTGTTTGTGATACTCTGATGACGTAATATATAAAACAGATATAGTCTTCATTCTATGTAAAGATCTGTTATTGACTATTATATTTTATTCCATTGCGATTGTGAGATTCTGTTATTGTTTAGTTCCTTCTCTCTTCTATCTTCTTTCTTTTTTTTCAACAATCTGTCTTTTTTGGCACCCGATCATCGGCATATTATACTGTAGCTTATTTTGTGTCGATTTTCGAGGGTCGAGAAAGGAGGGTTGTTACAAAATGTATGGATTATTATTGATTTAAACCTTCCGAAATGTGGATCATCACAGTTGGTATCAGAGCGAAGATTTAGCGATAACCTTGACTTCGGGGGGTTTGACTCAATCGAGATAAGGTAGTAATACCCTAGATTGAGTCTGTTTGACTGTTCAAATATGAGAGAGCATACTTGTTAGTGTTATAAAATGTTTTATATTGTTTACTTATCCATTGAGTTGTTTATGAATTCTGGTAGACGCACGAGACGTCGTGTTATCGATAAGGGTTTCTAAACACTTAAACGAGGCAAGTCGACACAATATTGTTTTAAAATCGAGTATATGAAATAATTTTACCAAAATTTTATATATATATATATATATAAGGTTAATTATTAATGAAATTATTGTTAGAAGATGATCAAATTTAGATATCATCGATTATTGGTTAAAAAAATTTAAAATAAAACAAATAATTGATGAATTTTATTTTAGGAAGAATTTGATAATTAAATTGAATTGAAATAAAATTAAAATTAAAATAAGAATTGATTAAAATGACCAAGTTGTAAATTAATAAAATATTTTGGAAATAAGGTAAGAAAATTTGTATACGTATATTAATAATATAGCTTATAAAATATAAATAGAAACGATTTTAAAAATTGCGAATTTTAGAATTTAAAATCCTTTTCTTTTCAAAATTGTTTTCGAAGACTTTGAAATTAGTATTAATATTATTTGAAAGAGTTTTGAGCAGAAAAGTATTTTGAAAATATTTTTCAAAGAAGTAAAGCATTAAACTCGCTTTGGTCACTGGGAAATAATTCTAGGGATGACTACAGCATCGCCAGTATCCATTTTTGAGTTTTTGAGTGAAAATTGCTAACAAAAGAAATTTATTTGTAGATTAAAACAAGTTTTGATTGTGAAAAATATTTTAAGAATGATTTAAATAAATATATGAAAATAGTTTTAAACTTATAATTGAAAATAGTATACAAGGAATGAGTTTATAACTTATAAATTTAAAATAGTATAGAAAAGAAATAAGTTATAACTTATAAATTTGAATAGGAAAATAAACCAAATTTAAAATGGTTAAATTTTGGTTAAGCAAACAAAGGAAAATTTTGAATTTGAGATACGAAATAAAATAATTGGCTTAGCATTGTTAAATTAAATGGAGTTAGTGAAATTAAGAAAATAAAATGAAGTCAAACTCAAGAAGCTTAAATAAAATGAAATGGATTTGAATGAATTAGATAAAATGAAATTTGAATGAATAAATTATATAACTTATATATTTGAGAATTAATAAGCTAGAAACGAATTTGAATTTGTTGAATAGGAATGATAAGAAAATTTAACTTAAATAAAATTAAATAAAATGAGTAATGGATTAAAATGAAATGAAGTTTGACTTAATGTAAAAAAATTGAATTAGATATTAAGTGAAACTAGATAAATTAGTAAAGTGAATTAATTCATTTTAAGTTGAAATTAATCAAATGAATATGAACTTGAATTTTAAAAAGAAATGTAATTTAAGTGTGAAAAAAATTAAATGTGAGTAATTGGATTTAATTTAAAATTTGGTGAAAATAAGTTAATTACAAATGAAATGAGTTTTAATAAATTGCATGTTAGCTAATTGCATGTGAAATAAGTTAATGAAACAAATTAAAGGATGGAAGTAACTTAAGAAAGTTTAATGAAATAAATTGTGGTTTTTTTATTAATATGAATTGAGTTATAAAGTAATATTTTACTTTAGTAAATTAATAACATGAATTTGAATAAATGAAGCGAATCGATGAATACTAATAAAAGTGAGCTGTGTTGTATAAAATATTTATAATAAACTTAGCTAATTTATGAATGAGGTTAGTATAATAAAAAGGAGGATATACTGAGTGGAAATAAAACAAATTTAACTTAAGCAAGGTTAAGTGGAATAATTTTATAAATGATTCACCAATGAATTTATTTGAAATAGGTTAAAAAAAAGTGAAACAATTGGAATTTCACAAATTGAATTGAATAAAATTGAATATAACGAATTTGTAACGAATGTTAGTAAATTGAAATAAATCAGTGGTATGTAAACTAACTAAATGTGGATAAAACAAATGTAAATAAGTGAAACAAATCGATTGAATGTAAATATATAGAATTTTAACCAGTCAAATGTGAATGCAATGAATATTGGTTGATTGAATAAAAATGGATTGAAACCGAATTAGTTGAATGTAAATCAATAAAAGCGAATGAATTAAATATAAATCCATTGTATGATAAACGTAATGAATATTAATTAGTGAATGGAAATCAATTTAAAATGTATGGAATATGGTATGGAATTAAGTTACTTAAGTGTAATTAATTATATGAATTATTGAAATGAAATAATGGAAGTGCAAAAATAAAAAAAATGATTGTAAATTTCAATGAGTGTAAATAAATAGAATGTGAATTCATTAATGTTGATAAGTGCATGCAAATCAATTCAAAGTAAATAAATTGAATGAAAAATCAATTTAAGGTGAATCTAATTTAATATAAATTGGTTGAATGCAAATAAATTGAAATGAATCTATTAAAATGTTAACGAAATGTATGTTAATAAGGAATGAAGGGTATAAATTAAAATTTTGGCATTAGATAACGTAAATTCACGTGGTTATGAATTCATTGGATTAATTGGATGGATATTGATTGTTGGATAGTTTCTTTTATTGCAAATCATTATTATTACTGCTTTGATTGCATATGATTATTGTATGTTGCGTATTTGTGCTTGTATTTATTGTTTGGATTCAAAATCCATGTTATATGGTTATATTAGACTTATACATACTTCTATATCTCTATATGCAACTAATAGCTTAAATTGAGTTGAAATAGGTACATATGGAAACCGTTTGGGTGTACATGCGGATTTATGTTGCTTTTGCTTGCTTACTACAAGCGAACTCGCTCGTAATATAAATAATAAGGTACGTATCACGAATTACATACCGCAATTTTATATTTTCGCCATTCGGGATGCCTCATCATTGAGATGAGATGTATATTCGATATCTATTTGATATATTTGTCTTATATATTATATCAAAAAAATTTGATCAAGCCGCATAAAGGAAACTCTGCCGAAATTTTCCATGAATCGGGGTGTTAGAAAAATTATGAAGTTTTAAAAATTTTACAGCTTGTTTTTCTATATAAATTATACTTTCCATAAAATCGATATCAGAATGGCGTAGTAGAAGCATAGTAATAGTTTTGCAAATAAGATGGTTATGTTTTATAAATTATTTATTTCGAGAAAATAAAATAGTGTTAAATTCTATATTTAACGACTTTTCGAGGACGAAAAGTTTTAGGTGGGAGAGTATGTAACGACTCGTATTTTTTCTTAATAATTTTAAATTATAGAATTTTGATATGATTATTTAATGAAAATGGTTGGAGATAAATTTTAATGACTCATTATTGTAATTTACCGGATAATTAAATTGTTTAAATTTAATGCCGAAAATTATTGAATAATGGAATTATGAATTTTATGTGAATAAAAATGATGTCAACAGTTGATTTAAATTTTATTTAAATATGAACGAAGATGGTTAATATTTAAAATTTGATTTAAAAATGAACAATTAGAAAATGAAAATTTTATATTTTAATTAACGGATTAAAATAGCCATTTGGCCACTATCTTGGATTTCGATGAAACTAGTTTCATCGGATCCGTAATAGTGAATTTTTGTAGGATTTCAAGTTTCGGAGTGATCAGACTTGTTGTTTGGCCATTTGAACTTGAAACGCATACAAATTAATTTCAGAACTCAATTAAAATAATTGACTTTGAAAAGCTGTCTTCCCCATACGATCGAATTAGCCCTCGAAATTAGTTCCATTGTGTTTGGAATGGGGGTAAAATATTATAAATGCCAGGCAACGCACGTCAATTGGAGTTCGAAAAATTTAGTCAGCGAGTTGATTAGATATTTTCTAATAAAGATAATATAGATTATTTTCTTACTTCCATCTCATTCAAGCCCACAACTCTCTCTTCCCATCCCCTTTTTTCTAATCTCAAAATTAAATCGTAGACCATTATGAAAAAAACCTCAAACGAATCGATCGAACCAGGACGAGGATGAAGCAAGCGTGAGTAGTGGATGGAGTCACAGCCACAGGCGGCTAGGGAGGAGTCGGCTTCGGCCGGTTATCGATGGCTGCAGAGTGTTGAGTTGGGTTTTTGTGGGTAGCTAGGGTTGTTCGCGTGCTTAGTTTTCTGGTGGTTGATGTTCGCGCAGGCGTGACTGACAAGGGGAGAGTGACGACACCGAAGTGGAGTTGTGTTAAGCGATTCACTGTAGTGGCTACTTCATGTGGTTGGCGTGCGTGCATAGTTGGAGGCGCTGTGATTGGCGGCAGCGGTGGAGACAGCGATGGGATGAAAAAAATGATGATGGCAGTGAGTCGCGAGCGGTTTGAAGAAGAAGATGAAGTCGCGTGAGAGAGAGTGGACGCATATGCCTTGACAAGATGGACGAGAAGGGTGAGAGGTTCTGTTTTCTTTTTATTTTAATTATGTAAATTAGTTTGTTAACTATATTTTAAATTCTAATTGGTATATTAATAATAAAAAAATCGAATTTTTTGCGTATAAGGTAAATTTCGGATGAAAGAGATTGCGTTGGAACTGTATCGTCAAGCTCTACGCTATGGAGCTGATTTCGTATCGATTTGGCTAGTTTAAAGTTTTTTAATTTAAACGGTTGAGTGTTCTATATGCTCATATTTGACTAAATAATTTTTATATAGTAAAATTAATACCGTGAAGCGATTTAAATTTATTGACGGTTGTTGGATAAATTTAATCGACATTTAATTAACGCTTGAATTAATTAATAAAATTGGATTGGATAGTTAAACTAAATTAGAATTTAACTGTAGAGAAAATTTCTCGATTTTTGATAATTGGTCAATTGTTGTGAACTATTGTTTGTTTGGATGATTTATTGTGATGGATGAAAATTGGTTGATATTTAAACGATTGAATGTTTATTTATTTTATGCATACCTTGTTATCATCCTATATATTATTTACGGTATATAAAACTATAAATCGAATTATTTTAGATAAATTAAGAAATAGATTGAAATGATATATACCTATGACATTTATTTTGGATTGAAATGATATATATCCATCCCTGAATTAAATTGGAATAACTGATTCACTTGGCCATAGGATAAAGAATTATATACGGACACCGGATTGGTTAAATTAAATGATTTTAAAATTTTGATTTGAAATATTTAAATGATTTGGTTTTAAGAAAAAAATAGAATTTATGGAAATCGAATTTATTTATTAAAACTTGGAATCTTAATGATACTTAGTAATAGAATTATGTATATTTTTTCAATGAAAGATATATAAAATAATGCGATTTACGTATTAATCGGATATTTATTTGAATTGGAACTCGGAAAGTTGAAATTTAAATTTGAAATAGGAATGTTTTAATTAATCGAAGTTAGGATTTTTAAGTTATAATCGAAATATGACGTGAATTTCATAAAATTGATTTGGTTTAAAAGATTGGACTTTTATTCGAACTTTGAACATTTCTAAATAAAGGTGGTATAAAATGATATTTCGAAATTATGATCGAAATTTAATTATATTCCAAGAGTTGGATTTTTAAATTGGATATTGAAGGAAAATTTGATTTAAGTGTTTTGAATCGATATTTTGGAAATCAAACTCGAAATTCATATCAAATTGAAACGGTTTAAATTTGGAATTGAAGTTGAAATTAATTTGAAATTGGAATTGAATTTAATTTGGAATTGAAATTGAATTCAACTTGAAATCGAAATTGAATCAAGTAAATCGAAATGGAAATTGGAATTAATTTTAATTGGGAATTTGGAACTAAATCGGTTTGACTTTGAAACTATTTTTAAATAAATTATTTTAGTATAAACTATTTCAAATCAATTTTCTTTAAATATTCCAACAATTTTGATTTTCCATATTATTTTACCATATAAACTATTTTAACACTCGAATTATTTTCCACTAAACTATTTTAACTATATAACTATTTAAAACTATTTTCTAAAATTCAAACTGGTTAAATGGGTAGAATGTTTATATCTAAATCTTGGATTTAAATACGAATTGGGTTAAAGTGAAGTTATAACCAAAATTTAATTCGAATCAAATTTCGAAGTGAAATCGATATATCAAACTGAATTGACATATCGAATTAAAATATGATTTTTGAAGCAAATATAGTAAATCATGAAATGGATTTGAATTTGAAGTGAATATGATATTTTGATATCAAGTACAAATTGTTTTCGAAATATAAAAGTACGAACCGGTGTGTAAAACGATGTTTGGTTGTTAAAGATACCGGGGCCTCTTATTGGTATACACTCTGCCAATATTGGAACCATTTTGACAGCTGTGTACAAGGTGGATAATATCCAGAATGTAATGGTTGAATTGGTGACGTTTGCTGGAATGAAGTAAGAGAACGAGATGGATAACTTTAACACTCGTGTTATAATTAAAATGACTGAAACAAGAACTTTGCTGGCCAATGAGGTTAGCTGCCTCAGCGACGTTGATCCCTTGTATTACTATTGTGATTTTCATATTCGATGGGTGCACCTTTGTCGTTTGGATTGATTGTCGTGGTCGGCCATGGATGGGTTGCGACCAGCCGGAAGGGGTAAACTAGTAGAATTCTACTTTGGGCATTGTCTCACGTGCCTTGTCATATTTATCCCTATACGAGCCAATTACGACTTTGGTTTAGAACTGTACAAATGTCTCAAGGTGGATCAATGTAAAGCCGTAATGCTATTTTTATATTTATTTTACTGATAGACATTATCTATTACAGCGTATACTATTATATATAAATAGTTAAACGGATCCTTAGGAGATGGAAAATCTTGTAACATCTCTTAAGTTATTGTAGTCATATTTTGTGATATTGATTTGACTTACATAAGAGTATTTTAGTCCTGACTCGAGTGTTATATCTTTTTATTATGCTCGGGTCTGTCCTGAGATTTTTTTTCCAGCGTATTGAAGATTATTCACTGGAGGACGAAGACGATGGTTTTGGTATATTACTACAATTATTATTCTCTTATTCATGTTATCTTGTATATTAATCACTTATCCCTGGTGTGTTTATATATAACTCTGATAAATGTGTAGAGATTATAATAAAATGTATAGTAAACAGCTTCATGAACTGTTATTTGATTATTATATTTTATCGTTTCTACTGTGAGATTCTGTGTTCGTTTTCTTCTTCTTTTCTTATTTTTCTTATTTAACCCTATTGACTATATACATTCCCAATTGTTTAAGTTGGACATGTGTGGATTATTGTCGATTTAAACCTTTCGAAATTTGGATCGTCGCATGTCTCCAACGTTGGTAGTTCGAATTCTGGTGGATACCTAGCTTGCCTAATCATAGAAGCGAAGGGGCTCCTATTCACATCCGCCAAATATTTATTTATCAATCCTCCTTTCATGGCCCGTCTGATCATTTTCGCCAACCTGTCATTATCATCAAGTGGTAGTCTTTATCCATTGTCTCCAACTTTCCCCTGGAGTCCACGAGGGAGGCTTGAAATCTGCTCCCCCAGTAGAGCACCCACATCCCGATTAACGTCAAACTGCATAGCACCACCTGGTATTTTTCCTAGAGTGGAGCCAATATGACTCGGAGGGATGCCTCCGAGTATGGGATGATCGGCTATGGATGGCCGATCGTTCCTGGTCGGTCAGGGGCAGCTCCCGATGGCTCCGCTCTATCCTGCATCATGTTAGCTTCGTTTCCTTGGTTTTGATTTTGGACTTCCTCTACTCCCACTGCTCCAACTTCGTTATCCATATTTCCAGCATTCCCTGCTACCCTATCCCCTTGGTTTTGCATTCCAGCTTGCCCAATCTGTCGGAGTATGTTCTACATCATTTACTCCTGCCTCTTCAGCGTCCTTTCCTACATAGCATCCATCGTCGTTTCCATCTCGGCTCTGGTAATGATGATTGAGGTCAGATTTGCTCCTAAGGAAACCTCCTGATTTCCTTCATGATGGCTCCTCTTTGTTCTCTGTCTCCTTGTTGATTTCCTAGCCCTGGTAAGTTACTAAGCTTTCAAATCCAAGATCATAACTTCTAAATCCTTGAGTTCAACTCTCATTGAAAGCACCAAAATGTTTTTTTCAAAATTGGCCACCAACACCCAATTATACGTGAAAACACCAAAATGTAGTCGCAGATCACATATAGTATATGATGTAGAGAATATAATATGAAGAATAAGAAAATTGAAATGAAAACAAGTAAAGAAGACAAGATTTATAGTGGTTCGGCTAACTCCGACCTACGTCCACTCCAGAATTATCATTTCTATTATACTGAAATTTGATTATAGTTACAATCCAAGATTCTAGAATGAAAATGGCAGGGTAACCTCTAGGTAGAAGATAATGAGAAACAAAATGAAAATCCAAAATAAAGTCTCCTTTTTCGAAGCCAAGCCTGCTGTATTTATAGACGAAACTTCGGCTACTAGGTCTTCTCACCTACATGGGCCCACCATAACAATCGTTGAGGCCAACTTGTCCAAAATGACGATCGGCATAGCACTACCGATCGTTATCTCCCATCTTAAACCAAGGCCATTCCCTCCAATGCCGAACCCACTTCGTCCAAGAAAACATCGATCCTTCCTTCCTACAAGCTTTTGAAGTATGCCGACCCTTCCTTGCACATTCAAACTATGTCGAACCCTACCTATGCCGACCCAAAGTAAATCCCATGCGGACTAAAAGTAAATCATATGACGACTCGAAGTAAATCCTATGCCGACCCGAAGTAAGTCATATGTCGAACCGAAGTAAATCCTTATGCCGACCCGAAGTAAATCCTATGTCGACCCGAAGTAAATTGTGTACCAACTTAAAGTAAATCCAATGCCAATCCCTAGCCTTCCTCTTAGCCCTCTAACAAGTTTCACCGATCCACCCATCTCCAAACCAATGTTGCTCCCTATCTCGCCAATCCTTATTATATCAAATCAACTTATGTTGATCCTTTTTATTCAAGCCAAAATTCATAATTCAAGCACTCTTCATTGTTTATCTACCTATCATGTTTAATCTAGGCTTCGTATTACTATTCACAGTTGATTATACATCCATCCATTCGAACCAAATCCATGATATTCCAGCCTCGATATTCATGAAGTCTATTTGGTTAAATCCGTTTGTGTACTGCCTTGCCAAAAGGCGGGTTAACAGGACTATTTTCCAATAAGTTCCTTCGGACTTAGTTGTATACCTATTATGCTGGAATTTAATTAATATAACAATTTTGGCTATGATTTAATATTTACTTTAAACTCTGGACATTATTATAGTATCACTGGATTTTCTATAGAAATTTTTTGGTTATCGTAAGGTGAAAAGCCATCCATGTTCATCTACGGAGTGGTCATACAACATATCTTTGTTCTAAAAGAATTTTATAAGCATAATAATTTAGTTGTTTGGTGTTTACTCACACCAAACCAATGTTTTTAAATAATCTATGTGGTAGGATCGTATAGTATGGAATAGTGAAATGGTCTAGGTAGATAGCAATAAACAATAAGTAAAGTAGACACCAAGACTTTATACTGGTTCGGACTTCTTGTCTACGTCCAGTCCCTAAGCTCCTTTTAGGAATTCTACTAACTAACAACCCTCACTTAACCCAAAGGAATAGGTTTATAACTTACCCGAACCACCGAACGGGATTTCTTGCCTCAACTACGGAAGAGGGCTTCAACTAGGTACAGAAAGTATTTCTGACTTATTGTGTTCTTGATAACACTAATGAGTCTAATTGAGTACAACTTTCCTATAATCTTATCCTCGAGAATATGAAATGTATTTATGAAGATTTAGGAAATATGAATTGCTATGAATCAAACGAGTATTTAAGATAAATCAGACACTCAAGCAATTGAAGTGCTTTTTGAATGTTTTTTTTTAAAGTTTAAGAATTCAGAAAAGATGATCAAGATAATAGAGAGATTAAATCAAATAGAATTGATGATTTGCAAATGATAGAATCATGTATTTATAAGTGTAGAAGAGGTGTATCTATTTGCAAAAGATTCAGGCAAGAGATGCATCCAATACCATTAGAGAATGGTTGCAACTCTTGGGAAGAAGAAGGTGTGTTTTCATAAAAAATTCGCAGGTTTGAATTCAATCGACTGAGCAGGCAATTTTAGTCGACTGAAACTGTGTGCATTTGTAGTTCTGTAACAGTTCAGTTGATTGAAATTTTCTGTTCAGTCGACTGAACTGTTATTTTATGCATAGTGAATATTTAACCAAAATATTGAGTTGTGAAATGTGTTCTTGTGTTTGTGCAAGCTTCTTGAGGATAGATTTTAACAATAAAACTAAGACTGCGATATATATATATATATAATACTTAAGATATCCTTGGTCTTCATATTCTTTCCTTTAGTTTTGCACATATCTCTTCCTATTTGTTGAAGCACATTGTCATTGATAAAAATATAGCGTATCAACATTCTCCTCCTTTTTGATTGATGACAATACCTATTTTCTTCCCTCCCCCTGAATATATGCACTATCTTTCCTACAAAACAAAGCTAGTGACTTAGACTTTTCTCCCCCTTTGTCATCGACAAAAAGGAAGTAATAATTTGTAGAAGTATATAATTTTTAAACAAAGTAACCACATTGATGCATAACTATAGTGTACATTATACAAACCATAGAGTCTCATGAATAAAAGAAGGCTATTTATACAAGCCTTTTTAGAAGTTTGAAGGTTAATAAAAAGTTCCGGAAATCAAACCATCAAAATGATCAAGGATCTCTGTCCCAATCATAAGAGCCTTCACGTCCTCCTTCTGGTTCACGAAAAACAGGTCCACCGGTTGGTTGTCTAAAAGCTTCTCCTCCTTGACCACCACTGTTACCACTAGTGCTACTGCTCAGATTCTCCTCGGAAGATGTCCACATGAACGTTGGAGTTGGGCGCTTGCCGCGAGAGGTAGAAGCAGAAGTGGTGTTGGTGCATGAAATGACATCCCATAGTTTGTTGAAGAACCCTTTAATCCTATAAAGTTTGTGATCAACCTTTTTGAGACGAGTATCAAGGATTTGTTGATTCCTTGATAGAATTCCTAATGATTGATTTGTAGTAAAATCTGGTTGAATAAGACGGATTTCATCATCTTGATCAAGTGGTTCTTGTTGTGGGGCTTGAGGTTGAGGTTGGTGAGGTGCTTGTTGACGTGCTTCCCATTCGGCTAGAGACATGATATGAGGAGGCCTTACCGTAGTTGCATTAGGCTTATAGTCTGATGGTTGATTTGATGAACCATGTATTTTCTGAGTTTGGTAGTGGTGTATCAACGTCTAAGAGAAGTCGCATTGTGTATTCACCAAAATATATCGTTCTCATTTTCCCATTGTTGAATGAAAGAAATTCATCAAGTATCAATTGCACCCAATTGACTTTAATATTTCCCCATATAGTGTGCAGTGCCTGGTAGTTATTAGGATACACTATTTTATAGGAGCCGGTGCGTGGGGTTATGATCCTCATAAGGGCTTTGTATATAAGCCTTGCTCTTGGTCTTGAGGAAGTGGATTTGATATCTCGGTTATTGATATCGTCTTCTTAAAATTGATGATTTATATTGTCACGAATAGGAGGATTGAAATCTATTTCCTCAAGCTTTCTACCAATGTTTGGGGATCCTAGAATGTGAGCAATGCGTTCAAGTGAAAACCATACCTTTTTCCCGCATACCATACTCCAAACACTGTCATTTGGATTTCGTGGAGTTTGGTGTCCGAGGTTGAGGTTGGCATAGAATAATTTGACCATAATATGGTTGATGGCATGGTCATTTCGACTAATGTCTAGAAGCGATGTCAAATTGGCTTGGTCTGTCAAAGCTTGAACATTGTAGGTTTGAAGACCTTGGAAATCAACAAAAGAGTGCTCGAAGATCCTTGATTTCTTCATCTTGTTCCACCGCGTGACCGCAACTTCATCGTAAATCCATTGAGCACTTGGGCATCAATTGGCTCGGAGGAGGATGAAGTTGAAGCTCTAAAACGTTTAGGAGGCATAACTGTTGAAAGTTTGAGGAAGAAATTTAGAAAAATGGAAATTTGGGGGCTAGGGTTTTCTTAGAATTGGGAAGATGAAATTTGGAAACGGTGAAAAGTAAAGGTAAAAATGTAAAAGATGGATAAGTAGGGTGGACAAAAACTGGGTAAAATGCGTTCAGTCGACTGAAATGTTCTGTTCAGTCGACTGAAATGTTCTGTTCAGTCGACTGAATAGGAAGCCGAAATATTTCTGGCTAAAATTCAGTCGACTGAACAGTGATTTTCAGTTAACTGAACTATTGGCTGAAAGTCTCTGTTATATATTTAGTTGACTGAGCAGGAAATTTCAGTCGACTGAATTATGCATTTTTGGTTTTTCTTCACTTATTTGAATGCAAATGTTTTATTTAATGAAATAATTACAATTATATATTAATATTATGATACAATAACATTATTTTGACCACAAAACCATCATTTCTTGGGGGATGGAGTCTTAGGAGATGGACTCTTCTTCGTTCGTGTTTTATATCCTTCATTTGCCATATAGTTCTTGTCCCATGAATTTGGACTATATTGAGGTCGTTGAGGCAAGACCCAAGGATTTATTGGGTCGTTTGATGTATGATACGATGAAGATGGATCAAACGGATTAACTGGTTGAGGTAAGGGTTCACTTACATCCTTTTTCTTCGAGCTACAAAATTTCAAACCAATTTGTTCAAGAAAGCTTAAGCGTTTAGATGTTACTTTCTGCTCAACAAACAATTCTCGTTGAAGGTCTATTTGCTGCTGTTGATAATGATGAATTTCGTCGATATTTTTCTTCATATCGGGAGAAATAAATAGCGAACGTTTGGCCTTCTTGGAATCCAGTGTATAACCGGTTTGATAATTTTTCCATTTATAAAAAGGCTCGTGTGTTGGTGTTGGCGTAGGAAGATGATGTGAATCTGCTGAGCTATCGGTTGAAAAAGTGATGATGATGGGGGAGTTTGATTTGTTGGATGACATTTTTCTACAGAGATATATTATTTTTATATTTTTTTATATTAACATGTATATAAAGGTTTAGAGTTATAACAAAATGTGGTGTAAAATCATCAAGAATTTAGAACCAGAGATTGAATTAATGGTTAATAATTTACTTTGAAATGGATGGTTATGTTTTAGTGTATGAAATATTAATTCAAATGTATAAATTAAATGATTAAGTTTTTAAACCCATAGTTATGTAAACTAAGTTCATGTCTGACTTTTGTTTAGATGAAGTTAATTAAGTATGAGATATGTTACTTATGTATTAGATTTCTTACCATTATAATTCTTGTTATAAAATATCTTTGAAGGATATTATTCCGAATTCTCGTCGTAATTTTATGAATGAGTTTTCTAGTCATGGCTTAGTAAATATATCGGCATTTGATTTTCGGTAGAAATATATTCTAAATTGATAATTCCTTTTTCGATATTGTCACATAGAAAATGGTGACGAATATCAATATGTTTTGTACGAGAATGATTTACTGGATTTTTAGATAAACTTATTGTAATTGTATTATCATAATATATTGTAGAGTTTGTTAAATTTATATTAAAATCTTTAAGTGTTTGTTGCATATATATGACTTGAGTACTAGCTAAAGCGACAGATATATATTCCGCTTCATAGGTTGAAAGCGAAACACAATTTTGTTTCTTACTAAACCAAGATACAAGTGATTTTCCAATGAAATGGCATGTACCACTTGTACTTTTTCTATCTGTTCGAGATCCACCAAAATCAGCATCACTAAATGAAACTAATTCGAATGGACAATCTTTGGGTAGAAAAGACCAAAGTCCTTGGAATTATTAAGATATCGCATAATTCGTTTTACGGCTCTTAAATGTGATTCTTTAGGATTAGCTTGAAAACGTGCACATAAACATACACTCATCATTATGTCTGGTCTACTAGCGGTTAAATAAATTAAAGAGCCTATCATACTTCTAAACAACTTTTGGTCTACACTCTTGACATTTTCATCTCGATCGAGATGAGTTGTGGTACTCATAGGAGTAGGTTTTCCAAAAGTGTTTTCCATTCCAAAATGTTTAAGTAGATTAACACAATATTTTTCTTGGTTTAAGAAAATTTCATTTGTTAATTGTTTAATTTGAAGTCCGAGAAAATAAGTTAATTCTCCCATATGAGACATTTCGAATTCCTTGGTCATTATATTTGAAAATTCTTTACACAATTTTTCATTAGTGCAACCAAAAATAATGTCATCTACATATATTTGAATTATTAATATGTCTTTAGTAGTGTTTTTAATGAATAGAGTTTGATCTACTTTTTCGATTTGAAATCCTGAATCTATTAGATAGCTCTTAATCTCTCATACCAAGCACGAGGTGCTTGTTTAAGACCATATAAGGCTTTATTTAATTTATATACACGATTCGGATATTTTTCATGAGTGAATAAAGGGGGTTGTTCAACATATACATTTTCCTTAATATATCCATTTAAGAAAGCACTTTTAACATTCATTTGATAAAGTTTAAAAGTATAAAAACAAGCGTAAGCTAATAGAATACATATTGCTTCTAGTCTTGCAACAGGAGCAAACGTTTCTTCGTAATTGATTCCTTCTTCTTTACTATAGCCTTGTGCTACTAGTCTTGCTTTATTTCTAGTAATATTTCCAAATTCGTCTGCTTTATTTTTATAGAGCCACTTAGTTCCACTGATTGGTCATCAGGACGAGGAACTAACTCCCATACATTATTTCGTTCAAACTGATTTAATTCTTCTTGCATGGCAATAATCCAGTATTCATCTGTTGATGCTTCTTTAGGATTTTTAGGTTATATTGCTGAAATAAAGGCAACATGTTCCAATTGGTTTGGTTGACTTCTCGTTTGAACTTGTGAGTCAATTTCTCCAATTATATTTTGTGTAGGATGATCTCGTAGGATTCTAGGATGAGATCTAATTTGAATGTTATTGATTTGATTAATATTTTCATTATTTTCAAAACTTATATTTTCTATGTTGTATATGATTTCTTCATCATCTTTGATGATTGTATTTTTATTAAAGTTTTCATCAAAAGATACATGTCAAGTTTCTTCTATTACATTTGTTCATTTATTGAAAACACGATATGCGTTACTTCGTTCTGAGTAACCTACAAAAATACCATGGTCAGCTTTTGGATCAAATTTTCCAAGTTGGTCTTTTGTGTTAAGAACAAAACATTTTGACCCAAAGATTTTTAAGTACGAAATATTAGGTTTTCTTCCATTAAAAAGTTCATATGAAGTGTTTTTAGTTAAAGGTCGTATGGAAATACGATTTAATACATAGCACGCAGTTGCTACAGCTTCTACCCAAAAATGCTTTGGTAATGTACTTCCATTTAATAACGTTCTTGCGCATTCTTGAAAAGTTCTAATTTTCTTTTCTACAACTCCATTTTGTTGTGGAGTTCTAGGAAATGAAAAATTATAATTTATTCCTTTCTTTTTACAAAATAATTCAAATGACTCATTTTCAAATTCGCCTCCATGATCACTTCTTATATTTTTGACTTTTAATAAATTTTTTGAAATATTCAAACGTATAACTTTTGTTTTTCATAAAAATAGTCCATGTATATCTTGAGAAATCATCAACTATTATAAAAACATATCGATTATGGTTAATAGATTGAACCTGTGTTGGTCCGAATAAATCCATATGTAATAATTCTAATGGTTGTAAAGTTGAAATAACTTTCTTAGACTTAAAAGGTGATTTAGTTAATTTTCCCAATTGACAATCATCACAAATATTATTTATTTTAAAATTTATTTTTGGTAAGCCTTTGACTAATTCATTTTTTGAAAGTTTTTGAACAGATTTAAAATTAATATGACAAAATCTTTTATGCCATAACCAAGGATCATTATCCTTGACCATTAAACACATATCTTTATTATTATTAATTTTCATGTTTAAAACATATATATTTCTATTTCTTTTTCCTTCAAAAATAAGATTTCGATTTTGATCAAAAATACAACATTTATTTTCAGAAAAGGTTATTTTAAAACCTTTGTCGCATAGTTGACTTATGCTTAATAAATTATGTTTTAAGTTATTAGCTAAAGAAATATTTCTAATAAGGGGTAAATCTGATATACCATAGTTGCACACATCTCCTTTGCCAATGATGAAACCTTTTGAGTTATTTCCGAAGGTAACAGAGCCACCATCAAAGTATGAAATATTTGTAAGCATTTCTTTGTCTCCGGTCATGTGTTTTGAGCAACCACTCTCCAAAATCCATTTTCTTTTCTTGAGTGGGACCTGCAAAAAATATTAATAAATATATTGGTACCCACCTTTTAATAGGGTCCTAGGGGTTAGATCTTAGGAAACCAAACCCAAGTGGGTTTATTATCCCATTTATAAAGATAATTACTAATTCCGAATTAAATTATTGTTTATTTTCGGAACCCATATTTTTGATTTCCTTTTTCTTTTTAGTGTGTCTTGGTATGTTATTTTTTAATACTATACTATGTTTTGAATTATCTTCCTTCTTAAAATTAGCATTTTTCTTTGGAAGAATTTTTGATTCCTTTTTAAAACCTAATCCATTTTTATTTAAAGAGGGTTTTAGATAAATTTTCTCTTCCTTTATTGAAATTAGAAACATTTTTAGTAATGTTATGAAGACTAGTATTGTCTAATTCAACTTGTTTTATTTTATTTTCTAAATTGTGATTTTTGGAAATAATTTCATCATTCTTTGCGTTTTGAGTTTCAATTTCTTGGCTCAAAAGTAAAAGTTGGCTATCTGAGTTTGAGAGAGATTCTTGAACTCTTTCAAGTTCTTCTTCCAATATTTTTTTCTCGTCTTTTAACATATCTCTTTCAAATTCAGCTTTGTTCTGATTTTCATGTGTCTCTTTAAGTTTCCTTTTGAGAATTTTTGTAGTATTTAAAAATTCAGTGTTTACTTCTATTAAATCATCATAAGATAAATCACTAACCTCAGATTCTTGAGCCATGAAGCATACATTTGCTTGTTCATTGTCACTATCACTATCACTTTCGGATGAAGATGAATCTGAATCGTCCCATGTGACAAAAAAAGCCTTCTTTTTAAATTTGTCTTTCTTATTCTTGTTGTTGAAGTTTTTTCGATTCTCCTTCTTTTGTTCTGGACAATCCTTGTGCATGTGTCCTTTCTTGTGACAATTGAAGCATTCTATATTTGAGGATGAAGGTTTGTTCAAGAAATTCTTTTTGAAAGCGTTTTTATTTCCTTTTCTACATTTTAAGAATTTCTTGAAATTTTTGGCAATAAATGATAGATCCTCATCTTCAGACTCCGATTCTTCCTTTTCTGCGTGAAAAGCCACATTTTTTCGTTCATGTGCTTGGTCTTTCTTAGCTTGCATGTTAACTTCATAAGACATAAGGTTTCCAATTAATTCTTCAGGTTTCATTGTAGATAGATCGTTTGCTTCCTCGATTGCTAAGATGTTTCTCTCCCATTCATCAGTGAGTGAATTTAGGACCTTAGATACAATATCAAAATCTGTATACTTTTCTCCTAATCCTATTAAGGCATGATGAATATCTTGAAATCTCGAGTACATGTCATTGATGGATTCATTCTGTCGCATTCTAAAGTTTTGGAACTGGTTCTTTAGCATGGAAATCTTTGTTTGTTTGACCTTGTTTGTGCCTTCATGTATAGTTCTAAGTGTATTCCATATCTAATGTGCAGTAGTACAAATGCTAACACGATTAAACTCATTTCTATCCAAAGCGCATAATAGCATATTCATAGCTTTGGCATTTGCACTAGCTTCATTTTTCTGAGTTTGTGTCCATGTAGAGTAATCAGTTGTGGGTTAATGAATTCTGCTTGAGTTTCATTCCAGGCTTCAAAGCTTGTTGCTTGCATATAAATCCTCATCCATGTAGCCCAAAAATTATAGTTTAGTCCATTGAATAGAGGGGGTCTTTGGGTAGATAGTCCTTCTGCAAATGTAGAGCTAAATGCAGTTGTTGTGCTTCTGTTATTTTCCATATTATCAATATGTCAAATAACGGTGTTATAGTTATAGGACAACCTGGCTCTGATACCAATTGAAATAATCTATGCGGTAGGATCGTATAATATGGAATAGTGGAATGGTCTAGGTAGATAGCAATAAACAATAAGTAAAGTAGACACCAAGACTTTATACTGGTTCAGACTTCTTGTCCTAGGTCCAGTCTCTAAGCTCCTCTTAGGAATTCTACTAACTAACAACCCTCACTTAACAAGGAGGAATAGGTTTACAACTTACCCGAACCACCGAACGGGATTTCTTGCCTCAACTACCGAAGAGGACTTCAACTAGGTACAAAAAGTATTTCTGACTTGTTGTGTTCTTGATAACACTAATGAGTCTAATTGAGTACAACTTTCCTATAATCTTATCCTCAAGAATATGAAATGTGTTTATGAAGATTTAGGAAATATGAATTGCTATGAATCAAACGAGTATTTAAGATAAATCAGAGATTCAAGCAATTGAAGTGGCTTTTGAATGTTTTTTTAAAACTTTAAGAAATCAAAAAATATGATCAAGATAATAGAGAGATTAAAGAAAATAGAATTGATGATTTGCAAATGATAGAATCATGTATTTATAAGTGTAGAAGAGGTGTATCTATTTGCAAAAGATTCAGGCAAGAGATGCATCCATTACCATTGGAGAATGGTTGCAACTCTTGTGAAGAAGAAGGTGTCTTTTCATAAAAAATTCGCAGGTTTGAATTCAGTCGACTGAACAGGCAATTTCAGTCGACTGAAACTGTGTGCATGTTGTAGTTCTATAACAGGTTTAGTCAACTGAAATTTTCTGTTCTGTCGACTAAACTGGTATTTTATGCACAGTGAATATTTAACTAAAATATTAAGTTATGAAATGTGTTCTTGTGTTTTTGCAAGCTTCTTGAGGATAAATTTTAACAATAAAACTAAGACTATGATATATATATATATAATACTTAAGCTATCCTTGGTCTTCATAGTCCTTCCGTTAGTTTCGCACATATCTCTTCCTATTTGTTGAAGCACATTGTCATTGATCAAAATATAGCGTATCAACATGTTTGGCCCGGATTTTTATTTGTTTTCCCCTAATACTATTGGGTACTCAAATTTGTATGCATAGCCAAGTAGTCCAGGTTTCTACTAGGTGGCTTCGCCGTTATCTAGCTACTTATTTTATTTTTCGCTTTGTATGTGTATATTTTATGTCAGCAGTTGTAAGAACATGCGGTTATAACTGTTCCTTGTTGAATTTGTATTTGTGTAACTCTGATGTTCATTTGGAAATGATGTAATGTACTACCTTATGTTGACTATTATATGTGATTTCCTTACATTATTATATTTTATGATTCTTTCTTCTTGTCTTTTTTTTTCTTTTAACCCAATAGCTTGTCTTTTGAACTCTTAGATGATCGGCACATGAATACCGTTGGTGTATTAAGTGTCGTCTTTAAAAGTAAGAAAGGAAGATCGTTACATGTGGTATTAAAGCTTAGGTTAAGCGAACACCTAGGCTTTGGTTTGGGTCTACTCATTACAGATAGGGTCGGTAATAGTATTAGTTTAGTCAATGAGAGTGCGTATTTGTAATTTTCATTTATATATATTCGAGTCAATTATACCAGCTTTGATATGTTTGATTATTGCCCTTTTTCCCTTAAGATTTATCTTGACTAAGTATTTATGAGTTATCTTACTATATCTAGGTAGTAAGAATGAGTAGTAGGAACAAATGAGGTAGGGCTGCTAGCAGCATCACGACCACCAATTGTTGAGGTTTGAACACTGGAAGAGTTTGGATTGTTGAAGAGGCGGCACTAATGCAGCCCTGGGTGAATTTTGCAACCATGTGCAAGGATTATACAAATATGGGAGGAAAGCAGTTCAAAGGAATAGAATCCATCGTCCAAGTTCAAGCTTGGCTTCGATCTTATGAGTAGATTTTAAGAGCCTTGTTCTTTCGGATGAGCAAAAGCGATTATTAGCATCTTGGCAGTTACAAAATGGAGCAGTAGCCTGTTAGCACTCCATTACAGCTAATGTTCCAGATAATGATTTCTCATAGGCCAGATTTAACGAAATATTTGAGGATCAGTTCATGCCCGCAACTTGAAAAACAAGGATGTATAGCAATTTCTTGGACCTCAAGTAAGGAGACCTGTCGGTGGCCAAGTATGAGACGAAGTTTAATGAGCTATCTTGTTTTGGACCTGAGTTAATTGGTACGCCTCTTAAAAAGAATGAGATGTTTGTAATGGGAATGAGAGAAGGTTTCTAGGAAAAGATGAAGCTCGTATTAAGGGTTATTTTTTGAATTTAGTAGATATGGCTCTTAGATATTAAGTTCCGGAGAAAACGAATCCAGTGGTAGCACCCAATGGAAATACTGGTAACCCAAACAAGAGGAAGTTTAACCCGAATTGGAAGAAGTAGGGAAATTGGAAGTCGAAAGGAGACCAAAGAAAAAATTTCAAGAACGTTGAATGCTATCAGTGCAAGCAGAAGTGGGTACTGCCTGCCACAGTGCACCTCTAAATAAAACGTACCGAGGGCCTCACATGGACACCCTACCAACATAGAATCGGTCTATTCCTTACTGGATAGTACCAAATATATCACCATCCCGGTTGTGATCAACAACCATACCCGGGTCACAAGCATACATAATCTGAGAATATCGATCTAGATCGAGTGGTGACTATACCTTAATGGGTGTGAATTACATAGCACTGCCGCATCTTTCCTTTTTTAGTCATTGTCGGTTGTGAGGCTTGAGGCTATTACCTTTTCCTTTAGCAAGCCCATTTGTAATGCTAACACTGCCCTCTAAGCGACAATGTTGTGCTAACATTCGTCCATACAAGTTGTTCAGGATATGAACAAACCGAAGGTACTACTTCTACTGCATCAATTTTGGAATCACCCTTAGTATTAGTAGCAAGTAACCCTGGCGCTTCAAATATCTTCGTCTTTGATTCCTTCCTCTTTAATATGTTCCAATTCGACCGCTTACATTGGTTCGAAGTGGTTTTCGGATAACTCATGCTACCCTACCCCGGTCTCTTCGAACCAACATTAATAATTTTAAAAAGGGCAAGTTATCGATAGTGGATGAACCCACTATCTAAGGTGGGTATAGATTCGTATCTGGAAAATAAGACATCCTTTACTTATCCCCACTTTCAGATTTCAACCAGCACTATCTCTTGATTAACAACGAAGTCGGATAAGTTAGAAACTAACCTTAACTCGACGTACATTCTTACCTCTTGGGATAGAGACGAGTTTCCATATTTTATAATTTGGACCTACGTACATGATGAAATATCTTACATATACTTAATTTATCATGACCCATTTATCCAAATTAACTCTTATATTTATCATGTTTTTGACATTTCGACTTCTCTATCCCTCGTCAAGAAAATCATGTTTTATATCGCACACATAGAGGAAAGCTTGCTCATCGGCTTTTAGTGCTAAATACAAGATGACTTATTTTCAATAAAACGTGGCAACGTTTTAGTATAACTTATTCGTATTTGTTTGGTTACTTAATGGTACGGACAAAGAGAATCCCTTGTATTTAAACCATGCTTTGTAAAAGAAACTGCTTTTAAACAAACCGATCCTTGAAAATAAAGTAAATAAAAGTTAAACCTTAATTTAATCAATTAAAAATAAGTTCGAACCTCTTATTTCATAATAATTAAATCTGAATTAAATCTTACTTAATTAATAATTAAGAAATAATTAAACCCTATCTGACTAATAGTTAATTAATAATTAAATCTTAATTATTAACAATTAATCAATAATTAAAACTTGCTATATAATAGCTAATTAAATAATTGACCTTTACTTAATTAATAATTAATTAACCCTTAATTAAGTAACTAAATGTAATTATATTACTTAATTAATAATTAAGTACTAATTACCTTCTCCTAACTAATAATTAAGTACTAATCACCTTTACTTAATTAATTAAATAATAATTTAACCTTTACTTAAATTATAAGTAAAAATTACCTTTTGATACTTATAACATGTTTAAAAAATAATTTTTTAAAAATACTTAAAGTAATACACTTTCAATTACACAAAAGTGTTCATTTTATGAACTGCATCCATAGCGACTATTGCTATAGATACCATAACTTCAAAACTAGTTCTACATACCCAATACCCCTTTTAAACCTTAACCTTTACCTTTAAGTTACTATAAAATTAGTATGAAGTTTTTGAAAAATAAAAAGTAAAGTTTGAAAACTTGCAAAACTTTTCAAGAAAATAAAGTAAGCAAAACAAGTTTAAACTAAAGGATCTCGAAATCACACATCTACAAGTTAAAGTGCTAACTTTTCATTAGCATACAATATCATATACATAAGCACCATCATATATACACATACCATAACATCATTCAACAAGTAAAATTATAAGTTGTAAACCATAACTTAACTTTTGACTTTCTTTTCCAAGTCTATAACAGACATCACGTATACACGCATACAGGTATATACAATCAACTTTATTTCTCACCCAAACAACCAACAATTAACAACCAAGATAAACAACAAAATAAAGTTTAAAACTTTAATGAAAAAGGTGGGCTTTACTCACCAAAACTTAATGAAATTAAAACTAAAAATCATAACCACTTTCTCACAACCTCGGATCTTAGATTTTCCCAGTAAAAATTGTATTTTTGGAGGCCTAAAGGGGACAAATGTGCTTGGCCTTGGTGGAGGAGGGATCGATATAGCATGGGGGAGAAGGATTTTGGGCTTGTTTTGGAAGGGAGGAGGTGTATAAAATGTAAGAGGTATAATTAAGCATGGTTTAAAGGTTTAAAAATGGAAAAGGTAAGATTTTTAAATTTTAAAACTTTAGGAAGCCATGAAAATGGAGAATGAAGCTTTTGAAAAAGAAGAGAGGGTTTTGAAATGAATAAAGAGAAGTGGAAATGAAAATTAAAAAAAGAAATTTGTTTTTATATAAATTGAAATAAGAACATTACCATTCCATCCTTATCCCCTTACCATCCACACATATTATGCCACATCATCACTCCATCCTCCTTCCCTTTTTTGAACATGCAAGCTCCACCTCCACTTACAAACATTCCATAATTTCATCACATCTTGTAATGTGATAATACCTTTTACATCTTTCCCTTTTTATTTTTTATTTTTTATTTTTTTTAAAAGAAAAAGTCAACTTTTACTTTTTACCTTAAGTAAAACATTTTACCCCTTATTAACTATACTCGTTTTCATATATTGTTATATAAGCTTATGTGCATATCTACTCTTGTGTACATAATGTTTCGGACACGATAACTTTTAGATGGTGAAAAGACGAAAATTCGAAACATGATTTCTGGTCACATTTTCATTTTTTCTTCCAACTAATTATTTTTGAATAAATTTTGAAAACCATTTCATCATCACTAGCTATTATTTAAAAAGTTTTATTTGAGTCATTTATTCCATAAATTACTTATTTAAAAATATATAAAATATTCATATTTAACAATTAAATTCTGGATAGTTACACTCTTCTCCGTTAAAGAATTTCATCCCAAAATTAACATACAATAAGATAACTCAAAATAACTCAAAGGGCATATATTATATATCATGAAAGCCATACAAAAAACATACACTAAGCAAGTACAACAGAAACAATGCATACGCAATCCACACAACATGCAAATAACTATCCTAGCATCAATTCCGGATAAGCTTCCTTTATATTATCCTCTATCTCCCAGGTACAATCTATGAGATCGATCTTTACTCTACTGAACCTTATCCAATATCACTACGTTATTACATAGTCTCTTCTTATCCTGATCCATAATGTGAACTGGATGTTTAATCACAATCAAGTTTGGTTCTACCTCCAAATTCTCTTGCATAGATGACTCAACAATCAGTGATGGGTCATGGACATACTTCCCTAGATAGGACACATGGAAAACATTATGGACCCCTGACAACCTCCTCGGAAACTCAACTTTATAGGAAAGCTACACAATCCACTCAAGAATTTGAAAAGGTCCAACATACCTTGGCGCCAACTTCCTAGCTCTTCCGAATCGAACAACTCCTCTAATCGATGAAATCTTTGCAAACACAAAGTCTTCGGTTGCACATTCTAAATCCCTTCGCCTCTGATTTTCATAATTCTTCTATCTAACTTAGGCTTCCTTTGTCCTCCTCTTGATCACTGCAACCCTATTCGCAGTCTCCCGAATCATATCCAGTCCAGCACTTGTCAAACCCTAGTCTCCACCTAATACGCTAGTGGCTTGCACGGCCGTCCATAAAGAGATTCATAGGGGTCATGCCAATGTCGGCTTGATAATTATTATTGTAGGAGAATTCCACCAAGTTCAGAAGATCTTTCCAAGATCCTCTAAAGTCCAAGATACATGTCTCAACATATCCTTCAAAATTCGGTTCACCCTCTCAGTTTGACCATCGATTTAAGAGTGGTAGGTGGTGCTCAGACTTAGATTGTTCCCAAAGCTACTTGTAATGCCTCCCAAAAGTGGCTTTTAAAGATAGGATCATAGTCATTTACTATGCTCAGTGGAATTCCATGTTATCGAACGATCTCTCTGATATAAATCTCCGTCAATGTTATTATGGTCCTTGTCGGCTTTACTGGAATAAAATGAGCACCCTTACTTAGCCGATCCACAATCACCCGCACACCTACATTCCCTTTTCTCGGTCAAAAAAACCCACCAATAAAATCCATTGATATCTGCTCTTATTTTCAATTTTGGATCTCCAGCAGTTGTAGTAGCCCAATAGTCCTTTGGTGATTACCCTTGATCTACTTGTAGTTCACGCATCTGCTCACATAGATAGAGATATCCATCTTCATTTCGAGATACCAAAATTCTCTCTTCATATCCTTGTACATCTTATTAACCCCAGGGTGGATATTCAACTTGGACTTATTGCATTCCATCAAAACTTCCTGTCTAAGACCATTAATATTTGGAACGCATAACCTTTCATTCATCCTCAGAATACCATAGTTGTCCTTCTCGAAATTCGAACTTCGAACTTCTTTAACTCCTTGAATAAATTCAACTAAAAGACTATCTTCTACCTGTTTGCTTGCCATTCTTTCTAGTTGAGTTAGGGTAATTTCCAAAAGAGCCAAAACAATGTAACTACTTAGAGCGTCTGCTACCACATTCGCTTTTCCTAGTATATAGAGAATATCCAAGTCGTAGGTCGTCGGAAATTCTAACCACCACTATTGCCTTAAGTTCAGATCCTTTTACAGGAAAGATACTTTAGAAATTTGTGATCCATGAAGAGCTAGAACTTCTCCCACAACAAGTAGTGCATCCACGTCCTCAGTGCGAACACAACAGTTGAAAACTCCAAATCATGGGTTGCATAATTATTCTCATGAGGCTTCAGCTGCCTGCTAGCATAAGCAATCACCTTCCCATGTTGCATCAAAATTGCACCCAAACCTACTCCACAAACATAGGTATATATAGTCAATCCTTTCCCTCCATCTGGAATAGTCAAAATCGAAGCGCTGATCAACCGCCTCTTCAACTCAATATAGGCATCCTCACACTTAGGGTCCAAAAAACTTCTCATCCTTCTTCGTTAATTTGGTTAGGTGTAAGGAGATCGTGGAGTAGTCCAGTATGAATCTCCTATAACATTCGGCGAGGCCTATGAAACTTCAAACTTCGGTAGGAGTCTATGGTGTCTTCTATTCTTGAATAGCTGCTACCTTTGCTGGATCAACTTGGATACAATCCTTCAACACAACATGTCCTAGGTACCTTCCTTTCGACTGTCGAAAATGACATTTAGAAATTTTTTCCTTAAGAACGTGTTTCCTTAATGTTTTTAACACCTCTTCCAAATGATGTTGGTGCTCTTCCTCGGTCTTAGAGTAGATAAGGATATTGTCTATGAAGACCAACACGAATTTATTGTGAACATCCCTAAAAACGTGATTCATAAGTTTTGAAAAATATACGGGTAAATAGGTTAGCCCAAAAGGCACAACCAACCGCTCAAAGAAAAAGTCTGGCCCTCTAAACGTAGTTAAGAGTTTACTATCTTCTATTTCCCTTAACTAGCGAAATTAGGTAGCCTGGTCCATTTGGGAGAATACTCGAGCATCAAGAAGTTGGTCAAAAAGTCATCTATGTAGGGGTAAGAGATAATTACTTCGAATGGTCTGCTTATTTACTCCATATAATCCACACACAGTCTTAAAAAACCATCAAACTTTGCCACCAAATCTACAGCCGATCCTCAACTGGAACGACTTGGTCTAATCAGTCCTCTTCTCAAAAAATCGTCGATTTGATCCCTCAACTCCATCTTCTCTCTTAGAGCCATCTTCAAAATGAGTTGAATAATAGGCCTTGCACCGAGAATTAAGTCAATCCGAAACTCAATCTCCCAATGGAAGTAGACTATTACCTTCTTGAAAGACATCAGGAAATCCTCAACAACTTCCATCGACCCTAACTCTTCTTAGGATGATTCTAAGGCATAAAGGAAACTACTCATAAGCCTGTCTGGATCATCACACGACACTTTAATAAAATTCCTCAACTTTGTTTTCAAAGATATTAGTCTCTCAACACAGTCTAAAATAGCTTCATTCTCGGACAACCAATCCATATCGAGTATGACATCAAATCCCTTAAAATCAAAGACAAATGGGTTACAAGAAAAATGGTGGATAAGTTAAGAAATTTGCACATCTTCACACATCATGCATAGATTAGAGGTACCTCCTATAGAGTTAGACACACAAATAGGGGTATCTATAATTTTAGGGAAAAGTTGCAGTTTTTCTACTGATTCTAAAGAAATGAAACTATGGGAAGCCCTGATATCAAACAATAGTCTAACAAAAATTCCATTAGTTATTAAAGTACCTTTAAGAACTCCCTTTTCCTTCACATCCGTCGAGGATGATGGTTTATCCTTGGTAGCATACATTTTGACCTGATGTCCCTTCTTTATAAGTGGGCAATCCTTCACCATGTGCCCTAGTTGCTACAATTGTAGTAAAGCGTCTTTTGGACCATTGGAAAGATAGGCCTTGCTTGTAGTTTCGAAGCTTCAAAGTTCTTACAATAACTTGCCATATGGCCCTTTTGCTTACATTGATAGCACTCAACATTCTTGAACTTGTTCCCTTGGCCTTCTTCTAGCTTCCCCTTCCCTTGCTTCTTCCAGTTTGGGTTAAACTTTCTCTTGTTTTGATCGTTGCTACTGTTGCTGGGTGCTGCTGCTGGCTTCCTCTTCACTAGAACCTCATATCTCAAAGACATATTTACGAAATCCACAAAAGAACCCTTCAATTGGGCAGTCATCTTTTCTTAGACACCATCCCCTTTCCCAATCACAAACATCTCATTCTTTTCCAGTGGGGTGTCAGTCAACTCTGGCCCAAACCATGATAGCTCATTAAACTTTTTCCTGTACATAGCTACCGAGAAGTCTCCTTACTTAAGATCCTAGAAACTCATATACATCCAAGTATTTCCAACAGCAAGCATGAACTGGTCCTCAAATGCTTCCTTAAATCTGCCCCAAGAAAAATCATCTTGCAGTACATTTTCTATGATAGAGTCGCACCCTTTGCTGCTCCATCCTGCAACTGCCAGGCTGCTAAGAACCGCTTCTACTCATCTGAAATATCTAATCCCCTAAAAATCTTTTCACACAACCAAAGTAAATCTTGGACTTCGACGATGGATTCCATTTCCTTAAATGGCTTGCCATCCAGATTTGTGTAATCCTTTCACAGAGCTGTGATGTTCATATATGGTTGAACGGATGCCGCCTCTTCAACAATTCCAACTCATCCGGCATTCGGAGCTCGACCGTCAGTGGTCATGGTGCTGCTAGCTCCTATACCTCATCTTGTCCTATTCCTCATTCTTACTACCTAGATATAGTAAGATAACCCTTTAGAATACTTAGACGAGACAAATCTTAAGGGAAAGGGTATAAATCAAACATATCAAAGTTGATATAACTAACTTGAATATATATGAATAAAAATTATAAATACGCACTCTTATAGACTAAACTCATCCTAGGATATTACTAAATCTATCCTAATGGGTAGACCCAACCAAAGCCTAGGTGTTTGCTCAACCTAAGCTCGGATACCACTTGTAACGATCTGTCTTTCTTACTCCTAAAGACGACACTTAATACACCTACAATATTCATGTATCGATCATCTAAGAGTCTAAAAGACAAGTTGTTAGGGTAAAAAGAAAAGAAAATGAAAAGAAGAAAGATAATATAGAATCACATATCGAAAGGCAATCACATATAACAGTCAGCATGTGATTGTACATAGTATCTTCCCAAAGTGAACATTGGAGTTACACAAATACCAACTTCAACCAGAGACAGTTAAAACTTCCTACCTCATAATGCTGATACAAAATATCCACAAACATAATGGAAAATAAAAGGATAACTAAATATCGTCGAAGCCACTTGTTTCATGCTCCTCTAAAATACATCCGTAGAACCTATACTACTTGGCTGCTCATACAAATTTGAGTAACTAAGAGTTTCAAGGAAAGAAAGAAAAACTCTGGGTCAGATATGGGTCTGGTGTGAGTAAAACTCATAACAATGAATTGTTAAGCTTGTAAAACTCTTTAAAAGTAAAGGTATCTTATTGACCATGCCGCACATAAAAATGGACGAGATTTTATCTTACGATAGCCAAAACACTTTTATAGGAAATCCAGTGATATAATAATATTATCTAGGGCTTTAAAGTAAATTACGAATATAGCTAAAATACTTGCATCTCACATTCCAATATATTAAGGTACAACTAAGTCCGTAAGGCACTTATTGGAAATTGGGTTCCATCAATGACAAGGCTACTAGGGTACCGCCTGCTATAGCACACCTCTAGATAAAATATACCGAAGGCCTCACGTGGACCCTCTACCAATACAGGATCGGCCTATTCCTACTTGGACGGTACCGAATATATCACCACCCCGGTTGTGATCAACAACCGTACCCAGGTCACTAGTAAACATAATATGAGAATACCAACCTTGATCGAGTGGTGACTATACCCTGATGGGTGCGGCCCACATAGTCCTACCGCATATCCCCTGTTATGGTCACTCCTGATTGTGAGGATTGAGGCTATATTTTACCTTTTTATTTAGCAATCCCACTTAGAATGCTAACACTACCCTCCAGGCGATAATGCAATGCTAGCATTCGTCCATACAAGTTGTTCAGACAGACCGAGGAAACTACTTCTACTAAATTCATTTTGGAATCACCCTTAGGATTAGTAGCAACCCTTACACTTCAAAGCTCTTCATCTTTGATTCCGTCCTTTTCAAGATATTCTAATTCGAATGTTTATATTGGTTCGAAGTGGTTTTCGGATAACTCATACTATCTGATCCTGATCTCTACGGACCAATATTCGATAATTTTAGAAAGGCCAGGTTATTGATAAAGGACAAATCCACTCCCTGGGGTGGTATGGATTCGTATCTGGAAAAATAAGACATCCTGTACTTATCCCCACTTTCTGATTTCAAACAGTACTATCCCTTGATTAACAATGCAGTAGGACAAGTTAGAAACTTACCTTTACTCGACGACGTTCTTACTTCTTATGATGGGATAGAGATGAGTTTCCATAGCTTGGAATTTAGTGTTAAGTATACGATGAAATATTTTACATACACTTAATTTATCATGATCGATTTATCGAAATTAACTCCCTATATTTATCGCGTTTTCGACAATCCGACTTCTTTATCCGTCGTCTAGAAAATCAAGTTCTAGATCTCACAAATAGAGGAAACCTACTCATTGGCTTTTATTGCTAAATACAAGAAGGCTTATTTCCCATAAAGCGTAGCAACATTTTAGTGTAACTTATTCATATTTGTTAGGCTACTTAATAGTACAAATAAAGAGAACCCCTTGTATTTCAACCATTCTTTGTAAAAGAAAGCTGCTTTTAAACAAACCAGTCCAAGAAAATAAAATAATTTATAATTTAACCTTTATTTGTTAATTAAATTTTAATTAAATTTTACTAAATTAATAATTAAGAAATAATAAAACCTTATCTATTAATAGTTAATTAGTAAATTGTAACTAATTAATAGTTAATCAATAATTAAACCATACTTAAATAATAATTAAGTAAATAATTAATTTCTATTTAATTAATAATTAATTGACCCTTACTTAAGTAACTAATTATAATTATCTTACTTAATCAATAATTAAGTACTAATTACCTTCTCCTAACTAATAATTAAGTACTAATCACCTTTACTTAATTAATTAATTAATTAACCATTTACCTTTACTTATATTATAAGTAAAAATTACCTTTTAGTACTTATAATATGTTTGAAAATAGTTTTCAAAAATACTTAAAAGAAAACACTTAAAATTTATATAAAAGTGTTTAATTTACGAATTGCATCTATAATGACTATCGTTATTGATACCGTAACTTCAAAATTAGTTTTACATAACCAATCCCTTTTAAACCTTAACTATTTACTTTAAATTACTTTATAAACTTAGTATAAATATTTTGAAAAATAAAAAGTAAATATTGAAAACTGTTAAAACTTTTCTAGGAAATAAAGTAAGCAAAACAAGTTTAAACCAAAGGATCTTGATGCCATACATCTACAAGTTCAAATGCTAACTTTCATTAGCATACAATACATGAGCATTAATATATATACACATAACAATACATCATTCAATGAGTAAAATTATAACTTGAAAACCATAACTTAACTTTTGACTTCCTTTTCCAAGTCCATAACCGCCATCACATATACATGCACACAAGTAAATATAATTAATATTATTTCTCACCCAAACAACAATCAATTAACAAACAAGTAAAGCAGCAAAATAAAGTTTAAAAATTGAACTAAAAAGGTGTGGTTTACTCATTAACACTTCATGAAATCCAAACTAAAAATCACCACCATAGGCTTACAACCTTGGATCTTAGATTTTCTTGGTAAAAATAGTATTTGTGGAAGCCTAAAGGGGACAAATGAGTTCGGCCTTGGTGGAGGAGGACTCGGCCTAGCTTGGAGGGGAGGGGTTTTGGGTTTGTTTTGGAAGAGAGGAGGTGTATAAATGGTAAGTGGTATGTTTAAGCTTGGTTTAAAGTTTAAAAATGGAAAAGGCAAGATTTTTAAATTTGAAAATTTTAAGAATCCATGAAAATAGAAAATTGAGCTTTAGAAAAAGAAGAGCGGATTTTGAAATGATTAAAAAGAGAAGTGGAAGTGAAAATTAACAAGGGAAATTTGTTTTTATATAAATTAAAATATGAAAATTACCATTCCACCTTTAACTCCTTACCCTCCGCATATATTGTGCCACATCATCACTCTATCCTTCTTCCCTTATTGAACACGCAAGCTCCACCTCCCCTTACACACATTCCATCACTTCATTACACCTTGTGATGTGATAATACCTTTTACATCTTTCACTTTTTATTTTTAATTTTTTTAAAAGGAAATGTCAACTTTTACCTTTTACTTTAAGTAAATTATTTTACCCCTTATTAACTATGACCATTTATATATATTATTATATAAATGTGTGCATATATCTACTCTTGTGGACACAACGTTTTCGACAACTTTTGGATAATGAACAGTCGAAAATTCGAAAAACGATTTTCGGTCACATTTTCAATTTTTCTTCGAACTAATAATTTTTGTAAACAAATTTTGAAAACCATTTTACCACCACTAGTTATGTTTTAAAAGAGTTATATTTGAGATATATATTGCATAAATTAATTATCTAAAAATATATAAAATATTCATATTTGAAGCGATTAAATTCTGGGTCATTACAACTAGGGTCTAGTGGCCTAAGGTTTCTAAGAGGAAGACGGATCTGTTGATATGGATTTGTGGAAGGATAGATCTGTTGACCTGAGGTTTGGATCTATTAATGTGTAATGAGGAGCGGTTGTTCGAGATGATGCTTGTAGAGATGGGATGTGAAATTGGAGAAGATAGTATCAATGGTCGCCATTTTTGTTTTTAACCGCCGATAAAAAAATTTCTACATAGAATTGTTACTTAATGTGTATTTTTATTATGAACTAAATTAAAACAGTATAAAAAATGCGACTTATCAACATGCATATTCTTACATAATAGGGATTTTATTTGTGTAGCTTGTAATGCCATATTCACTATTAAAACTAACGATCTCCCATTTTTCTTTATATTGGTATAAATTTTGATATTTTCGTAAATAAGACTAAGATGTTTGCAAAAATTACGTGTTAACATTTTTTAATTATTTTAATATATTAATTCTACATGGAAATTAGTTTGTAGAAAATATTTTGCAAAAATTTCATTTTCAATTTCTTTTGATTTGGTATGACTAGGGTGTTGTATTTGTGTACTTAATTTGAATAAGATATTTTGTCTAAGTGATTCATTTTTGAAATTTGTAGTGAAATACAAAATTAATTATAATCAATTTTACAATTTATTTGAATAGGTTTGAAATTTAATTTTTATGTTCTTTTAAAAAATGGTGTACATAACGAGGATCACGAACATGAAATAGGTTAAATGTACATATATCGATATAATTTAAAAAAACTGTAGTTATGTTTAAATTATTTTACCAGAACTATTCTATACAAAAAATATGTGCATATCATAGGTTTGCACTAGTTGCTTTTTGAAAGTGACCAAGCATCGTATAATATGGAATATTAAACAATCTATCTACTTGTATAGAATGCAAGTACAAAAATAAAGCAGTAAAGTAAATGACACCAGAAATTTTTATACTGGTTCGAACTTCCTGTTCTACGTCATGTCCTAGACTTCTTCTGGAATTTAACTATCAACCCTCTGTAAACCTGGAGGAAAAAGTATTACACTAACTGAGCAACCGAATAGGTCTTCAACTATGAGAAATGCGGAATACGGATCTTAAGGCTAGGATTAACACTAGAGGGGGTGAATAGTGTTTTAAGGAATTACTAAATCTTTTTGAGTTTTTGTTAATTGAAAACAAATGTATGCAATATTCAGACACAGATATGATCACATAATCAAACACAGATGCGGAAATAAAGTAAAAGCAGTAAAGGAAATAACACACTAGATTTTATAATGGTTCGAAGTTACCCTACATCCAGTTCTGCACATAAGTACGGATTTCCTTTCAAAAGCAATTGTACAATTACACCCTCGATTTCAAGGCCACGAGGTACATCTCTCCAGATTCACAATCCTCCGGATAGAGATACTTGATTTCACAGGTAACAAGTTCACCCAATTGATTTTCAAGGCTACAATCACACCTTTTATCACTTGATTGATTTCACAGGCTGCAATCACAACTTTTCTCGCCTAGTTTATTACAAAGAAGCCTATAACTCTGAATATCACTGAGATCTTGTTGAGATAGTGATAGAGAATCAAAGCAGAAATGATCTAGTTAGATTCAATGTTGATTTCGGTAGAGCAATGGTAAGAGTTTGTAGAAAGAAATGTGAAAGAAGAAGAGGAGTGAAAACCAGAAAAATATGATGATAAATTCATTAAAACCACCCCTATTTATAGTAGAACAACAACCATATCCATTCGTGAAAGGATATGACGAATAGGCACTTCCTTTGAAATTCAAATTTTTGAAATAAACTGCTACCATGTCGACATGGGGTACTTGAGGATGTCGACTTGCCAAAGGAAATTTTGGTGATTTGTTTTTCTTTGAAAATAACTTCTAACTTATATTAAAACTATTTTAAACTTTTTAAATGTACTTAATTATAGTTAAAATACATAAGTAAATATAGAGAATAATATTTTGGTATATATATAAAATTTTACTATAATTTTATATTTAAAACCGAGTATAAATAATAAAAGTTAAATATTATAATTAAAAGATAGTTTAAAACTAAGGATAATTTGATTTTGAAAAATAAAGATTATTTTGAGGCTAAAAATATTTAAACCACGATAGATGTTTTTGATTCTTTTAAAAGGAAGATTTTGAAATCATTTTGAAAACAAGATATAATTTTGTAAAAACATTTGAATAAAAGGTTAGCGGATACAAAACAATGTTCCACTAGATTTTTCGTAGGTTTCTTCCTACTTAGGGTTCCATCCCTTTAACAGGCTCGAAGTGGATTCCATTCCACGAATAAATTGGATTTTAAGGTGTCAGTGCTTTTCTAGCAGTTTTAACAAAATTCTTAATTAAGTTACTTATTATTGAAATCTTGAGCTCTTGATATTCTTGATACTCATGAGTCTTCAATCTTGATATCTTGAATCTCTATACTATATAGTCTTCATTCTTGGTACCTGCATGGTTAAATCCTGCATATACATATATATCTAAACTATAATGTTAGTATTTATATTTTATAATCTTATTTTATGGTTGTTGTCATCAAAACCATCATATCAAGGACTAACAATCTCCCTCTTTTTGATGATGACAACCTTTGTTTATAAAATATTACTTCTATGCTAATAACTCCCCCTAAAACTAATAACTCCCCCTTAATCTATGCCTACCTATCATATTCTATACTTCTCCCCCTTTGTCATCAACAAAAACTAACTCAAAACTATATAACTCCCTTTTAATCTAATAATCTATATGATTATAATGATAGTGTTATCATAAATAATCAACACTCCAAACTAAAACTAAAACTTAATCCTAAATTACTAACTATAAGAACACAAATTGTTTATTAAATATTGTTTTATTTACATGTGCGTAGAGGACGTAAGTAGAAACATACAACAAAAGGAAAGAAAGAAAAGAAACTTATGTGTGTCTTTGAAAATGGGAGATCTATGAACCGAACAGTTTGGATAGTGAAAAAGAAATTTTCACGTTGTTCGACAAGATTTCAATCCATGTCAAAGCGCACTTCGCCAACGCAAAAGACTTTGTTGTCATCTCCAGCGTGCTTTTCTTGCATGGGGGATTCTTCTTCTTCCTCGCTGTACTCTTGCACTTAATATCCTGAAGACTCTTCATTAATCAAGATCGGATTAGCGTGATTGTCCATTAGAAATTTTGCAAATTTCTAAGGATTTTGCCTTTCCATTCTTATTCTTTGGCCATTCTAAGTTGCACCACTTGAATTTTAGTCATTAGTTGCAGTGCATCCTTTAAAGAATCATCCATTTTCATCACTCGTGCGAGTGTAGTTCATTGAAATGGTCTACAAAAAGGAGAAGGGAACGAAAAGGTTAAATTTTTGTTTGATTTGGAAGAGGATGTAGGATCGATTTCACCCTAGAGGGGGGGTGAATAGGGTGATGCTGTTAATTATAAAAATTGCGAAAAATTATAAAATTATTTCAACACGGATATATCAAAATAATAGCAGCACAGATAATAGCAGAATAATAAATGCAGAAATAAAACGACACAGAATTTACCCAGCTTCGGCAAAACCCTGCCTACGTGCTGCCCCCAAGGTTTCTACTAAAAATTAAGTAGCCACACGCTTACACACGTAAACTCGTGACACCCGCTACTGACTAACCTAACTCTATGGTCAAAACCCTGCCACAACTCAGCCACTGAGTTGCAAATTCTCAAACTACGCCACGTAGTTTGTCCCCTAGTCACATGACTAGTAATTACAATGGTTTAATGGAGAAAATACAAAAACAACAATTTAAAAAACAATTAAACCCTAATTTAAATATTAAAACCCTATTAAAATAAGTTGGCCCAAAATAATTTATCACTAAAAAACGCGGCCTCCTTTATCTCTTTTATCTATGTCATCCCGTTCCTTGCTTTTTCCTCTTAGCTCTGAAATTAGGGCTTTGTTCACTGCTTAAATTGATGGTTGGTGCTTCGATCGCTTACTTCAATTGATTCGTTCGAGGCTTCTCCTCCTTGAATGAGTCTGACTTTGATTTGGTACGTAAATTTTCCTTCTTGCTTCTTATGATTTTCTTTCTTGAACTCGATGATTTGAAAGCCAATGATGATACTGTTTATATAGGGTTCGAATCCCTATTTTCTCGTTCGTTTGAATTTGCCATTTAATTTATCTCGGACGGTTGATTTTGTATTGATGCTTGAGATTGATTTATGACTTTTTCAATTTACTTGAATAACACGGTTTTGATTTCTGACATGGTTTGATTCCTTGATTGCCAAGGCTCTGACTTTGATATGTTTCTTCGATATTGAACTGGTTTTGGCTTACGTGAAATTCTAATGACTTCGGCCTTTCATTGACATATATACTTGTTTGACTTCCTTGATTGACTTTTGTTTCTGTGTGCTTTGACTCTGGCCATTTTTTGTGTTCATCCCTGATAGCACTTTCGACCTTGTTCTTGTGCACTTTGTTGTTCAATCTGGATTGTCTTGATTGTGTTGACTTTGTGATAACTACTACATGAATTTTTTTTGGGTACTTTGAATTTGATTGACTTTCTGCTTGATTGTTATATCCACTTGTTGTTGATCTTCATGTAGCTGCTGTTTCATGACTTCACCTGACTTCGACTTGGCATTTTCTTTGGGTGTTGGCTTCGGCCATTATGTCTCTGACTTTGATGACTTCGGCACTGTCACTGACACTACTTCATTGATTTGATTATTCCAGCTTGGAGTTGCCTCTGGCCGGTTGAATTATTGACTGTTCTTTTGGCACTACTTACTGATCCAGTTTCATTTGAACTTAGTTGTACTACCTTGAGCTCGAGTTGCTTCAATTTATATTGCTGTTGTGCTGCTGCCATTCACTGCATCATTGATACACACACACACACACACACACATATATATATATATATATGTCAAGTAGAAATATTGCATTCACTTGCATACTTGTTCATCCTGTAGTTCACTGTATTGGGTTTTGTTGCACCACTGTTGTCATCTATGTCATTTACCGATTCTCTTGAACTTCATGTAGAGGCTGCACTGTGTATGTACATTTCCATTCTGCTGTGTCTTTGATGTTGGCTTGCATTGTCACTTGTATCAGTCATTATTCTCTGGTGCATCGCTTGACTTGTTGACATATCTGGCATGTGCATTTGTGTGCTTCCAGTTGGAGTTGTACTACTGCCTTTGTGCACTGTTTGGTTATGTTGCATTTGTACATTTGGATTTTGGTCGAGGCTTATTGACATCACTGGTGCACTTACTTGAGTTTCTTTGAGTATTTGTGTTATGCTCTTGTTTGGTGCACTTGCTTCTCTGACCTGTTGCAGTGTAACCTTCATGTGTTCTTCTGGTTAGCATATTTAGCTTGGTTGTCACTTACTTATCCAAGCTTGCACTTGTTGTTTGTCAATTTTTGCTTAGGAATAGGCTTCTGCTTGACTTTGTTATTCATGTTTCTAGTTGTGGTTTTGTTGTGAACATGCCCATTGCATTGTTGAGGCTGTGTTGCTTTGATCGAGCATTTTCACTTGTACTTGACAATTTTGTATTGCACCTAAGTTGAATTCAGCTTAAAGCTCGGGTTTGACCTTGTGCTGATATTATGACCTTATTTTTATTTCACTTGAGTTGAACCCGTCATTTTGGGTTTGACCTATGCTCACCTGTCCCTGTAATTTTATCAAGTCTATATATCGGTGTGCACGGCTTTGTGGCATGTACAGTGATACACTGTGCATGTCACAAGCCGTTCGTGTATGATGAATTCGAATTTAAATGTTGACGAACAACCTAAATAACGGAGGCAAATATTATTTTCAAAATTCACATTCTATCTTACAATGAAAAAATATTTTATTTTCAATTTTACTGCGTCAATGTATATTTCTGCAGATTGCTCAGATGCTAGATTCACATTGGAATGAAGTTGAAGATAAATATGAGTTGAGTGAATGAGTGACATGTAGTGAGGTCAAATGTAAATGTGAATTGTAATGTAATCAAATTTGTATTGTAATTGAAATTGTATATATATAGTGAGAGTTTGAAATTTGTACTATACAAAAATTGTAATAAATATTTGTTTGAATAAAATATACGTTTGAATTCAAATTTTGTGTCATTTATTTTTTTCATCAAATATTTATTTAATCTGTGAAAATAAAATAGTATATTAACAAATACATTTAAATGAATATATATATATATGCTTATTATCATCAAACAAAAATCATATAATCACATATTCAACAGAGGAGGCCATTGTTTAATTGATTTCAGAAGATAGAACAGAGAAAAAACAGAAAGAATGAATAAAATTTCGAAAATGAGAAGGATATATAACCACTTATTTGAATTTTGGTGGGAAAATTTCAAAAATAAAAAATCGTTATATGTCGATATGGGTAGAGGGGGAATGTCGACATGGTGCTTGATATTTTTACTATTTGATTTATTTTGATTTACTTTTTAATTATACTTTGTTATTTATATTTTATATTTCAGTTATTGAACAAATACCTAATTCTCTTCTTAATTTAATACATATAGATTTATTTAAGGGTTTTGTTAATATATTAGCAATTTGATTCTCAGAATTGATATAATCGAGAGTAACTACTTCCTTACTTATATTATCTCAGAGAAAATGATGTCTGATATCAATACGTTTAGTTCGAGCATGATGAGTAGTATTTTTAGATAAATTTATTGCACTAGTATTGTCATAATAAATTGGTGATTTTGAGATATTTAAACCAAAATCTTTCAAAGTTTGTTGCATATATATTACTTGAGAACAAGCCAAAGCAGCAGAAATATACTCTACTTCAGTTGTTGATAAAGAAACTGTGTTTTGTTTTTTACTAAACCAGAAAATCAGGGAATGCCCCAAAAAGTGACAAGTTCCACTTGTACTTTTTCGGTCTGATTTATAACCAACATAATCGGTATCACAGTAAGATATTAAGTTAAAAAAAGTCATTTTTAGGATAAAATAAGCCATAATCAAAGGTGTGTTTAACGTATCTTATGATACGTTTTACGGCTTTTAATTGGGTCTCTTTAGGTTGGAATTGATATCTTTCATAGAGACAAACACTATGCATGATATTAGGTCTACTAGCATTGATATAGAGTAGTGATCCAATCATTTCTCTATATAATTTTGATCTACATATTTCGAGAGATCTTCTTTACTAAGATACTCATTGGTTGCCATGGGAGTGGGTTTTCCACTCGCAGTAGTCAAACAAAATTTACTAATTAGGTCTTTAGCATATTTTTCTTGACTAATAAAGATACCATTATCTAATTGTTTTATTTGTAATCCTAGAAAGAAGTTTAATTCAGCCATATGACTCATCTCAAACACTTTTGACATTATTTAAGAAAATTCTTTATTCATTTCAAAATTAGTTGATCCAAAAATGATATCATCTACATAAACTTGTACTAGTTGAATATCGTTTTTATTTCTTTTAATAAAAAAAGTATTATCTACTTTACCAATTTCAAAATTTGATTGTAATAAGTAAGATCTTAGTCTATCATACCAAGCTCCAGGAGCTTGTTTTAGATCATATAGAGCTTTCATAAGTTTGTAAACATGATTTGGTAATTTTTCATTTTCAAAAAGTGGTGGTTGTTCAACATATACTTCCTCTTTTACAAATCCATTTAAAAAAACACTTTTAAAATCCATTTGATATAATTTGAAATTACTATGATTTGCGAAAGTAAGTAGAATCCTAATGGCTTCTAATCTTGCTATGGGAGTAAAGATTTCATCAAAATCTAATCCTTCTTATTGACAATAACCTTGAGTGACTAACCGGGCTTTATTTCTAGCACCCTCTCCTTGTTCATTCATTTTATTTTTATAAACCCATTTAGTTCCAATTATAGTTTTATTTTCAGGTCTAGGAACAACTACCCAAACATCATTTCTAGTGAATTGATTTAGTTCTTCTTGCATGGCCAAAATCCATCAATCATTAGTTGATGCTTCTTTTGAATTTTTGGGTTCAATAGTTGATATAAAGGCTACATTGCTCATTTTACTTAATTGATTTCTAGATTTAACAACAAATTGCATATCTCCAAGTACATTTTCTATAGGATGGTCTTTTAAAAGTTTAATCTTTTTATTAGGATGATTAATTTCAATATTAGTTTCAGTTGACTCTTGATTTTGAGTGATAAATCTTTTTCATCATTTGTATCTTCAAAATTTTTAAGATTTTCATCAAATGAAACATGCATTGTTTCTTCAATGGTGTTAGTTTTTAAATTAAACACTCTGTACGCTTTACTTCTATTTGAATATCCAATAAAGATACCTTTGTCGGATTTAGAATCAAAATTATATAAGTTATTTTTTGTATTTAAAATAAAACATTTACTTTCAAAAATTCTAAAATAAGATACCTTTGGTTTCTTTCTGTGAAGAAGTTCATAAAATGTCTTATTAGTTAAAGGTCTAATTAAAATTCTATTTAAAATATAACACGCGGTAGCAACTGCTTCTGTCCAAAAATACTTTGGTAATTTACTATCTGAAAGCATAGTTCTCGCACACTCTTGAATCGTCCTATTTTTATGTTCTACTATCCCGTTTTGTTGTGGAGTTCTTGGAAATGAAAATTTGTGAGTTATTCCCTTTTTATTACAGAATTCCTCAAACTTTTCATTTTCAAATTCACCACCGTGATCACTACAGATGGTTATAATTTTTAGAGAAAGTTGATTTTGAATTCTTTTTGTAAAGTTCTTAAAACATTCAAAAGTATTGCTTTTATGTTTCAAAAATATTGTCTGTATAAATCTAGAATAATCATCTACAATTACAAAAACATATTTACTATGATTTATTGACTGAATTTGAGATGGACCAAATAAATCAAGGTGAAGTAATTCAAAAGGTTTTGAAGTTGAAATCATATCTTTTAATTTAAAGGAACTTTTTTAAGTTTCCTAATTGACATGCATCACATAAACTATCTACTTTAAAATTTATTTTAGGGAGACCTCTTACTAGATCATGTTTTGACAGTCTAGATAAGAGTTTGAAATTCAAATGTCCAAATCTCTTATGCCAAATCCAAGGGTCACTTGTATTTTCCAAAAGACATAGTTATCATTTGAGACTTTCATACTAAGAATATAAATATTCTTTTTCCTAATTCCCTCAAATATTATGGTTGAATTATTATCTTCAATGTGACATTTTTCTTTTTCAAATTTAATTTTATATCCTTTATCGCAAAGTTGACTAATACTTAGCAGATTATGTTTCAGATTTTTAACTAGCAAAACATTAGTAATAATAGGAGTTTCAGAATTACCGACTTTGTCGATGCCAATCACATATCCTTTTGAATTGTCTCCAAAGTTAACCAGTCCTCCGTCTTTGTATATTATATCATTCAGCATATCTGGATTACCAGTCATGTGTCTAGAGCATCCACTATCGAGTATTCATTTATTCTTTTTGATCTGCACAATCTGTCCGTTGTGGATTGATTCCTCAATCCCCATAAAGCATGTTTCCTGCACATCAAACAATTTTGGTAGACAACTTGATTTTGAATATTGATTATGTTCAGACTCAACAGGCAATGATGATCTGAATATTTCTAAACTAGTATTAGCAAATTTCTTAAACATAGCCATTTTAAAAACTTTTTCAAAAATCATATTACGAATCTTTGAAAACTTTGCTCTGATACCAAATGTGAGAAATGCGAAATACGGATCTTAAGGCTAGGATTAACACTAGAGGAGGGGCGAATATTATTTTAAGGAATTACTAAATCTTTTTGAGTTTTTGTTAATTGAACACAAATGTATGCAATATTCAGACACAGATATGATCACAGAATCAAACACAAGTGGAGAAATAAAATAAAAGCAGTGAAGGAAAGAACATACCGGATTTTGTACTGATTCAGAGTTACCCTACATCCAGTCCCGCGTACAAGTACGGATTTCCTTTCAAAAGTAATTGTACAATTACACCCTCGATTTCAAGGCCATGAGGTACACCTCTCCAGATTCACAATCCTCTGGGTAGAGATACTTGATTTCACGGGCAACAAGTTCACCCAATTGATTTCCAAGGCTACAATCACACCTTTTCTCACTTGATTAATTTCACAGTCTATAATCACACCTTTTCTCGCTTAGTTTATTACAAAGAAGCCTATAACTCTGAATAACACTGAGATCTTATTGAGATAGTGATAGAGAATCAATCCAGAAATGATCTAGTTAGATTCAATGTTGATTTCGACAGAGCAATGGTGAGAATGTGTATAAAGAAATGTGGAAGAAGAAGAGGAGTGAAAACCAAAAAATATGATGATAAACTCGTCCAAAACCACCTCTATTTTTAGTAGAACAACAGCCATGTCCATTCATGAAAGGATATGACGAATAGTCACTTCCTTTGAAATTCAAAATTTTGAAATAAACTGCTACCATGTCGACATGGGGTATTTGAGGATGTCGACATGCCAAAGGAAATTTTGGTGATTTGTTTTTCTTTGAAAATAACTTCTACCTTATATTAAAACTATTTTAAACTTTATAAATGTACTTAACTATAGTTAAAATACATAAGTAAATATAGAGAATAATATTTTGGTATATATATATATAATTTTACTATAATTTATATTTAAAACTAAATATAAATAATAAAAGTTAAATATTATAATTAAAAGATAGTTTAAAACTAAGCATGATTTGATTTTGAAAAATAAAGATTATTTTGAGGCTAAAAATATTTAAAAGCAGGATAGATGTTTTTGATTCTTTTAAAAGGAAGATTTTGAAATGATTTTGAAAACAAGATATAATTTTGTAAAAATATTTGAATAAAAGGTTAGCGGATACAAAACAATGTTCCACTAGATTTTTCGTAAGTTTCATCCTACTTAGGGTTCCATCCCTTTAACAGGCTCGGAGTCGATACCATTTCACGAATAAATTGGATTTTAAGATGCCAGTGCTTTTCTAGGAGTTTTAAAAAAATTCTTAATTAAGTTACTTATTATTGAAATTTTGAGCTCTTGATATTCTTGATACTCATGAGTCTTCAATCTTGATATCTTAAATCTCAATATTGTACAGTCTTCATTCTTGGTACCTGCATGGTTAAATCCTGCATATGCATATATATCTAAACTATAATGTTAGTATTTATTTTTATAATCTTATTCTAAGGTTGTTGTCATCAAAACCATCATCTCAAGGACTAACATCAACTGCCTAAGCAGTAGAGTAGGACTTTTAATCGTCTGAGCAACCAAACAAGACTTCAATAATAAAGAAATATCTAACTGATTGTGCTCTTTGAATAGAACAGATTATTCTTTAGATTACACCCTTCCTATAATCCTCTCCTATGTGGTATATCGTGTATTCCGTGAAGAAAGGAAGTTTATTTGATAATAAAAGAGTAAACTTGAATATAAGTGATCAATAGAGTGTTTATGCATTGAAAACCTTTTAGTGTACGTAGCAAGAATGGATAGAATTAAGAAAATAGAAAATTAATTAACAAGATGTTGGATTTCTTTGCTATTTATAGAAATTAAAAGGTTATATATGTTCATGAAGAGCAACTTTGAAGAATTACCGAAGTATCTTCTGAATCAAGAGTTTTAACTATTCATGGAGGAGAAGCACCTTTTTAAAAACTAACCATTATGAAGCAGAAGTCGTCTGAATTAAATACTCCAGCCAACTGAATCGAGTAAAGTTTGAAACAGCAAGAAATTAGTGCAAAATAGATAGAATTCAGCCGTCTGAATAACGTAAGTCAGCCGGCTGAATATTCATTTCGTGCATGTACAGCATTTATACGGTTGAAAGGGATCGTTCAGCCAGTTGAATGCAATGTTTTTGTGCGGTTCTTTTGATTTTCCAATTCTTTTGTTATATTTGTATGCGTATACCACTTCAAAGAGATTTTAACATTTATCTACGTCTAGACTCGGACTATATACTTAACAATACATTATAGCAACAACTTGGTCTTTATATGTTTGTGATTATCTTCTCCTGCAAACTTGGTTGGTTCATATAATATTTACTTATACATTTATCACAATCAAAACATCAAAAATCGAGGTTCTAACATTCTCCCCCTTCTTGATGATGATAAAATATAGCGATTAATTTTTCTTCCCTGACTCGATACTCCCCTTATTAATCTTATTCTCCTCCTTTGTCATCAATAAAAAGAAAAACAACTAGTTGATTGGAGAAATATCATAAATAGATAAGAATCAAAACATATGTAAACTTTTCTCATAAAGATATTACATAAATTTGTTCGTAAATCAAAGTAGTCATGAAATAAAAGATAGAGTTATGTTTAGATAATTATGAAAAGACATATCAAATCAATCTTCGCTACCTTCTTCTTCTTCCTCTCCTTCATCATCCGAGGACATCCCAATAAACGATGCCTGATTTTCAAGAATACCTGTTGAAGTGGATCCGAATCAAGACATTTTTCCCAAATTTTATTCAAAAAACCTTTGATGGAGTTTAGCTTTTTGTTTGTCTTAGAAACATTTTCCTCAACGTTAGCTAAATTGCGATTGAGCTTGCTTTGATTTTGGGATAATGTGACGAGAGCTTGTTTAGTAGACACATCAATATTTAATTCATGGATTTCATCATCATCTTCTTCTTGTTGTTGAGTTTTTTGAGAGAAAGAGGCAATACTTGTGTCTCGAGTTGCAGAATGCCTTGATTGTGATTGGCGACCCATTCTTGAAAACTAATAACTTGTTGACTCTCGGGATGTTTAGGAAGTCCCATAAGACCGAGGGTTTTGGAGTTAATGTAACATCTCCCACTTGGAGGCCCAATACTAACGGCTACGGATGCTGTAGTCATCCATAGTTAGTAATCCTCGGCAACCAAATATGGTAATGTTAGATACATTGATATAACAAAAAAAACATGAATATGGTAAAAATTTAAAATCATAAAACAAGTTTCACATTCCACTTCAAATCATTTCAACATTCATTACATAATCCCATATTCGAGAACCATGTTCCGAGAATATATAATTATTACAACATACACCAAGAGCGACATATGAAGATGCCATACTAGATGATCAGAGTATATATAACTAGGCAATTAAACAACTTTTCCTTTACAACAAAACACAACAAAATCAAAAGGAAAAGAACTCCTAATAGCTATCTTGCCTCCTGCACGTCTCTGAAAGCTTATTCGTCTAAAGAGGTACCTAAAAACCACAACTCTCAAACTACTCAAAATCAATTGATCGTCCGAGAGTTAAGGGGAAAACACAAACTTCGAGTCAGACATAAAGCCTAGTATGAATACTAATCTACCATCTCAAACCATTTAGATATCCAGTGAAACCACGCCGTTTAACGGAACAGGTTTTTCCTTCACTAGTACGTTATCCAAAACTTTTTAAAACCATATATTGTGCTCCGATATCCACAATGGTTAAAACATAGAAATTCAAAATATTATGATGATATAAAAACAAGTAAATCAATTCTCGATTACCTATCCCCATGCATTTTGACTATCTGTCTCAGCTATAGTTTCTAGGGTCACTATTAACCTATTACTTTTCATGGGATTACTAATAACCTGTTTAAAACATATGGACTCCCTGTCTGGTTTAATAATTTTCATGAGACCACTAAGAACCTAAAACCTGATGTGCACGTAAATGTACATATTTTTACCTCCATATTTAATCTAATTAAATTAAATAAATGACCACATTGGGTATTTTGACACGTTCAAACCAAAATTCAAATTATTTTCAAATCGTCATATATTCATCTTCATATAAGAGAAAAATGGTCATTTTTGTGGATATATTAATTTGATAAAATTTAATTGGAAATTTCTATATTATTTTGTAGGAATTTAGCTTCATATACAAGTGGTTTCATGAAAATATATACATGCACAAAGATGATACAAAGGAATGAAGATGGAAATAATTCAAAGACATGATCATGGAGGACTCACCTACCCACCTATCTTAATGTACAAATTAGAGGCTAATTCACATGCTAATAGAGTTTAAAGTTTCATGCACACTTAAATGATGATTGTTTGATGCTAATGATTACTTGGCATACACACTTCCTAAGAAGGTATTTTTGGCATTTCTCAAAAAGTGGATTAGAGTTTTATACATGTATAAATACCCATATGTTCATGTAATTAGTCTCACTTCTCTTAGGCTCTTCCTCTTAGTTAGTTTTAGCTTAGATTAAAAATAAAAGAAAGCTCTCTTTTTCTTTTCAAGGCTACTTAGCCCTTTTTATTTCATGTAGTTTCCTTTTTTATGCAATGTTAATTAGTATTCTATTTTATTTACAAGCTTCTCTTCTTATGTTAGTAGTGTAGTTTGCTTTTCATGCAAGTAAATTAGTGTTCGTTTTTTTTTACTTAGCTTTACTTTTCATTTTGCTCCTTTTTCTCTTCTTTTTGTTTCATGTTGCGAGCTACATTTGTTGATTTGATAACTAATATGAGATGCTAAATCTCTTTAATTTAGGGGTAATGAAGCTCTCTAATTATGTAGATTCAACATTTTGATAATTATTGCTCTATTTTCATACTTAAAAGTGGTTTAACTTGTTATTTTTGCTTTGAATTTAATAGTCTATATTGTTGATACCAAATAGGCTATGCTTAAACAATCACTAAACACAAATTACATATTCATTTACATATGATTATGCTAATGAAGTGAAAGTTGAAATTAAAATTTGATGGTCTATATTTCTAATTAATAGTTAATAGACCATGCTTAAAATAGATTTTACTTTTAATTTATTGTCATTTTTCATGAGAATTAGTAAGTAGTGTATGGGGTGTGTTATAGTTTGATGACTTATGTTAAGCTAATTAATAGCACAAATATGTCATACTTATGATAAACATATCAATTAAACTCACTAATGACTAAAAAAAAGATCATAATTTTGTATGTTGTTGAACTTTGTGATCTAAAGAGTGGATTTATCTCTAAATTGTCATTTTATTCTCATATTTTTCATTCACTTTTGCAGTTGTTAATTTGTTAGTTTTCTCATCCTCTAGCTTAACACTCTCTAAATCTTTGGTTAATTTGGTTGAATAGAAATTTAAAATCTTACAGTTTCCTATGGATGGACCCGCACTCGCTACGTACTACTATAGTATGCCGTGCATTTACGGTTTATTTTAATTTAAATTCGTTCGACGGTTTTCTAACTCAATAGAGTTCTCGTCGTCGAACAAGTTTTTGGCACCGTTGACGGGAATTTTTTTTAATTTAATTTTCCATTCTTCAAATTATTTTTGTTTATTGTGTGTTTATTTTGTGTGTGTTCGCATTTAAAAAAAATGTTTTGTATTTGATGTTTGATTGCATATTGTTTGTGCGTTTGTTGTTTGTTTGTTTTGCGTTTGCATAGTAAAAAAAAAAAAGAACATTGCATTTTATTTTACTTCAATTTTGTTTACATTTCAATTGCAATTTTTTCAGTTACGGTTCATTTACGTTTCTGTACATTTCCAGTTTCTAAAAATATATATTACATTGCTTCCTTGTAAATAACCCTGCACGCTGCATATCATTTCTGTGCATCATCTCCAAACTTCCCTTCTCTGTGCACATCCTTCTCTACAACACCATCACCTCTTCCAATTCGCACTGCTTCATTTCTCAACCATTACCTGCTACTTTTCTTTCTTTTACCACTACACTTCTCAAACTTCCACTACATCACTGATACAAACAACTATATACATCATCTTACAACTCACCTCTATATACAACTGCACTGCTCTTCCACTTTAGCTCCACAACATTCATTTTCACATTCCAGTAACTCATTCTTGCCTCTGTTACTTCTTCCAAACCACACATATCATCTCCTCTAACATCATCAGGCAACCATCAATCCCACAATACTGTCACTTCAGTCCATCACATTCACTTCAGCCCATCACTACCACACTTCCAGTAGCACTGCAAACTCCAGAGTCCAAACCAATGCAGTGTCGCCACTGTAAACCATATCACCCACTTCCTTGCACCAAGACATCATCACTGTGTACAAGTTCCCTGTGTACAACTTCAACTAGTTTGCTACCTCCTCACAACTGTGCCATTACATATCAGCATCCCCACCTCCTTTTACATACCAAATCACTCCAAACGAAACTGCACCACCATCCAACATTCCCCCTGTCAACAACCACATTTCAATTTCATCAACTGCTATATACATCACACTCCATCAACATTACAATTTCCTACAACCACTACCATACTCCACCGTTCCTTGCCTTCATCCATCACCTACTAATTTTGCAACATACCACCCATCACCTTCACTGCTTCGTGCACATAATCATCAGCCACCGACCAATCATTGCAATATCTTTGCAAACACACTCCCTGCACAATGCACACAAACAAACACACCCCCAATCTTCCTCCAGCGAACTCCATCCTCAACTGCTTATTCCATCCTCAACCATCACTACATCACATATCATCACCTTAGTCACACCGCCCCTCCTCCTTGATATAAAACTATGCTTCAAAACTTAGGCCTGTCAACGAATGCTTTTGGATGCGGATAAATCTAGAATTATAAAATGAAAATTTTAGTTTAATATAAATATTTTTCAATTTCATTGACTATAAAGTGTTAAAAATTAACAAATATGATGATAATAAATAGTTTCGAACAGTTAATAAGCATTAAATGCATATAATATAAATTACTAACTTAATAAAATAATAAACGAATGTTTTCACTACACTAAAATACACATAATTTGAACTGTAATCTTGACAAAACCAGACGGATAATTTTCAGATGCGGATGTCTTCATATCCATATTTGCATTCTTTTTTCCGGATATCGGATATTTATCCACTTTTCGGACGCGGATATATATGGATTTTGGGTTTTTCAGGTATCCATTGATAGCCCTATCAAAACTGTACAATCTTTCCTACCAATACAAGCCTTCTCCTTCCCTGGTCAGCCCCTTTTCCACCTCCAAAACTGCCACACAAGCACCATTTACTCCTCCACACCATTCAAATACTCCTCCACACCATTCAAATACTCCTCCATACCATATAAGCACCATTCACTTCGCTACACTACACTCGACTTAAGCCATCCCAAACAAATCACACAACTTCTATTGCTTACGCCTCCTGATTCTGACATAACTAATCCAACCTCTTCCATCTTTCATCATACATCACTTCACCAAATCATCTAAACCTTGTCAACTGCTACACATTCTCACCATCCTACTGAAGCACATCACTTCAGACATTCACTTGAACACTTCAACAGTTCACATACCACCATTCATCCAATCTCTAGCTAAACTGCACCTACCTGATACTGCCACCGACCCACTTCTTCCTCCAGCAATAACAGCATCCACCATCGACAAACCTCCAAATCGCTCCAGCCCCAGAATACTATGAACCGCCTCCACCTCATCTCTGCAATGCCAAACAAATCGCTGCTGAAACACAACCGACTTCTACCACAACCTTTCTACCAAACAACAACAAAAAATTGCTGCAACACTTCCCTCTCACAACACTTCCCTCAAAAAGCTGCTGCAATAGTTCTCGTTAGAATCACTCCGCGACTTCTTCGACGCCTGCAATAGTCATCGTAACCCCCACACCCAATTCCGCAGCCCAATTGACAATTGACTTCACATCAGAGCAACCATAAATCACCAATCGCCCCACCAAAATCACCAGACTAAACCAGCAGTTCGAGCTTCTACCACCAATCACATCAACTCCCCGACCTCGAGAACACCCCACACGACCAGAAACAAACATCAATATCCAATCATTCGACCAGAAGACCTAAATCCTCCTCGGCAAAACTGCCGCAAGCCACTTCGCAAATCCAACCTGCAATTTCGATTGTTTTCTTTTGAGACCGAGAGTGTTTTGAATTAAGAATTTGAACGAGAGTGATGTTTTGAATTACGAATTGAACGAGGGTAATGCTTTCTGTGGGTTGGGCTGCGCTGGTAGGCTTGTATGCAATTTTCTTTTCTTTTTAGTCTACTTCCTTTTTTTAGTTGTTTAGTTTTTATTGTTATAAAAAAAACAAGTGTTTGAAATTGTAACGACCCGTATAAATTTGATGTTTAAATGAATTAAATTAATAAGATTTTTTATTTAAATCTAGAAAGGAATAAAAATCTTATTTATTTATAGGAAAGAGAATGTTGTAATTAGATGTATCAAGGGTAATTTAAAATTTACAAATTAAATTATATATTGCAATTAATAGTAATAGTGGAAATTGTTGCATTTGATATAAAGTTTGAATAGGTAAATTAAGGCAAGTATTGAATTCGTCAATGGAATAAAATATTGATTTACGGAAATTGAATATAAACGGAGGTAATAAAGTAATGCAAGAAAATAAATAGAATTGAATAGTTCGTTAGTATGTATTTAAAGGAATATGGGTAATTTGATTAAATCAAATAAAGACAATAAATGCAATGATGATGGGTTAGTAATAAAAGTGAATAGGGAAATGATTGTTATAGTAAGAATGGAATTCCAACTTGTTGGAATGGAGTAAATACACTTAGTAATAAATTTAGGATAGGAAAACGAAATGGAAATATTGAATTAGTTAATTCGTATATATAGAATGGCGATTATTGGATTGTAAATAATAAACTTATTAATGGGATCAAGAGTTGTGACCACAAGTTATTATGAGTGATACACATATACTTAATTCAATTCAATTGATTTGGAAATCATTGCAATAATTAAATGTTACGTTGAATAAATTAAGGTAATAAATGGAGAATAACGTAAATGTTCTTCATAAATACGATAATTTGAATCTATTGAAATTTATGGAAATTGAATATAACATTTTACGTTAATTGGAGATAAAGATGGAAATAGGTAATAATTGCATTAATTTGTAAGTAGAAATAAAACGTTAACGAGAACAAGTATTTAAGATTTACCACCTATTTAGTATATTAAGTTATAACGGAAAATCAATTGCAATAATTAAAAATATATTTATTACATTAACAATAATGAAGAAATATTTGAAATATTAAATAGTATGGAATTCAAATGTATATAACAATAGAAATGTGAAATTTGGGGAATAGATTCAAAGTTATAAATGAGTTGTTAAAATAATACATAATAAGTGCAAAGTGAATGAATCAATGGGAGCATAGATTTAAGTATAGAAAACGGTATTTTAGTTTAATTAAAGTATTGCAAAATAAATGAAATTAACGTTTAAATATTTCGTTTATAGAGATTTAACTGAAATTCAAGAATATTAAAATAATAGTTTCTGAACCCAACATTCGAATCCATCTACTTGAAATTTATAGATGAAGTAATCATTGATTATTTAACTTAATAGAAATTTTGGGGAACTTAATTTATAATTTTGAATTTAATGAAATTGAGAATTGATATTGAAATTTATAAATAAATCATCTAAATTTACATTTTTAATTTGTTAAAAATCATTGTAAATGATTGAGGAATCATAAGTGATAAAATTTTCTAATTCTGAAACCGAAATAAAATTTGGGTTTATTTAATAATTCTTAATTTTATTTAATTAATATAAAAATAGTCATTTTGGTCACGAACTCGGATTTCGACGAAAACAGTTTCATCGGATCCGTAACAGTGAATTATTGTAGGGTTTCAAGTTTCGTAACGATCGGACTTGTCGTTTGACCGTGCGAACGCGAAACGCCTTGAAATCGATTTAATTGAAATCAATTTGAAACTATTGATTTCAGCGTAACTTCTTCATACAATCGAATTTGGACGTGAAACTTTTTCCATAACGTTCAGAATATTTTAAAATACCTATTCTGATATATGGGTTTACCCGATTTCGTTCCGGGGTCAGAACGGGCTTTTTGGGCCACATTAGCGTAGCACGTTTGTTTATCCGATCCATCTATTCAAATCTCTAACCTACCTATATAATTCAGTTGTAATCCCCAGCCTCCATTCTATTCTCATTTACTGTACGTTCATTTCTTAACCCTTTCTCTTCTTCAATGGTTGCAAAACCCTAGATCCATTAACAGTTCAAAATCAAAAGTCAAAAATTAAAATTCTCACAAAAATTCCAAAAAATTTATATGTTGATGTTCTTGACGAACGTAATACAATGGTGAAATTCATTTTCCAAAACGGTTCGCTGGTTACCCAGAAATCACGAATCATTGCAAGCCGTTCGTAGTGGAGTTTGAACGATCCAACGGTGGATCGGTGACCGTTTGACGATCGGGGAATGTCATTGGGTAGAGGAGGAGGTGCAGCTCGCATCGGTGCCATTCGTTTTTGCTACTGGTGGTCGGAGTCTGCTGGTTCGCGCTTGGATGGGGGGCGCGTTTGTCTCGGTGGCGGCCGCGTTTTGGCGACCGAAATTGATGCCGAGGTCAGGGAAGGGGCGGCTTGGATAGGACAGCGTGGAGGTGATAGTTGATCGACTTGGTTGGGGCTGTAGTGGCGGCAAGGAGTGGCGGCTATAGAAGGGTATGCGTGAATTAGGGTTACGTGTTTTCTGGAAGAGGAGTCTCGTGCGCGCATTTCAGCTACTGACGTGGCAAGGCAGTTAGTGAAAGTGTTCTTTTTTCTCATTTTTAATTAATTGAAATTCGAGTGCAATTTTCGCAATAACTTTCTCATACGTTGGCCGTTTCACATGAATTTTTTTTGTTAGGATCGTAATAAAATTCCAGACGCGTTGACGATAGTTTGGACAGATTTGGAGACCGTCAAATTTTTGGGTTTAAATCGGATTTAAATTCGATTTAAATTCAAAATGTGAGTGTTTTAACCCACTCACAATTTCTAAAATTTCTTGTGTTTGTCAAATTAATTTTAGATATGAGTAGAAATTTATTTATGACTGTTTGGCATGTTTTATTCATTATCTCTGATAAATCGCATTCATTTAATATAACTGTTAATTAATTTTATTTATTGCATAAATTTGACAGTTAAGATTTATTTAATTGCATATTAACTGCCAGTCATAGTTATGTTAAATTTTCATATTAACTGCCAGTTAAATTTACGTTTATTTTTGCATATAAACTGCCAATTAACAGTTATTAAATTTATTTTGAGTATAAATTGATAATTGATACCATTATTTATCACCTGTTATGTATTGATGATTGTTTGAAATTGGATGATGACTGTGATAAATGGATGTATGATTTGATGGATGAATGGATGATTAATTTTATTAATTGCAAGTTGCTATGCATTTCATTCATTCGGGATTACGGTTTGAAATGATATATAACCGCATTTTTTCCATTTTAAATTGCGGATTGAAATGATAAACATCCGTATCACTTGACCATAGGATAGAAAATTATATACAGGCACCGCGGTAAATATACAAAATTATTTTTGAAATGTTTTTCTATGGTTTTGTAAAGTTATATATATATATATATATATATATATATGGTTTATGAGATATTGATTTGGTTATTGATATAGGCTATTATATATATATAGTAATTTCCGGTTTGTATAAATTTGATTTGAAGTTTAAATAAGTTTGATTTTAAGATCAAATAAGATTAAACATTTATTTAAAATTTAATTTCTGGAGTTTTATGACTTAAATGAGAATAGATTTGGAAGATGAATATTAAGTTAAATTGAAATTTAATAAAAATTAGAATTTTTAAAGCATATGATTTTTATAACTTGATTTTTGTGTAAAGTGATTTTAATGAATATCAGGTTGACTAAATGAATATATAATAAATTGAAAGATGATCCAGTTATATGAAGTTAAAGGTTTTCTTAAATTATATTGAATTCATTAAGCAAATATTTCAAGTCTAAATAATAAGAAACTGAATTTGATATATATATATATGGAATTTTCAAATGAGTCTGTTTGAAATGGTGAAATATTTAAAGCCTTGAAACATAAGAATTGAAATGGTATTTGGAAGTTTAAATCAATATTTGAAATTGATTTGTGAAATCTAAAGAAGCTATTTTGTTTATAAAAGTAATTTAATATTTAACCATTTATGAGATGGAAATTTGTTTCAAAGCTATGTTTTTCAAGGTAGTATAATTTGGAAATATTATGTTCAAGAGTTTGATTTCTAAATATTTTACTTTGAAACCACTCTGATTTTTGGAAAGAATATATTGGAAAATATAGATGATATCATATTGTTTTGGGTTTTAAAAGGAAATGATATCATATTTATATGGTTTTGAAATGGATATTATATTCTGGTTTTAAAAGTATAAATTATTTTAAATGACCGCGGTGTTATAATAACGATTGGTTGGCAAAGAGACCGGGGTCGGATATGGACATACTCTCTGTCGATACCGAAAACCACTTTGACTAACCGTGTACGCGGTGGAGATTCCAGAATGAAGTGGGTTGGTGGCGGCGTTTCCTGTAAGGTAAGTACATGGACCCAACTCCCGTGAGTTGGCATAAGGTGGCTAAAACAGGAGCGATCGACGGGTTAATAAGGTAGCACCTTTGATCGGACACATCCCTTCGATATTATACTTTGACTCTTGGATTGATTCGGTGGCCACTTTTGATTTTTATTTGGGGGTGTGGCTCGAGGTGGGCGGTAGCTGCGACTATGCGTTACCACCGACCCGGAAACGTAATTGGTATATCTACCCTGGCATTGCCTAGTTGTGTCGTGTCACCTACCCTAGCGCGCCTTATACGATTTTGGTTTTGTACCATACCTATGGAGTGCCCTCTGACGACGCCCAGTACGGGGGAGGTTACGGTACTGTATAGACTATGGGAATATATAACTATGTTAAGGTGGAAAATGTAAAGCCTTAACGCTATTTAAAAGTAAGTTTATTTTACAAATAGACACTATTATAATAGCGCAATATACTACATAGTAAATAGTTTAATGGATCCTTAGGAGATGTAAATCCCGAGCATCTCTTGAGTTACTGCACTCATATTTATTTATGTTAATTTAACTCACATAAGATCTTTTAGTTCTGACTCGAGTGTTTTGTCTTTTAAATTCGCTCGGGTCAGTCCGAGCATTTCAGGATTTGAAGACTTTATTTCTGGAGGGCGAAGACGAAGATTTCGTTATTATTATTATATTATTATATGGTTCCACTACACACTGTTCCGCTGCATTGTTATTGGTATGTGTAACTCTGATATGTAGTATATAAATGTTTTGTAAACAGATTTATAAACTATATATTTTATTATTATATGTTATCCTTCTGCTGCGAGATTCTGTTTTCTTTTATTTCTTTCTCCTTTTCTTATTTACCCCATAACAATCCGCCCTTCCGTATGGTTTGAATTGGCACGTGTGTCGATTTAAAACGTACGAAAAGGCGGGACGTTACAGTTGGCATCAGAGCTTTGGTTTAGCGATAAACCTTAGCTTTGTGGGGTTTGACTCTTTGCTAATAGGGTACTAATACCCTATGGGAGTCGCTGAGTGTATATATGAGAGAGCGTATTTGTTAGTGCTATAAAAAGGTTTTAATATTGTGTTAATCTGTTCTGTTTCGTATTTATAAATTCTGGTTGGTGCATGGGACGATATGACATCAATAGGGATTTCTAAACACTTAATAGGACAGACCGACATAATATTTTTTTTTTAATATAGGTGAATGAAATAATTTTACCTATTATATTTTCTATAAATAATTTTTTAAAATAATATCTATATTTGGCTGTAATAGATTGGTTGTTAGGTAATAAAGTGTATAATTAATAATAGAAATAAGATTGAAAAATAAAATCAATGAAATTGGAAATTTAGGACTTAAGATCCGGGGTTTTGGAATTTTTCGTAAAATTTTTGGAATATAATTGTTATAAGTATTTTCTGATATGAATATTTAATATAATTTAAGAGAAATTGTTTTAAAGAAGATTTTGGAGAAAATAAGTTTTGTACTTTCCTCTCTGTCGCTGGAAAATAATTTCGGTGATGAGTGCACGCATCATCGACATTCATTTTCGAGTTTCGAAGTGGGAAGGCCACTGTAGTAATTTACTGCAGAATTGTTAAGAAAATTTTATCGTTTTAATTATAATTGGATATATATGTTAAGTGTAGATATCTATCTATTATTTTAAATGATTTAAAATTTAACCCGGTATTAAATTCTTAAATTTTCATTAATTAATTGTTTCAATTATTGTAGTGAGATGAAAGGTTAGTAATTAAAAGTTGGAACCTTTACTTTAAGTAAAAATTTAGTATAATAGGGAGATAAGTAATGAAAATAAAGGATTGTAAACCTTAGTAAATGAATTGAGGAAATTCTTTATTTATAAGAATTGAGGTTATAAGGTTACAAATTTGGTGTAATTAAAATGTTACTATTATTAAATATAATAGAAATATTAGCATTAAATAAATGAATGAAATTAAAAGTACGTTGAAATTGTAACTTATAAAACGAATATATAATTAATGAACCATAAATTAATTAAAGGAATGGAGAAGAAACTTGTATAATTTTCACTTACATTCTTAAAGCATATATATAACTTACCATATAATAAAAGTTATAGTGTTAGTAAGAAAATGTAAGGGGGAAATCTTACAAGTAAAGCTTGAGGTAATGAAAGTATTCAATGAATTTGTTGTTATAAATGGGAATTTAATGTTATAAACTTAAGTTGTAAATTGAAATTTTACCATAATTAAAGGTAAGCATTATAATTAGACGATTTTAAAACTTAAGTAAATAGAATGAAATTTTATAATAAATAAAATTGTGAGAAATAAATAAATAAAATTTTGAAATGCATAAATGGAATGCAATAAAAAGAAACTCATAAGAGATTAAAATAAAAGATGAATATTGTAAGTAATAAATGAAAATAAATAAGGTAATCACTCAATGAATGAAAGAAAGAAAATCAAACAACTAAAGTATGAAATAAAATTTATAATAAGTTAATTTGATTTGTTGGGGTGTTTTGTTTCTTGTGTATGTTGTTTGTTGAAATGGATGGTTGGGTATTGATTTGTTGTTAGTGATTGAAACCACTCAAATATTTCACTTTATATAAATTGTTAACCCTTTAGATTTTATAAGTGAAATGCAGGTTATGGAAGCAATTGATACTGCTTTTGGTTCCATAAATCTAGCGTAAATTGCCCGACAAATAGGTACGTTTTCGGATTACGGTTTATAGCGATATTTTATATTTTTCCCGTGTTGGGATTTATATTATATTGTAAAATATTTGTGTATATTGTTATATTATATTATATCTTCTTTCGAGCCTCTCCATACAAAAGAGACTCTGCCAAAATTTTCCATAAATTTTGGACTTAGAAAAAAAAATTTGAAAATGTTTACAAACTTTAGCAATTTATGTATAAAGGATTTAAATGGTTATAAATTGGTACATTTTATGTTAGATTATTTTATTTTGTAAACTTATTTGTTTATAAATTAATTAAGAAAGATATATTGTTTTCTTATTTCTTCTTTTCCTTTCTTTTCCTTTTCGGGGACGAAAAGTTTTGAGTGAGTGTAACGAACCGTATAAATTTGATGTTTAAATGAATTAAATTAATAAGATTTTTTATTTAAATTTAGAAAGGAATACAATCTTATTTATTTATAGGAAAGAGAATGTTGTAATTAGATGTATCAAGGGTAATTTAAAATTTACAAATTAAATTATATATTGCAATTAATAGTAATAGTGGAAATTGTTGCATTTGATATAAAGTTTGAATAAGTAAATTAAGGCAAGTATTGAATTCGTCAATGGAATAAAATATTGATTTACGGAAATTGAATATAAACGGAGGTAATAAAGTAATGCAAGAAAATAAATAGAATTGAATATTTCGTTAGTATGTATTTAAAGGAATATGGATAATTTGATTAAATCAAATAAAGACAATAAATGCAATGATGATGGTTAGCAATAAAAGTGAATAGGGAAATGATTGTTATAGTAAGAATGGAATTCCAACTTGTTGGAATGGAGTAAATACACTTAGTAATAAATTTAGGATAGGAAAACGAAATGGAAATATTGAATTAGTTAATTCGTATATATAGAATGGCGATTATTGGATTGTAAATAATAAACTTATTAATGGGGATCAAGAGTTGTGACCACAAGTTATTATGAGTGATACACATATATTTAATTCAATTCAATTGATTTGGAAATCATTGCAATAATTAAATGTTACGTTGAATAAATTAAGGTAATAAATGGAGAATAACGTAAATGTTCTTCATAAATACGATAATTTGAATCTATTGAAATTTATGGAAATTGAATATAACATTTTACGTTAATTGGAGATAAAGATGGAAATAGGTAATAATTGCATTAATTTGTAAGTAGAAATAAAACGTTAACGAGAACAAGTATTTAAGATTTACCACCTATTTAGTATATTAAGTTATAACGGAAAATCAATTGCAATAATTAAAAATATATTTATTACATTAACAATAATGAAGAAATATTTGAAATATTAAATAGAATGGAATTCAAATGTATATAACAATAGAAATGTGAAATTTGGGGAATAGATTCAAAGTTATAAATGAGTTGTTAAAATAATACATAATAAGTGCAAAGTGATGAATCAATGGGAGCATAGATTTAAGTATAGAAAACGGTATTTTAGTTTAATTAAAGTATTGCAAAATAAATGAAATTAACGTTTAAATATTTCGTTTATAGAGATTTAACTGAAATTCAAGAATATTAAAATAATAGTTTCTGAACCCAACATTCGAATCCATCTACTTGAAATTTATAGATGGAGTAATCATTGATTATTTAACTTAATATAAATTTTGGGGAACTTAATTTATAATTTTGAATTTAATGAAATTGAGAATTGATATTGAAATTTATAAATAAATCATCTAAATTTACATTTTTAAATTTGTTAAAAATCATTGTAAATGATTGAGGAATCATAAGTGATAAAATTTTCTAATTCTGAAACCGAAATAAAATTTGGGTTTATTTAATAATTCTTAATTTTATTTAATTAATATAAAAATAGCCATTTTGGTCACGAACTCGGATTTCGACGAAACCAGTTTCATCGGATCCGTAACAGTGAATTATTGTAGGGTTTCAAGTTTCGTAACGATCGGACTTGTCGTTTGACCGTACGAACGCGAAACGCCTTGAAATCGATTTAATTGAAATCAATTTGAAATCAATTTGAAACTATTGATTTCAGCATAACTTCTTCATACGATCGAATTTGGACGTGAAACTTTTTCCATAGTGTTCAGAATATTTTAAAATACCTATTTTGATATATGGGTTTACCCGATTTCGTTCCGGGGTCAGAACAGACTTTTTGGACCACGTTAGCGTAGCACGTTTGTTTATCCGATCCATCTATTCAAATCTCTAACCTACCTATATAATTCAGTTGTAAACCCTAGCCTCCATTCTATTCTCATTTGCTGTACGTTCATTTCTTCAACCCTTTCTCTTCTTCAATGGTTGCAAAACCCTAGATCCATTAACAGATCAAAATCAAAAGTCAATAAATAAATTCTCAAAAAAATTCCAAAAAATTTATATGTTGATGTTCTTGACGAACGTAATACAATGGTGAAATTCATGTTCCAAAACGATTCGCCGGTTACCCAGAAATCACGAATCATTGCAGGCCGTTCGTAGTGGAGTTTGAACGATCCAACGGTGGATCGGTGACCGTTTGACGATCGGGGAATGTCGTTGGGTAGAGGAGGAGGTGCAGCTCGCATCGGTGCCGTTCGTTTTTGCTACTGGTGGTCGGAGTCTGCTGGTTCGCGCTTGGATGGGGGGAGCGTTTGTCTCGGTGGCGGCCGCGTTTTGGCGACCGAAAATGATGCCGAGGTCAGGGAAGGGGCGGCTTGGATAGGCCAGCGTGGAGGTGATAGTTGATCGACTTGGTTGGGGCTGTGGTGGCGGCAAGGAGTGGCAGCTATAGAAGGGTATGCGTGAATTAGGGTTACGTGTTTTCTGGAAGAGGAGTCTCGTGCGCGCGCATTTCAGCTACTGACGTGGCAAGGTAGTTAGTGAAAGTGTTCTTTTTTCTCATTTTTAATTAATTGAAATTCGAGTGCAATTTTCGCAAATAGACACTATTATAATAGCGCAATATACTACATAGTAAATAGTTTAATGGATCCTTAGGAGATGTAAATCCCGAGCATCTCTTGAGTTACTGCACTCATATTTATTTATGTTAATTTAACTCACATAAGATCTTTTAGTTCTGACTCGAGTGTTTTGTCTTTTAAATTCGCTCGGGTCAGTCCGAGCATTTCAGGATTTGAAGACTTTATTTCTGGAGGGCGAAGACGAAGATTTCGTTATTATTATTATATTATTATATGGTTCCACTACACACTGTTCCGCTGCATTGTTATTGGTATGTGTAACTCTGATATGTAGTATATAAATGTTTTGTAAACAGATTTATAAACTATATATTTTATTATTATATTTTATCCTTCCGCTGCGAGATTCTGTTTTCTTTTATTTCTTTCTCGTTTTTCTTATTTACCCCATAACAATCCGCCCTTCCGTATGGTTTGAATTGGCACGTGTGTCGATTTGAAACGTACGAAAAGGCGGGACGTTACAGAAATGGTGTTGGTTTAAATTGTTTTGATTTTAATCTGTTTTAAGATTCTTCATTTACTTAAAAAAAAAGTTGTATATATCTTGTTTTTATTTTCAGGCTGCCAAAGAAAGAAATAAAGGAAGAATAGCTTGCTGAAAACTACCACTCTGCTTGCCAAAAATAAATTGCTAGCTTGCTTATACAAAATAAATTGCTGCTTCTAACCCCATCTCTAGTTTTATTTGAATTGCATTATTGGTTGCTTGCATTTGCACTTTATTTATTTTTTAAAAAAAGAAAAAAAATTCAAAAACAAAAACAAATTTCATTCATAGTTGCATTGTTAATACATGTTTAATTCCTGCTTTGTATTTCATCCTAGAATGTGATTAATAATACGCAATTAATAGTATATTGACAAGTTGACTTTTTTGAACTATTTAATTTCTCGGTGTCTAGGCTACGCTAGAGCAATAATTAATTATAAATATTATAATGGTTCGTAAATATTTTGCTGAATCGTCTCACTGAAGATACTTAAACCTTTGACTGCATTGCTACGGTGATTCATGGTGCACCGATAAATCCTGCCCGTTACCTGGCTGAGAACTATGTTATTGATTTAAGACAAAAGTGTGATTATACAATTTTGGGTTAGGATAAATAATTCGTAATTAACCTTGCATTTATTTAGTTGCATTAGTTCATGCATATTTAAAAACAAAAAAAATTCAAATTCCAAAACTAAAAAGAATTGTAAATATTTCTTAACTTAGTGTTTTTGCCTTTTAAAATTTTCAAACAAATCAAAAAAAATCCAGGAAAAATTTACTTAGTTTTTTTAGAAAAACAAAAAATCCAAAAAAAATATACAAAATCTTTTCAAAAACATTTTTTTTTTTGAAATACCAGAAAACAAAAAATATCAATTTCCTTTTTGAAAAAAAAACTAAATTCCTTTTGGTAAATAGTTTTTCTTTATAAAAAGTCCAAAAAAGAAGAAAAAAACATTCTTAAAAATGTCCGAGTTTCATTCACATGAATTTTATTATAGTTGTGAAGATCAATATAATGCATATAATTTCACACCAAGTTCTTATAAATATTTTAGTAACAACTATTGTACAAACAATTCGGATTTTGCACCACAAAATTTTCAAAATAACGATCAATTCTCAACTTTTGAAGCAAGAATAGAATCTTTACTTGAACTCGTTACACTACAAAATCAAAGGAATTCTCAACTTTTGAAAGATTTATGCAATAACTCAAGTCAAGGATTTCGAAATAATCAAAATTTGAATTTACTTCGAAATTCAAATGGTTTTGATTATAACCCATGCCAATTCAATTTCGAACTCCAAAATGAATTTCAAACTCAAAATGGAAATGTGAACCACCTTTTAAATGAAATTGGCAATGAGAATAGTTTTAATAATGGTGCGATTGATAATTTTTGTTCTTAACAAATTCAAATTGAAAATTAACAAATTAATAATCATGAATTTGATTTAATTGAGCAAACGGAAAAAGCTTACGAGGATTTGTTGCGTGAAACACACAAAAAAATTTGTGACAAATAAAATCAAATCTCAACTTGTGAATAATCAAATAATAATCCACCGTCTATTGAAATTGACAATTTTTGCCTCTACAAGTCAAAATCGAAAATTCTCAAGTTAATAGTTGTAAATTGGATTTTGTTGAACAAATGGACGAGATTTACAATGATCACACGGATATGTTGACCAAAACATACAAAAAATTACGTGAACGACAAAATCAAATTCCAACATGTGAAGATTCGATTAATTATCCATCTTTTACCAAAATTGACGATTTTCAAATAACAAATTTTGAAATTGAAAACGACAATCTTAATGAAGTTGTTGAAAGAACGGTAATTGAGTTGGATTTCAATTCTTTCGAGGGCAAGAAACTTGATTTAAATTTCGATCTTTCTTTTTTCGATTACGAAAATTTGAATATAACAACTTTGGATTTTGAATACAATATATGTAGTGAAGATATTGATAATCCAACAAAGGAAGACAGATTTAATGAACATGAATTTTATGGACTTTTTGAAGATGAGTTGTTAAATTCCCAAGGGGAAAATTTAAATCAGCATTTTGATTTTAAAACCAATAATTTTGAAGAAGTTTTCAATGATAAATTTGAATTTCAATTTAGTGAAAATAAACTTGAACTTCAATCAATCGTTTTATCAACCACGAAAATCGTTGAAAATGAAGAAACTCGGAAGATTTTTAATAAAACAACATTCGTTTTCTCAAATCAACATTCAAATTTGAAATCATTTATTGTTTGGTTTTCCGAGCTTAAGCTGTGTCTCGCATACTTGACGAGACCAATGAATCGGACTTTGGAAGACCGTTTCACTTATTTTTTGACGATATACTTTCTAATCTCGTGTAAATACCGTTCATTTTCATGTAAATATAGGTCATCCTTTTATTTTTGTTTTATTTTCTTCTTCCACTTGGATTGACTGTGGAGACATAGTCAAAAACAAGTGTGGGGGAAGATTCATCATCATTTTTGTTTTTTCATGGTTGATTTTTTCATTTTCTTTCCAAATTTTGTTTTGTAAAATGAATCTCAAAAAAAATTAATCACTTTGATCTATTTTCAAAGAAACATATAGGATAAATATATGGTTTTGGTTAATTAAATTGAAATTTTTGAAAATTTTATTGGCCTCAACAAAAATAAAAATGAATTTTGATTACAAATAACGATTGTTTAACTAGTATATAGGAAGATTCATATGTGATAATTATGAAGTAAATCCTAATTGAAAATCTTTGTTTAAAAAAGTGGTGGATTTAAATAAAAGGATATAACATTTTTTTTGTCTTCTACGTTAAATGGTGCTAAGATGATTTTTCAAAGCTCTCTTTAAAAAAAACAAAAAAAAATTTGTATATATGTGTGTATATATATATGTATATGTATATATGTATTTTTTATTAACACCTTGAGTCGTGTGTTCACACTCGTGTGTTCACTCGCCATGCTTTGTACCCTTCTCACGTAAGCCTGAAAGGTAGTGTGCGATCGGTATATCTGGACTCAGTTTATCTAAGTTAGGTGTATGTATATAGAAAAATATTCTTTTATTAATAACGCCTACCTTCTATAGGTATTCACACTTGTGTGTTCACTTGTCACGCTCTGTATTCCCCTCACATAAGTCCACAAGGCAGTGCATGGGTAATATATTTGGCCTTAGTTTTCTGAGTTGGGTATATGTAAATATTGTTAATACCAATAAAATTTTTTTTAAAAAAAAGAGAGTAAGGAATTGAAGTCTTAGCACTATTTTTACTTATTAGATTTGACTTGCTATTGAAAAGAAATAAAAATACCACTTTGAAGAACTTTGATAATCAACAAGGATCTATTTCCTTGTTACACCATGTTATTAACCGAAACAACGAGTTAAACTATAGCATATCTGCTATGATAACCTGATTTTTTTGAAAATTTTGATGAGTAAATGACTTAAATTTTCAAGATAATAACCAAAACCTATATTTAGCTTATACGTGTTGATTTGAAAGTAAATTCTTCATTTGTAAATGTTTTCAAAAACTTGCATCCATATTAAGGTAAATAAGTCTTGCATTTTGTAAATATTTTTACTTTACATTTGGATTTTATGGGTAGTATCTACTTAAAACCCTCACGAGACAACACTCACCCTACTGGGAACATCTGGAGGTTTAACGGCTTGCTACATACGCTCAGTGCAATAATTCTCCCTACCGAAACAGATTTATCTTAGTTTTTTCCTTTATTCGAGGACGAATAAAATGACAAGTGTGGTGGCATTTGATGTGCACGTAAATGTGCATATTTTTACTACCATATTTAATCTAACTAAATTAAGTAAATGATCATATCGGGTATTTTAACATGTTCAAACCAAAATTCAAATTATTTTCAAATCGTCATATATTCATCTTCATATAGGGGCAAAATGGTCATTTTTGTGCATATATTACTTTGAGAAAATTTAATTGGAAATTTCTACATTATTTGTAGGAACTTGACTTCATATATAAGTGGTTTCATGAAGATATATGCATACACAAAGAAGATACAAAGAAATGAAGATGGAAATAATTCAAAGACATGATCATGGAGAACCCCACCTACCCACCTATCTTAATTTACAAATTAGAGGCTAATGCACATGCTAATAGAGACTAAAGCTTCATGCACACTTAATGATGATTATTTGATGCTAATGATTACTTAGCCTCTGCACTTCCTAAGAGGGTATTTTATGCATTTTCAAAAAATTGGATTAGGGTTTTATACATGTATAAATACCCCCATATGTTCATGTAATTAGTCTCTCTACTCTTAGGCTCTTCCTCTTAGTTTTAGCTTGGAATAAAAACAAAATTAAACTCTCTTTCTCTTTTCATGGCGACTCGGCTATTTTTATTTCATGTAATTTCCTTTTTTATGAAATGTTAATTAGTGTTCTATTTTATTTACATGCTTCTCTTCTTATGTTAATAGCGTAGTTTACTTTTCATGCAAGTAGATTAGTGTTTATTTCTTTTTACTTAGCTTTACTTTTCATTTTGCTCTCTTTTTCCTCTTCTTTTTATTTCATGTTGCAAGTTACATTTGTTGATTTGATAATAAATATGAGAGGCTAAACCCCTTCAATTTAGGAGTAATGAATCTCTCTAATTATGTAGCTTCAACATTTTGATAATTATTGCTCTCTTTTTGTGCTTAATGACAATGTTTGAAATGGTTTAACATGTTGTTTTATCTTTGAATTTGATAGCCTATATTGTTGACACCAAATAGGCTATGCTTAAACAATCACTAAACACAAATTACCTATTGATCTACATATAATTATGGTAATGAAGTGAATTTTGGAACTAAAATTTGATGGTCTATGTTTCTAATTAATAGTTAATAGGACATGCTTAAAATAGATTTTACTTTCAACTTATTTTAATTTTTCATAAGAATTAGTAAGTGGTTTGTGGTGCATTATAGTTTGATAGCTTATGTTGAGCTAATTAATAGCACAAATAGGCCATACGTAAGATAACCACATCAATTAAACTCACTAATGACCAAAAAAGAGAGATCGTAATTTCATATGTTGTTAACTATGTGATCTAGAGAGTGGATTTATCTCTAAATTGTCATCTTATTCTCATATTTTTCATTTTTCATTCGCTTTTATAGTTGTTAGTTTGTTAATTTTCTCATTTTCTAGCTTAACGCTCTCTAAATCTTTGGTTAATTTGATTGAATAGAAAGTTAAAGTCTAACAAGTTTCTATGGATTGACCCGTACTCGCTACGTACTACGATAGTACGCCGTGCACTTGCGGTTTATCTTAATTTAAATTTTCTTTACGGCCTTCTAACTCGATAGAATTCTCGTGGTCAAACATTGGCCCCTGCCAACTATTTCATGGGTTCTCCCTGAACCTATTGGTATCTCCAATAACTTCCCTCATATCATAGTTTTCATGGGCTGACTATGAACCATTGACTTTTGTCAATAACTTAATTCGGATATTGTTTTCATGGGTTAACTTCAAATCTCTTGGCCACTGCCAATAACTATCTAATCATAGTTTTCATGGATTTACTATGAACCTATTGGCGCCCTGCTAATACCTTTTCCTAAACATAGTTTTCATTGGTTTACTATGAGTCTGTCTATTTAACAACTTCTTTAATCAGTATAGACATCCTATATTCTGGTCTACCAGACTTCCTGGAAGAAATTCTACTCATACAGGAGTTAACTCAATTTATATTCACTACTGGGTAAACCTAGCTGGTTATTCTATCATTTTTTCCCAAATTACAGTATTGGTCCATTTTAAAGTGAATATATATACTAGAAGAAGCAAGCATAATAACATAATATCACCAACATATGTGGTTTAATATCCTTGAAAGCATTTTCATATGAAACATGGTTAATCCCTTTAACCAACTATTTTGTCAAGGAAAGCGTCTCCAAAAACTCGATACTTTAAATTCATTTTAACACTCCTTTATTTATGCTATGGTTTTTCCTTTACAACTGATATTGGGTTCTTTGTTTTGAAAACTAAGGCTTTCGAAACCTTAAACCTTTACTTTTGAAACCATTGGATAACCTCCTTCGAAAGCATTAAAAATTTCTTTCCAAAACACTAAGCATATGCCTTTCGAAACACTTTAAATCATCTCTTTCGGAACCCTCAAAACATACCTTTCGAAAGTATTAAAGCATTACTTATTGACTCTTAGAAGCATAGCTTTGAAACCTTTGAAAGTACCACTTTCAAAATCATTGGGTTTATCTTTAAAAAAAATCTTTTGGGTCAAAGTGAATATAAATGAAAGTACCACTTTCGAAATCATTAACCTTTAAATAAAATGATTGGGGAAAAATTGATGGCTTCGAAACCATCCCTTTGAAAGAATTTATCATTTAAGTAAAACATTTGAAGGTTAGCATCGAAACCCCTTTCGAAGCCATTGCCTTTAAAACCATTAAGCTTTTCGAAAGCTATATGAAGCGGCTTAATATATTTAAATAATAAAAGCTACCTTTCAAAAGCATTGATGATTTCAACACCTTCGAAAGGTATAAGGTCGACCGTAGGGTTTTAATTAGGTTAAAACTAACCTTTCGAAACCTTTGATTTAAAAAAGGAAACTCTTTTGAGAGCTTCACTTTAAACAAAAGGCAGTAATATATTCGAAAGCAACTTCTTTGAAAGACGCATTAAAGGGGTTTTGACGCCTTCGAAAGCATTCTTTTAAAAACAAGGAAAGCGCATATCTTTTGAGAGTAAAAAAAGGCTTCGATCCCTTCTAAAGAATTGGTTTTGATACCATGCCTTCTGCCTTTCTCCAATCCATTACAAACCAACATATTGATACCTTGTGCACTGGTTTTGGCTTAGCTAGTTTCGACTTGGATAAGGCAGAAGCATAGGGTCGAATGGTTGCTTCTGAAAGAGGCGGAGCATAATTTCTAGGTAAAGACTATTTTAATGCCTTTTTAAGTAATTGCTATTTAACTAACCTTCCTCTTTGTAAATATTTAATTTTTTTCATAAACTTTTCAAATTCTTTCTTAAAAACTGCCGCAATTATTTCATATCTAAACAAAAATTAATCTAGCAAATAAACCCTTCCATTAAGGAAAACAATTAAAAATTTTAAGTCCTCCATCTAAAATAATTAATTTCCAAGTAAATTACTTAGGAAAAATCACTAAAAATCATAGATATTCACTTTTAATATGGTATCTAACATATATAAATTTTAGACCTAAATTGCTTTAAATAATAGCCGAAATAATTTTAATACCATATTATTCATTTTCTCCTTTGAAAATTCATAATAAATTTTTCATAGCTTGGAAATTTATATAAAATTAATCCCATCTCCAAAATAATATTTTACATAACATATAAATTTCTCATGGCATTCAAAATCCAAAATAAATAATTTTAACCTTAAAACCATACAAAACAATTACCAAACAAACTTGCTTGAATATATCATCATAAAATATCATCATAATGGATTTAAACTTAAACCCAAAACCAAATGATCATTAAAAACAAAAATAGAGATGATTTTGATTATTATTCACCTTGATTAGGATATGAAATTTGAGATTTGATCCTTGATTAATTCCTCTAGCTTGATTCCTTAGCTTTAGATGAATTTCTTTCCTCTTTTCCTCCTAAGTAATGACCGACTTGAGCTTTTGAGTTTTTAAAAAAATGAACATGAGAAAGAATGGGAATGTTGCTTTTAGGTGTTAAGAAATTATGGTGCGGCAATTCCTAATACGCCATTGTGTTAATTATTTTCTTATTAATTAACATATAAAACCATTCGTATGCCCATTTATTTATAAAGCTCGACCTCTAAATAAATTTTCAAATCTCAATCTCCTTATCACTCTATTATTTACATTATTCTATTTAATTTATCTAATTAAATCTCTTGAATAATGTTATTAAAATTAGGCGTGTTATAGGCTCCCTTGCTTAAAGAATTTTGTCTCTAAAATTCGGTAAGGACTAAATACTACATATAGCAATCATCTGTAACAACTCCAACAACCGTACTAGCTTCCCTGACTAGAAACTGTCTACATAAGGCTAATATAGAACATACTCTCAAAGAAGATCAGGATAAGTATCTAATCCTGTCTTCCATCTCCCAAGTACAGTCCTCGTTGTCGCTTCATAGAACTTTCACCAATTTGATTGTCTTGTTCCTCAATCTTTTCTCATCTCTCGCTACAACTGGAACTAGTTGTCTAACAAAAGTCAAATTAGGCTCTACTATCAAATCTTCCAACCCTTTTAGACGAATAGTAGTCTCTGGGTCATGCTCATACTTGCGAAGATGAGACACATGAAACACATTATGGACACCTACCATACTGCGGCAACTCTACTCCGTATGTGATCTTTCTGATCCTCTTTATAGCTTGGAATGGACCAACATATCTCGACGCCAATTTTCCTGACTTTCCAAATCACATCACACCCTTTATTGGTGATATTTTAATGAAAACCTTATCTCAAACTGAGAATTCTAGGTCTTTATGCCTCTTATCCACATAACTCTTCTATTTGGACTGATCTTCCTTCATCCTTTCTCGTATTAACTCAATCTTCTTTGTCACATCTCTAACCAAATCTAGACCAAAGCTAATCGTATTCTGAAACTAGTCTAATAACTATTATTATAGAAAAACACCACTAAGTGTTGGTGATCTTCCCAAGATCCACCAAAGTCCAATGCACAAGGTCTTGGTAAATCCTCGAGTACCTTAATGACTCTCTCTGTCTTCCCATCAATCTAAGGGTAATATATAGTACTCATATTAAGCTTGGTACCTAATACATCTTGTAGACTCTTTCAGAATTCACTAGTGAACAAAGCATCTCTGCCACTGACTATACTACTATGCATTCCATGTAGTCCAACTATGTTCTTCATGACCACTTAGCTAAAATAGGTGCCGTCCTGATTGACTTAACTGAAATGAAATGGGCACTCTTGGTCAAGCTGTCCACTGTGACCCATATACTTTTGTTTACTCTATTCGACCTTGGCAACCCATCTATAAAATCCATATATATCAAATCCTTTTTCCACACTGGTACCTCCAAAGGTTGAAGCAACCCACTCGGCTTCTGATGTTCGGCCTTAACTTGTTGACAGTTTGCACACTGCTTAAATCACAAGCCAACATCCCTCTTCATATCTTAATACATCTTGGTCCCTCCAAGATGAATCGTAAATTTGGACCGATGACATTCCCCAAGAACTTCTTTCCTTAAGTCCTCAACATTCGAAACACACAATCGTCCCTTCTTTCTCAACCATTCCCTTTGGTCAAGGCTAAATCCTTTAGGTCATTGATCTCAGTTCCCACCTCAAGCCTTCTAATCCTCTCGGCTAATACTGGAACCTTTTTTTCTTAGACGCAAACCTTTCAATCAACACCAATTGAACTTCTAAACGGGACAACATGGCGGTGCTTTGACTAGAACGAGCAGTCGATCTTAACTGCACACTACAAGTAGTCAAAGCTTCTAAATCTTTTCATTCTTCCAACATACCAAACACCACATACTGATGCCTTCTGCTAAGAGCATCCACTACTTTATTTCCTTTCCTAGGTGTATACTCTATACCAAAATCATAAGCTACTGAAAACTCCAGCCATCTATGTTGTCTCTTATTTAACTCCTCCTAAAAGAATAAGTAACTTAAGGACTTATGATCTGTGTATAGCTCAAATCTCTCTCCTAAGAGATAATTTCTCCAAATCTTCAATGCAAAGATCATTGCAGCCAACTCCAAATCATGAGAAGGATATCTTACTTCACGTGGTATAAGCGGTCGTGAAACGTAGGCAATAACTTTACGTTCTGCATCAATACAGCTCCTAATCTAGTTATACATGCATCTGTATACACCAACAACCCTTGGTTTCCGTCTAGAACTACTAATATTGATGCGTTGGTCAAAAAATTCTTTAACTTAAGGAATGCTTCCTCACATTTGTCAGACCAGACTAACTTCACATCCTTCCTGATTAACTTAGTCAAAGGTGCTACTATCCTTGAGAAATCCTTGATAAATATCCCGTAATAGCCAGCAATCCAAGAAAACTCCTTATCTTAGTCACCGTCTCTATTCTCTTCAATTATTAACGGCTTCGATCTTATCTGGATTGAGTGACAAGCCCTTCTCCGAAACCACAAGACCATGAAACTTAACCTCTTTCATCCAAAAATGACACTTGGAAAACATTGCTTTTAGCTGATGCTGCCTCAGCGTCTCAAGCACTACTATAAGATGATCTTCATGCTCTCTCTCATCCTAATATATTAGAATGTCATCTATAAACACCACCAAAACCCTATTCCAGTACTCTCGGAAAACCCGGTTCATCAGATCCACGAAGAAAGCAGGTATGCTCGTTAACCCGAATGGCATTAATAACCATTCATACGAACCATACCTAGCTCGAAATTCTATCAATGGAAAACTGTCCTCTGCCACTTTTAACTGATGGAAACCTGTCGCCAAATCCAACTGGGAAAACACTTTGACTCCACACAACTGATCAAAGATATTGTCTGTTCTTGGCAAAGGATATTTATTCTTAATTGTCCTCTCGCTCAACTTACGATAGTCGATACACATCCTCAACGACCCATCTGATTTCTTCATGAACACCGCGGCAGCTCCCCAAGTCGAACTGGTTGGTCTAATAAAATTTCTTCCTTCCAGATCCACTAGCTATATCTTCAATTCCATCATCTCGATCGGTATCATCCTGCTAGGTGGTCTACTCACAGTTTCAGTCCTGGCATAAGACCTATCCTAAACTCAACAGCTCGTTTCGATGGTAATCCTATAACCGGCTCAAAGACATCTGCAAAATCTCTTGCTACTCGAACCTGACTTAACTCTTCTCCTAATTCCATAGCACTTAACAAAGCACAACTACTCCAGTCAGAATTATCCACTGAGAATATAATTTGGTTATGACTAGCAGGGTGTCTTAGTGATATTTCCCTATCCTAGCAAAATATCCTAGCCTCATTCTTACCCAACCAATCCATACCAAAAATGTTCCAGAAATCTACGGAGTCAAAAACATACATACAAACTGCATGCAAACTTATGACCTAACAAATCAAGTTCTAACTGCCCACATCTCATCCCTAGAGTTGCATACCCTCCTATCAGATTCACAATCCTTAAGGAAGTAACAAGGTATGTGGGTTCTAAACATAACCTATCAACCAAACACTTAGATGTAAATGAATGTGATGCACCGGCATCAAATAGTATCCTAATTGGTATACTTTGAATCAAAAGCATACCTTCCATCATAGTCTTCCCTTTTTCAGCAGCAGTTGGCCTAGCAGATGATGATCTAATAGCAAAAACCCTTCCCTTGTCCGTCCTAATTTGTTTCGGACACCGATTCTTATAATGCACAACTTGGTCACAGTTGAAGCACTTCACTCCCTTCTTCTCTGCAGCTTTCTTTTCCATGCCTGATCGGCACTCATGGGCATAATAACCTTTCTTGTCGCACTTGAAGCAAACTAAATCAGCCTTTTCCTTCTTGGAAACTTCCCCATTATAGGCTCCCTTTTTCTTAAAGAACTTCCTCTTCTTTTTCTAAGAACCCTAGGTTTCAACCTACTTTTCTTTCCCACAAATAGCAAGCATTTCCTCATGTTGGATTGCCATCTCCACAACTACATTATAAGGATCACTGAGATGTGGCAGGGTTGCCCTAGCAATCTTGGGTCTCCATCTCCGAATGAACTTCTTATTCCTCCGGATGACGGTGTCTATAGTAGCATACCCATATCGGGACAGCTCATCAAACTTAATAGCATACTCAATTACCGACATCTTTCCCTGCACCAAATCCATAAACTTTTTCAACAACGTTGACTTAGCAACTTCATACAAAAACCTCTATTCCACTCTTCTCCTTCAGAATTTTGCCCAAGTCAACTCTTTTTTCGGAACTCCGGCAGTAACACATTTTCATCAATGAAGCGCTGCCTCTTGCAACTACCGAGAAGCTAGCCTCCTCTTTTACTCTTCATCCAAACCCAAATTAGCGAAGATTCTCTCACAATGCAGCAGCCAATTCTCCACTTCTATGGCATCCTCTGTTTTCACAAACGTCTTCCCACCAAGACTGGTGAAATCTCTACTCAACTTAGCATAATTATTCCAAATTGGAGCCACAAGATTAGCTCCTCCAAATTCCCAGCAACTCTAGCAGCTAGTCCAGCTTGCATCGGATTGACGAAGAACTGATACATCACCCCCATATCTACTAGTGGATTTCTAGAACCTACATTAGCATCTGCATTTTGATTAGCATTAGCATGTCGACCCAGGTTCCTCCTCATGGGTCGAGCATTTCCGTTGGTTGTGGTGCGTCCTCCACCGAGATTTTCACTTCCGTTTCCTTCCTGCATATCTTCTTTCTCGTAAATTTCCATATGAGCCTTATTAAGATGCAAAAGAACGGTCTAAGAGAGGGGATATATATATATATATATATATATATATATATATATATATCAAATACAAGCACGTTACTATAGCGTTAACCCAAACCCCGATCTTATTATCTAATTCATTAGATTATGTTTTTAAAAATCTTTTAGGTTTAAATTTCTTTTAAGTTTCATAAACTTATGCTCTGATACCAACTTGTAAATCCCCCACTTGGAGGCCACGGCTATGAATGCTGCAATCATCCATAGTTATTAATACTCGGCGACCAAATACGGTAATATCAGATACGTTGATATAAAAGAAACACATGAGTTTGGGAAAAAATTAAAAACATAAAGCAACTTTCACATTTCATTTCAAATCATTTCAACATTCAATACATAATCTCATATTCGAGAACCAAGTTCAGAGAAAATATAATTATTACAACATACGTCAAGAGCGACATATGAAGATGCTCCTTTGGATGATCAGAGTATATATAACTAGGCAATCTAACAACTTTTCCTTTACAACAAAATAAAACATAATCAAAAGAAAATGAACTCCTGATAGCTATCTTGCCTCATGCATGTCTCCGAAAGCTTATTCATCTAAAGAGGTACCTAAAAACCTCAACTCTCAAACTACTCAAAATCAATTGAGAACCCAAGAGTTTAAAGGGAAAACATAAACTTCGAGTCAGACATAAAGCCTGGTATGAATAATAATCTACCATCTTAAACCATTTAGATATCTAGTGAGTGCCACTTAGAGGAACGGGTTTTCCCCTCACTAGTATCTTATCCAAAACTTTATTAAACCATATACCGTGCGCCTGCATCCATAATGGTTAAAACATAGCAATTCAAAATATTATGATGATATGCAAACAAGTAAATCAATTTTGGATTGCCCATCCCCATTCATTTTAACTATTTGTCTCAGTTATAGTTTCTAGGGTCACTATTAATATATTAGTTTTCATGGGATTACTAATAACCTGTTTAAAACATATGGACTCCCTGTCCCATTTCATAGTTTTCATGGCATCACTAAGAACTTATTGGCCCATGCCAATAACTTTGCTATTTCATGGGTTATCCCTAAACCTATTGGTATCTCCAATAACCTACCTCATTTCATAGTATTCATGGGTTGACTACAAACCTATTGACTTCTGTCAATAACTTAATCCGGATATAGTTTTCATGGATTCACTACAAATCAATTGGCCCCTGCTAATTACTCTTTCTAATCATAGCTTTCATGAGTTTACTATGAACCTATTGGCCCCTTCCAATAACTTTTCCTAAATATAGTTTTCATGGGTTTACTATGAACCTGTCTATCTAATAACATCTTTAATCTGCATTTAGACATCCTATATTCTGGTCCACCTAACCTTCTGGATGCAATTCTACTCATACAGGAGTTAACACAATTTATATTCACTACTGGATCAACCTAACTGGTTATTCTGCCATTTTTCCCTAAAATACAGTTATGGGTCCATTTTTAAGTGAATATGTATGCTAGAAGAAACAAGCATAATAACATAATACCACCAACATATATGGTTTAATATCCTTGAAAGCATTTCTATATGAAACATGGTTAATCCCTTTAACATATTATTTTATCAATGAAAGCTTCTTCAAAAACTCCATACTTAAAAGTCATCTTAAAACTCCTTTATTTATGCTATGGTTTTTCCTTTAAAAATGAGACTGGATTCTTTGTTTTAAAAATTAAGGCTTTTGAAACCTTTACTTTCAAAACCATTGGATAACCTCCTTCGAAAGCATTAAAATTTCTTTCCAAAACACTAAGCATATGCCTTTCGAAATATTTTAAATCATCTCTTTCGAAACTTTCAAAACATACCTTTCAAAAGTATTAAAGCTTTACTTATCGACTCATGGTTGGCAGCATAGGTAGCTTTTATTGAAACTACCCTTTCGACTTGGCTGAGGCTGAAGCATAGGATCGCAAGGTTACTTCTAAAAGAGGCGGAACATAATTTCTGGGTAAAGACTGTTTTAATGCCCTTTTAACTAACCTGCCTCTTTGTAAACATTTAATTCGTTGCCTTTAACTTTTCAAATTCTTTCTCAAAAATTGCCACAATTATTTCAAATCTAAATAAAAATTAATATAGAAGATAATCCCTTCTACTAAGCAAAACAATTCAATCTTTTATATCCTCCATCTAAAAAAAATTAATTTCCATAGGAAATTACTTAGGAAAAATCCCCAAAAATCATAGAAAATTACTTTTAATATGTTACCTAACATATATAAATTTCAGATCCAAATTCCCTTAAATAATAGCCGAAATAAATTTAAACCCAAATTCGTCATTTTCTCATTTGAAAATTCATAATAAATTTTCAACAGCTTGAAAAATTACAAAAAATTAAACGTATCTATAAAATAATATCTTCCATAACATATAAATTTCTCATGGCATTCAAGATCCAAAACAAATGATTTTAGTCTTGAAACAATATAAAACAGTTACCAAACAAACTTGATTGAATATATAATATCATGAAATCCAAGCATATCATCGTCAAAAATCATCATAATGGATTTAAACTTAAACTCAAAATCAAATTATCATTAAAAACAAAAATAGAGAAGGTTTTGATTATTATTTATCTTGATCAGGATAGCGAATTTGAGATTTGATCCTTGATTAATTCCCTTAGTTTGATTCCTTAGCTTTAGATGAATTTCTCTCCTCTTTTCCTCCTAAGTAATGGCCGACTTGAGCTTTAGGTTTTACATTTTGAGTTTTTGAATAAATGAATGTGAGAAATAATGAGAACGTGGATTTTAGGTTTTAACGAATTATGGTGCGGTAATTCCTAATACGCCCTTGTGTTAATTGTTTTCTTATTAATTAACATATAAAACCATTCATGGGCCCATTTATTTAATTAAGCTTGGCCTTTAAATAAATTTACGAATCTCAATCCCCTTATCACTCTAATATTTATATTATTCTATTTAATTTATCTAATTAGATCTCCTGAATAATGTTATTAAAAATTGGAAGTGTTACAGTTAAGTTCACCTGTTGTCGATAAGCCGAAATCGGGTAAAGGGACTCAAAAATTTTGTAGTATCTACATTATATAAGCTCCAGAATGAATGGTATTATAAATTCTCCTATGATTGACACTAAGATTCATCCAATATAATATTTCCTCGATTGATTTGCTGAGAGGAGTAAATAGCACATAGGGCATGGAAGTCATGTTTATAAGCCTTTCTATAGCTTCCAGTTCGTGGGTGGAGAGAGCAAATGAGCGCGCGATGAATAATTCTTTCCTTAGGACATAAGGTACTTGATTTAGTTCGGTTAAATCATCGGACAAAAATCTATGTGACACTTCATCACGTTCATACATATGAACGTCAACCATCTCAATGTCTAAACCTTTAGATGGATATCTTAAATTATGCCTTAATCTATATAAAGGTAAATAAATTTTAATGCCATGGATGAAAGTTCAAATGCAATCTTCTTTATTTAAGGATTATGATGGTTTAGATTCATATTAGCATAAAAGAACTTGATCAAGAGATGATAAATATTAATATTATTAGCGTCATACCTAATAAGAGACTTGAAACCTTGTGCTTCTGCCAATTCTCTAATAGCATATCCATTAAAATCTGTAAACTTCATGAAAGCTCTTTCAAAAAGCTTGGAATTCTTCATGCTATTAAATATATTGATAGCCGTATCGTTGTGGAGCCATGGTCTAATTTGGCTCTGAGATGGACCAACAGATGATTCTCTTGTTTGTTTCGATTTAGATGGAATTTTGTTTTTAAAAATAAGAGAAATTGGATTTTTGATTTGGAGGATTTAGAGTTTTTTCTTGTTAGTTTTGGAAAGTGAAAAGATGCATAGTGAATGAATATGTAGCTGATAGTAAGTATTGATTTATGTTGGATTCGACTTTGATAAATTTTCTATTCTATTTTTAAAAACAGAAAATTGTTTAGAAAGCCAGCTGAAACTCTTTGGACACCCGGTTAGGCACAAACCCACAAGAAAATAGTTAATTTTTGGTATGATTCAGTCGACTGAAAGTAAAGAGTCGGTCGACTGAATTCTGGGTTAAAAATATAATACATTTGAATGTTCAGTCATCTGAGTTTTTAAATTCAGCTAGCTGAATTGCATAAAGTTTGAAATAGCAGGAAAGTAGTGCAAAATAGACAAAATTCATCCATTTGGATATTGTAAGTTAGCTGGCTGAATGTTCTTTTTACGTCTATGTACAACATTCAGACAGCTGAAAAGGATCGTTCAGCCGGCTAGATACAATGTTTTTGTGTAGTTCTTTTTATTTGCACATTCTTTTGTTATGTGTGTATGTGTATACCACTTTGGAGAGATTTTTACATTTATTGATTTGTCCCTAGGACAAGACCTGTCCTATGTTGATTATGAATTATTCATCGCCCCTATTAATATCAAAGTTCCCAAGGACTAGCAGATTCGAAATAGCGAAATTCTTGGGTCATCTCAATGGGTTCCAAAACCACACGTTTCTCTGGATCATCATAGTGTACTTCCACATATCCACTCAGAGGAAAGTCTTTGTGTAATGGATGACCCTCGAGACATCTACATCTAGACATAGACTCTATACTTAACAATACGTCGTAATAACACTCTGGTCTTCATATGTTTGTGATTATCTTCTCCTGCAAACTTGGTTAGCTTATATAATATTTACTTATATAGTTATTACAATCAAAACATCAACAATCGAGGTTCTAACACTTTTAAGAGTTTAAGGGGTTTCTGTAACAATCCTGGTTTAGAGATTACCGATATATATTAAATTATAACTTATATACCGGTAATCTCCAAACCAGGGCTATTACATAATCCCCCTTAACAAAATTGCATCGTCGCAATTTCTAAAGAAGAGTTTGTATTCAACATATTAATTTCACTAATCAAATGGAGGATAGATAAGCAAGAGATCGAAATTCCTCACTTTCTACTTAAGACGAAAGAAGACCAAGATATTTGAGTATTCTGAGATTTCTGAGGTTTGAGATTTTATTTTTATGATGTAGAGTTAACTAGCGGTTAGTAAATTGTTTAGTGCGAACGTGCAGTATGGGATGCATGTTAACACTTTTTGGGTTCCTTTCTGAGAGTTTGTGATGCATCCACGAGTACGCCGGTGCTATAGACTTCGGGTCATCTGAGTTATGTGACTTCGGTCACCACGAGTATGACCATCGCGTCCACGAGTTAGGTACCTAAATTATAAATAGCACTATACAAGAGTTTAGCACGTGCAATATTGCTTCGGCATTGCAATCGAGAGTCTAGCCAATTCGGGTTTTTTGAGTTTCTGAGGTTTCCGAGTATTATACAATTTTACCATTTTGAGATGTGTTGTTGCATCGATAGCTAGCGCTAGGTGTTATGTATGGTAATTTTGATTTTATGAAATTTGAACACTTTTTAGAGTTCCATGAGATTGAAATTTGAGAATTCTGATGGGTTTCCCTTATGACTTTTGAATGGTTTCTTGCTTTTGTGTTGAATGCCTTTGAGTATGGTTTTATTATGTTGGATATAACCTATTCATGCGACAACCCTTTGTGAATCTATACCATAGTAGTGTAATGATCCATATGTATGTCATTCCTTTATATCTAAAGGAAGAATTCCCTTATGCACTTATATTCCTCTCATCTTTTACTAATATCAAGTTCTAGCTATCCTGACCCGTGTATTTATTTATTACTCAGGTCAGACCGAGTTGCAGGTTAGGCAGTTGGATTCTTAGCTTGCTTTATCTTTTGGACTTCACCATTGGCCTTGGTTATAGCACAGTTTTTGTGTAGTGATCTTTTTGGTTGGGAACTATACGATCTATATATTCTTTTGTGGGATGTACGTATATATATTATGGTTCAATACCACTTGCTACATGTTATGTTACATTTGATGTATGTATATGTATATTATCCATGTTGTTGTTCTGTGACTATCGATTATTATAATTATTATATTTTATTTCTGAATCGATACTGTAGCCACCATGACAGTGTATTAGATAGGAATTACGTATGTCGAACTCTTGAGATGAAATGAAAAAAAAGAGTTCAAATACCGACATACTTAGCTCTTATATAATGCAAGACTATGATGATCGCCCTCAACCAGCCCTATTCTTCGCATTATCGGACAGAATTACTAAGTAATTCTCTTTGTTAATATGGGTCTCGAGGTAGGGCGCCACAGTTTATATGTAAATTTGAATCAAATGCAAATATTACTCATGAAGGCTTAGGTTACTAACCCCTTAATTCTGCCTTACACAACCTAAAATTTTCGTAAAGAAAGTGAACCCCACTAACTACTCTTAACCCCCTACTTATTCCTTTATCGTCCTTCGTCTTTCCTAATAATAAATAGATGCCACATCACCTAAAAAGTTCAAGCAATCCACCTTTACTATTTTTATTATTCATCTATCTAGGATTTGATTCATTTTTTTAGAACCATTGAAAGTAATTTTAAATAAAATAATATTAATTTGATTTTTGTTATATTGGTTCAAGTTGCCTATATAATGAGTTGGGATTTGCTTAAATTACGATTTGAGTGATAAATCTAGCTTGTGAAGTGGATAGAATCATGTAAAGAGGAAGGAAGAAGTGGTGCAATAAGAATGACGAAGATTAGTGCGTACGTGCTATTTGGCAATAATTGTAATGACTCATAAATTTTCGATAATTAAAATTTGTCAACTTAATAAGATTCTGTGATTTAATATTGGAAGAAATAAAAATTTGGAACTTAATAATGAAATAATAACTAAAGTGAAGTGTAACAATGTTAACTAAAGCTAATCATTAACAAGTGAATGAAATTCCAATTAATTAGAATGATTAAGAGTTAAAATTTATATAGATTGTAATTTAATTTTAGTAATGTATCATTAATTTACAATTGGATATAAAGAACAATTTATAGTTAAAAAAGTGATTAATTTATGAAATAGGGATAATAAATTGTAATTGATAAGAGTAGTGTTGTATAAGTTGTTATAACAATTGGTGGTAAATAATAAACTTACAAATGTTATTAAGCGTAGTAATGGTGAAAATTATTGTTGTTGCCAATATATTTAATCAATTGTAATTAAACGTAATTAAATGTAACCTTTATGTAAGTCAAGACAATAACTTTGATTTTGAGTGTAATAAAATAAAGAGAAATGTTATTTTATTCATAAGGTAATAATTAATTTAATAAAAGAATGAAACCATGATAAATAAACAAATTGGGATTTTAAATTTTTATTAATGTGTAAAACTGACAGAATTCAATATAATTGAAATAAAGTAATTAATACAAATAAAAGATGGAAATTGGAGGATACTAATGTAATGAAATACAAAAAAATGTAAACCAGGTTTATAGAATAATAATTGAGTTAAGTATAAAATTGAAATCAAATTTAAACCAATTTATTGGAAATTAATTTAATTAATTGGATTTAATTATAGTTGAAATTGAACACTGTAATTAGTGTAATATTAAACACTAAAATGGATATGTAAATTGGTTTTAAACTATTGTAAATATCCTTGTAATGAAAAATGATAAAAATAGTTATTTTATAAATATTGGATTTAAAAGTGATTTAATTAATTTAATAAAATTTACTTAATTAACGTAAAAATAGCCATTTCAACAACCGTCTCGGATTTCGATGAAACAAGTTTCATCAGATCCATAATGGTAAATTATTGTAGGATGTCAAGTTTCAAAGCGATTGGACTTGTCGTTCGATCGTACGGGCACGACGCGCCTAGAAATCAACTTAATTAAATTCAATTTGAAATAGTCTGATTTTAAGCTAACTTCTTCATACGATGGAACTAGGACTTGAAACATATTCCATTGAATTTGAAATCATCAAAAACATCTATTTTGATGTATGGGATGACCCATTTTCGTTTCGAGAACGAAATGGGCTTATTAGGTTGTTATCGTTCAACTTTTAAACAAACCATGTCCATTCATTTTATTTCGAATCTGCCTATAAATAACCTATTATAAACCCTAGAAGTATTTCTTATTCTTCATTTCGGTACGTACAATTTCATCTGTCTACTTCTTCTTCTCAATGGTAGACAAATAAATTCCCAATTCAACTTCAAATCAAATTCTAAATGAAAAATCTAAACTCCTCAAACTATATCATATTACATACCATTTTGAAGCTCTCGACGAGCGCAAGTCAAATTTGTAGTTTGTTTTTCAATCTGGTTTGCTATATGGCTGGAACTGGGCGAATTAATCTCGGCGTCATCGACGGATCGTCGATTGGAGGATACCGTTGAATGGAGATTGGCGAGTGCAACTCATCGCCACTGTTCGTTTGATCATCGGGTGGTCAGATCGTCAACTAGAATTGGTTAGGGTTTCATGGAAAACTGCGGTTGCTGGGCTAATGGCGTCATAAGATCGATGGTTGGGGGGTTGGGAGGGTCGCATGAATTGACGCGGTCGACGAGGCTGGGTAGTTTCGGGCGGCGCACGATGGGGATGGTTACGGCAGCCACTAAGATGGCGAGGGGCTAGGGTTTCATTGATTGGAAAATTCGCGATTGCGGGTTGTAGCTGATAACATGGCATACATGTGAGTACTTATTCTGTTTCAATTTAATTTTGATTTCCAAATGTCGCAACTAACATAAGATTTACGTATGAGCTCGTATTTACGCGTGGTTTGTTCCGCTAGGATCGTATCAAAATTCCAGACATTTTGACGCTGGTTTGGATGAATTCTGAGACTGTTTGAATTTTGGGCTTAAATTGGATTTTAATTCGATTTAAATTCAAAGATGAGTGTTTTAATCCACTCACAACTTCTAAAATTTCGTATGTCGGTTAAATCAAATTTATGATTTGATTAGAAATTTATTGATTGCATTTAGGATTTTTAAATTGTCATTTCTAGTTGAATTTGACTTTCATCGCATTTAATTATCATTTAATTTAATATGGAATTTTAATTATCAAATTTAATATCTGAATTGATTACCAGTTATCTATTGAGGATATTGATTGAATTAGATGATAATTGTGATGCATATTTAATCGTTGATATTTGATGACTGGAAGTTATAATTATACTGTTATAATACTGCAAGTTCACTATGAGTTGAAAAGATACATACCCGAACGATCTATAAATCAGGGAAAAATCGTTATGGGCTGAAATGATAGACTCGAGCGATTTTATGAATTTTAATATTGATTCGCGATTGCGGTTTGAAAGGATATATAACCGTAAAATTTTAAATTGCGGATTGAAATGATAAATATCTATATCACTTAACCCTAGGGTAGAGAATTATATATGAACACTGGATTAGTTAAATTAAATGAATTTAAAATCTTTAAATTTTGAATTTAGTTAAATGATTTTTCGAAATAAGAATTTTGATTTATATAAATTGAATTATTATTGAAATCAAGTTTATGTTAAAATTTGAAATTGGTTTAAACGAATTATTCAAAAAAATGAAATTGAAATTTTATGGTTGAATTTAAAGTATAAGTAAAGTTTGTCGAAATAGAGTCATTAAATTTGTTTGAAATATAACTTTGAATATATTGAATATGGAGTAACCTAAATCGATATTTCAAACATGGATTTAGAAGCGATATAGAATTAAATATTTTATAGAGAATATGAATTGAAAGATTTGAAATGGGGTTTTTGGAAATTGGAAATATTCCAAATGTGGTTAAATGAAATGAACAGTTTAAATTGATATTAAATTCAAATTCGTATTTTAATATAAACTATTTTAAAATATGTATTATTGTAAAGATCCTAAATTTTTAGATTTTCAAATTATTAAACTATTTTAACCTATATTAAATAAATTTAACCTATTTTAAACCATTTATTTTATTTTGAAACTAATTAACCATTTTAACTTATTTTAAATCTATTTAATCAATTTAAAGTTATTTAATCTATTTTAATTATATTTAATCTATTTTAAATCTATTTAACCATCTTAAATCAATTTAGCAGTATCTTGAATCTATAATTAAACCGCTTTAGAGTATGTAACTATTTATAACTGTTTTAACTATTTATAACTATTTAAACTATTTTCTAAATTTCCAAACAAAGTAAAGTATACGTATTTATATTCGGTTTATTGGTTTAAAGGAGAATATGATTAAATGATGTTATAACCTAAGTTGGGATTTAAATGTTATAATTAATTGAATATGAGGAATTTGAAGTAACGATTTAACTAAATTGGAAATATGATTTTTGAAAGAAATTATGATTTTTGAAACGATATGATTTCAGAGGTGAATATGATTTCATAGTGAATATAATTTCGAAAGTGATATGTTTTGAATTGAATATGTATCAATTATGAAATGATTTTGGAAATTTAAAAGAACCATCCGGTGTGTAATAAGGATTGGTTGTTAAAAAGACCGGGATCAGATATTGTCATACTCTTTGCCAATACCGAAAACCACCTTAACAACTATGTACATGGTGGAGATTCCCGAAATGAAGTAGGATGGTTTGGCGAACTATTTCTGTATAAGGTATGACGTTACCGTGACTCTCGTGAGTCGGCTTAGATGTGATTAAAATAGGAGCTATACCTGGGCCAAGTGAGGTCATTTCTCCAATCGGACATGCTTCTTCGATAACATTTTATGACATTTGTGATGATTTGGTGGCCATCCCTTGATTTTGATTTGGGAGTGTATTTCAAGGTGGGCGGTAGTAGCTACTATGCGTTACCACCAGCCCGGTTCTACAATTGGTAAATCTATCCTGCATTGCCTCGAGTGCCGTGTTCACATGCCCTAGAGCGCCTTCTACGAGTTTATTTTGTACCATACCTATGGGGTGCCCTTTGATAGCCCTCCAGTTTAAAAGATCCTTAGGAGATGGGAATCCCGAACATCTCTAAGTTAATAGACTCATGTTAGACACTTGATAGGAGATGTCAATTCCCGTAAACATCTCTGACACCGTCACACTTATATTTACCATTGATTTAACTTACATAAGATCTTTTACTACTTACTCAAGTGTTTTGTCTTTTCAATTCGCTCAGGTCGGCCTGAGCATTTCAAGGTTGAAGATCTTATTTCTAGAGGACGAAGACGAAGATTTGTACTAGTATTATTTATTATATTCCACTGCATCATGCTGTTTCGCTGCATTTGCATATTCATTCTCTATTGTCTGTAACTCTGTTTTTGTATTGTATAAGTATAATCAAATGTTATTCGTAAATAGCATCATGAACTGTTTATTTGATTATTATATTTTATCATTCCGCTGCGAGATTCTGTTTTGTTTTTTTCTCTCTCTGCTTTTTCTTATTTACCCCATAACAGTCTACCTGTGACGCCCCACCTCTATACCCACGCTAGCCAAGGAAACTATGGGGTAATGTCGTCAACTAGCACGGAGAATAAGGCTGTTGAGGAGCAACCATCCGTGTAATTGCTTTGTGCGAGCACCGATATGCCAGATAAAATATCGCATGCATTTCGTCTCAAAAGGAAATCCGACATACCGACGCAAACTCAAAACTACTACACAGTGGCTATATAAAATCTTCGGAAACAAATATAGAAATAAACATGACATAAATCAGTCACAGGCAATTCATATCACAAAGGCGGAAATAGATATGAATATTACAAATAAAAGTGTATATCAGAGTAGTGGTCTAACAAGATCCACAATATCACAAAATAATAGATGCAAGAGCAAGATAAAAGAATATGTATACATTAAGGAGTCTATATCTCAAATGTATACAATAAAAACTACTAGACCAAAGTAGATAAGCAAAAGTCAGAAGATGGTTCCAGATAGGAAGTCATGAGGAAGCACCTGCAATATCTTAGTCTGACCCGAGTATTATTTAAGAAGAAAATAATAAACGGATCAGTCTAGCTATAATTATCAGATAAAATGAGATATAAGAAGAGATGTAGTAAAAACGTATGATAACCAAAGATGTTATACTACGACAAGTATACATAGAAAAATCAACGAAGGAAAATCATACAAACATCTCAAGAATCTCATAGCACCAAAAGAATGTCATATTCTTTATTTCATTCAACAAGCCACAGAAATGACATACATATCAATGCCAATCGCAAAAGTTGGTGAAACCTAAATTCCAGAAATCAACAATTAGAAATCCAGAGGTCAAATAATTCGAAGCATCGATGTCGTACAGCGTGACGTCCGATGATCCAAAAACACAATAGAAAGGAACAACGACGTCGTACAGCGTGACGTCCGATGAACAAAAGCAGAATAAAAAGGAACAGCGACGTCGTACAGCGTAATGTCTGATGAACCAAAACACAATAAAAGGAAACAACGATGTCGTACAGCGAAACGTCTGATAAACCAAAGCACAATAAAAGGGAACAACGACGTCGTACAGCGTAACGTCCGATGAACCAAAACACAATAAAAGGGAACAACGATGTCGTATAGCGAACGTCCGATGAACCAAAGCACAATAAAAGGGAACAACGACGTCGTACAATGTAACGTCCGATGAACCAAAGCACAATAAAAGGGAACAACGACGTCGTACAGTGTAACGTCCGATGAACCAAAGCAGAATAAAAAGGAACAACGACGTCGTACAGCGTAACGTCTGATGAATCAACACATAGTAAAATGGAACAACGACGTCGTACAGTGTAACGTCCGATGAACCAAATCACAATTAAAACGGAACAACGACATCGTACAGCGTAACGTCCGATGAACCGGATCAAAAAGACAACGCACAATACTAGTCTAAAACATAAAATGATCGTCATCGACCATCAAGAAGTATCAACTACAATAAGTTAGTAAATATATGAGTTTAGCATCATGTCCCATAACCACTAGCTTAACTTAAATATTAGCGAACAAATTGTAGATCTCCACTAGAAAATTGTCACGAAAGATTTTCAATCGACAAGTCCAAGAATTAACCGACGAAGTAAACACAAGCGTTTCATACCACTTGTTTTACTAAGCCGTTTAATTAGATTTCTCATACGAGTGAGGTAAATGTTTGTATATACTAATAGATTGGAAATCGGTTTGAGAAAACGAGCTTTGTAATAAAATAGTGTTGAAATCATTTTGATGAAAGAGTTTTGATATTTACTACTAGTATTGAAACCTTTATATTTTTAAAGTGACAAATCATAGAAATGATTGTAGAAACAATCAATCATCAAAATTCACATACGAAGATGTGAATAAAATCCAAAGAAATCGATTACGGAATCCATCGAAGTGGATATTCCCAAAAATGACGAAGAAAATGTCATCAAAGTCAATAATAAATGATAATCAACAAATCGGAATCAACATAAATCGATCAATGTTGGAATTCTCAAGCAAAAGGCAAATAGGCAAAAGAGTGCAGATTCAGACGTCTGAAATCAAGGATTCAGAAGTCTGAATCTGGAAAATAAAATATTTTCCAAAACAGAATTCAGATGTCTGAATCCTTGATTTCAGACGTCTGAAATAGGCACTTTTTATCCTATTTCCTTTCTGGCTCCAAACGAACCAATTCAGACGTCTGAAATGATATATTCAGACATCTGAACCTGGAAATAGAAATCTTCCCAGAATAATATTCAGACGTCTGAATACTACGTTTCAGATGTCTGAAACTGGGGTTCAAGGCATTCCCTGAAGCTAGGCAAAAAATGACCAAATGGATACCGGAAGCGATCGATCGAGCGACAACGACTAAGGATTTACACCAGGCGACAACCCAGCCTTAACGGCTCTTCGATACGCCTCAAATATCAATGTCCAAATATCCATAAAAGGATTTTCATAGATTTTGATTTCAAAACACCAAAAATTGGAATATACACCAAATCAATCCAAACTAAAATCAATTGCACAAGAATAAGTGTTAGGAATTCATACCTAACAATCGAAGATAATTATAGACAAAGATGTGAGATAAAAATCTCACCTTTGAACCCAAATTAATGAAGGAGAAGCTTTTAAAACAAGCTAAGATCAATTCCTCTTCAATAACAACTCAAGAAGCTTCAATCTAAGCTTCCATATAAAATATTTCCTAAGTTAGGTTTAGGAAATTTCTAAAATTGAAAGGAGAAAGAGTTGGGGAAGATGAAGAGAAGGCTTACCAATAGGTTCTCTTGAATTTGGAGCTAGAAGTTGGATTTGCAGAGAAAGCTAGGGCTTGGAGTTTTAATTTCCTCTTCCTTCCCCCATTTTTGCTTTAGCTTGAAGTGTTAGGAAATGAGGAATAAAGTAATGAAGAGGAGAGGGGGTTGGGACTGAGTTAGTAAGTGATTAAAGGGTTCAGCCCAAACCAAAGCCCTAAGTGAAAAAGTAGCAAAAATCAACTCACTCCAAACATATCGAAGCTTATACTCAAAAAGGTTGCAAACGACATTTTGAACTCAGTGGAAGTGGTCTCAAGTCCCAATTCGACTGTTTGCTAAAAGTAGGTTTTCGGACCAAAATCCGACGAACGATGAAATATTTAAATAAAATATTTAAATATAGAACGATAAATATGCGGGTTGTTACAGACTCCCCTCCTTAAAGAAATTGCGTCCTCGCAATACTTAAGAAGAAAATAAAGAGTAACAACCATAAAAGCATATCAACACAAAAGAATTTTGAAATAGGAAGTTCACCATAAAGAGCATGAAAGGGTAAGCCTAAACGGGTTCGCACGGTGAATTCTCTGGATTCCAAGAGCAATCCTTAGGATTTGAGAACCATTGAACTCTCACAAAAAGAACATCTTTATTCCGAAGGCGCTCCACCTCCGAAGCAATGATGCGAATAGAATGTTGATCAAAAGTCAAATCTGGTGAAACTTCAATCCCAACTATAACACTAGACTCAAGAATAAAGATCGGAAACCCAAAAGCATTTCCATAGTCGAAAGACGTGAGAAAACGTCATGAATAGCAGAAAATTGAGCCAGTGCAACGGCGTAGTACAAAAACGGTACGCCCGAGAAATGAGGAACTCGAATAATTTGGAACAACGGCGTAGTACAATAACGGTACGCCAGATGAACCAAAGCTCAAATAATTTCGGAACACCGATGTAGTACAAAAAAAAAGGTACGTCCAATGAACCGAACACCATAAAAGAACATCAGGTGCAAGTCTATAAAAGAAATGAGATGAAACTCAATAAAACGAAGTACATAAAAACGCCCGATG